>CM032060.1:32689629-33304097 GCA_018831715.1 Matsumurasca onukii | reverse complement strand
CCTCGTGTAGATCCCATAAGGAACACTCACATAGGGCGGTCACCTCCACAGCCCTCATTTCTGGTCACACCAACCACTGCCCCAAGTATTTAAACAAAAGTAACAAGGTCTCTCGGTCGACCATGAACTGAAATCATTGAACTGTCCATCTCCACACTAAAGAATTCTCGCTAATAAATTTATAGAAATCTCTACTACCTGGCGCCTCCACCATGTTACGTTCCCTCTGAAAGCCATAGGGGTCAGGAGCTGGTGTAGCCAGATGGTAGAGTAAAAGCACTCGCAAACCAAATTAAAACTCATGTTTATTTCAATAAATAACAAACTAGCTAAGAAAGCAAATATGCAATTCAGGAGCTGGTGTAGCCAGATGGTAGAGTAAAAGCACTCGCAAACCAAATTAAAACTCATGTTTATTTCAATAAATAACAAACTAGCTAAGAAAGCAAATATGCAATTCAAAATCAAATGCAATTCAATGTCAAACGTGTAAACTACTGTAAAAGGTTATCGTCACTGGACTCTATGTTAAGATGTGTTCGTACTAGTAACTTCAAGATTTCGGGAATATTAAATATCAAGAACTGAATCTAATTATCTAAAGTAATCTTATTTAAAAAGTAAGCTAAAAGAATTTATTATAAAATGAATTTAAATTAATGTGAGACAACTAGAACTGCTATAGCTGAGCAAATAAGTGTTGGAAATAAATTAAAATTAAAAAACATAAAAACATACTTTTAGAACTAAGACTTGGATTAGGAATTGGGTTAGGACCTACCTCTCCAGGGGCAGCATCATGAAGATAGACCCCACGGGACTGCCCTCTTTTGCAAAATAAAAACCCTCATAAATATGTGATTTGAACAAGCACCCCATAAGGAAATTCCATAATTCATATAAGGTTGGATTAGACCAAAATAAGCTGTCTTCAAAATTTCAGTATTACAGTATTCGGATAGGTTTGTAAAAGAAAGATACCCGAAGCAATTTTTTCACACACATTTTCAATTTGGAAATTCCATGATGAATATTTATCAATGCGTATTCCCAAAAATTGAACTGTTTACAATAATTCTTCGAGAATATCTTCGTCTATCGTATCTAAGGTCTACATTCATTGTTGTAATTAAGACAATGACTTAAATCAAAATCAATATAGTTTGATTTATTATTAAAGAAACTTGAGGACAAAAATGTTTGGACCCAACCGGGACTTGAACCCGGGTCTCCCGCTTGCCGGGCGGTTATGCTAAACCACTACACCATCCGGTCCAACTACTTCTGCCTTCAAATTTAGTACTTAAATCTGAATGTTTATCCGAAACATATGACTTTAAGTCAACAAGCTGGAAATATTACAAACAGAATTTAAATACTATGTCAAATGACTTATTATAGATCTTAATTTATATAAACGCTAAAAAGCTAATTTATTACTAAAGAAATTTGAAGACAAAATAGTATAGTTTGATTTAGATGGACTAGTTTTTAGGTTTAATAGTTAAACACTATATGCAACACTAGTATTTAGTTCTTTATAGCAGAATACTTCTTAATCACTAACAATATGGCTTGATACAGTTAGTGAAGTATCATCAGCATATAAAATGGTGCCCTCAGGATTAGTAAATGAACCCATGCCATTGATATAAACCAAAAATAATAAAGGTCCCAATATTGAACCCTAAAGAACTCCAGAGAGATTAGCTTCACTCACGCCAACAGCACCCAAACACTATGCTTCGAGTCGGCCTGGTTTCAAATACAAGTTGATGAAGAGATAATGCTCAAAATAGGGGTAGTTTTTGTTTAAACTAACATGAAGGTTGGCTCTATGTACTGTTGTATAAAAAATACACTGTACATTTTGTACACGACTTTCTGCAGAATTATAACAGAACTAAAAACCTACATTTATAGTAGAATCTGAAAGTAGTTTAGAACACTTATTTTCAAACTTATAAATCTTTTATTTTGCAATGTTTTGACTTAATATTAAATTAGTCTTGTGTTCCTTGTGTTTTAGTGATAAAGATGTAGTTGACGAAGTGCAAGATATCAACCCAGGAAGAGAAACCCGTCCGAGTCAAGTAGATGATGGGTTCGAGAGTTTGAATGGCAATGGGTCCAGTGACAATAATGAGGAAGAAGTGAACAAGTCGGGTGAGGAAACGAAGGGTGAAGAAGGGGTCCTGCTTGAAGGTGTGTTGTCTAATAGTCACACTCCTACATTGTCAGCTCCCTTCATCTGTAGCAGTAGTGATCCTCTCGTATATGCAGGTATACTTACATTCCATCAACCTCTCAACTTTGCCATCTATGTAATCCTCATTTTTTCAACTGTTAATTTTGTTTAGCGCCGGATTTTGTTGTTGTTGAGGGTTTGTATTTTATAGCTTTAAAAATTAGGGGTCACAAGCTAGTAAGTAGGGGACTCTAATAAGAAATTTCAGACTTACCTCAGAAAAGTCCCATTTCTAGAAGGGGGACAAAACCCCCAATCACGTCAAGAAGTATTTAAGTGTACCCTAATAGCATATGCAAGCGCCGAAGTGTGTTTGAAAATGTTTGGCCGTTCAAAAGTTAAGGTGAGCAGTACCTTTGGAAACACTCTGTATAGGGAAAGGTTTCATAATATGTTTCAAAACTGTTTTTGTTTAAAAGTTTGTTGTAAGGTCTAACATTAAAAAGGTGGTTAAAACATTGATACCAGGTGTGTGTATGCCTCTGTACATCAGCAAAAGTTATACATTTATAAACTGATTTTTATAAAATATGGCATAGAGGTATATCTGATAAATGTCTCATGGCAAGTTTTAATTTTTCAGTTTTTATTTAACCCCTACTTTTTTTGTTAAATCTCTTAAAGCTAAAAATTACTAATTAAAAAATAACAGCCTCAAACATTTATGTTGAAGTTTGCACCATTTAAACTTTACTTGTAACCAGATTAAACTGTTGATTGGCCCTATGTGACTGTGCAGGTGAAGTGGAAGAGACTGATCACAAGGACACGGACTCTGAGCCCTCAGGACCCAGGTCAGCCTCCAGTTCCCAGGTATGCACTCTACAGTCTTATCAGGACACAAATAGAGTTAATTGTAAGACAGGTAAAAAAATCCTGTTTTAAGAGGTTACGTTGTCCTAATAACTATGATCACCTAATACAGTGTTTCCCAACCAGTGGGTCGCAGGCTGATTTAGGTGGGTCGCGGCGTGGCTCTTGAATATGTACCAAATTTAACTGAATCACCAGATAATTTTAATTTTATTGATGTGTCATTTTTATTATTTTTTCTACATAAAAATGTTGATGCAGTGCTTGCCTATTGCATTAAAACTAAAACAATAGCGTAACAGTGCTTGTGCACGATCTGGCAACAACCTCATTTTGGCTGAGTGTGATACTTACTTACTTGATACTTGTATCCTTTGTCTATGACCATTATGTGGATTGGCTGCGTCGATAATAATAAAAAGAACTATATACACCGCGTCTTAATTTACTATATACAGTATTTACATGGGTCCATGAGAAGCGATTAGAGGCTTGTCGTTCAGCTCGCTGAGGGAGTAAAGCAGTCTCTTTACCAGTATCTCCTTTAATCTTGCCTTAAAGACTTTGTTGGTCAACATCCGAAATTCTTCAGGTAGAGAGTTGAAGATTTTCAAGGCGGAGTTTGGATAGCTTTTTAGTGTAGAGCTGAGTCTGCATCGAGGCACATTGAGATCTTTGGCTCAGCGAGTAGCGTAGTTGTGCTGGGTCTCTCTCTTTTGGAATCCTCCGATGTTTTCTTTTAAGGTCATAAGTGCACTGTAGACATATTGACTTATGACTGTGAGGATCCGAAGTCTTTGAAAAAGTGGTCTGCAGTGATCTAGGTGACCTGAGCCCGATATAATTCTGACTACTCTTTTCTGCAGAAGCAGTATATCATGAGTGGCAGGAGAGTGTCCCCAGACCACAATCCCATATGCTATATGACTGTGGAAGAGTGCATAATAGGTAGACACTAAGTATTGTTCAGTAAAATCGTTCTTTAACTCCCGCAGTAGAAAACAAACTCTGAATAGTTTTACACATACCTGTGATATGTGGTGATTCCAACTTATCTTTGGTTCAATCCAGAAACCCAAGAGCTTCACTGAATTTTCCTCAGGAACTCCCTTCTTCAGCGTGCACAGGATTGATTGTGTTTTCTCCTCATTGAGCTTGAGCTTGTTCACAATGAACCACACTTTGGCCTCCTCCAAGATATCCTGGGCCGCTGCATGCAAGTCACGTATTTGGCTTCCTCTCGTGATCAGAGTGGTGTTGTCTGCAAATAGTAGTGAAAACCATTAATCTCCAGATCATTTATTATTACTGCAAATAGTAATGGACCAAGCACAGATCCCTGTGAGACTCCGTGTGAAGGGAAGCTATCCTGTTCTGTGTGAAAAGGCAATTTACAATTCTTAATGGTTTTTCAACAACATATCTTTGTGACTGTACCTTTTCAACCTTGGTGCATATCAAGAATAAATATCGAAACAGATTGAACGTTGAAAGTGACTTGCGCCTCAAGTCATCTAATTTAAATCCTGACATTGAATCACTAGTTCAGTCAAAACAAATCAATGCCAGAAGTCACACTAGCCTCAGAGACAGATTATTTGTAATATTGAGTAATTAATAAACCGATTTTATATAGTTTTTTCATTACTAAGATATGTACATGTTTATTTACATTTCCCATTATCTTTAAGTTTGTATACTTCCATTTCATAAGATTGACCACATGTATAAAAATACAAATTATGTGTACAATATGCATACATACGTGTGTGTGCGTGTAATCACGGGTGGGGGGCCACAAAGATGGAAAAAATCAAAAGTTGGGTTGCCAGACATAGAAGGTGACAAAATTATAACAGAACATGTTACTGATGGTTTCTTGATTTTCAATTTGAACATTTTTCTAACATAAAGTAATATTGTTGACAACTGGTTTATTTTTGACCCGAACCTCCTTGTTCACTATGTTCCATGTTTTTACATACATTGTTTGACCTTTTTTTATTACTGTTCATTTGCCAAGATTGCTTAGATTTATTAATATCAACATTATACTTCCTTTTCTCACATTTAATAAGGTCTTTCATTTTTGGACTTTTAGTTATTCAATCATTTTTTTCATAATCTTTAATTTTGTTTTTAGTTTATAGGATCAATCCATTGATTTTTATTATTACTTAATCTAGGAAGAACTTAATCTAGACTTAACTTTAGGAAAGGAACAGTCAAAGTAATCTATACTAATATATAAAAATGAGATGGTGTGTGTCTGTCTGTTCCTCAATCACGGAAATACCATTGGAAAATTTTAACGACATTTTACCAGAATGTGGTTTATATACCTGGTTAACACATAGGCTACTAACATGTTTAATAATTTTATTATTTTCAAGATGGGGGTCATTAATAAGACCTCACAACATGTGAAAATTTATAAGCCCAAAATAAATTGTCGTATGTAGACAAATTACAATCACCTGCAAGGATCCGACAATAAATTTTGTTGCACTGTATTCAAAAACTTATCCTCACAAAGCTCACAAGATGGGAAAGTTAGATGCCTGGCCCCCAATTCCTCCTTTGATAGTATCAACACACCACCTTTATTACGAGGCGTGTTTTTTAAGTAAGTACCGTTTTTAAATAAAACAATAAAAAGCAGAGATTTCATAATAATTGTTATTTCACATGAAAGCCTGTACTTTAAACTATTTTTCTACATAATTGATATTAATATTGGGGCACTTATCATATTGTCCAGCTAGCTTTTGAATTCCGATGTCATAGAACTTTGCCGCCTGACTTGACAAAAAATTCAGCACAGCCGTTTTGACTTCGTCGTCGTCGTCGTGACGCACGCCGCCCGGTGCTTCTTCGAGTGAAGGAACATGTGGAAGTCGCTCGGCGCAAGATCTGGACTGGAGGGAGGGTGTTCTAATTGTTTCCAACCAAATTTTCGCATAAAATCTTGGGATATCTTTGTGCCATATCGGCGGGCATTGTCGTGAAGCAAAATGACACCTTTAGTCAGCATGCTTCGCCTTTTGTTCTGGATAGCACGGCGGAACTCCGCTCAAGTGTCACAGTATAGGTCTCTGAATTGATTGTGTCCCCACGAGGCAAAAACTCCACCAACAACACCCCCTTCCTGTCCCAAAACACTGTGCAAATGATTTTTTTGGTGGTCATCGTTTGTTTGAACTTGACTTTCCTGGGCGACTTTCCTTGTCATGAACATATGGGCGGCCATATTTAAATGCCCTAACCCATTTTCTTACTATTCCTTCTCTCATAATGTTTTCTCCGTACACTGCCCTGATCTCACGATAAACATCGACTGCTTTCAGGCCTTTGGCACTGAGAAAATTAATCACAGATCGAACTTCACAGTCGGCAGACTTTTTGATTGACGGAGGCATTTTAAACGGTTACAGGCAAGCGTACGCATCAGCTAAAATGGTCGTACTGGTGTCTGGGCTTGACCAAGAGATGCAGGTACACAACGAACATGCAAGGAATGCCGACCGTAGCGTTGCAGCGGCGTAATTCCAAAACGGTACTTACTTTAAAAACATGCCTCGTACCTATTTTCTGCAGTAATATGAATTAATTGTGTATCCTTTAATTTCCAAACTATTGATCTCATTGTCACTAATGTTGTGCTCGGACATAACTAAAATATCAGGGTCAATTTCCTTTAGAATTATTTGTAATGGCCCCAAACGAGTTATCAAATTTTCTATATTTTGATAAAGTATGGTAACTTTGTTTTTTTTTAAATTATTTATTGTTGCTGAAGAGTTTTTGGTTGACAAGGCACCTAGATTTTTAGTTGGATATATTGTATTATTTGTAGTTTCACTACTTCTTAAATTAATGGTGGAAACTGGTTGACCAAAAAAGGTTGGTTTGATGGTGGATGGAGTTTGGAGGATGGAGAAGCTGTCGCAGATTGAGATGGTGATAAGGAAGGATTTTTCGGTGGGATACATTTTACAGACTGACTTACATATTCAACATTGGAACCAGAACCCCTATGTACACTAGAAATCCCCAGTAAACCAATTCACTTTCACAAACACTCTTTTCTAGCTCCGCAACAGGTTCAAGTGAAGTTCGATCCTGGGTCATCTTGTTGTAGTGTATTAGTTTTTCGTGGGAAGACTGCAGCTGTGGGGATCCCCAACCTTGCCATGGAGCAGGTGATGTTGGCAAGTCAATCTCGCTGCACTCGAGATGACCTGGAACCACCTTTGCACTGCTTAGGCTCAACATATAAGAGGGTGGATGGTCGTTCTGCTCTTCCTTCTCTGGCTGATGTTTTATTGCGTATTTGGCCTCGGTGCCTTTCAGAACAGCACTGTAGCATGGGACTGACTCGGAGTTGTGCTGTTAGCTACTGTTTTACTGTTTGATAGCTTCTCCTTCGCTTGTAGTCGCATTGTTGGGCTTTCACTTGCATTGGGATGAGCATTGTGTGGGAATTTTGTCACAAATGTAGGCATTAATTTTCCTTTTCAACTCCTCTTGAAACACTGGATGAGGTAGTCCATTGTGTAGCAGTCTGATTCTTGATATCTCTCACGCGCCCCATTGGTGAACAATATAAGGTTGAAAGTTTCTCCTCCTCAAAGTCTTTGGTCAGTGCATTTACATGAATTATCGGGTATAAAATACCTAAACACTAAACCGTTATGTTATTGCAGAAACTATTGAATCGGCGGCGAGGGTCCCTACAGGCTCTGAAGCTGGGGAAGGAGAGTGTGTACCACTCGAGTGCTGAGAGTGAGGAGGGAGAGACGGTGGTGACGAGTGCAGCTGAATGGATCGGCATCACTACCAACAGCGAGGAGTGCAGCTACAGCTCAGAGCTGGACGAGCTGCCCAACCCCAACACTGTCTCAGACCTCAATGATCAACCCATGGCGTGGGAGTTCCAGATTGTAAGTATCTTCATTGCCAAGATGTCGAACAAATGCATTTTTCCAAACATTTGAATCATAATTACAAACGGTAGTTGTAGGTAATATATTGTAAAGAAAAAGGTTAGTAAATAGTCAAATTATCAAATAATAGACAACTCTCCTTTGTACTAAACAACTAGAGCAAATATTTTAAATTTAACATTAGTTTTGCTCTTACACAAGGTGGCCACAGACCAAGCCAAAACGGGAAATATGTGTGAATTCTTGGTGTAACCAGGAAAAATCGAGCCTCATAACGTGTCACAAGCATAATTAGGTCCTCGGAGCGTACCGCTGTATGAAATGACCGTCAAAACGTATTGCACCCGCGAAATGGCGATCGGAACATACCACTGGTCAGAAACATAACACGGCAATCATAACACGTACTGCAGGTCTTAGACAACTCCCATAACTTATCACGGCGTAAAAGAGCAATCATAAAAATTTGGGGGTAATAAACGGCTCTTAAGGTAATGGAATGTATCATGGGGATTAAAAAGGCAATGGAACTTATTGAGGGCATAAAAAGGCAATCGGAACTTATTGAGGGCATAAAAAGGCAATCAGAATGTATTGCGGGTGTAAAAAGGCGATCGAAAAGTGTCGCAGGGTCTAAACGGCTCTCGGAATGTATCAAGGGGTCTAAAATGGCTTTCGGAATGTCCTGCGGGCGTAAAACAGCAATCAGGAAGGGTCGCAGACTCTAAACGAGGATTGGTACACACTGCGGGCGTAGAAACGGCTCTCTGCCTCAGTGGAAGTGCACTGGGAAAAGGTGTATATTGCTGGGGAAAAACAGAGAAATATGTGTGAATTTTACCAAGCTACTTCTGTGGCCATCCTGTTACACCAACTGTGTACATAAAGCTTAAAGTATTTCCAATTCAACATATATTTATTTTCAAAATGTTAAGTAAATTTTGTATTAAAAGCGGTATTAAAGGTGACATAAGAATAAAATATAACACTCATAGTAATAAAAGCAGAGAATTTATCAAGCCAAAATAAAAATCTGTTTGAACTTTACAAATTAGTAATGCTGTTACATTTTACTCTAGACCTACTACTTTTTTTAGCTTTTGATCTTTTACATTTTGAAGTAAATTTTAATCTGTTGGTTTATTGGTTGACAACAACCCACTTCTTAATGGTACCTAGATAAGCTGTAAATAAATAAATAAATAAAATATGATTTAGGTTTTATTGTAAAATATTTTTCAGTCTCCAGCGGCTATCCTAAGTCCAAGTTGTGCTTCGTCAGATAAAGGTAATTATCGTGTAAATAAGTTATTGTTAAGTAAACTGGTATAATAAGTGCTGATATAAAATAAAAGCTCTTAAATTAAGAACAGTGGTTGTTTTTATTTGATTGAGAAAAGGTAATTACATTTCTTTTTGAAGAGAGTAGCCTAATTTTCTTTATTAACTTAAAATCCATTTTACAATTACAATACATAATTAATTTAGATGTACAGAGAAACGAGTCTTGGCTGAAGTAAAAGGGGAGATCATAAGCGGAAGGAGACTATTCACAAGTCATTCATGCTACTGGGACGGACTTTGTACCTAATTTTATGAAAATCTGACAAAAGTTGAGACCTATAGAGAGGTCACATATGTATATATTATAATTATTATTTGCAAAATAGAAGCATTTAAAGACTTGTTTTGTTGCTATGTTTTAATATAAATATATCCAATTTACAAACAAAATGTTGAACATACTTCCGTGATCCTAGCAAATTTTTTGCAAGCGGGGGGAAAGTTTTCACTGTAAGTCTCCTTTTGGGGTGGATGTTTCCCCTCAGTAATGGTTTTTTTGGGAAAATGATGATGAACTTTGAATAATGTAGCTAAGTACTTTATATTACATATTAAATTTTAATTTGAGTACCAACTGAACTAGAGTGGTACTTAATAATGTTTAATAATTTAATAATAGGAGTCCAAGCCGTTATCAGTGCACTATCTAACACTTGCTTGTGTCATTTTGGCTAGTGTTAAGCTAGTATTGTGGATGGTGACAGATCCCAAGAACTTCAACAGGTTGGGACATGACTTTACTCTTCAGCCAGCTTAACAGTAGCCAGAGTGGTGCTATTAGGGTTATTTGGTGGTTTGTTTAAATAAGGTCTTTCTTGAACCCAGTTGAAACTCCACTTAAATATTTATTAAGTCTTGCTTTAAAATAATCTGTTAAATACATAATGTTACTTGCAGTAAGTTGCACGTTGTGGGAAAAGCGAGAAGTGAAGAAAGCTGAACTGTCGGTCTTGGATATCAGTTCAGCCATCATCGCTCGAGTTGAAGGAATGCCTGAAAATCTTGACTATATATATGGAGGTGAGTACAATCAAGTTCAAGATGTACCAAAACTTAATTTAAGAAGAAGACAGTTACAACAAAACCGATTCATTCTTGATAAACTCCACAATTGCCTATATTCATTTTACTGCAAAGGCTCCTTTCATTGTTTCCTCTCCTTCCTAATTGTTGCAGTACGCAGTTGTTGAATGAGAAAATAGAATTTGTTATTCTCACAAACAAAAACCTATTATCTGATTGGCAATAGTTCTTAATTGCTGAGTGTTTTATAAAACACAATTAGTGCGTTAAACAGGGTGCCCAGCATACAAGAATTCCAGGAACACCAAGGATAATACGGGATGTTTCAATATATAGGAAATAGTCAGAAATGTCACCTCTAATTATTTTAGAAGTTTGTTCACTAAAGTTAAGATTTTGTCAGCGATATTAACACAAGTCGTGACTTAGCGACAGATGCCAGCAAGAGTCTAGAGATTGTCGCAAATGGTTATGAAAGTCGTGACCTTTTTTGCTGACGCTAACAGTAGTCTAGAGCATTGCAAACGGTAACAAAAGTTGTGACTTCATATCAGACGCTAACAGGATGCTAACAAATATCCTGTCATCCACAAATGAGATTTCACGCTGAACCTAGGTGATAGTATCATTTGTCAAACTGTATTGAGAAAATAAATAAATGAGAGTTAGTAACTATTACTCTCTTAAGATGGCAATTTAATGATTCTTCTAAGTTTAAATGCGAATTTAAGCTTAGTAATTCGGTGTGCCAAAACTGGGAAATTGGCAAAGTTTATTCTGAAATTGTGTTATTCCTTAATGCTGGACACCTACCAAACAAATTCAACAGTACATTCTTTCTTACTACCTAAAGGCTAAAGGGTTCTCCATGAATACGCCTGAACATTATAACTGTAATGATGAGAGTGACAAAGCACTTTGAAAGTGTAGGTTGAAATGACATGTGTGTGTCTGGTTGCAGGCATCTTCGCTTCTGTGTTGCTTGCTCTGGTACCGAGTTTGTGCCGAGTGAGTGCTTGCATCAGTGATGTCGCCACTCTGAACGTCTCTGCACTTCTCCTGGGAGATGTGAACTCTCTCTCTGAATCCCTCGCATCATTTACTTCCTCCGCTTTTGGTCACACCCAGTGGTAAGCTACAATGTCACTGCGCAAATAATCATAAAGTCTATGGATATGGCCTTTTAGTTATATTTTTATGACGTTTTTGAACATAGATAATACAATTATTTTTAAAATAGTACTCATAATAATTCATATTTTTTTAGTATTAACTATTTAAGCTACTAATTCATTATTTTACTATTGGAAACAATTAAGATCTAACTATTAGTGAGTCAAGTATTAGAGCTTGTAAAGAATAGTTGAAAATCTGTATGAACGTTTTCTTATCATGTTTTCAGGGAAAGGAGTATAACCATGATTGCCACTGTGGAACGGTGTGTGCTAGGAGCTCTGTTTTTCTTTCTCCTTGGAGTAGCAGAAAGAACATTCAAACAACGCTTTTTATATGCTAAGTTCTTCTCACATCTCACTTCTTTTCGTAGAGCTCGAAAATCAGAGCTTCCTCATTTCAGATTGAACAAAGTGAGGAATATAAAAACATGGCTTTCTGTACGATCTTATCTTAAGGTAAATACAAACTTAATCTGTGTTTGCAACCTGCCTTACAGAAATAAAGCAGTATTTTAAGAGAGCAGACCCTTCAAAAACTGTGAAAAGTCCCCAAAAATGAGTCAAAGTTCTCCACAAATTATCTGCCATTTTTGACCGATAGACTAATGTTAATTCAAATTTTGATACAGCTTAAATCATTTCATTCTGCACATAGTTTTTTTAAATCTTAACTTTTAGGTCAGGTTGATAAGTCTAAAAATTGTGAACTTAAAACCATGAGCTGTAAAATTTTGAAATTACCAGTTGAAAATCTTAGGCTTACCATCATTTCTGGGTCGAGTAGCTTCTGTCAATTAAGAGTTTGTTTTTCTACTGAATTTTCAAGTTTATCATTATGTAGATGCAACTAGTAGCTAAGTTTATGGTTTATGGTTAGCAGCTAACTCTTGGTTTTTCAAATTGTTGAAATAAAACAAGCAATATTATTATTTATGATGACCACTGTTGTTTGCACTAATAGTAATAATTAGTACTCATTTAAAATAAAAACTCCAACAAATGTTGTGTATTATTACTCAACAATGACATTCATTTTGTCGAAACATGTTGTGGTATTACACAATATTTCTTTGCACTTTTTGAAGTTTTATTTAAAATCAGTATCAAGCAATATTACCTAAAATATTCTAATTTGTTAATTTTTGTAGAAACGTGGACCTCAACGATCAGTGGACATTGTTGTATCAACTGCTTTCATCATCACTCTTCTCCTTCTCTCCTTCTTGAGTGTTGAACTTCTAAAAGTAAGTTTATGTCAGTATATGTGAGGTATTAATTACATTTATTTTGCCTTTCAAAGTTTTATACATTGTGTAGTGACATATAAATGAAAAATAACATACCACAAAACCCGAAAAGATAGTTTAACCCTTTTAGCAAGCCACTGGTAACAAGGTTAATAAAATCAAGAATAATCATTTACATTTGAATTTTAAACATACTATTATTATGTCCTAATGATGGGCCCCAAATATTACTGATCCAATAATGTAACAAGCATACATGTTCAAGTGAAGCTGAAGGCGTATCTTAACAGCTTAATAAACAAAATGGATATTAAATCTTGGGTGAGTTTATTTAAAAGTCTGACATCTGCTTGAGATGGTAATTTTTCAAAAACTCTTAAATTTATCAATAGTTTTTTAAACAAGTGTTTATGCCTTGTGGCATTTTTATTTCTGTGTATAAAATTAAGATTTTCAATATCCATTTTTGGAAAGACTATGTTTTTTTAATTTATTTTGAAAATTTCTAGATCCCTTTTTTTTTTCCATATAAAGGTTTATTAAAGGTTTTGTTAAGATTACGTTTGTTAGTGAACATTTTTATTACTTAATAGTTGAGTTAATACCCTAAAAAAAGGCTAATAGTGACATTTTTCTTTTATGGCTCTATTTTGTTTTGCGTTAGCGGTTTTGCGGATTTAGCGGAACAGTCAGTATTTGTACGGGGAGAGATACAGTATACCGTTATGATATTTTCAATCGCTAGAGGTCGTAGGGGGTTGTGCACACTCTGCCATCTGTGAGCAACAACTAGAACTAAGACTCTTATGTATACAAAACTCTTAGACCTATTATTAGTTAGTAATTAGTACTTGCCTGTAGATGTCAATATAAAAATTCTTTAGGCAGGACCGGTTTTGGGTTAATCACAACCCATCTTCTGCTGCATTTTCTTCAAATCTTCTATAGTATTAATACCATATATAGAAGATTTGAAGAAAAGGCAAAGAATAAACCGTCCTGCCCAAGAATTATTATTTACTCTAAGCAAGTCTAAAATACAAACTAATAATTGAAAAACTGGTGTAAAGATTACTTATTTCTTTATCTTAGACCTAGTTTTTGACTATCCTAGTTGCTATGAATACAAACACAAAAACGAAGGGCTTAAACAGGCTCTCTATAACAAACGGGTCCGATTAGAAGTTTTGGACGATAACAAAATTGATTAACAGCCACATTCAGTAACAAAAGCCAGAATTAGCTAGGCATACAATAAAATGTTTCCCTAAAATACCAAACGTTTATCCTTTTAGTCGCTTAAACTTCACTCACAAGTTTTCACACTCACAAGTTTTCTTTAAAAACTTGAATTGACTCAAACTGAAAACAACTACTCAGATTGGCCTAGTTAACAACTACAACTTCCCTTGGTAGTTGAGGTATATATTTCTATGCCTTCTTATTGTTACAAGTATCCTCTGTGCTAAAGTTTAAGTAGTTTGAAAATTGTGCATCATCTATCTCTAATCTGAATCATTACAAAAGAGTGTTGAAAGAATTTCAGGTCCAAGTGATTTCAGTAAACAGTCGGTTGACGATGACTGAACTGAGTTATTGTTTCAGGATTCTGTTCATCTTCGCTCAGTTTACAACATTGAAGCCTTAGCTTGGTCTCTGGTTCTTGGAGTTTACCTATTAAGATTTATGACGCTAGGAACAAAGATCAACAGAAAGTATCGAAATCTATCAGTCCTCATCACCGAACAGGTAAGAAATTTGGAAAAATATTGCTAATGTATGATTATAATTGTTTTACATCAATGAAAAGTTAAAACATTTTAGTTTTATAAAACGATTATCTCAATATCGACCAGCATTGCTGGCTAATCCAAAATCCCTTGAATTTAATCAGTGCCAGACTTACCACAAGGCAGACTAGGCCGCAAGAAAAAGGGAACTGAAAGATGAATAAGAGGAAAGTATAATAAAAAAATTAAGTGCACAATTTTTGCATGGATAGTATTGTTTGTTAATATTATTATTGTATTTGTCTTTTTAGATTAATTTGTACCTGCAAATAGAACAAAAACCCAATAAGAAAGAAGAATTGATGGTTGCCAACAGTGTTCTCAAACTGGCTGCAGATTTGTTAAAGGTAAGGTTGAAAAAGGATTGCATGTGAACCCTTAACTAATCTGCTTAAGTCAACCCTAAAGCGGGAGTAAATTTAAGGTGGTAAAAAACATTCAATCCCATTTTTAATTTAACGGTATTGTTTTCCTGTGCATATTTCAAGTGGTGATTTTGGCCCTATTACAACATAAGTCTTGTTAGTTTTGTCCAAGCTACAGAATGGAACATCAATGAGACAACATCAATTCCTAGTATCATGTTGATGAATATCAGCTCTTATACAAAGATTCTCTTTTCTCTTTAAGAGGCCGCCTGATAGAGCACTTAGAACCCACACTGGGCACTGCTAATAACATGGAGTAAAACTGCAAATAATGTTTTAAACTGGTCAACGTACTTAAATCAAACATCTGTTTCAATAGAAGCATAAAGCTAATGAGGCTGCTGCATATGAACTCAAAAACGTGTACTTTCGTCAAACAATAAATTATTAATTGCGTTTATTAAAACTTGATTTTCCCATTAGAACATAGAACTCAAATAATCATAATAAATATTTTATTTAGCGAGGTAGTTTTACGTTTTTGCTTCTATATGCTGCAGCTTTAATGGCTCTACTATTAAAACACTTTTCCCATTTTGGTACGTTAATGTACCTGCAACATCGTTTGCAAATTTTTCCATGTTAGATTTCTTATTCCGGATAGAGGCTACTCTTACAGTGTATACAGTAGTATCAAAAATGTACAAATTCACCAAAGTTAAAATTTGAAACTGAATAAATAGGGGTTTACAATGATCATTAAAAGCAGCATTGCTCATAGCCCGTAAAGTGTTATTTTTACTGACAAGGCATATTCACATTTACACGAGCCTCCCCTAATTAGCAACCCATACCTAAAATAATTATGAAAGGAGAAATGCCAAATATTAACTCCTTACATATTCTGATGGAACACAATTTACAAATTTTCTAAGTAAAAAACAGATTTACAGAGTGTGGGTAAAATGCAGTCAACGTTCAACATAATCAGATCAAAAGTACAGTTTTAGAGTATAAAAACAATGGTTTTGGTTAAATCATCAACTGTCGGGACACTGATTAGTTCAATTCCCTACTGGGCATTGACATTAGTGCTTGTGGCTGTGTCGGCTATGTTATTATTATTTATTTGCTTTGATTGATTTTGTTTAGGAGTTGGAGAGTCCCTTCAAGATATCAGGTCTATCAGCGAACCCGTACTTATACACTATAACTAAGGTGGTCATTCTCTCAGCACTATCTGGAGTTCTCTCAGAAATGCTTGGATTCAAGCTTAAACTTCACAAGATAAAAATAAAATAGTTTATTGTAGCTTGAATAGTCTGGTATCAAGTTAGCTCAGTCTTTCATAGTTATAACCCATAATAATGCTATCAAGGAGGCCATAATCTGATAACTTGGTAGATTTTAGTTATAGTGACCGAGTAGTTTTTTTTCTTTATAAATAGCCAATAGTCATTCAACTGTGTATTTATTAAAAATCAATAAGTACCGTACAATAATTGGAATGATTTTAAAATTGAAGAATGATATTCTTGACGGTTACCTGTTGTTATTGTTTGCAATGTGATATTTTATTTGCAAAACTATTTTAAAATTAAATTTTCTTCACATAGCGAAATCAGGAAGAAAATTTGCTAACTGCAGTTTCCATGAATAACGTTGAACCAGTGTTGGGTGAACTAATTTCCAAGAGTAGCTTGTTAAAACTGAAACTACTTGTCCAAAGAGTTAACTTACTGAAGACCGCAGCATTGATATATTGGGCATAATTTTGAGTGGAAAAGGGACGCCCTTTTGAAGATTGGGTGATTTTTGCAATTTTAAGCGTGAGGGAAACGCCACGGAGTGAAAAGAGAGATTGATGAGATGTTCAAGTGGCTTCAGCAAATGCTTTGTATTGCTTGAGGAGCCGTTGAGACAAGGTTCGCCATTTGACTTTTGGATAAAATGTCTTATCACTTTAGCAATTCCTCGGTGACCGGAGTCAGAACCATGGAGGTTGCTGGGCAAGGTATTAATGAAGGGAATGACTGACTCTGAGTTGCCTGTGTGGTCAGTTCTCGACCGAGGCAAAAATTGATTGAACTCCTCGCCCTATTAGTTTGTTTGTATACTGTAGTTCTCGTGGTACATCTTGGCATCATTGTTCCGACTGCCAGTTTAAAGTAGAGTTGCAATTTGTAAAGTGGATATCAGTACAATGCAGTATATTGTGTCAATGATTAAAACTCTGGCTGATAAATGCGCTTTATTGTACGTCTATGATTTATATATACAGCAAAGCAATGAAAACAAGTTGTCATATATTAAAAAATGTGACTTTTCGGAATGTTTCAATTTGTTTTGCTGGGGGGTCCGGAGTAGTCAGTATCTGAATTATTGCAATCCGCTCTAGCGAGAGTCTATTGTATAACTTATATTATTACGGTATAAGTTATATTATTATAACCTACACATAGGCGTAACAAGGGTTTTTTTTGGGATTGTAACCCCTCTCCACAAAAAGAAGGTTTTTACATATGCCTGGTATTTTAAATTAGTAAATTATACCTGAATATCAATATCTCTACTAAATAAAAGCAATTACTTCTCTGCCCTTACTGATGTGTCATACATGGAGGGCACTTGCACTGGGTCTTGATCATCCAGCTAAAAGAAGTAAGATCAGGTGGGTGGAACTTGAATGAGTTGGTTACATTGCTGATAAAGGGTCAAATACCCTACATTGTCATATTTGCCGAAATTTAACCTCCTAGTTTGCAAGAATTACCAATATAGAAAAATATAGATGAACAAGCTTTACTCAAGCCAATACTTTCTCAACACAGTAAGAAGATCTCAAAAATGCCTCAAAAGTGTTCATTTAGGTTAAAATTTTCTTGGAACAGGGCCTGCGATTCCCCCAGGGTTTAGCACTCAGGGTATTCCTCGGTTTGTAAAACTATCCCTGTTACGCCTGTGAACCTATTCCAGGTACAAATTTCTACAAATCAATGATTCAGTCACAAATTTCACCCAACATACTTGTTAAAGTTGTGAGTGCATCTTGATATTTTTAAGTACATAATTAGCTCAATGATTTTACGTAATTTACTCTTAAGTATATTTGTACCTTATTTAGCTCTTAATATTGCTATTATTGGATTGTTAATTTGTGTAGTTTTAAGCAAAGTATGTTCAAAAAGAAAATGGCAGTTAAATAGCCCAAAGGTTATTTCAAGTTTAGTTACAGTACTTAAATCTGAGATTTTCTAAGAACTTAAATTGAATATACATACCGTATATACCTTCAATCTGATTTTATTTACCATATTTTAGCTCAGTAGCAGTGTCTTATATGCGAGTGCGTCTTAGATGCACAATACGATAAAATATTGAGTTAATTTGAAAGTTACAAATTAAAACATGAAAAACATCTAGGTAGGCCACGAAGGTGAAACACAACAGGGTTGCATTGTATCGTCTGTTTTAAGATATGAAAGAATTTTTTGTGCATAGGGGACCTAAATAGCTTCTTAAACTTCTGTCATAATCCTTCTTCCTCCTGTCTGTAGGTTGTTCAAAAGAAGGAAGATAAAGGGAAAGTAATACAAATATGGATCTATTCAAAGCAAAAAGCGCTTTGGAAATATGCAATCAAGTGGCAAAAACATGAACTAACTACAAAAATAGTCCCTTATCCCAGCCTCTCCAGGTGGTTCTTATCTCTTTCTTGCTGTATTTCATTCTACTCTTCTGACCCTTGTTTACAACATTTTTGTGCTAGTGAGCGTAGTTGGGACCTTGGATATTCAATCATGATATTCTTTGTTCTTTACTCTTTGACATTAATAGAAAATTAGCGTCAATTGTTTTTTATCATTGACAAAATCATAGCTTTCCTACCGTTGTACATTATAAAAAATGCGGTCAGGGTGAGTTTTTTACCTACATTCAGGAAAATTATAGGTCTAGATTCTCTAAGGCTTAAATTGAGTATATTTTGCAATATGGACCTTTACAGTTCGTGTTCTCTTATGTGTTTATACTTTATCCAGGTGAGCCCCTTCTATTCTTTATGAATAGCAAAATTGTATAAAAATAAACTTCAGATACGAATACAAAATTATTAATCGCATTAAAAGGTTTTAGTAAGTCATTTTCTGTTAGGCTTCTCTACTGAACTTTTGGTTTGGCACCCAAATTAACATTAACATACTAACAGTTATTAACCTTCTAGAGGGCGCATCATGGAAGTTACCTCCGGGTGAATCTCTGTTAATCAAATCTCCTACACATGAGCCACAAACCAGTGAATCCGTGTACCTTCCGCCTTTCTTTCTTAGAACATGATAAAATATAATTTAGCCCTTTACAGCTTCGATGAGTTAGTTTTTAACTGTTTATATTAGAGGCCGGAGGTAACTTCCATGATGCGCCTCCTCACGTTACGGGGCAACCCAGAGTTAACCTCCGTGTGCGACCCTGCTTGCAGCAGTTGAACTTATTGTACCATTTTTGTAGTTCTATAGTTTTTTGTTTTTCACTTCACCTATTGTGCGCCCTCTCTTGTTTTGAAAACCCATGCGCCCCCTGTAAGGTTAACACACTAATAGATTGATTTATAAGTAGTAGATTCCAATACCATGTACAAAGTCTAAAAGCTTAACATTTTAATCAGCTCCTTCAACATTTTCCTGGGAGATAAAGCCATAAAACTTTTAATTAATAAATTGTTTGGCAATTCAAAGTAAAATAAATCTTTTAGTGACAGATTTGAAAGCCTCTCCAACCCAAAAACGCCAGCCGTTTCTAGAAAGTTTTAAAATTACTACAGGTTGTTCACAAAAGGTTGCACTACATAAACCAAGAATGTCAAACTGACGCCAAAAAGTGCAGGATGCAGCTGGGCTTGCACAGTGCAGGAGTTGAGGCAGTCTCTAAATGTGTGGCTGCCCCAACCACTGCACTTTCCGAACGGTCTTGGGTGTGAAGAAATCACCAGGTCACTAAATCTAGGCAGTCTTGGCTGTCCTGGAGAACTCTGCACACACCCTTGACCCCTCCTATACACATATATTTCTACATGTTCTGGCAATAAACTATTTGACTTTGACCTACTCGGACAATTTTATCACTGAACACAATTTCAGTTTTTAAAGTTTAAACAGTTTTCAAAATATGTATTTTGATAGTATCCATCAATATATCAAAAATTATGAAAATCCATTGAGTCGTTTCAAAATAGCGGCCAAAAACGCGATTTTTTCTTACAGTGTTATAAGTAGACCATTTTAAACAAATTTGATACAAATTTTCCATTCATGATACATAGTAAAGTGTGCAGTAAAAAGCCAGGTAAGTCTGAGGCTGTGAGTGAATACTTGTGATCGTAAAGAATGGAACAGCCTCGTCACTATTATAATAATAAGAAAATTCGCTCACTCACACCAGCAACGCCTAAGTGCTTAGGTGCGTGTTGGCCTGGTTTTTACTTGATTTGTTCTTTTAATGGATACACCTATTTTCAATAATTTTACATGGTTATAATAGCAAATTTGGACGAACAGTTCATGCAAATTATGTTGGATAAGCAAGACTACAATTAAAAAACTAAAACCAAATTAATATAGGATATTTAAGAAAAAATAAATGGAATTTAAAAACATCTATAAAGTTGCCAGGTCACAAATAACAATAAATTATTGAAAATAGACTAAGAGTGTACTACAACAAAATGCATCAAGGGTAACTAGTGAATTATTGCAATTCACACTAGACAATCGCTCTACTGTATAATGGCATTTCTAAAAAGTGAACTATTACAATATTACAAGAAAAGCGCTACCTCGTCCTTGGCTTTATAAATAGTAGCCTAAGTCAAAATGTCTTTATTTAAATTTGTTAGATAGTATAATCCATAAATTAAATTTATTCTGCATGGAGCCATAATAATTTGTCTCAGTTTAGTATTTTATATATTTTTTAAATGAGTTAGTAATTATTATTATTTAATATTTACATTGTTAGAATCAATCGACTTGTTAGGTAGCTATGTTTGACAGGATTGTTAAGAATACTTAATTTTTCAGTGATAGATAAATAGAAGGTTTTAAAATGCTTTGAATTTTTGTTGTGAGCCATTTAGTGTTGGACATCATGGTCTACAAGTCAAACTATTTGCCTACTTTTCTAATACATGAAATATAATGAAGCTGTCCTATACATTCAACAATCTGTGAGTCTGCCTGTTTTGTTATGTGAAGAAAGGGTGGGAAAATGGACTTTAGTCACAGTTTTTCATACACCATACTTTTACATTGGTGTACTTATTGCTACTATACTTTGTACATTGGTAGTGAATATTCAGCTAGTAATGAAATCATTGCAGGCAGACATTTCCTGGGTGGTAAAAGTCTTGGAAGACGGCATATTTGTAGTGAATATCTATGAAAAATAGGGCTTTTCTTTTCCATTGCCGGAGAGAACCAATCGGTTAGCACTTTTTAGCTTCCCAACACCTCTTAAGTCAAATTACAACACTTCATACATCACACAGTTTGCAGGCCACATTTTTAGTCTGATTTTACATAAAAATTTGGAACAAATGTTTGTTTTGTACATTTTCAGGTTAAGTTTGTCAACTAGCAAAATCGACCTATCAGAAATAACCTCTCAGAAGGGGGGTGTTTGGCCCCAAAAACTGATTTTTAATTAGTATATTTTAAAAGCTGAATTCATTATCCGATTTAAACTAAACTTAGCATAAACATTACTAGCTCTGTATCTAACATGTCTACAAAAAAAAACAACAAAATTCCGTTTAGTTAGATTACGATTTTCCGCCACCATCTTTGACTGGCTGGTCAGATTTTGTTGATTTTTGTGTTCATGTTAGTGATGATTTCATTAATGTTCATACCAAGTTCAATCCAAATTGGATAAGAAATAAAGTTTCAATAGCATAGATCCCAATTTTTTAGGGATATGTCCCCCTAGAGGGCACTTTTGGTGGACCAATTTTGCTAGTTAACGAACTTAACCTAGTTATTTACAAAAGAAACAGTTGTACAAATATCATGAAAATCTGAAAGCAAGTGTGTGACCTGTAGAATTTTTACCCCAAAACCGGAAAATTGCAAGGATTCAGGATAGCACTTGCGGCTAAGCATCAGCTAGTTTTCTTTAAAAGCAAATGTCTCAACACAGCAGACAATTAGACTTTGCAAACACCTCAGAAAATGTGCCCAAAGTCTAAATTAAAAATATTTAACACCAACGAAACATCTGCCTTTGTTGTTTTTATAACTAACAGGGTATTTGATACAAAAATATGGCAGTAATTTATATTAAAAAGTTAAAAACCACAATTTGAAATGAAACTGAGCCGCCTTTTATTGGCTGGGTTAGGACTTTAAAGTCCTCTCTTCCACTTAACCACAACAATAACCACTTAACCACAATTTGATTTGAAGTGTTAAAAAAATCATTGGTTGAGAAACTTGCAGTCATAATATTTTTTTGCCATGTTGGAAATAAGTAGTTTGGTATAAGTGTATTAAGAAAGTCAATCCAATATAAATTATATATACTAGTACAACAGTCTGCCACAGCTTTTTCACTGCAGAAATGTCTCGACCAGGGTTACAGAGTAGTAACAGGCAAAATGGTGTGTTAAGTGTTTAAAAAATGTGATGTTTAACAAATTTTTCTCAGCAAACTACTACAAAATTACTGATGATTACAATGACTTAAGTCAGTTGTTTTGGATTTTCATCAAAATTATTTGTCTATTCTAAGTTATGTGATTGAGCAGGCACACTCTTTATTGTTCTTTAAATATCTAGGTATTCCATGTTTTAGAATAGTAGGCAGTGTTTGGATATTTTGTCCTTGGCTTAGACTGTCTATATGATCAAATGGAGTTGATCAAACATATCAATTGAAATAACAATCTCAACCCTCTTGCTGAGTATGGATGACAGCAAAAATCAATGAAAGCTTCTTTGTACTTTAACTGAACTTAATATGCAGTGTGTTTTGTTACTTTTTAGCAATAAGTTTTTCATGTGATATTTTGGACTATTTATTTATTTTCAGATGTGAATTAAATATTTTTATGAGCTATGAAATGGTTGTATTCTTTTATCACACATTTTTGCAATGAGCTGGAGTTTGTGGCTCTTTTGCTGTTACAAAGTGCATGTCCATTATCAAACTGGAAACCCTCTGACTCTTTTGGAAGTGTAGCATTCTCACCAAACGTACAGCATATGTTTGATAAAATAAATAAATAAATTCACATTTTTATAACTAACTTCAGTTTTGGCCCAGTGTTATTCTTAAAAATTATAAAGAGTGTTTTTTTAGTTGTGCGGGTTTTAAAAGGAAGTAAAACTATGAAAAATCACTTGTATTTATATAAAATGCACTTATTTTAACCACAGTTTTGGAATGTATGTTTAAAAACTATTTCTGGCATATATGGGTTCCATGGCGTGCCTGTAGACGGTTCAATCTAACAGTCCAATCTTCAAACACCCTTTCCAGCCGATGGGTGAATTCCGTCAATAATTCAACGAATGTTGACTTCCAAGTCATTAAGAGTCTGTGGCTTGTCAACGTAGACTTGAGACTTTTCAGCTAAATGAAATGTCAGTGGAAGTGGTTCCAAGAAGACGGCACGACATGCCAAGTGGCAAAAGTCACATTAAGT
The DNA here is from genome assembly GCA_018831715.1 of Matsumurasca onukii. Lineage (NCBI taxonomy): Eukaryota > Metazoa > Arthropoda > Insecta > Hemiptera > Cicadellidae > Matsumurasca > Matsumurasca onukii. The sequence goes on along the minus strand of CM032060.1, from coordinate 33,280,445 downwards.
ATCTTGGGGGAAATGTTTAGTGAACCCTCATCTTGTATACTGGGACTCGGCGTAGTCCTGTAATCCAGCTTCATGGAGGTCAGGTTTTGAGGATGATATAGGTCTAAAGCGGTCAGATAGTCTCAGTGATCATCTGATGATACCCGCATCAACTCCCACCATCGTTTAGACATATCAGACCATCACCTGTGTGGTTCGGAAGTCAATGTTAAGCAGTTGGTCCTTGTATTTCCATTGGTCATTGGCTAATTAATGACCCATTCTAAGGAAGAGTCGGCTTAGTTTGTAACAAGACTACACCTCATAACTCATTACTACCACATCAACTCATTTCACCACACATATTTGCCTTTAAAATATTCTCATGAGAGTGGTCGGCATCTCAAATAGAAATTTGAAGTGATTTATAGAATCAATGTGAAGTGTGAACTGGCCTCCACAGTCGTGCACTATCACTCCAACAGACTATTTTCTGTGGAGATATGTGGCAAGTTTATACTGACAAGTCCAGACTTTACATGACTTGGAAGTTAACATTCGTCAAGTTATTGACAAAATTCACCCCCCAGCTGTGAAAAGGGGTGTTTGAAGATTAGACTCTATGGGCACGCTATGGAACCCATGTGCCAGACAGTTTTAAACATAAATGCCATAACACTGTGGCTAAAATAACTCATGATCAGTAAGTTATTTATGACCAGTCAGTTAAGTTATGACCAGCAAGGGCTGGCGAAAAGCCGACTGCCTTTTATTTATTGGAAGACAGCGTCTGTGTTGGCACGTCCAGCCCAGGAACCCCTGAGTGCCCTAGAGTGGGTTAGTTTTAATATATAATAAGATGTTTAATATATAATTAAATAGAGTCAAAATTGTGTTTACTGTGAATAAATAAATAAATAAAATGTTCCTTGTATAATATATTTTTACTTCTACAATGCTCACTCCTACCATTGACTTTAAATATACCTAAATATAAAATAACCTTACCTAAACATTTAAAATCAATGCTCCCTTTTGATTGACCTGCCGTCCGATATGACATTGATTTTAAATGGTATATTTAAAGTCAATGTATACGACTATTTTTTTTTAGCGGATCTGTGGCGGATTGGTATTTGCCACACTCCAGAGCTCATCACCCGGTATGCGGTTTGATCCCCCGCAGTCACCACTTACAATTTTTAATGTGACTATACGGTGACGCTAGGTAAAGGTCGAGGTTGAGTGGTAGAGAGAACTTTGTAGTCCTAACTTCGCCTTCTTAAACAAGACAAACTTTACTTTTTAATATTTGCTTAAGCCTGGATGGGTAAACTTGCCCCGGAGGGGGTTATTAAATGTTCGAAGTTTTTTGTCTGTTTTGCCGTATTGAAGTACAGTACAGTTGCAGTATTTAATAATTTAATTTACATGCTGTAAAACCGATTATGTATAGATTTTTATTGGTATTTTTCATAACTGTCAAAAAAAACTAAACTTTTCCATTTATATTAACATTGTAGTCTTACTTTAGCTTTGCACCAAAACAGCCAGGTTAAACTCTTGGCACTGCAGTAACAACTTTTTACCCTAGCTGCTCCTCGTGGTTCATAAATCACGTCGTCGATGGATTGTTAATCAATGAACCAACCTGGAGTACAGTTGTCCATTTCTCATATTATTCGCGTTCAAATACCACTTTAACAATGGTCAGTGTCAGAAGTCAACTTCTCAAATAAAGTATCCTTTTATAACTCACTTAAAATTCCACTGACTATAAGAGTTACTCTACACTCTCCCTAATGTCAGTCTGTGAGTCCGCGTTTAACTAGTTGTGTGCTATAAACTTGTCTGCAGTATTCCATTCTTCCAGGATCAAAGCGGCTTCTGGACAAGTTTTGAATGCCAAGTGGGCATTTTCATAGAATTTGGTAATCTGTTGACAAATTGAACTCCTAACTGAGAGTGTCTCAAAGTTTGGTATTTCTCCCTACCTCTACTTTAATAAAAATTTTATTTTACTACATCTTATTGAGATGGTCAACAATCTCAAGTTTTTAAAAGTGGCCCTGGACGACATTCCTTTTTAATTTTGAAAGATATTCTAACGCATCTTTAAGGCTCTCATCATCATTAAATTTAGAAAACTGGGACCAAACCCGATCCGATTTTTTATCGCCCCATCAAACTTCTTAAGCTCAATTGTATGTAAGCTCATTTCTGATTTAAATTTAAGTGTCAAAGCAATGTTTAAGAGGTAGGATCAAAAAGTTCCAGGAAGTTTGCACATGCAATTCGCAGAAATGTGCATTCTTTGACTCAACAGTAACATAGCTGTTGTTTTGGATAAATCCTACCTTTACTTAAACAAAAATAAAAAGGTTTATTTGAGACATGTTTTTTGATTCTGGCTATTTTTGGTTCATGAAAATTAAGGTGAAAGAAGAGCAATGTGTCTGTGTGAATTTGACAAACCTTTTATGAAACTGTTCAGATGTTACAAGGGGCTTTTGGTGAGTAGTGTTTAAGCCCATCACATTTTCATGAGTAGTAAAAGAGGTTTAAAGATAAGTGAACATCAACAGAAGATGATCCTATTTCCGGACGCCTTTCAACATCAATTAATGAATATCATGTTGCTAAAGTTAATGATCGCTTACGATTACACCGTCGCTAACAATCCGTATTTGATCACTTCTTGTATGTTCTCAACAATTGATTTATTTTGATTAGACAAACAGACGTTTCCGGCCAAACTTAAAAGACACTTAGGGAGTATATAGTTTTCTTCCTGAAATGGCGGAAAAGTCCGGTTTTCTAATTAAATTTATCTCCGCCACTATTATGAAATTTAAATCTAACAAATGATTTACATTAATTAATCATTGGCGAGAGGGTTGTATATTACAAATCAAAACTGCAAAAAGCGTGCCTATCCCAATAAAAACCTTGCCAAACATTTTTTGAGCAGATTTAAAAAGTATCTAGACATTATGAAAGGTATTAGAAAACTCATAATAAGAAATTTTAAGTCAAATAAACCAATATTTAAAATGTTATTACATGAGGCCTTTTGATCAGCAAAGCTGCTTTTGTCAAATAACCTCAAAAATTCAAAAACATTGAAAAACATGTTATCTGACGAAGACAGCTTTGCTGACCAAAAGGCCTCATGTAATAAAGTTTTAAATATTGGTTTATTTGACTTAAAGCTTATGCCTCAAGATTAGAAAACTTGTTTAGAATTAAGTTATTTAAAGTAATTTTATCCATCCGTAGGACACAGACCATTTCAGAAAATCAGATATGGTGTTATGTCAGAATCAGCGACAGATGACAGTAGCAGCAACTGTGGAAAAAGATGTATCAAGGATCAATTCTATTATATTCAGCACAATCAACAATGATATTGCTTTTGCTGAACAACAATTTACCAAGTAAGTTTTAGATGAACCAGTACAAAACATGACCAGATGATATTTTGTTTCAAACAATTTATTTTTAATCCTTTTAATTCATCACAGAGGGTGACCACAATAATAACAATTGAAAAGAAAACTGGAACAGTAAGTACTAGTTTATTCAGAATAATTGTATTAAAAAAAAATAATTTGATTGGGGATAAGCATGTATTCAAGCAGTTTTTAAAAAGGTAGCTTCTCGGTTATGCCCTTGTATAAATTAGTGCCATCTAGAGAGCGGACTACACATTTCTACGGCGCATCAACTGCGTGCACCTCGCAAAGGTACTAAATTTGATGCGCGCAGGGGAGAAACAGATTTCCCAACAGTCAACAACCTGGCGGGTGGCTGGCTGAGTGGGGGTGAGGTGAGTGTTGGGGAACTAACTCAGATAACAGGTTGTAGAATGCAGCTCTGTGCCGACAAAACGTTTTCAGAGCCTACTTTGGTCCCTTGCCGTTTATCCCAAGTCATGTGACCTGTCAAGAGTTCGACGCTAGCGCTCCTGACCGCTTAGTAGCTAACTAAAACCTTAGACCCAAGGCTAACGTAAGAATATGTACACATGGTAGCGTCCGACCACGGTTTGAGACGTGCGGTGCTAAAATACATGAGAACTATTGACGCCATTCACATGCACCGCTCACTGGAATCTGTAATTCTTATTTTTAGTTGTTTTCGTTTTTATATATACCTTATTGTACATTAATTTTAAGTTTTTGAGGATTAACCGCCATTTTGTTAGAAACCTCGATCCGACTTTGTCAGGGTTAATCGGGAAGTGACTGTATATGAAAAAATTAAAAATCGTTTATTTTGCGCGAAATAACAACACAAATGTCTCAAAAACTAACCCAATTGCAGTACTGCTATGAAAAATGATCTGCTATATGCAAACCTTCATCTTAAAATTTGCAACTTTTACATTTCTACAGGCCAATAGAAGAAACAAATGGTTATGGATCAATTGTACACATTATAGTATTGTGTCTCTCCCTGATCTCTTTTAGAGAGTTCTATCAAATCTTGTTGAAATTAGATTAAAAATTGTAAAATAGTTGTTGCAAGTTGTAAAATTGTAGCAATTTGGGGTATGTATTAAATCAGTTTAATCTTCAAGCTAGAAAAATTAGCATGAAAAATAAATAATATGTTCAAAATTAAGAAGAGAACTTACCTTTTCCTCAATACGTATTTATGAAACGTTAAAATTTGTTGAAACTTTAAAGTAATATGTCTTATTTTGAATTTGAACACTGCAAATCCTATGACTTACGACCAAAAAACTATTTAAAATTACCCCGATACAAAACTTTATTTTTAAACAAATGGTAGTCTATAATGCCACAAAACTGTTTAACAAATTACCTTCAAAAGTACAATTTGGAAATAGTATCAAAAGATAGAAAAAATTTGGGAAAAACATTCTGTTACAGGGGAATTTTACTATTCAGTTCAAGAGTTTTGGAAGATTAGATCAAATGAACAGCAAAAAAGATTCTTTTTAAATTTTCTTTGTCATTCTAAATGACGAATAATTTAGGCTAGATTACTGCGTTTGATAATTTATATAAAATCTACTTTGTTATTTTTTGTTTCAATTGTTTTGTGGCAATCACATTTAATTTACTTTGCAATTTCACTCATTTAGTTATAGCCATTGGTTCAACAATTTTGAAAATGTGGTTTCTTTATCCAAGTACTAACTCACCTCAAAAGACTCAATTACTACTTTTGTAGTTATTACCTTTACTACATACATGACATGTCATAGCCAATTCACTTGTCTAACATACCTGAAGTTTAAATTATACAGTTTATACAGATTTTTGCTATCCCAAACTAAGTTCTATTCTATTTTCAGATTGAAATCCTGGATATCTGAGCTACCAGAAGGAAAATGTCGACATGAGTTGCAGGCACTTCTATTTCCTCTACTTTGCCACCTCTACTTGGAAATATTACGGGGAGGTTTAGACCGACAAGCAACTTCAAAATTTCTCAAACGTCACCAAGAGTTATTTTTAGGTCAAGACAATTACAGAGATATGATGGAAGAATTATCAACCGTATTCACTACTCAAGATATTGAAACTAAGTCTTTAGTAAAAGCATTTAGGTAGGACTTAAAAGAAATAAATTATTGATGAGCTAAAAAAGTCTGTTTGTCAAAAACACTCGTAGTTGTGTAATCATTCTTAAGGTTTCAATAAATTCTATTTCTACTTTCAACTCAAGTTTTATTCAAATATAGAATATATGTTTACTATCAAATGCTTGGAACAAATATATTGAAACTTATAAGTATTAAATTGTACATTTTACCTAGCACTACCAAATAACCGACCAACACACAAGCAGACATATCCCCATGGACGACCGTCCTAATTCATAACCCTTGATGGCCGTCCATCAGTTCAATGTGGTTGTGCATTTTCAAATTTGAGTGTTCCGCTTAAACAAGTTTTTAATGTTTCAACAATAGCAACAATGCTTTACTACAATACATTTACTTGTGTGTAGTCTATGCCGGAGCTGCGTACCGGGCAGCTCCTGCTCAGAAGTTATACTTCTTGCCTGCAACAAAACCGCATACGCTAGGGTCGCGCGGTGTCTCATTCTTAAAATAAAATAATAGTTTAAAGTCAAATATAAATGGTGTCAAGAAGAAGCACGTTGAAAAACCTCACAAAAGTTATAATATGATCAAACTCTCGCATTAATTTAAAAGTTAAAAAAACCTTATATACAACTTGTTATCACTTGAAAACAACAACCTAACAATAAAGATAATCACTGTAAAATTAAAGAAAACCAAATCACTAGAGATTAAATTCCGGGATTACTGTTGCACGAGCTGCACGGTGGAAACCTCCGTGTCACAGCAGACTTAGGCTTTGGCTGAGGGTGTGGTTGAGGGATAAGGGTGAAAGTTGGTGAGACAGTTCCTAGAAAGAGGTGTGTAAGGTACCTCAGCCTTCGGCACACATGAATATGTCTTTATAAACAAAAAAATATACACCTGGAGGAAACCTCCGTGATGATACCTCTGGAAGGTTAAGTGCTGCACACTGGTTATTAAAATAATTATTGAAGTTACCTGTCGTTTGTTTCAAAACTTCTTTAATTAGATAAATAAGATATATTAGCAGTTTTGCAGTTTTTTCTAAATGTGTTTATTTGATTTTTGGTTTCAATTAGGTTTGGTAGTTTATTTAATATTCTTGTTCCCACTTTATTTGGAAGTGTTCCAAATATTTTTGTGTTATGTTGAGGTTTTCGTTGTGTTATGACCGTGAACATCAGAACCTGAACTTAATCTAGACTGAAGTTGTGAAAAACTGTGGCTCTATTAAATTTGAATTAAATATGAACATTTTCTAGGTCTTGCAAGTATGAAATGAAAGTCAGCTCACCTACAATGGCTGCCCTGAAAAAATATTTAGCCTCACAAAGCCACATTATAATGCTGCAGGTAAATTATGTTGTGTATTAGTATGTAATCCAAGCCTTCATTAGTGTGTAACAAGCAAATGAATACCTGCCTAAAAAAATTACGCAACAGGATACAATTACGGCCTTTGTTCTTTAGAACGATCAGTTTTATCTAGTTGCTATGATAAAATTGTTATATTGACAACTCAACTTTTATCTCATCACCAAAAAGGTTAGTACTTATTGAAAAAGTTAGTTTCTACTTTATTTAACAGTGAATTTATTTAGACTATTAAAGTAGGTGCTGTGTTTACAAAAACTTTCATCGCAGAAAAGCCATTTGAAAACACAGTGGAACCTAAAACCATTTCTTGTAAGTTAGAGAAAATTTACTTATCAATAATTCCATATCTCAGCTTTTTCGCCTTTGGTCTCAGCTTTTAGTCCTGTATGTTTTATAGATTCACATATCATTTCCTGGCTGAACTGATGAGCGTTGATGACTTCACCCCAGGATCCGTAAGATTCACAAACATATATTGCTACTCCACCTTTCTGGTGATACTCTCTGCTGTAGGAGGAGATGAGATTGTAGTCCATAATGTTAGCACTCGCAATAGAGTTTTTGTCAAGAATGTGTTCGGTTAAGATAATTATATTGGGTTTCATTATGTTTATTAATGGTTGAATCGCTCGATCTTGTTACCTAAACAATCTATGTTTTGGAGGAAAATCATGGTTTTTTAAAACCAAATTTAGGATTGTTCTAGGTTTTGCTGAGATGTTCCATTTGTCCTTATGGTTGTTCTGTAGTTGTGTAGCCTGGAAAACTGCTTTGATGTTGCACTGCCAGGGTTAATTTTTCTAGTGGCGCAGGATTAAGTGGTAGGGCATCTTGATTGACCCACGAACCGTTTGAAAACATCTGTTTATCATTCAAAGCCAGTTGTTGGAAGTAATCGATGCTCTTGACAAAGAATTCCTTCACAGTCTCGTCCTGTTCACAGATCTTTGCAGCTGATGGTGGGCGTCCCTTCAAGTTGCTCAAAGGTCTCACGGTCTGGATACAGGGGTTATCGGACCTAAAAAGTGCTGTTGTCGGTGCAATGACATTTGAAAGCGAGTGTTCAGTACTTTTCATCATTGTCTTGGACAAAGGCAGTCTTTCCATAACATCTATCTACTCTACATTTAAGCATTTGAATCACACTCAATAAATATGATGAGTCAGTTTTATTGCACTCTTATACTGTTGGTTTCCTCATTATTTGTTGTATATGTCCTTAGTCTGTAATTTAATTTATAGTTTTGACCCTTCAGGTCTGTTATCATTGCATTAAGACGATTTATAATACTTCTAAAGACGTTCCTCGTTGTTTTCTTCGTATGATCTCAATTCGTTTTTTCGTCTGAGCTATAAGTTTTCAAAGTTCTTAATTGCCTCATGGAGCAGGGCTTGAAGTTTCTCTTGGTTTTTAAAACTCTTGGAATTTTCCGCATATAAATCTTCTATTTGTGCCTCCAGCTGAAGTATCCTTTGTGAGAGTTTGTCGTTATTCACTTTGAGCTCTGTGTTTTCGCAAAGAAGCGCTACCGATTCGTGTGAATCGGAATTCCCATCTTTCAAGGAGCCATTAGGGTGTATATAATTTTCCTGGATGATGTTGTCTAGACTTCTATTCCAATGAGGGAAGTCCTAGACAGGGGAGTACGAAAAAGGGAGGGAAATACTTTGGCAAACAGGAGAGCCATCGTCACAAGTTGGGCAGTTCCATTCTTTATATCACAAGACACCTTTTGAAACTTTTGCGTAATGGTCCTGCATCATCCCTAGGCAATGTCTGTGGTACCATGTGCAGCATAAACCATTGCAAAGGACCCCTTCATTCCCATCAAGTAGGCTAATTTCACACAGAGGGCACAGGGATACCTTATATACTTTAGTTGTCTTCTGTTTGATTTTGGGGATGTTTTATTGCAGTGTAGATAGAGCTGCTATGAACTTTGGTACTTTAAGTATAAGATTAGTTAACGGAGCTAGCGATGATGTATAACCAGCCAGTGGCAGCTAGATAGTTCCCCAATAACTTTTCTCTCTCTCTCTCTACGTACTCTTGGTCTGTATAACAAATCCTCCAATGTGAGCTATTCCTAACACTGAATAACATTGCTGATTTATTTCTAGGTACTTCAAACTTGGTTCGACATTGAAGTTGTTTCTAGTGACAATGTTCCAGAATTTGATAATGAAGAGTCAGTTAATCTCCCAAATAAAGTAAGACCATTTTAAAACAAACACTAGGCTAAGGGGAAAACTGATTGTGTGTTGATTGAGATCATTTAAAAAATTAGAAACTAATAATTAAGTTAGTAGTCAAAATAAGTTTTGGAAACTGTGGGAAGATTATATTCCAAGTTGTGTAATGTTCAACTATTGTAATATTTAAAAGAGGAATTGATTTCATTATTTCAGTTTTTATTTAGGTTAAGTCATTGAGGCTCTGCCAGTCCATGTGGCTTAAGCATATTGTGGGTTTCACCACATTTCCCGTTTCCAAGGAGGATACAGAGCGTGCAGCAACATACAGTCAACAAGCAGCAGTTTCAGTTACACGCTGTTGTTGCATAAGATAGTTTAAAGCGTTAAAAACCTTTCTTTTAATCTGGTGTCGTATTTTAACATTAGAAAAGAGGAAAAAATAGCCTTGACTTTTTTACATACCGTGCATATTTTTTGGGGGGTTTTCTGCCTGCCTGTTTATGGCGTATAAGCGATACTGTACTGTAGTTTATTTTTGATATCAAGGTGGTTTCAGTGAAAATGGAATCCAATTTGTCTTATAAATGTTTTGGATTTCCTTTTAGGATGCGGAACTTTTAGACTCTTTGTATCAACAAACTCACGAAGACAAAGAAATGAGGCAATTGCAGGAAGCGATTAGACTGGTCCAAGCAAGTCATACTCCTCCCCCACCTTTATTGTTATATTCATTGAATAACTCAGAAAGGTAAACACTTTTTATTTAGTGTTTTAGACATTTTAATAAGTTAATAAAACCCTTAGAATATTGCATTTTCTAGAACTATTGGCCATGGTGTTTTAGAACAAGGTGAATGCTCAAATACTTTGGGTTTGATAACCTATTTCTAGGGTTCTCAATCTTTTTACCACTGTGTACAGTCCACAAAACCAAAACTGATTAGTTCTGCATTGTGTCAGTCAGCCCCAGAATTGGTTTACTTCCAGTCAAGAACTTATATTTTGAAATCTCAAAAAAAGTTTAAAAAACTACTAGTTGTACAATGGACGTGTGGTTACAGTGTGAACTGTGCCAAGGTGTCAAGGACAGGAAAGCTGTTGGCCACTGGATACTCAGCCTCCACACTGAAGCTGTGGTCACTGACAGAGGCTAAGATCAACCCGTCCGCAACTCACTACTCCACTGTCAACCTAGCAATCAACTCTCCTCCTCAGGTCCACCTTGTACAGTACGTATCTCTACATTCAATGGCTAAAACAAACCAGACATTGTGCAGAAATAGAACAATGCATCAAGAATAATTTAAGGATAATGCAGAAAAACATAGAGAAAAACTTAAAGTTGTATGGTAGCAGACTTTTTGGACAAAGATAGGAACAATAAAAAGAGACTTTGTTAACAAAATATTGTACAATAAGTAAATGTAGGGCTTTAGAGCCTCAAGACAAAAAAAATATACAGATTCGTAAGGAAGAATATTAGTATCGGCTTTTATACTATTTTTAAATTAATCAAAGATAATCAAAAAGAGCAAGTCTACTAAGTTGGTTTATATTTTGTTACTTTCGTAACACAATCATAGCCCTGAAAAATTGAATTAATTCATTCAAGACTACAATATTGAATGATGTGTTGGGTAGGTGTTGCCTTTGAGGGCCAATAGATAAACTAAGTAACACAAAATATATTTAACTTTTACAAGCATAATTAAGAAAACAAATTTGAGATAGCTCTTTTCTTCTATATCAAAACTTATCCCTTTAGGAGTTATGAAAAAATTGTTCTTATTCTTTAACGTCATGTTAGACTTTTTTTAATACACCACAATCCCTATAATCCAAACTAATTGGGACCAGACCCAGTTTGGATTCGCAAAAGTTCGGATTAACCGGAAAAAGACACTAAATGAAAAGAACTAAAATTAACATGTTTTATGCAAAATAACGTCTAATTTAACAAGAACAACAACAACGTACATTATCTTTTTTATCAGTCCTGTATAAATGTTAGTCATTGCATCGTGAAGGGCTGCAATACTTTTGTGTAAGGTTAGCTGCATTCACAGCGACTTGTCAGGTATTACGGATTCGTAGTTGCGTCTGTGTTGTTTACTGCGCATGACAGCCCCTCCCTCACCTACCCCTCCAACAGCCGCCATCGCTTCATTGACGATTTAAATTCCAAATTTTTTAAAGATATCCAGTGGTACCAGTATCGAGGGGTATTGCGAGTATTTTTACAGTATCAATATCTGTATCAAGAAATTCTGGTATCAGCCCATCCCTAATAAAAATAGTTAAGATCATTAGTTTAGAAATATTGCACAAGATTTAAAACAAAAAGGGTATACAAAACAATACAAATAAAACAGTAAAAAAGTGCAATAGACCTAAACAAAACAAAAAACAAGTAGGAAACCAAGATTAACCTAACTTCTTCATCAGCATACCATATGTCCCCAAAATCTCGGAAAAGATCAGAAGAGTAGCTAGAAAATTTAACATTAAGACAGCTTTCAAAACCCAGAATACGCAACATCTTTGCAAAACAAAACCAAAAAAAGAAGAACAGGCATAAAAAATTGTGTGTACAGGGTATTAGTGTGAAACATAAGTGAAACAAAACGTGCATTGCAAGTCTCAACGAACATAAAAAGAATCTAAAATATGAAGAAACCACTTCTTCCAAACTGGCTAAGCACGCAATGGAAAACAATCACAGGTTTGATTTTAATATCGCACACATTTTTGAACTCCCTGAAAGAAGGTAATACTATCTGGGAAATCAAACACACCGAAGCACCGATCAATAAATCAGCTCAACATGAATGGGATGAAATTGCATTGAAATACAAAGTTGAAAATGGACTCCTTTTTGACAACCCTCAAGATTCTGCAAGGATAAAGGCCATCCAAACAAAGAAGCAGGGGCTTGGTTGCATGCCTTTCCCTTAAAAAACATTACGATGTTTCTGAACGATCTCAGCTTTCAAGTTTGTATTGGGTTAAGACTAGGATTTAATCTATGCCGTGAGTACCAATGTAAGTGTGGAGGAATTGTAGACTAAAAGGATTACACCCGGTGTCTTGCTTCCAAAATTCGTAGATACCACAGACATGCTGAGATCAACAAAATTCTGAAGAGAGCATTGGTAAGCGCCGATATCCCTGCGCAACTGGAACCAAACGGGGTGGACAGAAAAGATGGGAAGAGACCAGATGGAGCCACGATTATTCCTTGGGATAAGGGTAGGTGTTTAGTGTAGGATTTCAATTGTGTTGACACCTTTGCAGCGAGCTACGTCAACTCAACTAAAACCCACGCAGGAGCTGCAGCAGAACTAGCAGTTCATAGAAAACACTCCAAGTATAGTGAAATCGAAGCCAGGGGATATCTGATGGTTATATGTGCAGTGGAGACAATGGGCATATGGTGTAGAGAATGGATCCAGAACATCGGAAGGAAACCGAAGAAAGAAGCAAAGTCAACGTCCTACCTGGTTCAAAGGATTAGCATGGCTCATTAGTGGATGAGTTCATAGATGATCTTACAAACAACTAATTTCCTTAAATCACATTTTAATCCCCACCTAAAGCCAGGTCTGATGTTAAGTGTGAATGTGGAATGAGTGTGAAATCATGTAAGTGTGTGTGAGTGTGAATGTTTAATTTTATTTTATTGTAATTTGATTTTGTATTTTGCTACGCAATGCTTTGTACTGTCTACAGCAAATAAATATATTATTATATATTATGGCAATCCAAAGAGGAAATGCCGCCAGTATTCTCTCGTCCTTGCCTAAAGAAGATAAGCTGGGAGATATATTTTATTTATAACTTCTACACATTTATTCATTTATATTTTATTTATTTTGTATGCATATATTTTGGTTTTTCCTTTTAATTTGTATTATTTGTTTTATAATTTATTATTTCTTTAATGTTTATACCTATTTTATTTTATCAAATATATTTCATTATTTTTTATTTTTTCACAAGTTCTTCATTATGAGTTCCATTATTATAAGAGAAAATGTATTGAGGGAGCCCTAATCAAACTAAACGGCAACCCTTAAAATCAAAGCAGTATAGAAGGCCTCTCTGGACACCTTTCTTAAAACCCCATTCTCAAAATAAAATAGCTCAAACCCCTGTTGCAGTCACCAAAAGCAATGTTAATACTGGAACACACGCTATGACCCGTGTAGCAGACCCAGCCAAATTGTTTAGCAACATAATCACATGTCTCGTCATTGAACATCCTAATGAGCGAAGCATGGAGACGCATATGCAATTGTCTCGTGGGTCTGTAAGCGAAGTGCAGAGACACACACATACACATGTCTCAAAGTGAACGCCCTTATGAGCGAAGCATGGAGACACCACACTTACACATGTCTTGTTATTGAATGCCCTTTAGAGCAAAGCAGAAAGACGCACCTAAAAAAAGGTAAAAAATATGGGTTGGGTGGTATCTCAATCCCCTCCCCCTTCCTTAAACCCCACCCCTTCCCCTCATGTAGGCGGCCTGCAAGCTCAGGTTCAGTAGTAGGGGTAGTGGAGAAGTGTTATCGTGTGTGAGCTGTTCCACCGCAGAGTGCCGTCCTGCTGAGATCAAACTTTATTTCTATTTTTAGGCTTTCTTTGTGTAAATATTTCCCTCCTGTCTATATTTGTCTAACAATGCAGCTGTTAATATTTCATTTTGTCTTGTCCTATTAGGTGAAGACTAGGCGAAGTATTATCTTTAATGTAGCGCAAGGTTAGGTTAGGCCCTTGAGAATGGGTGGAGTTTCCCAACTGCCTGAAACGTAGGGAGTAAGTAGTTTTCTTCTTAAAGTGGCCGGAAAAACCCGTTTTTCTAATTAAATTTGATCTCCGCCACTAATATGATTTTTAAATCTAGCATGCATAGATTGTAGTAAAGGTTAACAAAACATCAAACTTGTTAACTTTGTAATATCTTTCATCGTTGTGTTACTTAAGTTTAGTGAGACTGTTCATTTCAATTCATTTGTAAGCACCTCAGTGACTAAATAATACTAGACTGTTTCAATTAAATTTATAGTTTTTATACAAAATCTTTGTACAAAAAGTAAATTTTGTAGTTATTGTACAACATTTTTTTATACTGTAATTTCCATATGTATGAACTGTACTTTATAAGTATGAAGTATTATTATTATAAATAATCATTTATTCAATTTTGTTAAATCACAACCACTCCAATCAAATTATAGGTGCGATCTTTCGCAAGTGTTGCTTGCATCTTCGGACCAAACCATAAACTTATGGTCATGGTCCAATGAACAAATTATTATTGGAGTGGTTCTGATTTAACAAAATTACTTATATTTTCCTATAAGAGTTACTTCAAGAATGGGTTTGAGTATTCTACTGAGTTAAATAGAAGGATTGATAAATAACATTAAAAATGAAGGAAGAGCATTCTAACTGACATTGGCTAAATACATAGGCCCTAAACACACGGACATGAACAAAAGTTTTTTATTCCAAAAAGTAAAATTTTACTTATGCTTATTTTTGGTTTAAAAATGGTGGTCATATGAAATTGTCTATGCTTAATAACATAAAACCCTTAAGCTTTAGGGTAAATACACAAGAATATCAATACTGTATGTGAAAAATGTTTTTATATACATTTTAAGACCAAATTGGTTGTGTTGCAACAAATAATAACGGAAATATTATGGTCAGAAAAACTTTAACTACTCAGTTGTTAAGCTTAGAAAATTTAATACAGCCGCCATTTTAAAACCAAAAGTGAAAATTAGTCAAATTTATTTTTTAAATTTTGGTTTTAGTTATGCTAACAAGTGTGCAAAGTTTTAAGTATATAACTTAATCTACCTCGGAGATAAAAATTATTTAGTGAAAAAATAGGCCTAAGTGTGTTATAGGAAATTTTTGTTAATTATGATCTGACAAACCACCTGGTAAAGTTTAATCCCGTAATTACTGGACACTCTCTATATATTTCGGTGAAGTTTGTCAGCCAGCAAAATAGGACCACCGGAAGTATCCTTGCAGAGGAAAGTTTCTATCAAAAATGTGTTTTTAATAATTTTAAACAGTAATTTTCGTCCAAGTTGATAAAATTTTAAATAAATATGTATTTTAATGTTATTCAGTTATATACCAAAAATTATAAACAACCATCAAATTAAAATTATATTTTGAAAAAAAAAACACAAAGAGGCCAATAATAGTGATTTATTCACCACTAGAGCTTTTGACAGTCATGCTGCCATCTTCAGGTGAAGTGAAAGTTACACAAATTTAGTTTTACCATTGCCAATAATCTCCTCTTCAAGAATTCAACCATCAAATTGTTTTAAAATTGCTGCCAAAAAAATTAATTTTTTGTTATAACAACTGAAAGAGTGGTCCAATTTTAATGAAATTTGTGTTTGCCCTTCATCTTATACATAGTTTAAGTTGTCACAAAAGACCATGTGAGTCTGAGGCCAATGGCCGAGGCGAGGCTGTGAGTGTTTTGTTTACTTCCACTGTAATAAGGAAATTTGCTTCACTCATGCCAGCAGCGCTTTAGCGCTTAGCTTCATGTCAGCCTGGTTATAACTCAATTCAAATATTGTCAACAAAGAATATCCAGCTTCTAGGTGACTAATGATTTTGGGTTTTAGAACTAGTCTTTACCCTAATGCACAAGGTTAGCTACTAACATGCTGTTTCATTTTTTTAATCTATTACGGTAAAATTCATTAATGATGGAGATACAAGTGAAAGAATTTCATCTGTCTTTGTTTAAAAACTCAATGTTTTTTACGGACCCAAAATTTTCAATTGGTTGCCGGTTTTAAGCCACTTAAAAAACTCTAATAATTTTCATGGCTTCAAAGCTGAATTGAGAAAGTACCTGAACGGGACAGCTTTCTACAGCCTCGAAGAAGCCCTAAGCTCATAGATAGTGCAAGCCAGCAAGTCATACAAAGGGGAAGGGAGAGAGATCATTTTTCGGCATTTTTCATATCTCTAAATGAAAAATGTGTTTTTTAGTTCTTAAATGTAGTCAATAGGAAAAATTTACATATGTATCAACAATAATTGACTTGTACAAAAAACAACCATGTTCAACTGTATGAATAAACACTTTGACTGATTGATGTCAACATTTTCAGAGGTCACAATCATCCTGTGTGGTGTGTGGCAGCTAGTGCGTTGGGGGTCTACATAGCAACTGGGTCCCATGACAGAACAGCCCGTCTGTGGAACTTGGACAGGACTTACCCACTGCGGTGTTTGCAGGCCACTGTCAAGATGTCAATGTTAGTCAAAATGTATCTATATCCAGTACCGGCACTTAGACAGAAGTTAGACATTTAAATAGACAACTAAACCATCAGAGTCGGCGCTTCAAGTAAACATAAAAATCTACCTTAGTTTTCTACGTATTTGTCTTAATTGGCTCACCACTATTCATTAATTTGCATTTCCAACATAAAACTTTCACGGGAAATGCAACCCAGCTACCATTCAAGATAGCAGGGGTGTACATTTGATAGTGGGTGAGTCGGAATTGCGGAATTCATGAATATTTAAAACTCAACTACTACTATTATTTAATTAAGATTCGAGGTCTTACTTGTAGTATAGAGTATAATTTATTATTGTTAAAAAAAATTTTATTGTACAAGTTTTGGCATTAAACGTATTATTGTCGTTGTGTAATTGTTCGATCTGGGTAAATTTTGGTATAAGTTACTATGTTATTCAGAATTTTCAAACTGCAGCAAGCTAAAATTAAACTAGATCACAACAAAAGCAATATAACGTTATAAACTGTTTGTCACATGTCAAATTTAACTAACCTATGACTGTCAGAAATATTTGCTGTTTATAAGTAATTCATTGTTAACTTAAATACAGGGTGTTTTTTTAATGCAACTACTAATGTTCAAACTATAGTAAGTCATTTTTTACAAACGCTATTTGGTCATAAATTGTATCATTGGTTTGTTCACTTTATTATCTATCAGATGGTATGTATTGGTACAGTACTATAGTAGTTTTGCTTTCATAATTTGATGTTATTGTAAAATAAACGTAATCATGGTTTTTAGCAAAGATCAAAGAGTGTTTGTTGTTGAAGAATATTTTCTGCTTTTATGAAGAGGCGTTTATGGTCAAGTTTACAGGTGTTGGGTTTTCTTACAAATATAAAATTCACAGATTTGTTAAAAGGTTTAACAAAACAGGTTGTGTATGGAACAGGAAACATAACAGAGCGCGGACTGTAATAAATGAAGAAGTGATGAAGAATGTTAGGGTTAGTTTAGAAAAATCTCCTAAAAATTTTTAAAATTTTGAAACAACAAAAGCAAATAGCCTACTCATGCCTGCAAAGCTGATCTCAAACGCCTCTTGACAAAGAAAAATCTTGCTCTTAAGTATTCTTCAACAATAAACACTCTTTGATCTTTGCTAAAAATCATGATTGTGTTTATTTGCAATAACATCAAAACCACTACATTACTGCAACAATATATACCATCTGGTATATATATATATATTGAAATGAACAAACCAACGATATAATTTATGACAATATAGCATTTGTAAAAAATGACTTACTATAGTTTGAACATTGGGGGTTTCGTTTAAAAAAAACACCCTGTATAAGAAAACATTTATTTACAACATTCAAAATAATAAAACAAATGAATATTAGTATGGAAATAATAAAAAAATATGTAAACATGTAAAAATAAATAAATTAAATTGTAAAATTTATCAATAAAAAGCGGGAACTCCCGCTGCATTTGTCGAACTCTCTGGCTGTTCTCCACTTCCTTCTGGTTCTTCTGAGGCACATAGTGGTTGTCCTTAAAGTCACACAAGTAGTTTTAACACGGACCCAGTTCATCATAACACTGTAGGGTTTGTGCCACTTCTCTGAGAGTCTCTCAGCAACCACTCTGAGCAGGGTCTGGAACTCCTTCCCAAACATTCCATCAACTGAGGTGACTAGAGGGGTGAATGAAGCGTTCCTAACTTCTGTTGCTGCTTGGTATTTTCTTTTCTTCTCCTTTTTAGCGTTCTGTAGGATATTTTCATATGGAATATTGGAGTAAGATGGAGCATCAGTGTCTATGACACGAACATCAAATAATGCTTTCATCTGAGACTCCCATACACCCCTGAATGCCAAGTCTGCCTTCAGTGCTAGTATATCGGTAGACTCGTGCTCAGAAATTAACGGCTCCCTGACACAATTTCCCCAGGCCGTTTCCATGATGTTTCCAATGGCGTCGCGAACTTCGTTGTGTCTTCTTATGACTAAACAACCTGTACGACAATTAAGAGCATGATCCTTATTTAAACTTTGTCCACAGCCATCATAGGAAGAAGGAAGTTGAACTGGAGTCTTGTCATAACGCAGAGCAAGAGCATCCCTGAACTCTTGTGGAGAGAGACCCAGATTTAATTTCTTTAATGGAATACATGATAACCAGCTTCCTTGTTTGGCTTTAAGGGTTGTTCCTTGTGAAATTATTTCTCGTTGTCTTTCAGGCAGAGTGTCTAATATGGTTTTCATTGTGACTTCATCTATTAACCTCTTTTCTTCTCTTCTGGCCTTATGTGTAAAAGTCAAGTGTTGTTCATGTTCTTCCATGTCAAGGTGGTTCTTGAACTTCAGTGAATCAGTTATGATGTTGCAGCCTTCCTTTGAAAGTTTTGAAAGCATTTTTTATTTGGGAGTTCGGATCAGAAATTCCAATACCACCGTTTTTAATCGGCAAGTGTAGTATGTGATTTCTTCTAGAATAACTCTTAAATTTCTTTTTAACAAGCCTAAATAAAGATAATAACAGCCTACTTTTAAAAGCATTCAAATACAAATTTTTATATTGGCCTTCTGTTACAAATTTTGTTTAAATGTTGACTATTAACCTTTTGAGGAGTGCGCACGTCATATGACGTGATGACCAGACATATTTTTTGGAGTACATAAATATATGGACAAACGTCAAGGAGTAAAAAATTGTTTTTCTAGAATATGATAAATAATGATTTAATTTACAAAATAAACTTAAAATGAATGCAATAGACCATTGCTTAGACTTGCGTCTATGCATAGTGAGGCTCCTCCGACAGTAACGCTCCAAGCGGAGACCTAAGATAGTCCAACTAACTGCTCCCCTACCACTGCCACTACAATATTCACGTCGTTTGTGTTAAACTGTCATGTCACTAAAATAATGATTACTCCTCTATCTTTGGTAAAATAAACGAAATTCATAATAATATAACCAGAATTATATTAAAACGAACTGAGCACAGCAACTTTAATAGAATATTTCGTCACTAGGACGAAGTGAGTGTTTTTGCGCAGCTCAAGTTTGATGTCCGAGGCGAGCCGAGCTGTTTATAGTTATAAAAAAAGCCACTTTAGCGCCATAATACATGGGTCTAAAAAACTGGTTTTAACACTGAATGACAAAAAAATGTTATTATACACAATTTTACTGAGAGAATAATTGACTGTAATACTTGCAAAACTGTAGTAATTTTTAAGCTTCTATTAACATTCATACAATTATTTATTTACATATTTTTACAATTAGCGTGTTTCTTGACATTACTTATCTTCTGAACCTTGCAAGCCTAAAACAATGCCAATAATTAAATAAAGTTTAGTGCATCTAATTATATGTATTACACTTTTGAACCACATATTTTATTATAAACCATTAATTTTATTTATTACAATAATCAATGTTAGCTGTTTCCTACACATACTAAATTACACAAAGCCAATGCTTCATGTCCTTCAACAATAAAACGCAAAATCCAAAAACATTGCTATATTGCTTTATGTTTATTGTTTAAATTTGATTTAAAGATAGTTTGTTTAGTTCTAATTTAAAGGTCAGTTGAATTATTGTTTTGTTCGATATGGTAATTTTGTTGATCACGCTTCAACAAATCAAATAAATTGCATTGCATATTTAGACCTACTAAATGAATAAACAAAAATATATGTTTAAGTTTAAAAACTAAAAAATTAATATTTTTAAATGTTGTCCTGATTAATTTAAAACAAAATGTTTGTTTTGGTTTGTAGAGTTCAACATATTTAATTTACAATAAAATATCGAACACATTTTGTCTTAATATTCTCAACATACAGTATCAAGAAATTCTCAAATATAAAATGCTTTCAAATATACATGTTTCCTCCAATTCAATCAATATGGTGAATAATACGCTTTTCATTGATAAACTTGATAGAACATTGAATAAAGAGCTGATCAATTTCCTGTGGACGTCAGATTCAACCGCCCTCAATATGACCTATGTATCTGTATAATCCTAAAACCACAATCCCCACCAAACTTTCATGTTCAACAACAGTTTAATACATCTAATTTAAATAACACAACATAACAACAGCTACTGCTAGAAGGTTATAGGTGAGAGCATGCACGTGAGGAAAGCACAATTAGTACTGTTAGTATTAACTTGTTTAGTCAAAGTTAAACCAAATAGCAAATACTACGTATATTGTCTGGTATACTATACTTTACGAATAGTCCAATTATTGATAGAACTTATTAATTATTATTACACTCGACAAAACACAATAACTCACAAGTCAAGTGACAGCAGACGATAATTAAGCGCGAAACAAGATAACATGTGCGAGGTGATAGGAGCAGTTAGTTGCAGCAATCTCCGCTTATTACTGTCGAGGAGCTCGCTGTAACGATAGATGCAAGTATTGTTTAGTAACAAATAATTATGTTTTTCATATTTCTTCAATAATTTTGTATGAAACACTTCAAAACAAGGACTGATACATAGCATTACAATCACACTCCTCACATTGGTAAGACAATGTAAAACAATTCATTTGGTGCTGGAAATTACGCGCGATACCAAGCAGCGAGGCAGCTGGAAATTACGCGTGAAACGTAGACTGTAAAATGGAGCTAGACAACAGCTGTAGTAGTTGCAATATTAGCGCTATCTAGCGGCTAAAATGTCCACTGCTATGTTAAGTAGTAGTTGAAACGTTGCCATATGGCTGCAGCACCTATTAAGTAGCTGTTCGTTGGTCTGTTGCCATGGTGACAGATCACGTCATATGACGTGCGCACTCATTTACGCACTATTTCTAATACTACTCAAAAGGTTAAGGTTATGAGACTTAATAAAATATATCGGTATTTAGGTAATTGCTAGTTATTATTCCCTATTCCATTTTCTACATCAAAATGAATAATCATGGAGAAATGTTGTTTCAGTGCGTCCAGTTTCACCCTAACAGCAGTTATTTGGCCACAGGTTCAGCAGACCGCTCTATACGGTTATGGTCAGTCACTGATGGAAGTCTTGTAAGAGTTTATGGAAACAATTCAGGCAGTGTCTTGGCAATCTCTTTCAGCCCCAATGGCCAATATCTGGCCTCTGCAGGTTTGTACAAACCTATTAAAAGTGAGATCAAAATATATTGACCCTTACTGCGGTATGAGATTTTTTAGCATCACATAGTGAATGGCTAACCGCTAGAGGAAGTAAATAACGACTTTTTTAAATTAAGTCATGGCTAATTTTGTTTTCCCTTTCCTTATACTAAAATATGACAATTGGGGGAAATAATCTAAACAAACTAACTAATAACCATTCTAGCTGACATGTGCAACACTGGTAAGAGAACTAGACACGTTAGTATCGTCTAACTTGCTACAGCAAGAGTGCTACAATCACGTGATTAGTAATGGCGGGAATCAGCTGTACTGTTGTTGTATAAGTGAAGGGGGAAGGTGCCCGTCAGGTGCTGCGCTCTAGCGGCATATTCGAACACTACACAGTGTTACAATATTAAAACAGTAGGAATGCGTGTTTAGACGTCGGTAGCCGTTCCAGCAAGATACAATGCTGCATGTATACACGTTTCTACCGTACAAAGGGTTAAGATATTTTAGACCTACTATTTGTAAGTTAATTGAACAATTGTAAGTTAATTGAACAACAGAGCCCCAGAATATTTTTGTATGTATGCAAAATGCAAATGATGCCAGTCTAAAATTGTCATAATAAAAAACACTCCTTTATCTAAACTATAAATGAAATTGAAATGTATAGTAACGAGCAGCCTGCTGCTTTGTACATATATGGTAATATCACAAACAACACTTCATATACAGTACAGTCTCTATAATCCGGCCTTTCGCCAGTCCGACATGTCCCACTGACTACCACAAACACCTCCACCTTGTCTTTCTCTTTTCTTGTCCTTTCCACCGCCTTCACTCCTCATCTCTATGTGCTAAAAGGTAAAGTTTGTCTTGTTTAACAAGCCGAGGTTAGGACTACAAAGTCCTCTCTACCACTCAACCTCGACCTTTACCTAGCGTCACCGTATAGTCACATTGCAAATGTTACAGCTGACTAAAAGTTAACAGTTCATTTTCAGCTACTTTTAGTAACCCCTACAAATACTAATTTTGTTAAGAACTTTGTTTTCACTGCTTACAAATTTTTAAATACTCTCAATAAATTGAAATATAATATAGTAGTGGATTTTTAATGCCATAAAGGATCTTAATGCAAACTCAAATTGTTCAACACACGTTAAAAAAATTGAGAAAACACTACACAAATGAAACTTTTGAGTTAACTACTAGAAAGGTATTTTAATGAAAATGCAAAATCAATACAGATAAAACAAAACTTTACCTCAAAAATTTTCAGCTTTCCTATTGGCTGGCTATCAGTCAAATTTTAACCCCCGATTAAAGCTCAATTGAACAACAGCCCATGTACATCTTTGCCTATGATAACAAAGGGCTTTCTTTGTATTGATGTAATAATTTCAAGGTAAGCTCTTCAAATGTTACTTTGCAACTTTTATGAATAAAGATGATTTGACTTTGTCAGGAGACGACTGCAGAGTGAAAGTATGGGACCTGGCTACTGGTGCAGTTCTGGCAGATCTCAAGGGCCACACAGCACCCATCTCTGCACTGGACTGGAGCCGAGACAGCAACATTCTAGCCGCAGCAGCTCTAGACGGCACAGTGCTTCTGTGGAACTCTTCTCTACATTTCAAACCTGTCAGGTGAGATGTCACAATTCGGCCAACACAAATGTTATCAGCCGATTTTCAAAATTAAACATTCAAATAAAGTTACCTTACCATATATACTCAAGAGTTAGCCACATGTAAATTTCACCTTATTTGTTTGATGAAAGTTTGAGTTTTAGCATTTGCATGCAGCAGCCTCAATAACATTACAATTGGACCAAATTTTGGCTTTAAATTCACTAAAAAGTGTACTAAGGGTTGTTGTTATAACATTATTAGAGGGAACACCTCGGCCACCTGCTTTGCTTGAGGTAAACCCACCAGATCCCACTGTGTGTGTTTTACACTTCTGGGGCCGTTTTTTTCAACTGCCTGCTGCTAACCACCTGATTAGCTAAGCACTGGTTAAGCTGTTGACAGTCTGCAATGTTTAGATTTTAGACATTTTCACTCAATGATCAAAACACTTTAACGAATGACTGAAGGCTGTTCATGCAATAAGTATATCCAAAATGTAAATTTGCTAAAGTAGCTCTCCTCGATCACCTCGCTTCTCGATCGGTAGGGGAAGGGGAAAGGTCAACCCTAGGACCTCCAATTACGTATCGTCTCTTAATACATTCATTTTCTATTACTATGATTGGTCCTAACTTCGGACTTAATTTATATTGCTATATACATGAATTTACAACAATCTTGTAAGCAAACAGGTGTTAACACGTACCAAAATCGCTTTCTTTCTGGGAAACCAACAAACACAGCTCTGATCAGCTTAGTGGAATTCCTACTTGACCAACAAGAAGAAAGTAACACATCAACTGCTATCCTCCTGGACTACAGCAAAGCATTTGACTGCCAAGACAATGACTACCTCTTAAGAAATGTATCAACGTTAGGAATTCAAGGGGGGCTGATGGTTGGTTCTCCAGCTACCTAATATTGCAATACAGATATTTTGACTTTGACTAAGGTTATTCTTTTTCAATTCTTTATTAAATTTAACATGTATAAATGATGCTATAATCAGTGGCGGCTCGTCAGGTGAAGGGTCACTTCAACTATGTTTTAGAGGGGAAAATTAAATTTTAACAATTAATTTCCAATTAATTTAACGTTTCCAAAGTCTGTGGATCACATATCAACGACGACAGTGAGTGCAATACAAGCTCGACAGTAATAATTGATTGTTACCTCGATAGTCGCCCCAGAAAGTTAGTATGCCTCAATAGTTGCCACTGGCTGCTTCGTGTAAGACCGGAATACTTCGTTAGCTGGTGAAGAGCTTTCTTTAGGCCTTCACTTGACGCTTATCGTGGTAGGGATAGACGCTGAGGGGCGAGGAAAGGGGCTGCGTTGCTATAGCTAAGAGTGACACTAGAAGTGTATATTCAAAGCCCGTCACTTGCGTAGTCCGCCAGACAGCAGACCAGTTGTCCAGCTATCATTAGACCTGCGCGGCGCAACTACTCTGTTTCAGGCCTACTTTTGCAATCACACAACCTGATTATGTCCATTATTAAAGAGTTAACAACTATTTTATAATGGTTGTATATTATTTTTTACTGATCCAATACTACACAACAATTTTATGCAACTATTTCTATCGTTGTTAGTGTTTCACTTAGTACAGCAGTAGTTCAATGTTTTAATTCAACATATAATTTTTTTGCAACATACAAACATTAACTTTTAATTCTCTGCTAGGCTAGAACTTACAAGCTGTAATAACTACGTTTTAATTATTTACGTAGTTTCCTAGAGAAATACTCATATTATCGATAAACAATGTATCTTGAATTTTCTGTCCACATGATAAGAATAAATATTTAAACGTATTTTTCCTGTTAAATAGTGGAGTTCACCTTCCTCTAGGCTCACGAGCCGCCACTGGCTATAATTTCTAGATTAGTCAAATACAAATAATTGTAACATTGAAATGGAAAACCACAACAGACAAAGTAATAATTAGCCTCAAAAAATATCCAGCTTTTTTTATTGGCTGGCTGCCGGTTAAAATTTAACCGGTGGTTAAGGATTGATTGAAAAAACGGTCCCTGATGGTTTTAACAATAAGTTTTAGTTTCTTCAATAAAAAAGAAAAGATAAAATTAAAAAATCATCCACACATACAATATTTTATTTTTATGTTCTGTACACTTTTCTTCATGGGTTTTTGCTTCATTGTGTGCCATTAACTGCAACAATTATTCATAAATTGAATCGCCACAATTCTCTAACAGCTTAATATTGGCTCTCCTCAGTACATTCTTGTGACCTGTCTTTTTTCATTGCTTGATTTCTGGGTTGATGACATCTGATCTAAATTGACAGAAATATATCTTTTAACCAGTAACTTAATTAATTTTTTGTTTGTTTCAGTGAAAGTGTGGAAACTCCAGCAAAATATACAACCAATTGTTCATCAATCTTGAACCTGCAATGTCTACCGAAAGGAAACCTAGTTGCAGTTGGCACTCAGTGAATCTCTTTTAATTCCTCTACTGGTCAATTTGAATCCCTGTCATACCAAAATAAATGTTGTGGTGTGGTGTGAACGGCAAGAACTAGATTACAGTGTTGGGTTAATCTGTTATAATCACCCACGGATAAGTTCATGTAACTGAATATTTTCAATCCTGGTTTTTTGTGTAATGTTTCTTAACTATGTGAATTAAAAACTATGACACTTTTTACTCAAGGACATAATTTTCATTCATTAGACATTTTAACCCTTTGAAGTCTCGTTTATTTTCAAGATAGTTTTTTCTTACACTTTACCTACAGTACCTTTACTTATATGTAATTTAAGCATGTAGTTAACTTTACAACTAAGTTGAAAAGTTAAGTTATGAAGTAAGTTAACTCTAAGTTTATTATCATGTTAGGTATTTTCAATCTAATTCATTTCGCTACTTTACTAAGTATATTTTATCACGACCTAAAGAGACGCTTTTTGACACGAGGTCAAGTTAATGTTCGAGGCGCAGCCGATAACATTAAATTACTGAGAATCAAAAAGACACTTTTGGGCCGAATAATGAACGATAATTTTTGTCATTATGCAAATAATAATGAGAAACCAATTTCAATAATTGGTTTATAGTATAAATAATTAAAAAGGTAAGTAAACACTGTTTTGAACTCAGCAGTCTGAATTATAATGTTTTGAAGAAACAGCTGTTACACTGATTTATTATAATCTATACTATTTAATTAGTATTTCGGTTAGGGTTGTCCGGAGTATTGAGATCTCGGAATCTGGCTGGGGTAATTCAGATTTTTTAAATAGAAATGGTCCTTAGTGTGTGGAGGGTGGGGGAAACAAATAAAATTATATAGACTTTTTATTTTTATGGGGTTTTTGAGGTCCTGAATTCCCCATGTTATATTTCTTTTTTTTAGTAAATATTTATTAGTAAATATCAACGGAAAAGTTAAGTTAAGTACTATTTAATTTATTAGTAAAATAAAAGCTAGTATTTAAATTGTAGAGTAAACAGCTAAAACATTGGCTTCAATTTATATGTAAAATCTTGCTTCATGATGAACCGTTCTTATTTTGTATATTTCGTATAAAATTGGGTTTCTTATATTCACATGGGTAGAATTTGAACTCACAGTAACCCCCAGTGAGTCGATGTATGATAATCCTATATTTGTTTAAAGTTTCAATTTTAAAAATACAAAGTTTCAATTCACAACTAAAATGTTGAGAGAATTATTACTGGGTGCGTACGATATTGTAGGGCGTGTACAATAACTTCTTTCCCCTAAATATCGTGCGCTTGCATCACTTGTACGGCAGTCCAGTCCAAGGTCCGATGTAGCGTTTGCAGTCGCTGGGCCCTGGCTGAGCCGGCACCGGCAGAGCCTACATCGGGCAAACAGTACACTGTCATCTGCGCAATAAGGAGTAAAACCACTAGTACAATGAAACTTGCTATGACTGCTTGGTGCTTACCATGCCTTATTAAGTTATTTGAAACCCATATAAGGTATGATAATGGCATAGTTGAGTGGGGTTTTACACAACGCTGAATTATTTCTATCTGGTCAGAGGAATTTCAGATAAAAGGGCTTTTATTATAGCCCCATTAATAAAGGGAACTGTTTTTATATTGAGAAAAAATTAAATCTTTGAAAGTGGACTGTAAAAATTGTTTTAGTATGGGTATTAATTTTGCAATATGTAGTTCAGATGAGTAGATAAGAGAGAAGGAATACCTTGACCATGCGGTGCGCTGTGATGACGAGGGCCCTCGGTTGATGAGACGAAGTCTTGTAGCGTAGATAATCCAGGGACTGTTATGGTAGTTTATCGAATTGGCACTGAATTTGGAAAACAAGTTGGATGAATGTGAATAGTTTATGGCGCTGATGGCCGTTTTAAATTGAGAATAATTAGAAAGTCAAAGCACTATCTGATGCGTGTTGGATCAGTGAGAACAAGAGAATGGGGTCGACCGCTAACGTGCGTCATATGACGTAACCCGTCAGCTGTCATGTCATTGGTTTGATTTACAGGGATGTGAAATAGATAGTTCCTTACTTATAACTAACATACATGATGTGATTTTTTTCTTATTCTAACACAAAAATAAAAGCTCTGTGATACTAAACAGGGACTATTAGACTGGAGTTGTTTGTATCAATATTATGCAAATATTAACCAGGCTGACAACCTCCCCTTGTAGCACCTCAAAAAATAAATAAATTCAACACAAACTCAACGACGCAAAGACAAATTTTTTATCTCGACTTGTTTATTTGTTATACCAATTTAAAGATGACACAAAATCATGTTTCAAATGCCACATTTAACATACAATTAATTTTGAATGACAAACTTTTCTTCAAAATACTCTATGGGCTTATGGGATTTATGTATTTACTGTATGGGGTTGTGATGTTTCCCTCAGAGTATTTTGAAGAAAATGTTGTCTTTCAAAATAAATTTTATCATTTTATGTGAAATGTGGCATTTTAAACCTGATTTTGTGTCATCTTTAAACTGGTATAACAAAAAAACGAGTAGAGATACAAAGTTTTTCTTTGCTTCGTTGAATTGAAATTTCCTTTCTTTTGTGGTACAACAAAGGGGAGGCGGGGTTTGTTTAAAAAAATTTTATGGGGTCCTTTTTTCCTGAATTTTGGGTGGGGGTGGTAAATGCAAAGTACGTCAAAACAAATTTCAATAATCTGTAAAAGGATTCCCAAAAATTTTAAAAAACTTCCTTTTTCAAAATTTAAGGTGGGGGTCATTAAAAATTCACCCTGTACATATGTATATAAAGTGTGAACAAAAATGTATAAATGAAGGGTTAGGATTGGTGCTCATTTCGTAATCCTTACCATGTTGACAGCATGAATGTCTCATTTTCCAAAGGCATTTCAATAATGATTACCGATTCACCACAAACCAACATTTATTTACTTACTTCATGCACCTACATTCTTGTACAGTAAAGCATTAAGATGACATTTCATAAGATCATTTTTAGCCATAACAACAGCTTGTGCCACTGAGCAATCAGCTGATGGCTATATGGATAGGAAAATTCAAGTTTTACCATGTTATATTTAACAAGTCACTACAGATAGATGGAAATAGACCTTAAAGGAAGTAAAGAAATCAAGCTAACAAATTAATTTTCAGCTTTAATCAAGTTATTACATCACAATTTACCATGAAGTGTCACATTTGTTTAAAACTATAACTTTTGAGATAATTGTTGCAGTAATAAAGTGGTTTTGGTTTCCTAATTTGACGTTATTGTAAAATAAACACAATCATGGTTTTTAACAAAGATCAAAAAGTGTTTTTTATTGAAGAATACTTGAGAGCTAGATCATTTGTGTGTGTGTCAAAAGAAGTTTGGAGTCTAGTTTACAGGTGGTAGTATTCCAAACAAATATAATATTCACAGATTTGTGAAAAAACTTGACCAGATAGGTTCTGTAGGGAACAGAAAACATTTAATGGGTATTACCTTTGTCACTATCCTCTTTTGTCGAAGGACGTCGCGTGAGGATAGTGACAAAGGTAATACCCATTAATTGTTGAATACTATCCTAGGGCTAATATGAATGATACAGAAAACATAACAGAAAGTGGACTGTACTGAATGAAGAAGTGAAACAGGATGGGTTAGTTTAGAAAGTTCTCCTAAAGTCTTTAAGAATTTTGAAACAACAAAACAAAATAGCCTACTCAGCCTGCAAACTTGATCTCAAACGCCTCTTGACAATAGAAATGTATCTTGCTCTTAAGTATTCTTCAACAATAAACGCTTTGATCTTTGCTAAAACAATGACTGTGTTTATTTTACAATAAAATCTAATTAGGAAATAAAAACCACTATATTATTGAATTGCAACAATACATGCAATCTGATAGATAGTGACGTGAACAAACCAATGATACAATTTATGACCATATAGCGCTCGTAAAAATATGACTTACTGAGCTGGAGGAGTGGGCCAGCTACTCATTCCTTGCGCCAAACAGGCTATCCCCATTCGCGTGGGGAGCACTGACATAGACCGTGAAAACCCCTTCCTGGTTTGCTATGTATGACCAAATCAAGTTGAGGGAGGTACAGGTACTCCCATTGAGTGACATGGTCGCCCTTGTGATTTGTGAGTGATTACGGGAGCTCAACGACGGCCATTGTACGCTTGTTGATGAATGAAAAGCCCAATACTTGCCTGTCCAGTTCATGTCCACTAAAATCTATCACCGTGTCAAATGCCTGTGGCACTTTGCAATTCACATTGAAATAAATGTAATTTTTATGGTTAAACATGTAGATTGTAGTTTAAGAAGTGTTAATCACACTGTGATCATAATAAGAATAACAAGATCTTCATAAAATAAGGTAATATAATTTCAAAAGAAGTACAAATCAAAATTATATACCATATATAACACCATGAGGAAGACATTGACTGTGCCGAGATGATCAATTAAATAATGTAGAAGCTTGCAGCAGATCTAGATACACCTGAAGACTGGGTAAACTGGAGGTAGATTGTTGGTACTGCTAAAATATCTGCTGTTTGTGTACATAGTTATAAAATGATTTAAATATAATAATTAAAATTACCTTAAACTCAAAAATTAAAAAACTAGAAAGATTGTATTTTGAATCTTACTACTGTACTAGGCAATTAGGTAATGAATAACTTAAAAGATACAGTTGATTGAAATACAATAAAACTATGAAACTAAATAACCTTGAAAAATAAAAATTGTATAAATTAAAAACCGTAATTTGTACTTTTCAATGGTGTTTGGTTTTAATCATATAATTTTTAGTATAGGTCCTTGTACACTACACGGGGCCAGTAGTGGCGTCCAGTTCTGGCGGCTATTAGTGGACACCCTGGGTTTAATAGCCAGTATGCGTATAAACGAGGTTTATAGTAACTTCTAATATTTCCGCTTAGGGGGTAGTGAGTGAATGTGTTTATAATGGAAGATCCTTTAGAGTGTAGGAGATTATTAAGAATGACTGTTAAACCCTTAATGCTTTTTGAACTTAATAAAGCCTACAATTGCTAAAAGAAACACAGTAATGAGAAATTCAAGTGTGAGACAACATTTGGGGCATGTATAAAAAAGGAAATAAATAATTCAAGATGTAGTAATTGGTATAACATTTGAAATAAAAATAATCGCCTAAATCAGTTAGAATTTTATTTGAATATTTGAAAATGATCGGCAATGGTCAAAACTAGTAATATATATTAAATTTAATACCTATTGGTAATTCAATATATTATTTTTTATAAATACAATACCGTAATTAGTAATATCTGGTTGTACAATGGAAAATCAGATTTTACGCTACAATATTTACTAAGAATTGACAAGTGTCAGTCCCTAATGTTGTAATTATAAGACATGTGACTTGTTTCTAGCCGCTTCACCGGACACTTAAGTTTAACAGGTTCGACTTTAGAGGCTGCCCCTAGCTACTGGCAGAGGTAAGCGCCAGTAACCCCTTTACACAAGACCAGTAGAGCGATAATTGATGTCGGCCAGTATTGGACAGTTGCAATGGACGCCACTACTGGCCTCATGTACAACAACCTTATCTAACAGCCCTCAATTTAAAATTGTTAGAAATACAACTAATTATTTTGTAATTAACAGCTGTAAATAAGAAAACAATGCATCATATTTTTGAGTAACAATTAGATGAGCTTAAGGTTTAGATTGAAGTTGTTCGGTAACTGCTATATAAATACGAGGGCTGTTAAGAAATTAAGTTCAGTTCAAAAATTCTAAAACGCACACTATTGCTGGACACATTTATTATAATCATATTGAAGAGCATTCTTTCACCTGTATCTTGGCATGTCTGCGATGACGTCCGGAGCACTTATGACGCTGAGGCACAAGGTTTTCTACACCGTCGCAATTGCATGACATTCCACCGCCACTTTCCATAACGAAAGGCGGATGTAATTCACTCTTTAGTCTGGTCGCAAAATGCTGAATTATACGCAACTTTTTAAAGTCAAAGATGGAATTCGAATGAGTTTGGCTAAACAAGGGTTAAAAAAACCCCCTTTGGGAAAAATTTTGATTTGAAAACTTGTTTCAAAGTTTTGATAGTATGTTAAAACAAAATGATAAGCGTACCGTAGGATTCACAATGAGTCAGGCTATCTAACTACGCATAATTTGCATATATGGTATCATTCCTCTACTATCTATACAACAACAAAAGTTAATTTCTAAACAGTCCTCGTATTTATATCTCTAGAAGGTGGATTAAAATGAAATATTCTAAATAACCTGATAGTCCTAACTAAAAATCTGCACATAAAAACAATCTCCTATAAATGGGAGCAAGGAGGAGGAAGGAACCAAAGAGATCATTCATGTCTTACCCGACCGTGCCAATGAAGAACAAAGCCTCGAAAATTCAGTTTTGTGTCCCTGACAGGGCGTAGTTATCTTCGCTACAATACACCATCAAGCGGTCGAGCGATATCTTCGGTTCGCCGATCCGACTTCTATTCATGTGGTCCGGCGGTCGTAGCAATTTCTCCGGCGATTGTCTATTCGTGACGACGGTCCACGATTTGTGTTATCTTCAGTGAAGCGGTCGTCTTACCGTGCTGTAATATGAACGACGTGTTTCTTCGGCAAGATTTAATCATGATTCCTTTAATGGAATACAATTTTTGCTACCTACTTATCCTCGATGCGATATTATCTCTGACGAGCGTATTTTGACAATTCTCTTCCCAGAATATCTTCACTGCACGTGTTTTATCCTAAAAGCTAAGAAAAAGTAAGGAGTTGGGAAGTTTTCCACGATTAGCCGATCCGGCCAAAAGGAATGAATTCAAACACGCGTTGTTATATTCCAAGCCAATTTTATTATAGTAGATATGGCAAACATGTACGATTATTATATATAAAGCATATATAGACACCACACTACATCTACCACGTAATTCATCCGGTTACGACTCTGAATATTCAAGATGCCGCTAGGATACCTACCTATATCGTTTACTTTCATTTCTATGAAAAATTCAAAACTATGCATAATAAGTATTTATTTTTACATTTAAATCTCATACTGTGAAGCCGATGACTATCAATTCTAAGCAATAATGGAATCGAGAACAAATTTACAACATATTTCACATGAGTTACAGGAATAAAACTTAAAAAACATACAGAGCGTAATGGCTTAACACTAAGACTCTAACGATGTAAAAGCAAATAAAATGTTATGTCCTTCATTGGTTTCGGCGGCACGTCATCTTCAACGGTCATGGTAGCATGCAGTTCCATTGCCGTTCGTTTACCAGGCGGACAAGCGCCTTAATAGGGTGTGTAGCTTGGCAGCCCCACGAGGCCAATTCTATTATAACATACAAATTACAGGTTAATATACTAAATGACTAGATCCTAACTAAAACTAACTGTTTTCAAGCATTCCGTGATAGATAAAATATACTTTGTGTTTTAAGAAACACAAGAAAATAAAAACATGGAATTAAGGAGCGATTAAGTGAATTAATTGTTATTTAAAAACCACACACACATACACACACAGAGAAAGGTAAAAATATGTTGGATAATATATCTATAGCCACAAGTAAAGTACCAGGAAAGGATAAGTAATCTGTCTGCAGTACTATAATCTATCTGTCTATTGTATCTGTTTATAATTATTGAAAGACAATGTTACAATATTATACATACTTAAGTTGAGCTTGGTACTAAAAAAGAAAAGACAATGTATAAGAATAGCAATTTAGTTATTGGATGACCCGTATTGTTTTACACCCCTCTTAGTCTGAGATCCCACATTCTACCCTCATATGTTGTTTGAATGAGTCCAGCTTTATATTGAAGACTAAGAAAACATTGACAGACACACTTGGGTTGCCTAATCAAGTTCAGCCCAGTTATTTTATATTTGTTAACACTTTTAAGTTCTAGCGCACATGTCTATTAGGCACTGAACCATCTATTATACCGGGTGTTTCTAAAAGAACTCCTTGATTTAAAGGTTTTTTAGTATACAGTATAGTTAAAATAATAGTTATTAAACATATATATTATTAAAGAGAACCTTCTCAAGTTTTTTTTTATACCTAATAAAGTTCTATATGCGCACCATTTGTTGCCCTGGTATTCAACAGCATATCAGGCGTAACGGATGTTACAGCTTCAACAATCCTCTTCCTCAAATGATCAATGTCACGGATCTTCTCAGAATACACAATGTTTTTTACATGTCCCCAAAAGAAAAAATCTAGTGGAGTCAGACCTGGGCTCCTTGGTGGCCATGCAATTGGCCCACGTCTACCAATCCACCTGTTAGGAAACGCAAGTTCAATGCATCACGGACACGGTTGCTGTAGTGAAGTGGCGCAACATTGTGTATTCTGAGAAGATCCGTGACATTGATCATTTGAGGAAGAGGATTGTTGAAGCTGTAATCATTCGCCTGATATGCTGTTGAATACCTGGGAAGAAACTAATGCTTTAGCGCGGCTAGGGCAACAAATGGTGCATATAGAACTTTATTAGATATTAAAAAAACTTGAGAAGATTCTCTTTAATAATATATATGTTTAATAACTATTATTTTAACTATACTATATACTAATAAAACTTTAAATCAAGGAGTTCTTTTAGAAACACCCGGTATTAGCATTTACATGTTACATGTATGTACTCTAAACTAATATAGTCTCTGACTGTACAGCATATAAGTTCTGGCAATAAGTTGCACCACTGCGCTTTTGTAAGATATGTATAGGCTAATTCTTAGCAATATAAAAATTAAAACTATAAATATACCATAGACTTGATTTGTCTAAGCAATCTGTTTTTGGTTATTATATGTCCAACCTTTAATAAGCAAAACTCTTAATCAAATAGAGATGAGGATAGAAATCTATATTTGGCATCTTAGGCGATCAGTGATACAAAATGAATGTATTCAAGGTTTGATTTCAGAATTAAGGCACTAGCCCAGGATATGTTATTAAAAAGGAATAGAAAGGAGATCAGACTCACCTGAACAAAGTAGAAACACATAAGAGAACAACTGTTTGTGTTGACACAACAACTTTTGACAGGTTTGTGTTCTCTTATGGGTTTTTTACTTTCTCCAGGTGAGCCTGCTCTCCTTTCTATTCAAGGTTTGTAAAAGGTGTTATTAACAGGTGATCAAAAGGTTTAAAGATGAATGCTACCGATACCAAGCTAGCAGATGAGGCTTCTAGTTACAACTTATACCGTATTATTGTCTTCTTTACTTTGTATTAAAAATTAAGTTATGTTCCAAAATACAATTAAGTCTGAATGGTTTACAATTACCATTACTTGTGAACTTGAATTTGGTGTAGGATGGGTTACACAATTAGGATGCACAAAATACAATTGAAACAAATCATAACTTTTTATGAACATTTTTTGCTAGCAAAAATATGTTATTTGCAGCAGTTTAGTTGTTCCTTTGTGTGTAGCCAGCCTTCAATAAAATCATCTTTACATGGCATCTCACTTTTTTCAAACATGAGAATAGGGGAAAAATGTGGAAATATTACAATGTTTCAAAATTGTTATTATTAGTTTAAACTGTAAGATAGGTAGATTTTCTTCTTTCATATATCACATGACTAGTTCCACCCAGCGACAAACATAGTCAACTAAGACCAGCAGATAAAATATGAAGATCTTGAAACTTGGGCTATAAGTAGCAATAATGTTTTAAGATGGAAATTATTCAACACTAACAACCCCCTGGAGCTTGAGTTTTTCTCCAGAATAAGCCTAGTACCATTGTGGGGCAGCAGGTCAACTATTTAATTTGTATCTTGTATTTGTTTTGGCCATTGTTCTTAAGAGTTTGTATAACATGCATGCAAGTTTTTTTGGGGGTAATAAGGTAGGGAAAACACTTTTCTGAAATTCTACATTACTATCAGCAACAAACCATAAAACCTTTTGACCACACCTTATTGTGTTCTGAGTTATTTTTTTAGGTCATATAAAATATTAAATATATAAAAAATCCAAGACAAATAATAGGGAATGAGGATGGGTCAGTTCTTGGTTCCCCCAGTTCTTGAAACAGAGAACCAATCATTAATGCCAGTTCTTCTGTCTCAAATAAGAAACTAGGGGTTCGAAGATAGACATAGACAAAAGTAAGGTTGATTTATTGCTCTCTATTATTATCAGATATTGATTTATTACTGTAGAAACAACAACAAAATGGAACCGAACCATCCCTGAAAAGTAACAAGTTTTACAGACTAAAAATTGTCAAGAGTTCTCATAGAAAGGTAAAGTAGACACACAAAAATGTACCAGTAAAGATTGCTCTCTCACTTATGGGAAAATCCAAATCTATGTTTGATTCTAATTTATATTGGTTGTTTCAAATGTGCCTAAAATAAGAAAAATGTAAAGTGAACGATAAAAGAAAGTTTAAAGTCTTTAACTATAATCATTGTAGTGTTCAATCATTAAAAATATAACTTATTAAAATACAAACTGCAAATGTTTTTTTTAAGAGATTTCAGCTCAAAAATAAGTTGTTTAAAATTACTTACGTATTTACATTTGTGTAGGTTGAATGGCAGGAACTGGTGGAAATGAAGGATAAGGGAAATCTGGACGAGGTCTTGGTGGTCTGGATGTTTCATTGGAATAATTAAGCCTGTTGCATCATTTCAAGTATTACGTAACCTTATATTTAAATCAGTTAGTAGTAATTTTTTACTAGGTTTTAAATTAGTAAACAAATTAGATTTAGGAAATAGGGCACTAGGCCAGGATATGCTATCAAAAAGAAATAGAAAGGAGAGCAGGCTCACCTGGATAAATTTAAAAAAAAGAGATCACACAAAAGGTTTGACATACTGGGTCCCCCAAATGATGTGTTCTGTCTTGATTTATCAAAAATATCTTAGAGATACAAACAAGTTAAAATAGGGGGGACCATTCTTATCTTATTTGTTTTTAGTGTTGATTAAAATCAATAGTCAGTTTTTATACCCACTCCACTGTCCAATGTAAATTTGAAATTGTGTACGTGACACAACATCAATAAACCAAAAATCATAAAAATCTATCAGCTTGTTTCAAAATGGCGGCCGAAAAAGTGATTTTTCCATATCACAGCGGAGTGAGTGGTACGATTTTAATGAAATTTTAAAGGTGTTATAGTTTTATGATATGTAATAAAACTTGTAGTGAAAGAACACTCCGCTCACAGTCTAGTAACACCTGTAATCTTACAGACCAAGCTAGTAAAGCCCGTGATAATAGAACTTAAAAAGCTGAGGCCAAAGACCGAAGTGAGGCTTTGAGTTGAGCAAATTGGAGTCTTACTGCCTAATACCAGACTGTATCTTAGTAGAAATTTAAAACATCATCATAAATTTCTAAATCATCTAATAAGATCCAGCTCTTCAAGATATGTGTATACTAGTAGACTAAATTCATAGTTTCATGGTCGGGTGGACACCCCAAATAACAATTTCTCAGCAACACTTTCATAATGACAAATGTGGCTGTACATTCTCACCTCACTCAAAGGCACTTTCTTTTCAATCTTGGTTTGGAACTTTAAAGTTTTAAAGATAACCTCACTTATGTTCCAGTTATGAAATATTTTGAAAAGTTTTAAATTGCCTGATTGTAGACTAAACAAATCAATTCACACTTACCTTCTGTCATCATATGTATCCCTGGTGTAATCATCATACATGCGACTGAAATTTTATTACAATGTAATTAGAATAGGGCTGTCATAAATTGTAGTTATGTTACACTTAACAAATATAATATTTATTATAAATAATAATTGGCTTCACATCTTTTAAAAAGAAATAAAACTATTTTAAATTTAAAATTATACACTCTTGGACAAAATTACAAAACAAAATAGTTTAAAATTAAAATCACATGGATATAAACCTTAAAAAAAGGAATACCTATTGAACTTTAAATTATAATCATACATATTATTGGTACAGATTCAATATGTTATTCCTTTTTCTAGGTTTATAACCATATGATTTTGGTAAACTAATTCAGTTTTAAACTATTAGCAGGATGTCTACAGCTCTTCCAAAAGCAAAATCCATGACTTTTTCATCACTTGTCTCAGCCCAAATTAAAAATATTAGTGACCTTTTGTTAACAATTTTTATAGTCAGTTTTATGACTATTTGCGGATAAATTTATTTAATAGAATAAAGTCCGCTGAAAAATGACTGAAGAGAAATATTGTGTAAAATTATTATTTTTGTGAACTGATTAATAGCAAATAGTTACTTCAATGTTCAATAGTTTCCCCTCTAAAAGGTCAGAAGACATCAATGGTATGTCAATGTATCTTGTAAAACAGTGTTGCAAGCACTTAGTTCAACCGTTGACCAAACTTGTAAACCTTTCCTTTGAAACTAGTGTATTTCCTCAAGCATTCAAGATTGCTAAGATCAAACCAATTTAAAAATAATCTTGATCCATTAGAAGCAAGTAATTATAGGCCAATTTTGATTCTTCCAGTTTTGAGTAAAGTGTTTGTAAAAACAAAAATTATTCAAATCCATAAAAAAATTTTTGTTTGAAACAAAACAAACTTTTGAGTAGGCAAGGACGAAAAGTAATTAGCAATTTTATGTATTTTTAACCCGTTCAGACATGTGCTAAACCAAAATTTCAGATCAAAATCAAACAGTATTTTTGCAGTGAACTATAAATTCAAGTCATACATTTTCTGTGAATTCGTTTAAGCAATTAAAATCAAACTACTGATTTAACCATAACCTAAAGTTTATTTAAATAACCTATTAATATGTGGCTGTTACTACAAGAGCAGGTAAAATGCAACAAGAGGTGTGCGAGAGCAGGTTTTTTATTAAGGTCGAGACGAGATCGAGCGAGAATCGGCCTAGACTCAAGAGAATTGAGATCAAGGCGTGAAATTTTAATTTTGATGAATTTTTTTCCCATTTCTTTGGTTTTGCTATTATTAAGTAGTTTGCTCAGTTTTTAAAGCGTATTATTGTAATATTGAGAATTTGATGCGTTTTATTTT
Source organism: Matsumurasca onukii (assembly GCA_018831715.1). Classification (NCBI taxonomy): domain Eukaryota; kingdom Metazoa; phylum Arthropoda; class Insecta; order Hemiptera; family Cicadellidae; genus Matsumurasca; species Matsumurasca onukii. The sequence goes on along the minus strand of CM032060.1, from coordinate 33,241,633 downwards.
TCCTGAGTACTCCTATAGTTTTAAGTAGAAATTCAAATTTATTTGGCCTTTAAGGTTTACAATTGGCTAAGTCATAATATAATACAATAATATAAGTACAGTATTGTACAAATAAATAAATATTAGTTCTTTTTTTAATTACCAACAATTATTTTTTATCATTATTTTACATTAAAAAAGAGTGAAAATATATTGTTAAGCTGTAGCTAGATAGGCCTAAGCTAAACCTCACCAAAAGCAATATAACCTAAAACATTACAAGTCAAATCCAAAATTTAACTAACCTTTGCCTACCAGAAATATTAGGCCCTAAACTAAAATATTAATGTTATGACATAAAGATTAAAGATATTCAGGAAATTATTAATTATTGTTCCCTATTCCATCCTATCACATCAAGTTTCAGTTACACCAGCCTACTACAATTGTCACAATTCACAGAGTTCTAAATAGGGCTTGTTAGGCTGTAACACTATAGACAATTAAAATAACCTTGATAGTGCAGTAAAATATGTGTTATGTATATTTCAAGTGAATAAAAACAACTTGTAATGTATGGCAAAAATGAGTTTCAGCAACCAACAGGCTGAGCTTACGTTTTTCCAAAACTTATCGTGAGGTTAAGTTCTGAACATGCTGACAAATGAGCTTTTCCCGGTTTTGTTATCAAAAATTTGATTGGCTACTATTTAAAACTAGATTCATAGCTATAATTTTATTGAAATTCTAAAACCTCAATAAATTACATCATATTTGATGCTTTTGTAACACGACAAGTCAAGAAACGGAGTACTAACAGACAACGCAATAATGGCATTGCATGATCAGATAGTAATGCTTGCGATAGATCAAAAGTAGAAACTCTCAAACTTAACAGTTGTTTCTATTACTGCAAGATAAAAACTTGCAAATATCGACTGTTAAATGATTAACAGTCATTTAAAATGTGCACGCTAGCTGTTATTTGCCGGCTGGAGGCCATTTTGTGGAGTCGACTGCCATCTTTACCAGCTTGTTTACTTCGTAATATAAATATTGCATCAGCCTCTTATCTCGTCAGTTCTCAGCGCTGAGTGCTGCTGGACATCGATGTTACATAGTACGTTATTCAAACTGCTAGCACTTAATATTTGAAACTAATCTTCTAGTTTACGGCAAAAATCCAGTTTAAAATCACTTTTAGTCAATTTTATGTTATTACAAATTTTTTCAGTTTCCATTTTTTTCTTGTTTGAACTTTTTAAGAATAAAGACTTCTCTCTGAGAAAAAAAATTCTCGTCGAAATCTTGAGATCTCGCACACTTTTAAATGCAACCTTAGCCAGCGTCTGAACTAGATATGAATATAACCAATGAGTTTTAATTGAAACGCTTACAGTCCTGAGCATTTTCCTGGTTATGGGTCAAATGTCTCAGGTAGTGTTACGCGCAAATTTTGCTAGTACAGTAATTTAAATTATATATTCTACTTTTACATCAACAAAGTCAAAAACCAGCTCAGTAGCAAATTAAGTCACACCCTAATAAAATTGTAGCTCACACCTGAAATTTCTAGTAGATGTTCAACAGGAAAAAACAGTTTTTAATTAAAAATAAAACATACAACAAAAGGGGTGGTTGTATGGATATTGAATCTGATACAGCCTTTATAAAAATTCCCTCAAATATCTAGAGAAAATAATGGACAATTCTGTACGTAAGGAAAATCCAGTTGTACAAATGTAAAACTGTTGAGTAATAATGAAGAAAATCCAGTTGTACAAATGAAGTACCGTTAAACCCTGGTTGGACGTGAGTAATATGTTTTATTTAATTCAGTTGGAAAGTGCGAATGTAAGCTTACCTGTACCTATCACTGGCTGGTGGAGATCTACGGCTGAACATGTAGTCTCCTGCGGACCTCTCAAAGGAGTCAGGTGGACCACGGAGTCCAGGGCCTCTAGGAGGAATGGGAGGGGGAGGAGGCATGAAGTCTCGCCTTGGTCCAAGGTCTCGAGGAGGCATGGGAGGGAATCGTCTTTCAAAAGCATCTCTTTCATCAAAACCGCCCCCAGGTCTATCATAGTAGCGGTCATAGTAGCTATCCTAAAGTACACGGACAAATTAATGTAACAATTAACTTTTTAAAATTATTTTTTGGCAAAATAAAATGTCTACTGAAGGCTAATAGTTGAAAGCACTTTAGATGATGGCTATTGTATAAAGCTATTAAACCCTCACTTTTCTAAGATAAAACAACCACACACAAATTGGCCATCTATATAAATAAAATAAGACTTTTGTCTGTACATTGCAAATAATCCATCAGTTTTGGTTATTTGTGTTTATACTTGTACAGACTAAACTGGTGTCAAAAAATTCTTGTCTGTCTGTCGCATCTGTCTGTCTGTCTGTCTGTCTGTAACGTTTTATAACATCTTGGACCCATAACTTTTAATTGTTTGGAGTAAGTAAAATTGAAACTTTATTTAGGGTTAAGCATCCATTAATAAGTGTGTCTTTAGTTATATTTTATACCCATACAAATAATCCACAAAATAAATATGAAATGTGGCACTTTGTAACGATTTTAAGGAATTTTAGACCGCTTATAACTCAAATCTGCTGAAGCTATGAGTGAAACTTGTTTGAGGGAGGTTAATCACCTGTGTGTCTTTAGCTAAACTTTATGTCCATATAACATCCTCAAAAAAACGGATTCAACGGGAGTAACTATGTCTCACAAGGTAGCTAACACTTATCTATATAAATAAAATAAGACTTGTCTGTAAACTAAAAGAATCCACTGCTTTTGTTATTTGCGCTTATATACTATGGATAGACCAAACTGGTGTCAGAAAACCTGTCTGTCAGTCTGTAACGTTTTTAAGGCATAATGGCTGCTTATAACTCAAAATTGACCTAATCTATGGCGGGGTGAAACTCTTTAAGGTTTAGCTCATTAATGCAGTGTGTATTTCACTGTAATTTCATAACCACATCATCCAAAAAATAAATGGCTTAGGGTTCACTGAACATACTTTTAGGCTGTTCGGACCACTTATAAGTCAAAAATTACAAAACTATGTATACAACCATGTTTAAGTGCTAGGTTAAGCCCATCAAAAATCCTGTCTGTCAGTCTGTAACGTTTTAAGGCATACTGGTGCTTATAACTCAAAATTGGACAAATCTAGATGTGTGGAAACTTCCTTAAGGGTTTAGCCTGTCATTTAGTGTGTATTTCATTGTATTTCATACCCATACATCATCCAAAAAAAATAAATGGCGAGGGTTCACTGAACACGTTTTAGGCGCTCGACCACTTATAAGTCAAAATACAAACTATGTATGCCAAACTATGTTTAAGGGTTAAGCCCACCACCCAGTATATCTATAGCTATATTTCATACTCATACAACATCCACAAGTGAACTAACAGGCAAACTAAATTGTTTTCCTAAGGATATATAGAAAACTTTTTATTAAAGGCTATTTTAAATTTGCAATTTTCTTAAAATATACACACAGCTATGTTATGAGAGTAGTTTATATACGATTGGTTTATCACAATAGTGTGTCTTTAAGGCATATTGAACTTTATAACTGAAAATGCGGCTAAAACTATGATGGTTTTAGGTTTTAAACCACTACGCAGTGTGTCTTTACCTATACAGTATTTTGTATCATGCAGCTCCACAAACCAAATGGCAGAATGAGGTAGGCTGAATAGCGTTTAAGGCATATTGGACCTTTATAACTGAAAATGCGGCTGAGACTATGGTAGGTAACTTCGTTTAAGGGTTTTAACTCATTCGCGGTTGTCTTAAGCTATATTTTTGTATCCATACAACATCCACAAAATAAATGGCAGAGGGACCAAAGTGGGCACTGAACAAGTTTTTAGGCATAACTTTAGCCCAATTTCAAAGTGAAGGAAAGAGGCATTGGGCGTGGATTTTAATTTCTTGAGATGCCAGCAACAGCCACCTTTATTACAAAAACTTTATAGTCATGATACTATAATATTTTATCCGTGGCGTAGGTACTTTATTAATTTGTTACATTAATAAGCAATGGGTTGAATTCATATCCGCGAATCTACGAATTTTGGGTAAAACTTTTATCCAATATTCTGTGTGGTTCATGTTGAATTTCTAAATTTGAGTTTGACCAAATATACGGCATACAACTATAAACTTGTTTGGGTGCACAGATATTGTACATAACATACAATTAGAATATTCCTTTAAATTTTAATTGTTTATACATAGCATACGATTAGAATATTCCTTTAATTTTAATTGTTTATAAGTAAGTAAAATTGTATAGGACTCATAATATTGTAATTAAACATCTAATTAATCACTGTGTATTATTCTGGAAAGGTTTAAATTATCCTTACAAATGACACAAATAACTTAGTGTTTCAACAAATGTTTCTTGGTCAAAATGAAAACCACAATCAAGCATAAAGCTGAAGTAATCAAGTTTTAGCTTAAAAGCACTTTGATTCGTCTGGTTCAATCTTGATTGCTAGAATTCCATACTAACTACTCTTATTTGCAGTTAATTTTTTTAGTATGATTTTAATAACCAAGATTCAATGACAGTTAGATTATGTCTTGCAGTGTTGGGTAACTAATTTAAGAAATACTAGAATCTAAAATGTTAGTAGACTTAAACTAAAACTATCTTGGGGTGAGCTCTAGTTATTAGAATTGAGTAGCTAGCTACAATCACACTAGTTTTTGACTCTTTTAGAAACACTTTTAGAACTTGAGGGAGATGGTAAACAGGGTGTCCAGCGTTCAGGAAAAATAAACTTCAAAATAATTCCATATGTTTTCTGGATATAAACTGATTCCGTATTACTTCATTAATAGAGTCATAGTTACTCCTCCATTTTGTTATTTTCGGAACCACAACTTTTAACCCGACAGCGAATGCGCTTTTGCCGTTTGCAGCAATCTCTTGCTATTCATCGGCGAGCTCATGTTTTGATTTCACCGATTAGCGACTCTCCGAACTTCCGCCGCCGACAAAGACAGGCATCGTTCAGCGACAAAATATCTTGACCTGCCATACCAAAACGCCTCGCTTCAATACTTTAGTCGCAGGTGGCGATGACTGAACTCAGTTCAAATTGCGGAGATAACCGTTCTGGTCACCAGCAAATTCTAGTTTGAGATGAAATTTCCTGTATAATTCCACCATAAGCCAGGAAATTTCTCTATAATTCCGTTTTCCGAATTCTCCATATGCACTATTTTTTTTTTCCTGGTGAACTAAAACTACAGTAATTCAGCATCTTTTTTGGCCGAATTTTAGACTAAGTTAGAACCTTATTTACTGCTTTCATCGTGCCATGATAAGTCTGGCACATGAGCGCCGCTTGTGTTTTATATTTGTATATTTCAGCACCAAAATAAGTGGAAGAAATTAGTGTGAATTGCGCTAAAAATAGTACAGCTACAAAAAAATTTGTGTGCTACTTTTATCACACTACTAATACAATCAAATGATCCTACCCAACACTGATGTCCTGTAAATAAGTCATGCAATCTCAGCTTTTAATTTATTTAATAAAACATCTAATACATTTACCTTTCCAAAGCCACCACTAAGCATCCTATCACGTAAAAATGGTGGAGGGGGTGGAGGAGGGTAGGGGTCACGTCCAAACATTCTGTCGCGATAGCGATCGGGTCCCATTCTAAAATCACAATCAACTTTATGTGTTTTCCTTTCAAATACAGTTGAAAAGACTACTTAATTATTACTAATGTTTAGCTTAAATATCAAATACTAATCTAAAACATATCTTCACTTAACTCCAATCTAAATTTCCAGAATAATAATTATAACATGCTAATTTATTGTACCCGATCAGTAAAGTAAGAAACATTATGAACACTAGTAAAAGAAAAAACCCCTAATGGAACGTAAGCTTGTGAATATAATTATGTAGTGGTTCAACTACAAAAGTTACAGTTATACAAAGTTATAGTTGTATATTTCAAAAAACCTTTAACTATTATTCAACAAGATTGTCTATGACCAACCTACTTCTATAGGGTCAAACCTATGACAATCCCCATTATGATGGTATGGAATTTTACGACAACTCATAATTTATTAATATTATTGTTAAACAATTGCACAGGAATCAAAAGTACTTATTTCTGAGCTTCTAAGAATAGAAACTAAAACTGTTTGAATTTATTTTAAATTATAATACTAAAATCAATTGGTTTGTTGTAATGTGTCTATTATAGGAGAGGCTAGTGAGCTTACCCAGTTTTCGGACATTCCTTTGACCAATGGCCACCTCGTCCACACCTAAAACATGTAATAATTACTAAGAGACATAACTTTAGCAACTTGTTGACTAGTTAACTCCTCAACCTTTCGAATCAACTTCCAAGAAAGGACGAGGTTACACAATTTGACCTGCAGAGATTTTTGAAACAGATGTATAATGCAATCGTCACAATAACTAAGAATGTAATTTCCTAAAACCTACCTTGGACACGGTTTATATCAGCGTCAAATCATTGCGTGACATGTTATTTGTTAAAAATAAGCTGATTAGAAATACGAGCCAATCAAATTGTCTTTAGGTGTGTTGTGCAAATTGTTGATAATTTTAGTTTACAATATTACGATACAGAAATAATGACTAATGATAAATCAAACACAAGTTTACCTGTAGCATTGCTCTGGGTTACCCATTCCAGGCCGTTGACGTACTTTGCTGGTAGAAACTTGAACCTTCATTGGCTGACCATCAACCATGGACCCGTTCAGCTCTTCAATGCATTTGTTCACATCTGCACTGTCAATGTGCTGTAAAATCACAATTCATTCATTGGAACTGAAATAATTTGACATAAAGCAAATCTTTTATTTTTTTAAGCTCTAACTCTTTGGGGGTTAAGTAAACTTTAGGGTTATGTCTTTGGGGTTAAATAAAACGTTTATTGAGTTGGAATTTCAGACCGTAATACATTTATTTGTACATTTACGATTTCGTTGTTTATACACTAAATAAACCTGAATTTTTAGTACAAAGAAACAACATACATAATTACAATACGCGTAATAAAAACACAGTTTCAATTTATTTTCACCGTTCAAAAAAAACTCTCAATAGTCATATTGTGTTATTATTAAAGATGTATAATATGTTTGAGCCATTAATCAATAAATATATCTTAAATCAATTTAAACATAAACTTTATCATTGGCTCTTAAAGAACCCATTATACAACTTGAATGAATTGTTTTGTATTTCAAAAATTGATTTTTAAAGAGTATAGAAGGGTGGGTTTATTTTCTTGGTGGTCAGCACGGCTTGTGTATTTACCATAAGAGGTTGTTTTTATTTTTCTTCTAGTGAGTAATCCTAGTGAGTTTTTCTTGGTACAAAAGTGATTTTTAAAATCTGTAGTAAATATATATTTGTTATTAATGGTAAAAAAAGTATGACTTAGTCTTAATAATACATTGTTAGGCTAAGATGTGACTTTGTCAATGATGTATAACATTAATATGGCAAATAAATGGATTATTTACTTATTTATGAGACAACTCTATGTCAACATAGCCTTTTGTAACCATTTAGCTAGATTTTCTTTCTTTTTAACTCATTCATTTTGCTCGAATGATTTTCCATTTGATATTTTAAGTATATAAGTACAGAGTCCTGTGTAATATATGCAGATAAAGTGTACAAAAGATTTGTCCTGAAAACAAATGAGACCACGGGTTAAAGCTTTAGCCGATTTAACTGGTATCCCAAACTGAAACCTAGAAATTTTTGTCATCCTAAAATGTCACTAATCTATGTTAAAATTTTTAAGTTTAACTTACCACAAAACCATAATTGCGTACAATATCACATTCCACAACAGTCCCAAACTTGGCAAACAGGACTTGTGGCTCTAGTGTTGTCACTTAAGTTGCCAACAAAGATTTTAGTAGTTGAGTGTTCGGACCTTTCCGCTAGTGGCAGCCTCCACTTTCATTGCTGAACCGTGCACAAGGTAACCATTCAAGTTTTGAATTGCATCTCTTCCTGCTTCTTCATTTTCCATATGCTGCAAGTTTAATTGGTTTAATTACTTAATTAGCACTTTTAATACAGTTATTCAAGATTCCTATAGGTCTAACTTTTAAAAAATATTTAAAAATGCTTTAAGACTTAGTTAAAACTTTATTTACAGAGTATAATGAAGCAGTTTTTTGACTTGCAACTTATTTTTAAATACATATATTTTTATGAGAGCTACTTGATTGAATATTGGTATGTACAAATGATTACTAAGTCTCCTGTGAATTAACTTACATGTTATTCCATGACTAATTTAGACAGCCATTTCATAGTCTTAAACTAATTATTTGTTATGTAAAATTATAAATAACGCATACCAAAAATTTACCCAAAAGTGACTGTGTTGTAATTTTATAGCAATAATTTAGATACATTTTGGCGGTGTATTTGGGACCTAACTAAATGGTTAATTTTACAGATAAATCTTTAAACAAAACAAATAAACAGATTTGATCTGATTTATCTGGATTTTGGTTTGAGGCTCATTTTACCCTTTCCATTTCTTGCTTTGAGACTTCAACCTTCATTGGCTGACCATCAACCATGGACCCGTTCAGCTCTTCAATGCATTTGTTCACATCTGCACTGTCAATGTGCTGTAAAATCACAATTCATTCATTGGAACTGAAATAATTTGACATAAAGCAAATCTTTTATTTTTAAGCTCTAACTCTTTGGGGTTAAGTAAACTTTAGGGTTATGTCTTTGGGGTTAAATAAAAGCGCTTATTGAGTTGGAATTTCAGACCGTAATTTGTACATTTCACGATTTCGTTGTTTATACACTAAATAAACCTGAATTTTTAGTACAAAGAAACAACATACATAATTACAATACAGCAATAAAAACACAGTTTCAATTTATTTTCACCGCTCAAAAAAACTCTCAATAGTCATATTGTGTTATTATTAAAGATGTATAATATGTTTGAGCCATTAATCAATAAATATATCTTAAATCAATTTAAACATAAACTTTATCATTGGCTCTTAAAGAACCCATTATACAACTTGAATGAATTGTTTTGTATTTCAAAAATTGATTTTTAAGAGTATAGAAGGGTGGGTTTATTTTCTTGGTGGTCAGCACGGCTTGTGTATTTACCATAAGAGGTTGTTTTTATTTTTCTTCTAGTGAGTAATCCTAGTGAGTTTTTCTTGGTACAAAAGTGATTTTAAAATCTGTAGTAAATATATATTTGTTATTAATGGTAAAAAAGTATGACTTAGTCTTAATAATACATTGTTAGGCTAAGATGTGACTTTGTCAATGATGTATAACATTAATATGGCAAATAAATGGATTTATTTATTATATGAGACAACTCTATGTCAACATAGCCTTTTGTAACCATTTAGCTAGATTTTCTTTCTTTTTAACTCATTCATTTTGCTCGAATGATTTTCCATTTGATATTTTAAGTATATAAGTACAGAGTCCTGTGTAATATATGCAGATAAAGTGTACAAGATTTGTCCTGAAAACAAATGAGACCACGGGTTAAAGCTTTTAGATTTAACTGGTATCCCAAACTGAAACCTAGAAATTTTTGTCATCCTAAAATGTCACTAATCTATGTTAAAATTTTTAGTTTAACTTACCACAAAACCATAATTGCGTACAATATCACATTCCACAACAGTCCCAAACTTGGCAAACAGAAGTCGGACTTGTGGGGCTCTAGTGTTGTCACTTAAGTTGCCAACAAAGATTTTAGTAGTTGGAGTGTTCGGACCTTTCCGGCTAGTGGCAGCCTCCACTTTCATTGCTGAACCGTGCACAAGGTAACCATTCAAGTTTTGAATTGCATCTCTTCCTGCTTCTTCATTTTCCATATGCTGCAAGTTTAATTGGTTTAATTACTTAATTAGCACTTTTAATACAGTTATTCAAGATTCCTATAGGTCTAACTTTTAAAAATATTTAAAAATGCTTTAAGACTTAGTTAAAACTTTATTTACAGAGTATAATGAAGCAGTTTTTGACTTGCAACTTATTTTTAAATACATATATTTTTATGAGAGCTACTTGATTGAATATTGGTATGTACAAATGATTACTAAGTCTCCTGTGAATTAACTTACATGTTATTCCATGACTAATTTAGACAGCCATTTCATAGTCTTAAACTAATTATTTGTTATGTAAAATTATAAATAACCCATACCAAAATTTACCCAAAAGTGACTGTGTTGTAATTTTTATAGCAATAATTTAGATACATTTTGGCATGTGTATTTGGGACCTAACTAAATGGTTAATTTTACAGATAAATCTTTAAACAAAACAAATAAACAGATTTGATCTGATTTATCTGGATTTTGGTTTGAGGCTCATTTTACCCTTTCCATTTCTTGCTTTGAGACTTCAATTCAATGTCATACTCATAAAACCATGATTCATTTCCAGTGATGACTCTGTAAGAACTCACCGTCGTTTCCATCAGAATTTGTCCAATCATTCACCCAGTCAATCCTTCTCAACTTTTGTTCTGGCGTCAGCAGTTTCGGCACAATTTTTACAAAGTATTCTTAAGCTCAAATGCTCCATTAAAATGGTATGAAATAATAACTTGCATAAATCAAGTATGTCTGCGATTATTCTAACAGTTTTCTGACAATCATCAGACACCAGGGCTTGCATACGATCGATGTTTTCATCCGCACATGAGGTTGAAATTTGTCCCTGCCTTAATAATCTTTACCGTCTTTACGGCCATCTTAGAAATGTTTAATTCACTAGAAAATGGACTTTTTCTTCAAGGCATTACCTCCGTAAACAGCCCTCAACATATCTGTAATTTCTTGAGAGCTTTTCCTAGTTTCACTAAAAACTTGAGAGTTTCATTCAAGAGCTATCTGTTGCCTCAAAGCCAAAATGAACCAGTTCCCAAACTTATTAGACAGACCTCGTAAACGTCTGTGTCTAGGTGCATTGAGGACTAGCCTCAACGAGAAACAAAACACTGAAAATTTTACTTTCAGTTAAACTGTTAGTAGTTTTCCTCAAACACTACATAGTATGGTTCATAGGACTTTATTGTAAGCCTATTTCCTCTATTATAATTACAATACATGTAAACTTATAAATCATTTTCCTGTTAACAGTTATTTCAGTAAAGATTCGATACAAGCAAGGTTAAAATCTTTTGATTAAAAAATTCTTGAATCTATGAAGATTTTCTTAAACTCAAAGGCATGTTCCACTTTTACATAATACATACAGTAGAACCTCGTAACTTGAATCTGATTCCAACTAATTTTTAATAGTAAAACAAAACAATGTGACTCTAAAGGCTAGTATTGTAGTGTGGAACACCCAGATGCAAACCAATCTCAATTCTTCTATAGCTAAAAATAATTAATAATAATGACTTACCAAAATTTACCCAAAAGTGACTGTGTTGTAATTTTTATAGCAATAATTTAGATACATTTTGGCGTGTGTATTTGGGACCTAACTAAATGGTTAATTTTACAGATAAATCTTTAAACAAAACAAATAAACAGATTTGATCTGATTTATCTGGATTTTGGTTTGAGGCTCATTTTACCCTTTCCATTTCTTGCTTTGAGACTTCAATTCAATGTCATACTCATAAAACCATGATTCATTTCCAGTGATGACTCTGTAAGAACTCACCGTCGTTTCCATCAGAATTTGTCCAATCATTCACCCAGTCAATCCTTCTCAACTTTTGTTCTGGCCAGCAGTTTCGCACAATTTTACAAAGTATTCTTAAGCTCAAATGCTCCATTAAAATGGTATGAAATAATAACTTGCATAAATCAAGTATGTCTGCGATCATTCTAACAGTTTTCTGACAATCATCAGACACCAGGGCTTGCATACGATCGATGTTTTCATCCGCACATGAGGTTGAAATTTGTCCCTGCCTTAATAATCTTTACCGTCTTCTGACCATCTTAGAAATGTTTAATTCACTAGAAAATGGACTTTTTCTTCAAGGCATTACCTCCGTAAACAGCCCTCAACATATCTGTAATTTCTTGAGAGCTTTTCCCTAGTTTCACTAAAAACTTGAGAGTTTCATTCAAGAGCTATACGGTGCCTCAAAGCCGCCAAATTGAACCAGTTCCCAAACTTATTAGACAGACCTCGTAAACGTCTGTGTCTAGGTGCATTGAGGACTAGCCTCAACGAGAAACAAAACACTGAAAATTTTACTTTCAGTTAAACTGTTAGTAGTTTTCCTCAAACACTACATAGTATGGTTCATAGGACTTTATTGTAAGCCTATTTCCTCTATTATAATTACAATACATGTAAACTTATAAATCATTTTCCTGTTAACAGTTATTTCAGTAAAGATTCGATACAAGCAAGGTTAAAATGTTTTGATTAAAAAAAATTCTTGAATCTATGAAGATTTTTCTTAAACTCAAAGGCATGTTCCACTTTTACATAATACATACAGTAGAACCTCTCGTAACTTGAATACGGATTCCAACTAATTTTTAATAGTAAAAACAAAACAATGTGACTCTAAAGGCTAGTATTGTAGTGTGGAACACCCAGATGCAAACCAATCTCAATTCTTCTATAGCTAAAAATAATTAATAATAATGACTTACCACAAATCCAAAGTTTTTTACTACATCACACTCAACAACTTTGCCATATTTTTCAAATAATGGTTTGATATCAGCAGACATGGTCTTGTCAGACAAATTGCCGACAAAAATCTTAAATGTCCCCACACTACTGAAGCCTGGCATCGTGACTACTGAAACAAAACAAAAAAGTGATTGTTAACAAATTGTTGAATCAAAAATTATCACACAGTTGAATCCCCCGGGACCAGACAGACGTATAATAGTTCATGTCATGCTACCAACAGATTACAATTAAGAAAATATTAGAATGGTAGGAATAAGTATTGTATAAAGTAATTTAACTAAAATAATAGGTAGAAACCAGAATTAAAATTAATTTGATAGATTGCCATAGATCAAAAACTCTCATTAGGAGCCAGCCTAAAAAATTAAAATTATAGTTATTTATAAAATTATTATTGTTCTTATATTGTTTTGCCATATAATAAGCAAGCCCTAGTTGGGTAAGTTGTTATTCTTTTGAATAGAGTTTAACAAAACTATATATCTTTATCTAAATATATCTAAATAAAGATATCTAAATATATCTTTGTTGGTACAGATAAATTTATACAAAAGAAATTTTCTAAGCTGGCACTTGGATTTCAAGTAAGAAATGTGTATTCGTCGTCTAGAAAACATCAGGCATCGTTGTCACCCCTCATCGGGGCTGTAAATTGTCGCTGGCCCGTCCTCACCATTGGGACAATCCTATTAGCACGCTTCCATGAACACCCTAGTTTTAAATGTGATTTAAACAAGTTAATCACATATCAATGTGATAATATATCTTGTAATTTAAAATGATTTACCAAGAATTTCTGTTTTTGTCCCATTACAATCGGATAATTTAAACCGGTGTTATACAGTTTAAGTTAGCTAACGTTAATGCAACTCAGGTAATAACAGTGGTCATAAACCCATGAGTTGGCAAGTCCAAGAAGGACCGATGTTTTTGGAAGTGTCCTTTCCGCCTCTCCACCCTCCCTCAAGACGGTCGCCAAATCTGTGCCAGCTAAACAGGTGGTCCTAATGGCAACAAGTTTTAAACAGGTTAAGTTAGAAGCTGTGTTAACTGACACAACTCTCGTGTCACAGTGACTATGTTGACTACTACACCAGTACTTCTCTAAATTAGAAGGCATAAATAGTTGGGCCGGAAGGTGTAGTGGTCAGCAAAATCACCCGCAAGTGAGAGACCCGGGTTCAATTCTGGTTCGGTCCAAACATTTTGTCTCCATATATGTTTAGTAATAAATTAGTTATTTACTATCTATAGAAATTAAGATCTATAATAAGTCATTTGACGTAGCATTAAAATTCTGTTTGTAATATTTCCAATTTGATGATTTAAAGTCACCTATTGACAGCCACATGTTTCAGAATAATACCCTGATTTAAATACTTCTCTTGATTTGAAGGCATAAATAGTTGGGCCGGTAGTGCTTTGTATAATCACCCGGCAAGAAAGATAAATTATATTTACGTTTGCTCAAGCGATGTGACATTTTCCCACGTACACCATTGACCCTTGAAACCGCCTTAATGTAACCTTTTAAAAATTACATCTCAGAGCATGGGGGCACCTGATGCGTGAGATTCCAAGTCATCCCTACCTTCACCTTTACGGGTGTCCACCTGGTAAGCCGTCACTAATCCAAACCGGGTCCGATCCCAATTAGTTGGGATTAGAGGGACTCTAGTGTACATCAATAGAAACCTGGACACCCATCCAGTTAGCTCCCAACATACACCATCTGGGGATTATAGGCCTGGGTTGATATATGATTGCATTTCTATAATAGTAATGACAGTATTTATTAATTAAGAAACTTTTCCAGAAACACGGTAAATGTCCCGATGATTTGTCCGGCCCTGTGGCCGCCTAAATGAAGAATGGATATGTTTGGGTCAAAGGGTTGGGATAAACGGTATAAAGGATTTTGGGTAAAATAGCATATAATATCAACTACCTTCGATAAAGATTGCAATATTTGAGATTACTAACCTTTAACGGAGAAGTGAGGTCAAGAAATATCGTAATCAAAAATAGTCGAAATCAAGCTTAGTAGAATAAAACAGCACTAATGGCCCTCTCCGAAGTACAAAATGTTACCGGGTTAACGGTTTAAAATGGTTAGATCGACTCGATTAGTAAAAAATTGGGTTAAATTAACAGCGAACACGAAAGTTGTAGTATCCCAACTATCTTGGCCTACTCCTATAACACAGTAAGGAAATCTGTATCCGCTAATAGTTACAGAATAATTTTCTATTCCAGTGATCCTGTAACCATCATGGCGGACGCGGCGTCGGTTTTTGCTTCTCAAGTTCTCGGTTCGTTTCGTTTCGTCCTTCGGCCTTCGACGTGCTTCGACTCACACATCATGCATGATTCATGAACGGGGAAAGGTACTATACACTCGCTATCGGTAGTTTTGCAGGATTGAAAACAGAATCACTACGCCATTGATTTTAAATGTATATTTAAAGTCAATGACTACGCCTTGATTGACTACTCGTAAACTACAACAATCACTTTATACGTGAGTTATACATCGCAAATGCCCGGATTCTAAAGTGTTTTACGTATTTTGCGTCACTCTACTCTTGTAATTGTTAAATGGGTATTACAAAAAATTAATTAAGATAGACAAATTTTATTTTTGTCGTTGAACTTGTGTTAAAACTACCTTTCTTTTAGGGTGCCACAAGAAGAGGGTTCGTACTTAAAAATGTTGGGTGGGCGGCGGTTGACGTAAAGTATGTAAGAAAAAACTTCCTCAATTTGAACCGTGATTCCTTCAAGACGAACCTTCTGAAATATTACGTTATCCTTGACGCTTAAGATTCTAATGGTTTCAATATAATTATTAGAAAATTGTTTGAATTATCTGCATGTATTGTTTATTTATTGTTCATTGAAGTATTTTATCATAACTATTTATTCAATTCACAATAATGATTTATTTATTGATCTATGTATATTCTTGTTCGTTGTATATTTATTAATTAATTTGTAACCTTTGTTATTGTTCAAAAGTTATTCACAATAGTTATTTATTTATTTACAATAGTAAACAAACAACTTTAAAATACTCAATAAAAGCTCGGTATATTTCGGCACAGCCTTTTTCAAGTAAATAATAAAAGTAAAGTAAGTTTACTTTTATTATTTACAGTTGAAAAAAGCTATGCCGAAATAGGCTACAGAGTTTTTATTTACTATTTTTAAAGTTTTTTGTTTACTATTGTAAGTCGAACGACAGTTTTTGTTTTCAATATTTATTTATTTATCCATGTATATTATTGTTCGTTGTATATTTATTTATGGTTAATTGTCAATTTGTAACATATGTTATTGTTCAAAACTTATTAGCTATAAGCTTAATTTATTCACTTGTTTATTGTTCAGTTACCTACACACACTTAACTGATTGGTGTTTTATTCCTAGAATAACCATCAACGACAAATGTTAAAAGCCAAAGGCATTGTTTTTCCTATTTATTATTGACACTACTTATCCCGTGATGTATGTATTGGTCGTTTGACCGTTGGAATAATAAAATAATTGAAAACTAAAAATGCTCCCCCCTCAATCTCTCTATATGTTTCCAAAAATTGCGTTCTAAAATGTGCGACTTGAGACATATTGCGTTTCTCTTTTGGGTTGATTTGGCCATTTGGGCCGTGCTAAGTGGCTAGGTTGCGGCCCTGTAATAACATTACCAAACTTTTCTGATACTTGTACGGGCAAAAGTTTTATTATTTTTATTTTGTAAACTCCATGTTTACAAGTGTAACATACAAGTGTTATAGTGTCTGCTTTCAACAGGAAGTTCTCCCAAATATTTTTACTGTTGTCTGTCCCTTTCTGCTAATCTACGATTTGAAAAAAGGACAACACAACATAACCTAAACACCATCTAAACTCTTTCCGGTTTGAGGACCAGTCTTTGTCGGACTCTGGTAATAAGGTAAATTTTTAATATCTATTGTAATCGATTTTATCGTACTTTAATTTGAGTTACGGGTTAGATATTACTTTTAATTGTATTAGCCTGACCATAAATGTGTTACAACTATCAAGTTAGTAACTGTTAATTAGTTTATAACATTTGACGTACACAACCCTAGTAGAGTAGTAGGTCTACGAATCAGGTCTTTATAAAATTAACTTTTTGTACTAGGGTTTATTGCCTAATAGTATCTTTTTACCTGGAAAGTTATCTCATTAAGCGTTCTTTATCCCTCACTTGGCTTTTAGAGAAAACCCTTTGTTCATCTGTTTTAAAGGATAAAGGATTGGCTATATGCAGTTATAAGTTGGGCTAGCCTACTTAAGTCTGCCACCCTTGTCCTCTTTATCTGAATAAGTCTAGGTTTATTACTAACTTGGATGAGTTTAGTCAAACAGTTCACTTATCAGGGTGCTAAATGTCCACTGGACCAGTTGGCTTTTTAACCCCCTAACCCTCTATTTCCAAAGACCAATAATTAGTCAAGTACAGATGAAATTTTCTTAGCTGGCACTTGGATTTCAGGTAATAAATGTGTATTCGTCGTCTAGAAAACATCAGTCATCGTTGTCACCCCCGTCGGGGCTGTAAGTCGTCGATGGCCCGTCCGCACTATTGGGATAATCCTATTAGCACGCTTCCATGTATACAATAGTTTTAAATGTGATTTAAAAAAGTCAAACGCATATTAATTTGATAATATGCTCTTGTAATTTAAAATTATTTACCAATAATTTCTGTTTTAGTCCCATCATAATCAGATAATTTAAACCGGTTATATATAGGCCTAGTTAAAATTAGCTAACGTTAATGCAACACAGGTCATCAAACCTATGAGTCGGCAAGTCTAAGAAGCATTGATGTTTTTGGAAGTGTCCTGTCCGCCACTCCACCCTCCCCTCGCCCTATATCTCTTCGGGCCGAATGCACCAAGTGCCAACTAAGGAAATTTCATCTGTAACCCAGTAGCTTTATTTGAGGTGTCTCCCCTTTGGTTGGCCAAAGACTACTTTCTAAATGCTGGAGTTGTTAAAACCTTTTAATGCTGAATATTTCATTTTTATGCGTCTAGTGACATAAGCCTATCATACACTTAATATAAAGAAAAATCATTGACTAAATACAAGTAATAATTATTATATCAGTAGTGCTACCTCATGATTGACCATATCATCACTTTACAATGTTTGAACACCTGAGACAGTGAGTTATAAACAAATCACAAATAAACATGTCACAGAATACTATCTGATAGGATGCATTCAGCTAAACTGAGCATTCAAGTATTGACCTTTCCACTTACAAACTGAACTGGTTTATTTAGGAGAAAAAAATACACATTGATCTCAAACAAAACTTATTGTGCCGTTAAATGCTTTTTTAAGGTTCGGTATTTCCAAGTTGAAACATAATACACAATTTTAAGCAAAGAACAACAAAACTGTTTTATATTTTATAGATAAATAGTTATTATTAATATAGTACACTGTGAAAATATAGGCCTAAGCCTAGTATTTATTAAATTTGCAATGTTTTATAGGCAAAGCAAAGATGGTTCAACGTTTGACATACAGAAGGAGGCTTTCCTACAACACCAAAAGTAATAGAAGAAGGATGTAAGTAGCCAACAGTTCTCTTTTTCCCTGTTATATACAAATTATAGCCGACACTTAGCCAAAATCGATACCGTGAATCCCAGCATATTTCCATTAACTTAGTAAGGTGAGGAATAATTTACCCTAAAAAGTAAGATTATTCTTTTAAAAAGCATTTGTGATCCGATTTCGATGAAGCTTGGAAAACATGTTTTTATCACTGCAGTCCAACATGTATACGAAAATTTTCAAAATATTACTAGACAGACCAAGATGGCGGCTAACCCCCATTTTCATCAAACATGAATCGTAAATCAGGGTGTACGGCCTAAAGGAATTCAGGGAATTTCCGGCAGATCGATTTTGCTAATTAGGCAAGATAATTGCTATAGGAGCTTTAGTACCAAATTATGTGAAAATCAACATAAATTCAACCTGTATAATGGTATATTAGTTTATATACTATAGAAAATTTGAAAGCTAAATTTGTGGACTAATCTGGGTCCTGAACCTGGATTGAGGACCTGTCGTGTGATAGCTCTACCAGTACTGATTGTTTTATAGGCCTATTGGGAAATCGGATTATTGAGAGTTCAATGATAACTCACATCCAGTCTGACTAGAAATGATTAAATAGACCCAAGATAACGCAATTTGAGTTTCTGGATTGTTATTTGTACATTTTGGCAAATAGTCTTTGCAGTACACTAGAGTCCTGCTAACAGGCGGCCACACACAGGCGGACAAATCCGCGGATCTTTAGACTATCTTAATCTGTGGTTGGACGGCCGTCCAAGCTACATGTGTCCAGTTACAAATGTGTTGCCTTCACTGGTCCTCAGACCTGGACCAATATTATTATAACCTTGACGAATATTTGTGTTTTAACAAATCATAATGTTATTACAGTCAACTCCCGATTTAAAGTCGGGTTGAGGCTTCCCGGATAAGCAAAATCGCGGTTAATCTGCAAAAACTCAAAATTATTGTACAATGAAGTATATAAAGACGTAAACAACTAAAAATGACCAGAAAATGGTGACAAGATGGCGAAGGAGTATTGTTAGTGTTTATGCTGTTATTGTTATCTTACTTTTGTATATCACCGTGATACCGTTTTATCACCAATGCTCAATGTTATACTGGTTGCACATTTGTTTACTGTTGAACCATGATAATTGTTTGCATCATGTCGAGTTTTGCTGTATTGTCAATACGATCCGTTTGCGTTTAGTAGACATGTTTCACAATCACCAATAACCATTCCGATAACTAAAACAACTCCTGCAACCGCACTTCAGAAAATTATATGCCCTCTTATACCACTTTCAAAACCTTGAATAGGCCTAATAAGTCAGATTTATGGGTGAGGCGGATGGGTAATTTTGGTAGCTGGGGAGAATTGCTATTTTTGGACTAATATTGTCAGAAGGAGTCAGAGAAAACGAGCCAAGGTCATGCGGGACACTATTATCGTCTGTTTAGTGTTGTTTATTTTTTCTTTAACCTTTGACCTTGTTATTTCACTTTGTATTCATACAAATAAGCTTTTACTAACTGTTAATTTTAGATTAATAACACAATAATATTATTTCACATAGTTTTTCCAAAATAATATGCTTTAAAATAAATAGATTTGTTATTGAAAAACAGCTGTTGTCCGCGGTTGGTACTTTAAACACTAAGCCAAATTTGACAGTAGCTTCAGCTCGATGCATTACACCTGTACTTGTCCGCGGACTTGGACGGGTGTTACATAGGAACTTTCCAGAATCACTGGTAAATCTGGGGGATTTATTTGCCTGGCCGCCAAATCTGAAACACTGCTTATCCAAAAATCTGCCGAATCCAAACACTATTGGGGGAAAAAGTTTACAAAATTTTTAAGTTAGTAAAATATAAAAAAACTAGTTTTCCAAGTTATATTGTTCTGTATGTGTTTTAATAAAGAACCAGTCCTCACAATATCACACTATACACGCAGGTGTGTGCACAAACAATAGCTTGAACAAAACACATCCACTTGGTAAGGCATTAAGTGACAAATTGACAGTATCACACGGTGAGTCATCGTCTGTTTTAGAATGGATAACTGTAATGTGTAGGCTTGGGTGCGGGGGTTGGGAGAGGAAAGTTCAGTGCCCTGCTGTTAGCATGCGGCGCTACAGCTAATGTGTACTGCCCATATTTGCGTTCGCTATATCCGCGCTGTTTGCTATTGCAATGTACTACAGGATAAATACTTAATTTCTCAATTTTAATATAACATATTAGTTGCTCAAAGTCAATATAATGACCGTATAAGGTCAATATATAATAAATGCACCATTATATGCCATAAACCTGCTTAATCCAAATTCCATGAACCCAACTTTGTTCGGTCCCAATTAGTTATGGTTAGCAGTACTCTAGTATAGTGACAATTCCTTACTACAGTACTTAGTGGAATCCTTATCACTAAATTATTTTCAATTTCCAACATTGTTTGGGGGAAAATATTTAGAAAATTGTTGAGTCGGTAAAATAAATAAATAAATTAAAACTAGTTTTCCAAGTTATCTCATACTGTATCAGTTTAATAACGAACCAGCACTATTAATGACACATTATACACGCAGGTATGCGGTCAAAAATAGCTTTGAACATAACCCACTGACAGTATGACACGGTGAGTCATCGTTTGTTTATAAAACAAATTCCGTTTTCCACCTGGAATTTCAAGCGTGGTGGTTGGGGTGGAAAGGTCAGTGTCCCAAGCCCTACTGCTGCAGCCATCCGTATACTTCCCGCGTACGTTAATTGTACACTGTTAATTAGTGCAGAGTACTACAGAAATACAGGATTAAAATACATGCTTTTTACATTTTACTTATAGAGTATTATTTAAATCCTCAAAGTAATATTTGACCAACAACAAGAATTTATTGTGTCAAATATTAATACAAACAAGTTTGAACTGTTGACATAACAAAAAATTAAAATACAATACCACTGGTGATGACTTACATCTATAGAGAAAAAAAACACAACAGAATTAAAAATTAAAATTTAAGCCTCATGAATTCTCTCCAAATTATAGCAATTTTTGATATAAATATTGTTTTAGGTGTGTTTTAAAAGTATTTTAAAATCTTTGGATTTAAATTGAAGTATGGGGTGGTGATTAAAACAACTTCCTACCAGCTTCATGACCTTATGAGGAATTAGATATAATAAATGCACCAATATATGCTGAAAAACCACCTAATCCTAATTTTTGCTAATCCGAACAGGGTCCGGTCCCAGTTAGTTCGGATGAGTGGGACTCTAGTGTACATCCAGTTTTAATGAATTAATTTTGAAACTGCTACTTTATTGAGTATCACATTAATATGATATTGTGTGTTTGCACAGTGTAAGAACACCTGGTGGAAAGCTTGTGTATCAGTACTTGAAGAAACCCAAGAAGATCCCTCGCTGCGGCCAATGCAAGGACAAACTTAGGGGTATTCAGCCTGCCCGTCCTATGGAAAGGTCTAGAATGTGCCGTCGTAAGAAGACAGTAAAGCGGTCTTACGGTGGAGTTCTATGTCACAAGTGTGTCAAGGAGAGGTAAAAAATGAAATTCTTTATATTTGTAGGAATTATTTACTTGTGGAATAGCCAAATAGGCCTAGACTACGCTCATTTCATTAGAGAAGATTGGCATGTTTACTGTCGTGTTTGACTTAATTGAATTCCCAGTAACTAATCGAGGAAACAGTTGTTAAACTGCAATCAATTGTGCTTTGCAAATATTTCTTGCTAGTATACTAAAAACACGAATATTGCTCAAGCAACTTAGTGGCACATGGTAAAGAACCAAACTGGCAAAAATGAAAGATACAAATAGATCAGGGCGCATGCCACCTAGGTTTGTTTGACTTGTGTCGGTTAATCGGGAGGTAAGGAGTTTACCCAAAATGTATTTCTTTAATTTGTGTTGGATTAAATTATTGTTAGTGGGAGTATTACATTTGTATATATATATTGTGTACTTTTTTGAAAGTATCACTTAAGTCTGAGTATACTAGACTATTAGAGACCCTGGGAAAATGCAGAAGTTGTTTTAAAACTGATGACAGTCAAGCATACTAATGAAAGTCGTGATGTCATCACAGGACACTAACAGGATTTGGATCTTGTCACAATTATTGATAACAAAATTGTAATGTTGTCATGGACATTATTGTGACATAGGTCTAATTACCTTCCAATAAAAAAGGGGAATCAAATTTTTTCCCAGGCACCTTTTTTTGAAGATAGTAGACCACTATTTATAAAATTGCAAATACCTACATTTATATATTTGGTTTTTTATTCTCATTCAAAATTAATCTCATGTTTATAATACCAGAAATAAGTTATATGTTTCCTTAGACTTTTTTGGACTAAGTAAAACCATAAATAGCCACATTGTTATCTCATTGAAAGTATAAAATGAGCTCATAAGTTTAATATCTAAAAATTCTGTAAATCCTTTTAAAACTAAATTCTACATTTGGCTTTCAAATCACCTTTTTTACAACCTAGATGAAACCTTAAATCTCTCTAATGTAAATTTCTAATACATCAACGTGTGTATCCATAGGACTGTTGTATGTCTAATCTTAGTTATGTTTGTAAATTATTCTCTCATTAAACAAATATCACCATTTTTTTGCAGGATTATTCGTGCTTTCCTCATTGAAGAACAGAAGATTGTTGTTAAAGTTCTGAAGGCACAAAAGGGGGTGCCTAAAGCCCAAAAGGCTTAATTGTATAGGTTAATTTTATAAAATGATGTAAAAACAGCCATATTGTTTTCTTTTCCTTATAACACACCTCAAGAAAGACGAACGCAAGTCTCTCTTATTCATTCTACCAAAGTATAAGGGAGGTTATTCAGAAACCAGGCTGACACGCAGCTAAACGCTTAGGTGCCGCTTGCATGAGTGAATCGAATTTCCTTTGTCATCCTTATTCGTTCCGTTCACAGCCTTGCTTTGCCATTCGGCCGTTCCATTACAATGGACACATTTTTTTCTCCCTTCGGCCTCAGACTTGCGTTGAAATTTTAATGAAATCAGACAACTTAAAAGCTGATATAGTAAAAAATTACTTTTTCGGCCGCTTTTTAAAAGTACTCTATTGATTTTCATAATTTTTGGTACATTGATGGATTTAAATACATATTGTTTTTAAATTGTTCAAAGTTGGTTTAAGTGTACTGTTTTTAGATCATTATAACCTACCATTTTTGACCAAAACTCTCCCAAAAGGGTACTTCCGGTAGCCCAATTTCGCTGGTTAATGAACTTGGCCGAGATATTTACAAAAGGATCATTTATACCAATTTCATAAAAATTGGACATGTACAGCGTGGAAAAAAGTCTGGAAACGCTTTGATATTTTCTGAACAGGAAGACATAGATCAATGAAAGCTTGCACCTCGTTCAAAATAAATTTGTCTGACAATTTTATGACATGTTCAATGTTTTTCAGCCAATTTTATGACATTTTCATAGCTTTTCAGTGCCTGGGGGACTTCCCGTCAAGGGGTTGGTATTAAATCTTAAATGTAAGCTTATGTTGAGTTTGGTATCACAATAAAGCTCTACATAAGTGGAATTGAATGTTGCAAATTTGACCTCAAAAGGTCCAAAGTTATGGAAGTTTTACTTTATGAAACAACTGAATTGTAAACATGTGGGTATTAAGAGCTTGCAGGCTTGACGGGATTTTATTTATAGTTCCCATTAAAATTTGAATTACTCTTGCTATTCAGAAATTAAGGGTTTTCTTGCATTTAAGTGAAAGGTAAAATTATTATGTAAAACCAACATTTATGAGTTACTAAAAAGGTGATTGTATTGTAAATAGTGGACTGAATTATCTAATTGTTTAGAGTTTTCTTATCAGATTAGAGTTGCAGCAACATTCCTCCTTCAACTTGTCCTTTGTTAGGCTGTCCATTCTTGCTGTTTATTTAGAACTTTACAAATCTTAATAACCAGGCATGTTTTAATTTATAAAGTTTTAAGATCAAATGTCCATAACCTTGGACAGAATCAACCTTTTAAGTCTAGATAATACAGTCCACTATTTACAATACAATCACATTTTTAGTAACATATAAATGTGGGTTTTACGTTATAATTTAACCTTCCACTAAAATGCAAGAAAACCCTTAATTTCTGAACAGCAAGAGCAATACAAATTTGAATGGGAACAATGTAAAAAATCCTGCAAAGCTCTAATACCCCCAATTTTACAGTTTGGTCATTTCATAAAGTAAAAGGTCCATAACTTTGGATAGGGTGAACCTTTTGAAGTCAATTTGACTTAAGTGGAGCTTTGATTTGATACCAACCCCTGGGCGGGACATCCCCCAGACGCTGACAAACTAAGAAAATGTTAATTTGAATGAGTTGCAAGGTTTCATTGGTCTGCGTCTTCCTGTTCAGAAAATATCCAAGCGTTTCCACACTGTATATACATATTTTTTGGTTTGAAAAACCTGGTTCAAAAAAGGAAATCCATTTTAAATTTCAATAAAATTGAACCACTTATTCCGCTGTCATAGCGAAAAATCACTTTTTTGGCCTCCATTTTGAAACAACTTGACGGATTTTCATAATTTTTAATATATTGATGTATTGTAACAAAATTTACTGTTTTTAATTATGAAAACACCTTATTGGTGAAAAATCACCCCCTCTACAAAAGGGTACTTCCAGTAGCCTTGTTTTGCTGGCTTGGCTGAGTTTTAAATGTCCCCACCTTATTTTTTTTTAAAAGGGAATATTTTAAAAAACCCTTTGGGGAATGTTTTTTTGGGATCCTGAAGTTTGTTTTGACATACTTTGCGTCACCCACTCCCCACTCAAAACCCAAATTTTAATACAAATTCATAGCTGCAAAGAAAATCTTTTATCTCTACTCTGTTTTTTGTAATATTCATTGAAAGATTACAAGAAATCAGGTTTAAAATGCTACATTTCAAATAAAACAATTTGTTTATGACAAATTATTCTTCAAAATATTCTATGGGATTATGTTATTAGAGTTGTAATGTTTCCCTCAAAAGATTTTCAAGCAAAATTTGTCATTACAAAAGATTGTTTGTGAATTGTGGCTTTTCAATCATGATTTCTTGTATCTTTTAAATGGGTATTATAGTAAAACGAGTAGAGATAAAAAATGTTTCTCTGCGTCGTTGAATTTGTGTTAAAATTCCCATTCTTTTGAGATGCCACAAAGGAGGATTTGTATTTAATAAAATAAAAAAGCACACATGTTGCACAAGGAATAACAATTCATCTGGGAGTCTGAATTTTAGTACCAACTGATGAGCAATTTCAGTGTTCCTTTTATTGTAATTAATGAAATTTTGATCGAGGTGTGGTTATTGCGAATAAATACCTTCATATACATAAAATAAAGTTTTCATAAAAGTGCTCAAAACGTGTTCTGGGGGTCAGGACTGGTGCACATTTCTTGTTCCCGAGTCTTGGTCTTACCATTAGGATGGTATGAATATCTCATTTTCCAAAAGAAATTCAATAATAAGCCTGACTGATAATGCTAGGCAAATACCAGGAAGTGCCTACAATATGGAATAAAACTTGCAGTAATAGAACATGCAAGTCTGAAACCGAAGGCCGAAGCGAGGATGTGAGCAAATATTTCATATACAGGGTGTCGGTGAACTCTCTGGACATACTTTGTAGACATGTTCCTTGAGTCAAATCAAGATTATTTTATCATATAAACAGGGGTCTCCGGCGCGTCGTTGTCTGGGTGGGTGTTTTTTACTAAAATAATTATGACAATAAAACTAATGCACTGATTTTCACCAAACTTTGGTCAAAAATTTAAAATGTCATTTTCTAATGAGGAAAAAATATTATTTAATTTAACTTTCAAAATGGCTGACGTTTAAAATTTTAAAAGTTGAATAACTCAAAAATGAGTACTTTTACAACATTATAAGAACAATTACTTTTAGTTTATTTATTTCCCTTTCTAAAAATGTATACACTTTGAAAATCTAATGAGAAATAACAAAGTTATTGTAATTTCTGTCTTACCGGCCTATGTCTGCCATGCGTTCCTCCAGTCAGCTAACGCAACAACAATGGAACTGACTCTCTGTACAATCAATAATTAGTTTTTCTGGTTATGCTACGGTGTCGAAGGTCGTCATTTTGAACAACTCTTGCACGAACAAATAAATTACATTTTATGTCCTTTGTTCTGGAAGATAAACAGACAATTTTAAATTTAAATATTGTTTTTGTTGATTCAAAACTATTTAACTTACATAATAATAGTAATAACTGTGTCTACAGAAAACTATTGCTTCAAAATTTTTTTTCAAAGGTTAGGTTCGGTTTTTTAGAGAGTAGAGATATTCTTAGGAGAACTCCGACATTAATTAACATTATAAAATAAAACATTACATTTAAAACTTGTTATTTAATCTTCCAAAACAGAGGAAATAAAATGTAATAATTTATTTCTTAGTGCTAGAGCTGTTCAAAATGACCACCTTCAACACGGTAGCGTAACCGGAAAGACTAATTATTGATTGTAGAGATGTCCAAACGAATTTAACAAACTCCTGAATCAAAATAATGTAGTCAGTTCCATTGTTGTTGCATTAGCTGACTGGAGGAACGCATGGTGGACATAGGCCAATAAAACAGAAATTACAATAACTTTGTTATTTTTCATTCGATTTTCAAAGTTTTTACATTTTTAGATAGGGAAATGAATAAACTAAAAGTAATTGCTCTTATAAGTTTGTTGTAAAAGTACTCATTTTGAGTTATTCAACTTTGAAAATTTTAAACGGCTGCCATTTTGAAAGTTAAATTAAATAATTTTTTTTCTCATTAGAAAATAGCATTATAAATTTTTGATTAAAGTTTGGTGAAAATCAGTGCATTAGTTTTATTGTCATAATTATTTTAGTAAAAAACACATCCACACAGAGGCAGGACATGGCGCCCGGAGACCCCTGTTTATATGGTAAAATATTCTTGTTTTGACCCAAGGAACATGTCTACAAAGTATGTCCAGAGAGTTCACCGACACCCTGTATATTGGGTTATGGATTCTCCAAAAGAGCCCTTAGAAAGATCCATGACACTCAATACATTTTTTGGAATTCTACTCCTAGCTGTACACAGAATCAACTGCAATTTTCATGCTTTAACTTAATTGCTTCAGCAATTAAAAGGATTTCTTATGAGAGGTCTTACTCTAATTAAAGGCCAGTAAAAGCAGAATGATAGGCACAAAGGCAAGAACTGAACTCAATTGCTAATGTAAATACCAGATTTTTTTCTTAAAACATTTTCCAAGCTATCTGAAAAATCTATCATTATTTTTAGTTTAAATTTATTGTCATCTAGGTTGGATTCTTTGTAATTTTATCCTTGTTAAATAACAATTAATAGGGCATGGTAATAATCAGAAATCTTACAAATACTGTATAGTTTTATTGGACACAATCAAAACCTGTTAACATCTCTCAAATACTTTATACAATTCTGGAAGTGATGCAACTTGAATAATTGTTTTGTCATCAGCAAACCGTTTGGGAGGTAAGAAACTCGCTTTGATATTAGGATACAAAACATGTTCTACCATCCACTGCCAATCTTCACTTTTCAAATCATCCTGAAACAATGAGAATTGAACCTTTTTAGTCACCTAAATTTTTGTGAGGTTTTGTGTACGTTTACTGGTTGATATCAACCACCAGTAAAATCTAGTGCACACCTTAAATTATGTATTGTTTCGTCTAGGTAGTTTGTAAAAAATATAGATTCATAAAAAAAAATTAAAATGTAAGCATTTTACAAACCTAGGCCAGATAAAAATATTAAAACCTTATTTTTCAAATATTGCAAATAAAATGCATTTTTTTAAATCTATTGTTTTTGGTTTAGAAATAATAATTATATACCGAGTGTCCCACAAAGAGGTTTAACCGTTTAATTTTATATTACGTGCCCATTCATGCACCAAACTTTTTAAACTTTACAAAGTAGGTTCTAAAAATATTCTGGGAAAATTTCAGCTCCCTAACCTTTGTAGAAACAAAATGGCAGCAAATTTAAAAACGATACTTTAAAAGGTGTTTTTGTGTTATAAAATATTTGTATTGTTACATTCTAAGGCAATGTGACTTTTAAATAAAAAACTAGAACATAGCCCAATGAAAAACCTTAAAGTCCAAAATTATTCAAACTGTAACCCATCCACAGCAACACACTGATAACAGCGCTTAAGAAATGATTTGTAAGCTCTTACAAAGAAACTCCTCGGTATCCGGAGAATGCCCAAGAATACCCCTGAAATTTGGCACACTATTTTAGAATCACCCTGTTTTTTGTCTGACTTTCAAGCTATTTCGTACAAATATTTCTTTTCTGAATCTCTAGGTTAAGTTTGTTAACCAGCAAAATCGGCATTTCCTTCCAAAAATGGGTTTTATGCTATGAACAAATCAATCAGACAGCTACTACTTTTCACCACCATCTTGGTTTTGCTGAATGGAGTTTGTTTATTTTTTGTACCCATGTTTGATATAGCAACATGCATTCATCTAAATCAGATCATGAATGCATTTTTCATAGCATGATACCCATTTTTAGGGCAAAATGCCCAACCAAAACAGGAATTTTTGGGTAAATTATGAATTATCCCTTGTTACAGAATGTTTGCTAGGATGCACGGTAGCGCTAGGGGCTATGCATTGGTTACGTTTGCTTTTCTCGTTATATATATATTTATATAAATTTAGTTTGCAGGTTTACTCAAACAAGACAAGAATGTGCAAAACTTACGTTTTGAGCAGGTTGTGGGAGGTTACTGTAAAACTTGGCAGTCTCACGACAGAATGTTTGAATACATTCCTGTTCATCTGTCCAGTTGACGTTACACGTAACTCTCAGTAAATATAGAGGCAAGTGTCCAAGATTAGGAACATGGTTCACTGAAAACATAGCTAATGTTAGTTACGTAGCAGCTATTTAACACTAAGGGCCGTTTTTTCAATTCAGCCTTAACCGGTGGTTAAAGTTAGGACAGGGAAAGCTGGATATTTGTTAGGTTAAGTTTTACTTTGTCTGTTTTGATTTTGCATTTTGGTGTTTCAGTTTGTATTTAGCTCTATTAGCACAATGTTTACATGTTAAATTCAATAAAAATGGTAAAACTATACCTTTATGGAATGCATGATCTTCAAATAATTCATTTAAGTACTTTGAACGTTGCGTGAAAATGTAAACATTGCAGACTGTAAACAACTTAACCCGGTTAGTTAACCAGCTACTAACCAGGCAATTGAAAAACGCCCTTAGTTATTATTCTGGTTCTTTTTTAACTACAAAAACGTGGCAAAAATAAATCTTATCTCATATGCAGTTAAATATTGTGTTTGTCTCAAAATGTGTGGTTATCTGAATTTCACTAAAATTTGTTTCACAATCAGGAACTAATTATTGATTATATTTTGTAAATGGCATGTTCTCTTTAGATCTTCATTACAATTGAATCAGTTACTCTTCATCAAAAGTGGTGAAGTCAAATACATGAGGATCTTGATATTCTCAATTGAACAATTGATAGTTTAAATTTCAACTGTATAAATGTCTGAAAATGAACCAACCACTGAAGATACTCTAGAAGAAGGTTTAAATACTTTGGCCGGGCATAAGTAGGGATGTTTCAACAGATAGAACTAATTAGTTCAGATTCCCAAGCCAAAATGGAATTTCATAAGAATAGATGGACCTGTCAAGCATTGGCTTTATTTCAGAACTATGTTTTGAGTTTTGACCGAGGCTAAGAGGGACTTGTAAGTTTAGCATTAGGCTATTCCTTTTATTCCTAGTATATCAATCAATGTAATCTTTAATTAAAGTAAAAACAACAGAAATTCCTTTCCTAAAACAAATTTTGGATGCAAATACATTATTTAATTTGACTGCGAAACCAGTCGGTAACTGAGCCCGATAACTTGTAACTGACCAGTTGCATTTGAGTAACTCGTAACTGTAATCAGTTACATTATTTTCTTGTAACTTGTAACTGTAATCAGTAACATTTTATAGGTAACTGTGAACTGTAATCAGTTACTGTCTGAGTAACTTCCCAAGTCTGCGGTAGCTTAGGGGCTATGCATTGTTACGCTTTGTTTTAATAATGATATTATATAGATGTTATAAATTTAGTTTGCAGGTTTATTCAAACAAGACAAAAGAATGTGCAAAACTTACGCTTTGAGCAGGTTGTGGAGGTTACCAAACTTGGCAGCCCCTACCACAGAATGTTTGAATACATTCCTGTTCATCTGTCCAGTTGACGCTAACGTAACTCTCAGTAAATATAGAGGCAAGTGTCCAAGATTAGAACATGGTTCACTGAAAACATAGCTAATGTTAGTTACAGCTATTTAACACTAAGGGCTGTTTTTCAATTCAGCCTTAACCAATGGTTAAAGTTAGACAGGAGCCAACAATAGGAAAGCTGGATATTTGTAAGGTTAAGTTTTACTTGTCTGTTTTGATTTTGCATTTTGTGTTTCAGTTTGTATTTAGCTCTATTAGCACAATGTTTACATGTTAAATTCAATAAAAAATGGTAAACTATACCTTTATTGCATGCATGATCTTCAAATAATTCATTTAAGTACTTTGAACGCTATGGAAAAATGTAAACATTGCAGACTTAAACAACTTAACCGGCAGTTAGTTAACCAGCTACTAGCCAGGCAATTGAAAACGGCCCTTAGTTATTATTCTGGTTCTTTTTTTAACTACAAAAACGTGGCAAAAAATAAATTCTTACCAATAACCTTATGCTAGAAAAAGTTTAAGGCATTGTGTTTGTCTCAAAAATGTGTGGTTATCTGAATTTCACTAAAATTTGTTTCACAATCAGGAACTAATTATTGATTATATTTTGTAAAACTGGCAAACACACCCTGTTCTCTTTCCTGAGTAGATCTTCATTTTACAATTGAATCAGTTACTCTTCATCACCCCAAAGTGGTGAAGTCAAATACATGAGGATCTTGATATTCCCCCTTTGATTAATTGATAATAGCAGAAATAGTGAACATGCCAAAACATTGAAGGCAAGATATAATTGAGAAAGAATAACTTTTTCACTATCACATAACAAAACCAACCGTTAATATGGTCTAGTAGCTCAGATAAGCCACAACAATTCATACTCATAGACTGGTGTCTATTACACAGAGTGAGCTAAAAATGTGGAGACCCTGGTATATTCAAATTCAAAACCAAAATATTAAATGTTTGAAAATAAAATTATCTGTGTGGCTAAATCTTTATAAGACTTCTTGAATTTTGATTTAAGGTTTCTATATTTTCTTTGTACTTGTAGAAGAAGTCTTGTATAAAAAAAGTTTATTTTCAAAAATACTCAGGATGTCACCACACTTCTAACTAACTCTGTGTATGAGACAACATGGTCCGTAAATATAGATTTTGGCCCTTATTTGAGCCAGTGTACCTGTTGAATTCTAATGTGTGTTACGTTCATATTTGATTTTTCTGGGCTGTGGAAATACATGACTCATTTGTGGGACATTTGGTCTCTAGGTGGGATCGAGTGGCTCATGAATGAGCTGACACCAAAATTACATGAATAAATATGCATTTATTTACAAACAGTAAAGGCCCTATAAAATATTGCAAAGACTCAAAGATATTTTATTCAACCAACATTTTCTACAAAATGTATTTTAAGTAGGGTTAGCAAACTTATCTTTCAACTGTCAACTAAATGAAATGAATGAAATGAAATGAAAATAATCTTTATTCACATATTGTACAAAATACAATGAATGTATGCCAAACAATTATTAATTACTAGCATAAAGATAAGGAGAGACATAGAAAGATAGGCACAGTTTAACAGAAAAAACCACCTGATTGAATATAAAGGTCTAGTCAAAGTATTTTTAAGATTGTTTTAAATTGTATTAAATTTGAAGTGTTTTTTAATAGTTTCGTAAAGCATTAAAAAACATTTAACCTCTATATGTTGTCTTTTTTTCAAAAAATCTTAATCTATGTGATGGCTGAAAAAATTGTTTCTGTTTCTGCAAATATTGATGAAAATCACCAATCAGTGAGATAGAGTTCCTGGTTTGGACGGTGTATATAAAATACATTGATAGATATAATGGCTGTAAACAGTCAAAATATTTATTTCAGGAAATTTTTCTTTACTGAAGCTTGCCAATCCAGTTTTAACATTATGCATTGCAGTAACGCTTTTGTAAAATCAAGAGCCTATTCACATTACTTTGACTTGTTCCACCATATACACATAATCCAAATGCTAATTAGAATGATTATGTGCAAAATATACCAGTTTCTTTAACGATTCTAGTTTACAAAATTCTTGATAATCGAGCAAGAGCTAATAAACCTGAAGAAATTTTATCTGCTATACACTGCAGTGAAAGTCCCAGCTCAATTTACTGTCCCATGTACAATCCAAGAAACTTAGTGTTATCAACAGGAGTAATTTCAACACCGCCCAAAGCTAGTTTGTAAAAGCAAACTTATAGGTTTTAAAACTAAAATTGGATATAATTTATTCTTGATAAATTTAGTGTGAAGTTGATTATTAGAGAAAAAGTTCTGTATTTGAGTCATATTGTCTATGGCAGAGATTTTGAACCTCATAGTTATAAAATATGTAATATATAAACTAACTATAACCAATAAAACTAAGCCTATGAATAAAATTACTACAGTAAATTTAAGGACCTGGTAGCCTAAGGAATTATAATTGGATTAGAGTCCACAATGAAACTAAAAGGTTTAAACATGTATCTCACACTTTTTACCTACCAAAGTAAGTGTTTGAACATATTCTGACACATATTTTGCAAATAAACCTCCTATCATGAACTTTCATCTAAACATATGTATAATTCATTTCAATTAGCCCCTGAACTGTGTAAATTAATGACTAAAATTAGATTGTTACCTCTGTCAAACAGTTCAAATTTGTTTGTAGTTGGATCAGTTGGCTACATGCTCGACGGATGATCACTATCTCAGGCTTGAAATCTCTTATTCGGCCCATGGACTTCAGAGGTAGACTTTCACACACACACTTTACAAAAACAATTAAAATGTAAATTAAAATAAACTAACATCGACAATGATGACAGTTTACAGTAGGCCTACAATAACGCCATTACACGGACACTCTAACTACAAACACTAATGCACAAGCGGCAGACTGACGTGTGGCTAGGTGACAGCTGAGTTATCTTTGTTATCAGAGGCTGTGGTCAGCTGGTCTAAATATGTTGTCCTTCTATGATTACATTGAACAGCTGATGTGACTTAAAATGTATTCTCATTTAGAATCAGATCTTTATTGTTGGTTAATTTGAAAGACTTGTAGATTTATACTTCTAGTGTTTAAGCTTATGGCTCTTGGGCAGACATGCAATATTTCAAGGCTACTATCTACATCATTTATAGAATGTTATTATCAATTAAATGTTACGAAAATGCAGATTTTTGGGTGAGCAATTTGGATTTGGTTTGTGTTCATTGTATCGGTCAGGAAAGAACGCCCGGCTCTGTATATGTACTTGGGCAGTTCTAACACTTGAGTCGGTAAACTCCAGTCATTTCCATTTTTCCTGAATCGACCTATTTGAACACTTTTTGTTAAATTTGAAATTTTATTAGTTGTCCAAAAGCAAGATGAATATTATGTTTTTCAGTTCTTTGCTGATTGTTTGATGCTGAATATTGTGGCAGATTCGATACACACATATTTTTTATCTGTATGATTCATCTTTGCTTTGGGTTTTTAATCTAGAAATCAACTTATCAATCATAGTAGTTTTGAAACCATTTGCCACAGCAATATGTTTTATTTTATTATATTGAGTTCCGCTATAATTTTCTTCGTTCAGGGTACGCTTTAGTAACCTGTGTACCATTGAATCTATAGCGCAGTTTTTGTGAGTAAGGGTGATACATGTATGGAATGGTTAAGTCAGAGGTGGTAGGCTTACGAAAAAATACTGAAAACCAATTTCTTGTCACTTTTTCAATTGTTAGGTCTAAAAAATTTATTTTACTAAACGATTCAACCTCTAGTGTGAATTTAAGTTTTATGCTTATGTTATTTAAATAATTTTTCAATAGTTCCAATTGTCTGGTATTTCCTTTGTAGATCAAAAGGTGTCATCTAATACACTCTTATACATCACAATTTTTGTTTTATGTTTGTTTTGTCAGAGAAAATGTGTTTGTTTTCTATGTGGTTTAAGTATATGTCTGAAAGTATTCCAGATAAGGTAAACCAGCCAGACCGTCATGTTGTATGTAGAACTTTGTTTCAAAAGGAAGTACTTTCAACACTTCGGATAATAAATTTAATATCTCATGGATGGCTTCTGGCAATAATTGTGAATGTTATCGCCACATCGTATCACCCTTACTCACAAAAACTGCCGCCTATAATTCAATGGTACACAGGTTACTAAACGTACCCCTGAACAAAGAAAATTATAAAGCGGAACTCAATATAATAAAACATATTGCTGTGGCAAATGGTTTCAAAACGACTATGATTGATAAGTTGATTTCTAGATTAAAAACCCCAAAAGCAAAGATCAATCATACAGATAAGAAATATGTGTGTGTCGAATACAGCCACAATATTCAGCAAAGAACTGAAAAAACATAATATTCATCTTGCTTTTCGGACAACTAATAAAATTTCAAATTTAACAAAAAAGTGTACAAATAGGTCCGATTCAGGAAAAATGGACATGACTGGAGTTTACCGACTCAAGTGTGCAGACTGCCCAAGTATATCATATACAGGGCAAACGGGCCGTTCTTTCCTGACCCGATACAATGAACACAGACCAAATCCAAAATTGCTCACCCAAAAATCTGCATTTGCGCAACATTTAATTGATAATAACCATTCTATAAATGATGTAGATAGTAGCCTTGAAATATTGCATGTCTGCCCCAAGAGCCATAAGCTTAACACGCTAGAAGAATATGAAATCTACAAGTCTTTCAAATTAACCAACAATAAAGATATGATTCTAAATGAGAAGCTACATTTTAAGTCACATCAGCTGTTCAATGTAATCATAGAAGGACAACGAGACCAGCTGACCACGCCCTCCTGATAACAAAGATAACTTAGCTGTCACCTAGCCACACAAATCGGCTGCCGCTTCGTCGCGGTTTATTAGTTCGTGTCCGTATGTGCTGTAGGCCTACTGTAAACTGTCATCGATCCGCTTTAATGTATTTTAAATTGTTTTGTGATGTGGGTGTGTGAATGTCTACCAAGGAAGTCCACATGGACTATAAGAAGATTTTCAAGCCTGAAGATGACGATCATCCGTCGAAACATGTAGCCAACTGATCCAACTACAAACAAATTTGAACTGTTTGATGGAGGTAACAACCTAATTTTAGTCATTAACATAAAATAAGGTCTGATTATCAAGATTCTGTATCGTCTTTGTGTTCGCCAGCGGGAACATCCTTGGCTGTAGGTGCCGATTGAATTGTTTTGCCAGAGAAACGGCTCAAGGTAGATGAACGAGTGACCTTGACCAAAATCCCTCCTTCCCTTCAGCAGCTCCTCAACCAATCAACTCAAGTTTTGCAATGATTTGGTGGGTTTATCGAAGAACTGCTTCCTCGTTAACCTGAGTTGAATTCATTATCCCTGACCCTCCCGACGTTTAGCCAACCTGTGACCAGCTGGTGATTCTCCGGTGAGTCGTTTTCTTCTTGTAAAGTGAATGTACACTCCGGGCGGTGGGATAGTTTTCCTTGAGGAAAGTCTTCATTATCACATGTGGACTAAGTAGGGTTGAACTTTCACACACACACTTCACAAAAAACAATTTAATGGGCGAAATAAACTAACACGGATACGATGATTCGGTTTGGTGACTGCACCGTACGGACGAACTAACAAACCACGGTGATAAGCGGCAGACTGATTTGTGTGGCTAGTGACAGCTAAGTTATCTTTGTTATCAGGAGGGCCGTGGTCAGTGTTCGCGTTGTGTAGATTACATTGGGGCAGTACTGATGTGACTTAAAATGGCTTCTCAAATTTAGAATCAGATCTTTTATTGTTGGTTAATAGACGTGATTTCTTCTAAGTGTGTTAAGCTTATGGCTCCGGGGCAGGTATACAATATTTCAGAGCTACTATCTACATCATTTATAGATTGGTTATTATCAGCGAAATTAAATGTTAGCATAAATGCAGAATTTTGGGTGAAACAATTTTGGATTTTGTGTGTTTCAAACATTGGAGGAAAACGACCCGTTTGCCATATATGTACTTGGGCAGTGCACTTGGTGGTAAACTCAAGTCATGTCCATTTTCCCTGAATCGGACCTATTTGTACACTTTTTGTTAATTTGAAATTTTATTAGTTGTCAAAGAAGCATGAATATTATGTTTTGCAACCTTTTACTGATTGTTTGCTGAATATTGTGGCTGTATTCAGACACATATTTTCTATGTATGATTGATCTTTGCTTTTGGGGTTTTATCAGAATAAACTATCAATCATAGAATTTTGAAACCATTTTGCCACAATATGTTTTATTATATTGAGTTCCTTTATAATTTTCTTAGTTTGAGATGCGTTTAGTAACCTTTGTACCATTGAATCATAGGCGGCAGTTTGAATGAGTAAGGGTGATCGATGTGGCGTGAATGGTTAAGTCAGAGGTGGGCTTACGAGGAAAATACTAAAACCAATTTCTTGTCACTTTTTTTCAATTGTTAGGTCTAAAAAATTTTTTTTACTTGATTCAACCTCTAGTGTGAATTTATAAGTTTGTGCTTATGTTATTTAAATAATTTTTCCAATAGTTCCAATTGTCTGGTATTTCCTTTGTAGATAAAAGGTGTCATCTACATTACCTCTTATACATCACAATTTTTTTTTTTATGTTTGTTTTTTGTCAGAGAAATGTGTTTGTTTTTCTATGTGGTTTAAAATTATATGTCTGAAGTATTCCAGATAAGGGGAACCCATGTAGACGTCATGTTGTATGTAGAACTTGTTTTCAAAAAAAGTAATTTTGTTCTACACTTAGGATAATAAATTTATATCTCATGGATGGCTTCTGGCGTACTTTGAGATGTTACTTTATAAATCACCCTTACTCACAAAAACTACCGCCCTAATAATTCAATGGTAACACAGGTTACTCGTGCTGGGCTGAAAATTATGAAAGCGGAACTTCATATAATAAAACATATTGCTGTAATGACAAATGGTTTCAAAAGCGACTATGATTGATAAGTTGATTTTAGATTAAAAACAAGCAAAGATCAATCGCCTGAAATATGGCATTGATATTAAACCAGCTAATATTTAAACGAAGAACTGAAAAACATAATATTCATCTTTGCGACAATGTCATGATTAACAAAAGAATCTCAGTCGATGAAAATGGTAGCTAACCCAGCACTTGCTGAAGACAAACGAACGTTCACCGATTTAATAATTTTGAACAAATCAAGTGCCACTTATCTGCATTTAAATGATGTGGTAATCCCTTTATCTGGCTGCTGAAATATGGTAAGTGACAAACCAGCAATAATTTCATCGACTGTTCAATGCTATCCTAAAAATTGCCTGCTTCCATATTTCCCTGTCTTCTGTCCTCTCCCATCTGTCTACCTTTGTCGTTGTCTTCAGATTAAAATTCTGTGTGTGGTGTGAATGTTCTGAGAAACTCCCACATGAACCGAGCAGAAGATTTTCAAGCCTGAGATGGCGATCATCCGTTGACATGTAGCCCAACTGTCAACTACAAACAAATTTGAACTGTTTGATGGAGGTAACAACTAATTTTAGTCATTAACATAAAATAAGGTCTGATTATCAAGATTCCATTGATAAACACACAATTGTGTTAAGTTGTGGGTTTCTTTTAGTCAGTACAAGTGTTCATAAGGTTTACATCATTCTAATGGAGATGGATTTAAAAGAATTGTAATGCTTATATCTCAAACTTCTAAATGCGTGTGGTTTATTAACTAGGGTATGACAAACATTACCTACCTAAAAGCATTGGGATAGTAGAAAGCATAGCTTTGCTATTTATGTCTATTGAGAAGTAATCTTGGAGCATTAGAGCTTTGGAGAGAAGCAATTCAACACCCTGTGCTGCCAGCTGAGATTTAGAGCCATGTTCTGGCTGCCAGCAGGCTTGTGGACAGTCTAGTGCCAGCTCCAACACTTCCAGCAAAGGCAGGGCCTCCTGCACGCATACAAACGCCCACAATATAATTATTCAGTATTATTTATACTGAATTTAAAAAGAAACACTTTTAGTATGATAGCTTGAAAACAGAATGTCATCAGTTTAGTTTTTTAAATCACCATTAATTATATTTCATTTTGTTATAAGATTAGACTAATATTGTTTTGTATTCATCACATGTTGTTATTAATATACAGGGTGCAGCAGGACAGGCTGAGCAGTTTGACTCGTATAGTACTCGGGCTGAGGTGCCCGGGGAAATAAAACATTATAAATTTCTGCATGATGATGTTGTGGCATTGTTTTGATCGGTCACTCATACCATTTTAGTCATAGCAATGGTTTGGACAGGATAGCATTGAGGCTATGATTTGCAAGCATATTTCGATACTAGTGATTCCGTGATTGTGATGCTAAGACTTTTTCACCAACATTTTTTTATTCCCCGTCTCCAATTTATTAAATTACAATTTTGATATCTTTCTCTTTTTAATAAAGTAAATCTTTACAGGTTATGTGCCAAGCACGCTTTCACTGCGCCACTCTGCTTCCCCCTGGCTCAACTCCCGTACTGTGTCCAACTGATTACCGTTTACACAAAACCAGGTTGACTAACTTTGCATATCAGAGACCTATACACCTGTCCACCTATTCACCAGGGAGCCTTTGCATAACTTTAAATGGTCTTAAGTTCAGCTTAACACTTTACTGGTTATGCTTTGTACGCTATCGTAGGGAGAGTTAATTCAATTTAAACTTTTGACTTTACTTACCTTAAATTTGATCACTCCAAAGTTCCAAACTGATATATTAGTATTTGATAAAACATTTCTTCCCTATAATTAAAAATACAAATACAATTTGATGTAAATACCACACTGTACTTTCTGACATGACTGCAATCTTACTAAATCTTACTAAGTACTACTAAAGTTACTAATCTTACTTACATGGTAACATTTCAAGGTAAAATTATGAGTTTAAATATATTTTCCCGCAGGACAAACAACTTGCCTTTAAAGAATATCATTGCTTCAGATCATTTGTTGCAAGAACTGATCTATTTGACTCATTATTTGATTCTGAAATTGTTTAAATCCAGGCCATCAACTGTTTAAATGAAAGTCAAGATTAGCACCTAAAATACAAAGGCCAATAAATAGCCTTGCTGAGCGCTAACAGTGTCCAGCATACGGGGGTTTCGGAGAAACCGGGAACTACATGGGAAAAGTCAGAAATTATACAAGAATTTTATCCCTAAACTAAAAAGTTTCTAGAAAGAAGGTCGTGAATTGAAGTGACATTTTCAATTTTCTAAGTTGAGTTTTCTACAACAATGAGAGCCACGACAACAAAACCCTAACTAAAATAACTTAAAATTAGAAATGAAACAAAAAATACTTACGCAATGTTTTTTGTGTTGCAAATATACAAACTGGTTTCATGTTGGATCAAAGCTCGCTCTTGATCAATACATCCAACGAATGTAAAGTTGGACAAAATTTCTCTAAGTCCAATGTGAAGAAAGTCTTCTACTTCTTGACGAAGATTTAAAACACTAGTTAACTGCAAATCCTTCCTGAAAAAGTGAAAATTAATACGACAAGTTTTGATACTTTGTTTGAAGTTTGTTGTTGTTGACGATGGGAGAATTTCAGAAGTTGAACTATTATTGCGGACATTTTCCACCGTTAGTGAGCAAAAAGACCACGACGTTTCAGATTGTAGATCCTGTCTTCAGTTGAAAAATAGTTTAACCCACACGACCAAACATCAAAACTACATCAAGAGTAGGTAACGGCCGTAACGCCCTATAGTTCTGTGAGTTTCTCTTTGGCAAAACGCCAAAGGCTCTTAACCTGCAAGGCTAAAAGCCAAAGCTGTCAACCTAATTCAAGCAAATGCCTGATATTCTCCTGGTCGAATTGTTACTTTGAGCGTAAGCTGCGCAGCACTAGGCTTTTCTACCTGGATGTTCATGTTAAAAGAGCATTGCAAATTTTAAAACATTTAAGAATTTATCTTGTAAAACACAGTACCTCTCATCTTTAGAAGTACTCTGAGTCTTCACACAGCTTGATGACTGACTTGAGAAAAAATTTGTCGATTTTCTGAGAAGAACTGTCCGTTCGAACCATTCTGTTAGCTCCGACTGTCATACTTTTGTCTATTGCTTTTATACTTTCTGGTAAGTCTGGAAGCTTTGCCTTTTAATATAAAGACAATATTAATCTTCAAAATTTATACAAGATAGCCATGGATTATAACTTGCAAGTATATGAGAATTGCCTAAGCAAGCTGGTGTAAAATGTTCCAACAGCTCCCCAATGACATCAAACGTTTACTGCCAGAATTGGATTTGTTCAAAAAGAAATTACTGTTAATCAAGGCTCCTTACTCTGTGACAGAGTTTATTGCAGAATATGCTAATTTACCAAAGCACTGGAGCCAGGAGTACCAAAGCTAATTGGAAAGTTTTACAATCCTTAGTTTAATTCATTAATTCTTTATCTTAAGACCAAAGCTGATTTGTGTTGTGAATGCAGGCATTTTGTAGGTTCTCTGGAAGGATCTATCAAAAATTTGGATTGGATAGACAAATTTGTTGATAATTGGATGAATGAATATAAGGTCTGAATTCTTTAAAAGAAAATAGGCTTAAAGAAATAGGCCAATAGGCTTAAACATTGCACTGAAAAAAGGATTTAAGGAAAAGAAAAATGGGGAGGTACAGAAAAGCTCTATATTTTGTTTGACAAGAGAGGAAATGAACTTATTTACAACAAAACAAAAACAACTTATGTATACATTACAAAACATGTGTCTATCTTAATACTAACCAGGCTGTCACGCAGCTAAGCGCTAAAGTGCCGATTGCATGAGGGAAGTGAATTTCCATTGAAATTTGTTACTCTTATTCGTTCAATTCACATCCTCGCTTTGGCCTTCAGTGTGACCATAGGCGCTGTGAGGCTGTTCACTACGCTCACAACCTCGCTTCGGGCTCAGACTTGAGGGTTCTTTGATTGCAAGTTTTATTACATTTCGTGAAGGTGTTTAATTTTATATTTACTCCAATACTATGGCTGAAGTTCTCTATTCCATGTGTTTGTTTTGTAAATATATTCATTTCCTACCTCTCTTTGCTTGAAAAAGTTTTTCTTAAAACAAAATATAGAGATTTTCCTAATGTCCCCATTTTTTCCTTTCCTTAAATCCTTTTTTCAGTGTAATGTAAGGTGTGAATTTTCATACTTGGTGTCAAAAAGAGAAAAGTGGTTTGTGTGTGTGTTTCTGTGAGTGAGCCTGATAACCCAAACAACACTTAACAGAATCTATTGAATCTTTACATACATGTTTGTTAGTGTCTATGTTAGTTTGGAATTGGGGGTGAGTTGAGTGGTTAAGAGGACTTTGTAGTCCTATTTTTGGCTCATTAAAAAAAACAAGCTTTACCTCTTTGGTTATGCCACAGTGGGCCACTATATCATTTCTTTTCATTAGATCCAACCCAACCTGAACCAGGCCGATTGCAGCTAAGTGCTAAAGCATGAGTGAATCAAATTTCTTTTGCAATTTGTTATTCTTTATCGCTCTGTTCACAGCCTTGCTTTGACATTCGGCTGTTCTATTGCCACAGGCCTTTAAGGTTGTCCACTACGCTCAAAACCTCGGATTTTGCTAGTTGAAAAACTTGACCAACATATTTACAAAAGGAACATTTGTACCAAATGTCATGAGAATCGGACATAAAATACAACATGTAGAGAGTACACACATATTGCATATATATATATATATATATACAGGGTCATCAAAAGATTAATACTTGAGTTTGAAAGTGAAATAAAAATTTTAATATTATTGGTGGATTTTGATTTTTTACACCAGACACAGCAAATATTAAATTTTTTTAATGTATTTAAGATGGTTTCAATGTAAGCTCCCCTGTTGCCACGACAGACATCGCCGATAGTCAACCTCCCACCAGGTGTTTGGAGCATTTCACAATCACCGTTGAAATGGCTACGTTGATTCTTCTTCTCAAGTGCAGTAGATAGCGTATTTTCTCAGAATAGACTAAGTTTTAAATGTAACCACTAGAAGAAATCTAAAGAAGCGTTAAGTCAGGACTCAAGTTGGCAAAAAACAAAACCATTCCTCTAATCCAACGATCAATATTCAATATTTGCACTGAGAAGAATTGACAGCAACTTCCGGCCTTCGCTAGCAACATATCGTGCACTTGTAGAATCTCACATCAGATATGGGACCCTTTGGAAACTCACCATCCAGCGAGTCTTTATTCTTCAGCGCCGCGGTGAGGTTTTGGGAGGTCTACAACAACAAGACAGCTGCAGAGAAGTTTTCAAAACTTCCAAAATATTACCAGTAGCAGCTATCTACATTTGTGAAGTCATCATCTTCTCTTCTGGCCAGAGACTGCTGAAAAATGCTGATGTTCATGGACACAACACAGAGTTGGTAGCTGACTACAACCTTCCAGTCCACAAGACGGCAAGATTCTCAAGAAGCCATCGTATGCAGGAGCTGCTTTGTTCAATATGCTTCCAGTCGGAATCAAATGCAGTGACACAAAGACACAGAAAAGAGACTACAACAGTGGATGGCTGAGGAACCTATCTACAACATGGAGGTTCATTATCCGATGCAGAAGAAGGCACCTTGGCAACACATCATAAATATGTTATACACTTCATCATAAAACATTTATTTATATTTTATTTTAATTCTGGTTATTAGTTATTTAAATTTTTCATTGTTGACACTATTTCTAGCTCTCGCTGATGTAATAAGTATATATATATTTTTTGTTTAACTTTCAAATCCATTACACCTTTTTGATGACCCTGTTTATTACACATACATACAATATATATATATATATCCATAAATATATCATATGTATATAAAGTCTAGTAAAATGCTCAAAATGTGATCAGGGGGTCAGGGTTGGTGCTCATTTTACGGTCCCGGGTCTGGGTCTTACCATGCTGACGGCATGATTATCTCATTTTTGCAAAGGAAATTTGATAAAAATATGAGACCCACAGAATGAGTTTCTCAAATAACTGCAAATATTACAAAGTTCGGAACTAAAGAAAACTATTTTAAATATTGATAAATGTCAGGAATATTTCTAGAAGTCATTGATCGAAGGTGGAAAAATACTCTAATTACCTGGGTAAAGAATGTCCTTGATACATTGGCTCCCGTGAGCAACTGTTCCACTTTTTGTTTATTCTTTCATGACGCCTCTTAAGTGAAGGAAGTTTACTTCATGTTTAGTTGGGTGAACGTTCACATCTAAGTTTCGTGGATTCATAGTTAAACTTAGGTAAATGAAGGGATGAGAGCCTTTTGGCAGGTAGAGACTGTAAACAGTGTCCAGAGATTTCCGTATTGCTGTGAAACATGAATACTGTCAATGTATTTTATGGAACATCATCATTCCAGGACTGTAACAAATGTACGACTTTTGTAGCTATAGATTAATCATCACCCGACACTGAGCCATAAAATTAAGGGGGACAAGATGGTCTTTTGATTTAGGACAAAACAAACTGGGAAATATAAATACTCTGAATTTTTTTGGGTAGGACGGGACAAGACAGAAGTAGGCTAAAGATGCATATGATTACCTTTTTGAATTAACAACACAATTAAACATGTGCAAAACCAACATTTGGCATCCATAAACATAAATAAACATCTGCTCAACTGTCATTTTGCATCCGCAATCACTAGCAAGTGTGTGATAACATTTTGCATCCGCAATCACTAGCAAGTGTGTGATAACATTTTGCATCCGCAATCACAAGCAAGTGTGTGATAACATTTTGCATCCGCAATCACTAGCAAGAGTGTGATAACATTTTGCATCCGCAATCACTAGCAAGTGTGTGATAACATTTTGCATCCGCAATCACTAGCAAGTGTGTGATAACATTTTGCATCCGCAATCATAACAGTGTGTGATAATTTTGCATCCGCATCACCAGCAAGTT
This sequence comes from Matsumurasca onukii, assembly GCA_018831715.1. NCBI lineage: Eukaryota > Metazoa > Arthropoda > Insecta > Hemiptera > Cicadellidae > Matsumurasca > Matsumurasca onukii. Next base: position 33,196,921 of record CM032060.1, on the reverse strand, counting down.
GTGATAACATTTGCATCCGCAATCACTAGCAAGTGTGTGATAACATTTTGCATCCGCAATCACTAGCAAGTGTGTGATAACATTTTTGCGACATTGGCAATCGTAACTTGGCATTCTTGAAACTGGAAACTGTTGTATACGATCATTGTTGGAAGTAACTAGAGCTCTGGTTAGGTAAGCAAAGAAAATAAACGGAGTAACTAATGTAATATTAAGCCCAACACAACTGGGGCTTCAAAGTGTTAACCTTTTGGACTGAATAAATTTGCAGCACTGAGCTACACTGTGCTGTACACTCTATCGTCTTAATTATTTCAACCTATCCTTTTTGTTTGGAACTTAATCATCTGTAAATTACTTCGATGTATCTGGGTTTGCTCATAAATAAAACAATAAACTAGCCCCGAACTTACATTCATTAACTTAAAAATGTTCACTAATTAATGAACAGACAGATTAACTGTCAAGTAAAAACCACCTGTTCAGGCCTACATTGAGATTAAACTGATTGTTAACTCTTTGTTTGAAGTTTGTTGTTGACGATGGGAGGATTTCAGAAGTTGAACTATTATTGGGACATTTTCCATTTTTGTTCACTAACAATGGAAAATGTCATAATAGTTCAACTGATGTTAACATCTTGCCGACAAAGCAACAAGTGAAAGAAAAGTTCTGCAGTAATCAGATAAAAACTGAAAAGAAACATATGGCAATTTAGGCGTGGCGTAGGGCTGACACAGGGTTTCAGGCTGCAGCAGCATTACTAGTCTTAGACAAACTATGAACTTTTCATTGTTTCTAAATATTTCAAATGTATTCATTTTGATTCACTTTAAGTGTAAAGAAAATACAATACCTGATGAGTCTACTAATCTATTATTGATGAATAAGAGGAATATAGCTTTCTTTGTAGAGTAGTTTGCATTGGAAATATATCCTTTAAATTTCAGTTGCAAACCTTCTTCCTCTTGCACTCCAGTAGTTCTCTGAAAAGATATTGTATACATGAAATGTTTAAGTTCAGGTTCCAATATTCGGTCATAACACCATCATACAACCTGAACTGACTACATATCACAAAACTATTTGAAACTCTTCCAAGTCACAGCTAAATGTTTGAAATACCTAGAAAAGTTCAAATGAAATCCAACTTCACATATTTCAAAGAAAATAATTGAAAAGTTAATAATTAGTTAATTTAGTTAGTTAATTACTAGTACATTTTAATTGACAAAAGTTTTTGAAGTAAAAGATTAGTAAATGAGTTTTAAGAAAGAGTGATCAAGAAGAGCTCCAATAAACCAAGATCATTAGTGTAATTAACTTTTAAGCGTACTTTAGTACCATACATTTAGAGCTGTTTTTTTCAATTTATTACCTGCTAACCAGCTGGTTAGCTAACCATGTTAAGTTGTTTACAGTCTGCAATGTTTACATTTTCATGCAATGTTCAAAACACTTTAATGAATTATTGAAGATTATCCCTGTAATAAAGGTGTTCTTTTTCCATTCTGAATTGAATTTAACGTATGTTATGCTTAAAAAGTTAATCACAAACTAAACACTAAAATGCAAAATCAAAACAGGCAAAATAAAACTTAACCTGAAAATATCCAGAAAACCACTAATGCTGGACGCATTAAATTTTAACCGGGTTAAGGCTGAATTGAAAAAAGGCCCTTAATGTTACACACATGTGAATGTATTGTACATATTTTAGGTATTTAAATGTTTAGTTATTAAAATGTACAATAAATTGTTATTAAATCTCATCATGATCATGTAATGTATGGCAATTTTAAATTGGTAATGACCCAATGGTTCAGATCAGAAATCAGAAACCATTTTTATTGGGCAAAACATTAACAAACACGGTTGCATTAGCAAGTTTAAATTCACAAAATAGGATTTATTTTTTAAAATGTATATCATATAGAGAATTGTAACTTTCAACAAACTTTAGGATGTGATGAAGGTTCATGCTTTTAAAGCATGTTTCACAAATTTTAATTTGATTATTGTTAATGTTAGGCTATTAAACCTTTATGGTTATATAGCAAATGTTTAAAAAGTTGTTAATGTTAACCGCTAATTGTTCAGCTTACTATTATAAATTGAATAAAGCGAATTGAATAATTTTGCCCTGACAGTTAAGTTTCATGTAAATGGATGGAAAATGAATTTTGCTTAAATGTTTTAATTGCTGATAGCAAAAATATTAATTCATGTAAATGGTAATGACCAATAATGGTTGGTGGAGAATCCATTTACAATTTTATACTGCTAATGCAGACAAAATTGAAAATTCCATTTTAATTTTATGTGCAATAATAATGTTTTTTATGATTGTGATTTCTTGATCAATGGTAATCTATTAACTGCTTCATGTTCTAAAATATACGCAATATGTCTTATTTTTTAATCATGTAATGTTAGTGAACTAATGTCTTGTGCTATTGTATTGACTGTTATTATACTTGATAATCTTACTGACTGTTACTGAACAGCTGTTATTGATACTGTATAACTGTAAAGTGTAATGTATTGACAAGATCTACTTCATGTATTTTGCATAACGATCAATAAACATTTTTATTTGATAAACATCCATAATGGTGGAGTTATCTAATGCCTAACTAACTTCATCATCATTATATTTTATACCATAAATGATGATTTGAATTGATCAAACCAAATTGTTCATTGATCGTTAAGCAAAATACATGCAATAGATCTTGTCAATACATTACATTTTACAGATCTTAATTTTTATAAATGCTACATAGCTAATTTTTACTTAAAGCAATCTGAAGACAAAATATTTGGACTTTTTACAATTATACAGTATTGATAACAGTCGGTAACAGTAAATAGCATTAGCAGAAATAAAATAACACTCAATACGTTAGCACAAGAAATCAAATCAATAACATAACATGATAAAAAATATGACAAAAATCATATTCCTCTTAAAATGTTTGCTTGATTGTGAACTATTAATATATTACTATAGGCCATTATGTTTTGTAAAATGTAAATCAGTATTTATATACCTGGTAATGTTGTTGCCATATATAACTCGTATATTATCAGTGTGTGTGGAATCTTTCTCTGTGCGAATATCAACCAGTCCTTCCCCTTGTTTTTCAATGTAAAACCCACTTGAGGATTATGAGCGGCATATCGGCTTACCTGTAAAATTAATTTTCTAATGTAACAACAATATGACCAGCCATGTTCTGTTAAATAGGCAAAGTTTGTTAACATTTTAAATTGATTTTGTTAACATTTTATATAACTTGGATTGGACTCTTACTTGAACGGGCTAATCTGACAGAAGGATCATTTGGATTTTGAAAAGAGATTAGTGAGAGTTTAGATATTACTTAGTTTCTTTTCACTAGAAATGATTATAATAGACTCAAAGCATTTGAACTAATATTCTTTACATTAATAACTATTCCTTGCACAGTGTATATTAAAGCACACTGTAAAAAGTTCAAAAGAAATACTCTATAGGATGCACTTTTCAGCAATGCACTGCTTTATTTACATTATCACTTTGTGGGAGGGAGGGAATAGCCTGTCCACTATGCATAGAGTGCCGATTGGGATTAAGTAGAGTTGCAGTTTATAACTTCCAGTAATGTTGACATCATATTGTAGTACAATGCAGTCCTGTATATACCGATGATTTAAACCCTAGCTGATAAAATTTGCAATTTATGTAAAGTAGGTCTATACTTTAAAATTTGCAGAAAAGGATAGAAAACATGTTATTAATTAAAGATGTCAACATAAAAACTGTGACACTTTCAATATTTTAATCCAATTTTGTTGTGTTGTCATGTGTTCTGTGTTAAAATCAAACAAACACACAAAGAAAGCTAAAACAGTCCAATAGGTTGAATTGTATCATAAACCTTGGCTTCGCTGAGTCGATACACTGAAATTCTTCTTAGGTTCATTTTGTAGTTGAGTCTTACCAGTAGCAGTAAGTTTTCATATAGTTGGTTTCATTTAAACCAGGTACAGGTTTCATACAAATCAGGAAACAAAATAAATTTAAAACAAAATGTTTGGAGTACTTAAATATTACTTAAGTTATTTTAATTCTGTGTGATTTGTTTTACCACATCCAAAACCCTAGCATGCTCTTCAGATGGACTCTTCAGGGCTTTTAGCCCGATGGGAATATTAAAGAGGGTCCTCTGCAGTGATTTGGGTTCCTTGATTTCCTGCACAAGCTTTGACAGGCCCCTTTAACTTTCCATCTTCATAAGAAGCCCTACAAATTGTGAAAACAGGTACTTTAAACATGTGCATTAAATTGCGATGATTCAAACTTTTTTTGAAAAACTAAAAATGCCCAAACTATACTTGAAAAATTGTCCCTTTTCTGAAAATTCCTAATTTTTAGAAGTTTGCAAAATCAGAGCATTAGTCACAAAAAAGCTGAATCCATATTTTTTTTTCAAATATTTGGAAAATGATGGGGGCAAAGCCACAAAATATATCTCCAAGTACTTTAGTTGACCATTAATGCATATGCCAAATATCTTCATTCTGACACCTGGTACATACATATAAAGATTTGCCATTTGACTCAAGAGGTGTTGGTAATCTCAAATTTTCAAACTGTTCTGTTCTACGATGCATCGTTCTTTCTGGCAATACAAGCTAATAGCTCTATTTCCTATGGAAATTCACTAATAGTCAGTTGGCTGCACTCAAATTTAAACCTACTATATCAGTCCTGATCATGGGAAATAAGTGTTAACTGGGCTATTAACTCACCAACAAGCACACCACTTCAAATGAAATTGAACACGTTCACTGTAATTGACTTGATAAAACATCAAAATTGCCTTTGAATCCATGTAAATGCAAAGTGCTCCAGTGTGACACTGTGAAATTGTTTGGATGTATTTAAACAGTTGAATGGGTGTAACCTATTTATGGAATGTATTGAAAACATGGCACCTATTTGTGATAGAAATTATTCCAAAACTCTTAATAGTTAATTTATGACTTTTTAGAGATTCATTGAACACAGGGGCGGCTTGAGCATGCATGCGCCCTTAGGCAGACTCAACGGCAGCGCACCCAGGCGCAGTTATGAGTGAAATAACTTCTTACTAAATTACCAGTATTGTAATGAGACTACGAGTATAAATAGAAAGCATTATCTTTTAGTATTAAATGTTTATGGACACCTTTTGACTAGCACTAGGTAATTAAAAAAAAAAAGGTTATTTGGTGGATTTTTTTAAGAACGGCTTCTTCTTCTTGTTGATTTTTAGCCGCCCCTTTCTGAAATCATGCCCTGCTTGGTTTAGAAAAGCTCATGTTACTGTATTACCCTGCCCTATACACCTCCAAGCACCAACACGTTTACACAAATCAATCACAATTACTCAACTTAAACGAATAATCACTGCTTAAGCCTTGAAATAGAAAGAAACATATCACAAATAAAATGACGAAGACGTGTTTGTCGTGCAACAACCTTAAGAGTAAACAGCTGATGAACCGTGGACGGAGGGGCGGTAAGGATAGGCGATAGTCCAGGCCTTGTGGCAGCGTCTGCGGGTTGTGTTTTGACTGAAGTTAGTGGCTGTGCGCGTAATGACTCACCTCACGCTTTCTGTTGACATATGTACTTTGCATTGCTGCAGGCCACCCCTTCGGAGAGTTAAATAATAAAATGAAATTCCCATTTTGTTCTGGGTACTGTTAATTTTCTAAAAGCTTTTTCCCTCTTCTCTTGATAAGAATTCTCTTTTTAGCTGCATGCACCCAGCGCCCCCAAAAATGCCGCCCTCCTAGCCCCTGGAAGCAGCCAGATTTCGGGTCCTCGGGCCGACTCTGATTGAACAAATTCTATAGAGTAGTACCTGTCTAAACCAAAAAAAAGCTCATCTGATAAGTACACTTTTCTGTTTCATACTACAACTACAGGTTCATATTAAAAAACTATGAATCACAATGCTCTGTTAGCCAAAAGTTTGGTTGTCAAAAAAACCCTTGCAAAATGTATTATTGTTAAGATGGGTATTACTGAAAAGGAATATTACTTACTTATAAGCACACTGTTCATTTTCAGTCTTGGTGATGATAGTTAGGTGAGCAACATGGCTTATACTTGCTAACGCTTCTCCACGAAAACCCAAATGTTGCTATAGAACTGAGATCTTCAAACTCAGTTAACTTACTAGTTGTAAAGCGCTCACAAACAATATCCATGTCTTCTTTTCTGATTCCACAGCCATTGTCTTGTATCTAAAGTCAATCATTACACATTGTGTATTCCATCGAATACTACTATACTATACTGTCCAATAATGGTGAGGCAATGGTTACTGCTTAAGTCTTAATTTAAGTTTTTCTTTCTACCAAAAGACGACTATGATTTTCTAGTTAAAATATAGTGTTTTTACATAGATGTTTATTGAAGAGGTCGCCTTCACCAATTTGAATCTAAATTAAATAAAGTTTTAGAATTATAAAAAAGAGCAATACAAATTATTTTACATATTAAGTTTGATGAATCGTTGAACTTATTCTTTAACAGTTTATGTATAATGACAGTGAATGGTCAACATATGTAGGAACATGTGCATATGTAGTATGTGCATATGTAGGAACATGTTTATCCAAAAACTGCAAAATAACAAAAGTGAACAACATTTAAGAGTAAAAAGTAAACTATCAAAAATCAATATAAAAAAAGTTTATTTGGACGATGCTATTCAAATACAATGCCATTATCTTCAGGGTTTGCACTGATTTGAAGAGAAAAGCATTGATTTTAAAAAGCCTCACCCAAATTGACTTTTTATTGTTGGTTTTTGATATTTTAAAATAGTTTTTTTTAATATCCAATATTGAGCACCTTACACCTTCAGTATTTTCAGACTAAAGAAGTTGTGTAATTGGCAGGTCCCTGCACACAATTGTATAGTTGAGACAAGCAGTATGGGAGCCTCAAAGGTATGCTAGAGGTATAGATCTGCTGCGTAGTAAGCGGCCTCCGCGGTGAACCCACTTGACAGAGAGAGGAGATGCGATTGAGAGCGACAACCCCCCAACCCCAATATACTCACGCTCTGTCTCTCTTGCACAGTTTTCTGCCTCACTCCTCTGACCCTGGAGTGCGGGCGGACGGGAGGGGGGGACTTGTGAAGAGGGTATATACCTCTTCTCTGGCTACCTCCCTTGCATCTGCTTGTGAGATTCTGTGCAGGCCGCTTACTATGCGGTTAATCTATAGTCAACTAGATACAAAATTAAGAATATGCATGTTTTGCTTTAGTGATGCACTGCTTTAGTATTAAATCAATTATTATACCTCGTCAGCAGTTGTATTGTCAGCATACATTATTATATCAAAATTCAGATATATAGGCATATCATTAATATAAGCTATTCTTAAGTATTCAAGCTAGTGAACTTACCTGAATCAGCTCTGTCATTTTTCTTAGATTAATTTGAATATTTTATGACTTCAGCCTGAAAACCGAAAAACACATTTATTTATGAGACTCTCTCACACCCAAGGTATTTTGCTTGCAAGTTAATTGATTATTTGTCGGACTGTAGAGTTAAATATTGTGTTACTGTTAGTGAGTTATCAGGTTAGAACAGTGATAGTGGTTGTGGGTGAAGGTCAGGTCACGTGTCAAACTGCTGTTCTAAAAATTAAAACTACGGTACTGTGTTTCATGCCGTCACCACCAAGAACAACAGCTCTTCTCTAAGCTGCGCAATGTTTGACAATATCAGCTCAGAGTTTATTGTTAATGCTCAAGGAAGTCAATAAGCAGGCACACCTTTGTCTATCCCAAAACACCGTAGCTATAATCTTCTTGCCACAAAGTTTGTAAAACATTTTCTTGGCTTTTGGGTGAACTTGTGTGACCACTCCATGGACTGTAACTTAGTCTCACAATTCAATTTTGTTTCCCACCCAAGTCTCGGCCACCAAAGCAATGCATTCCAGGATCCACAATGAATCAACATGCTCTGTCAAGGTGTCCAGTGTCAATGTTAAGCTCCATTCGCAGGTCCTTTTATGGTGGCCTGAAAACTGCACCCATCTTGCACAAACTTATGGTAGCCTAGATTTTGCGTGACAATTTCAAACATGTCCGTGAAATTTGTGTCGGTGCCTAGCTCTTTTATTGTGGAACATTGGTTTTCTACCTAATCTTTTCATTAACTTTTGGCAAACCAGCTGCCAGTGACAATGCTTAAGGCCCACCTTCTCTCTCTCTCTTCATCATGAACGCTAGTTGCCATTTTTAAACCAGGAGCAGTAATCCATTCTGACAAACTTCATTCATCATATTGTTTCCATACACTTCACAACTTGATCGAGCAATTCTTGGTCAGTTTTAGGTTTTAGCCAACAAAAACGAACATTGATGACCGCACCTCACACAACTGGCGGATTTTCAATAGCAGCGCCATTTTGAATTCTGATAGCGAAAACTGAAGCGAGATGTTCTTGCTGTAACAACCAGGATAGCCAATTGAGGGGCTGGAGTCCTGACACCAGTTAAGAACATTGATGACGCGCTTCGGCGGGCGCTTAAGTGAGTTCTTACTTTCTCTGAATAAATTCTAAGACTAAACTTCTAAATGCATGTGGTTTTATTAACTAGGGTATGCAGAATTAAGAGGGTATGAGGAAACATTCCTACCTAAAAGCATTGGGATAGGTAGAAAGCATAGCTTTGCTATTTATGTCTATTGAGGTAATCTTGGAGCATTAGAGCTTTGAGAGAAGCAATTCAACACCCTGTGCTGCCAGCTGAGATTTAGAGCCATGTTCTGGCTGCCAGCAGGCTTGTGGACAGTCTAGCCAGCTCCAACACTTCCAGCAAAGGCAGGGCCTCCTGCGACATACAAACGTCTACTACAATTATTCAAAATATAACTGAATTTAAAAAGAAACACTTTTAGTATGATAGCTTGAAACAGAATGTCATCAGTTTAGTTTTTAAATCACCATTAATTATATTTCATTTTGTTATAAGATTAGACTAATATTGTTTTGTATTCATCACATGTTGTTATTAATATACAGGGTGCAGCAGGACAGGCTGAGCAGTTTGACTCGTATAGTACTCGGGCTGAGGTGCCCGGGGAAATAAAACATTATAAATTTCTGCATGATGATGTTGTGGCATTGTTTTGATCGGTCACTCATACCATTTTAGTCATAGCAATGGTTTGGACAGGATAGCATTGAGGCTATGATTTGCAAGCATATTTCGATACTAGTGATTCCGTGATTGTGATGCTAAGACTTTTCACCAACATTTTTTCCCGCCTCCAATTTATTAAATTACAATTTTGATATTTTCTTTTTAATAAAGTTCTTTACAGTTATGTGCCAAGCACGCCACTGTGCCACTCTGCTTCCCCTGGCTCAACTCCCGTACTGTGTCCAACTGATTACCGTTTACACAAAACCAGGTTGACTAACTTTGCATATCAGAGACCTATACACCTGTCCACCTTATTCACCAGGGAGCCTTTGCATAACTTTAAATGGTCTTAAGTTCAGCTTAACACTTTACTGGTTATGCTTTGTACGCTATCGTAGGGAGAGTTAATTCAATTTAAACTTTTGACTTTACTTACCTTAAATTTGATCACTCCAAAGTTTCCAAACTGATATATTAGTATTTGATAAAACATTTCTTCCCTATAATTAAAAAATACAAATACAATTTGATGTAAATACCACACTGTACTTTCTGACATGACTGCAGTCTTACTAAATCTTACTAAGTACTACTAAAGTTACTAATCTTACTTACATGGTAACATTTCAAGGTAAAAATTATGAGTTTAAATATATTTTCCCGCAAGGACAAACAACTTGCCTTTAAAGAATATCATTGCTTCAGATCATTTGTTGCAAGAACTGATCTATTTGACTCATTATTTGATTCTGAAATTGTTTAAATCCAGGCCATCAACTGTTTAAATGAAAGTCAAGATTAGCACCTAAAATACAAAGGCCAATAAATAGCCTTGCTGAGCGCTAACAGTGTCCAGCATAGGGTTCCGAGAACCGGAACTACATGGGAAAAGTCAGAAATTATACAAGAATTTTATCCCTAAACTAAAAGTTTCTAGAAAGAAGGTCGAATTGAAGTGACATTTTAATTTTCTACAACAATGAGAGCCACGACAACAAAACCCTAACTAAAATAACTTAAAATTAGAAATGAAACAAAAATACTTACGCTAATGTTTTTGTGTTGCAAATATATAAACTGGTTTCATGTTGGATCAAAGCTCGCTTCTTGATCAATACATCCAACTAATGTAAGGGACAAAATTTTCTAAGTCCAATGTGAAGAAAGTCTTCTACTCTTGACGAAGATTTAAAACACTAGTTAACTGCAAATCCTTCCTGAAAAGTGAAAATTAATGACAAGTTTTGATACTTTGTTTGAAGTTTGTTGTTGTTGACGATGGGAGAATTTCAGAAGTTGAACTATTATTATGGACATTTTCCACAAGTTAGTGAGCAAAAGACCACGCTTCTGAGATTGTAGATCCTGTCTTCAGTTGAAAAATAGTTTCAAACGCCAAACATCAAAAACATCAAGAGTAGGTAACGCCGTAACGCCCTATAGTTCTGTGAGTTTTCTTGGCAAAACGCCAAAGCTCTTAACCTGCAAGGCTAAAAGCCAAAGCTGTCAACCTAATTCAAGCAAATGCCTGATATTCTCCTTCGAATTGTTACTTTTGAGCGGAGCTGCGCAGCACTAGCTTTTTCTACCTGGATGTTCATGTTAAAAGAGCATTGCAAATTTTAAAACATTTAAGAATTTATCTTGTAAAACACAGTACCTCTCATCTTTAGAAGTACTCTGAGTCTTCACACAGCTTGATGACTGACTTGAGAAAAATTTGTCGATTTTCTGAGAAGAACTGTCCGTTCGAACCATTCTGTTAGCTCCGACTGTCATACTTTTGTCTATTGCTTTTATACTTTCTGGTAAGTCTGGAAGCTTTGCCTTTTAATATAAAGACAATATTAATCTTCAAAATTTATACAAGATAGCCATGGATTATAACTTGCAAGTATATGAGAATTGCCTAAGCAAGCTGGTGTAAAATGTTCCAACAGCTCCCCAATGACATAAACGTTTACTGCCAGAATTGGATTTGTTCAAAAAGAAATTACTGTTAATCAAGGCTCTGTGATAGAGTTTATTGCAGAATATGCTAATTCTACCAAAGCACTGGAGCCAGGAGTACCAAAGCTAATTGGAAAGTTTTACAATCCTTAGTTTAATTCATTAATACACCATACAAAGCTTGGTGTCTACTACGCCACAAACCTTGCCTTCGGGCTCAGACTTGAGGGTTCTTGATTGCAAGTTTTATTACATTTTGTAGGTGTTTAATTTTATATTTACCCAATACTATGGCTGAAGTTCTTATTCCATGTGTTTGTTTTGTAAATATATTCATTTCCTACCTTTCTTTGCTTGAAAAGTTTTTCTTAAAACAAAATAATATGAGTTCCTAAATTTTATTTTTTCCTTTCCTTAAATCCTTTTTTTCAGTGTAATGAGGTGTGAATTTTCATACTTGGTGTCAAAAGAGAAAAGTGGTTTGTGTGTGTTTCTGTGATGAGCCTGATAACCCAAACAACACTTAACAGAATCTATTGAATCTTTACATACATGTTTGTTAGTGTCTATGTTAGTTTGGAATTGGGGTGAGTTGAGTGGTTAAGAGGACTTTGTAGTCCTATTTTGCTCATTAAAACAAGCTTTACCTCTTTGGTTATGCCACAGTGAACCACTATATCATTTCTTTTCATTAGATCCAACCCAACCTGAACCAGGCCGACAGCTAAGTGCTAAAGCATGAGTGAATCAAATTTCTTTGCAATTTGTTATTCTTTATCGCCTGTTCACAGTTTTGCTTTGACACCTAGCTGTTCTATTGCCACAGGCCTTTAAGGTTGTCCACACGTCAAACCCTGATTTTGCTAGTTGAAAACTTGACCAACATATTTGAAAGTGGAACATTTGTACCAAATGTCATGAGAATCGGACATAAAATACAACATGTAGAGAGTACAAACACACATTTACATATATATATATTACACATACATACAAATCCATAAATATATCATGTATATAAAGTCTAGTAAAATGCTCAAAATGTGATCAGGGGTCAGGGTTGGTGCTCATTTTACGGTCCCGGTCTGGGTCTTACCATGCTGACGGCATGAATATCTCATTTTTGCAAAGGAAATTTGATAAAAATATGAGACCCACAGAATGAGTTTCTCAAATAACTGAAAATATTACAAAGTTCGGAACTAAAGAAAACTATTTTAAATATTGATAAACGTCAGGAATATTTCTTGAAGTCATTGATCGAAGGTGGAAAAATACTCTAATTACCTGGGTAAAGAATGTCCTTGATACATTGGCTCCCGTGAGCAACTGTTCCACTTCTTGTTTTATCCTTTCTATGACTGCCTCTTCGTGAAGGAAGTTTACTTCATGTTTAGTTGGGTGAACGTTCACATCTAAGTTTCGTGGATTCATAGTTAAACTTAGGTAAATGAAGGGATGAGAGCCTTTTGGCAGGTAGAGACTGTAAACAGTGTCCAGAGATTTCCGTATTGCTGTGAAACATGAATACTGTCAATGTATTTTATGGAACATCATCATTCCAGGACTGTAACAAATGTATGACTTTTGTAGTTGAGATTAATCACCCGACACTGAGCCATAAAATTAAGGGGGACAAGATGGTCTTTTGATTTAGGACAAAACAAACTGGGAAATATAAATACTCTGAATTTTTTGGGCAGGTCGGGACAAGACAGAAGTAGGCTAAAGATGCATATGATTACCTTTTTGAATTAACAACACAATCAAAAGCCATAGATTCATGAGTCATTCTAACATTCTTACTCTCATCGTCACAATAAATTTGTAGTGTGTGACAACATTTTGCATCCACAATCACTAGCAAGTGTGATAACATTTTGGCATCCAAGAATCATACTAAAGCAAGTGTATAACATTTTGCATCCGCAATCACTAGCAAGTGTGTGATAACATTTGCAGCACCAAGAATCACTAGCAAGTGTGTGATAACATTTTGCATCCGCAATCACTAGCAAGTGTGTGATAACATTTTGCATCCGCAATCACCAGTGTGTGATATTTTTGCAACATTGGCAATCGTGAATGGCATTCTTGAAACTGGAAACTGTTGTATACGATCATTGTTGGAAGTAACTAGAGCTCTGGCACGAAGAAAATAAACGGAGTAACTAATGTATTAAGCCCAACACACTGGGGCTTCAAAGTGTTAACCCTTTGACTGAATAAATTTGCAGCACTGAGCTACACTGTGCTGTACACTCTATCGCCTTAATTATTTCAACCTATCCTTTGTTTGGAACTTAATCATCTGTAAATTACGATGTATCTGCTCATAAATAAAACAATAAACTAGCCCCGAACTTACATTCATTGACTTAAAATGTTCACTAATTAATGAACAGACAGATTAACTGTCAAGTAAAACCACCTGTTCAGGCCTACATTGAGATTAAACTTGTTAACTCTTTGTTTGAAGTTTGTTGTTGACGATGATTAGAAGTTGAATTATTGCGACATTTTCCATCTTGTTCACTAACAATGGAAAATGTCCGCAATAATAGTTCAACTTCTGATTGTTAACATCTTGCCGACAAAGCAACAAGTGAAAGAAAAGTTCTGCAGTAATCAGATAAAAACTGAAAAGAAACATATGGCAATTTAGAGCGTAGGCGTAGGGCTGACACAGGGTTTCAGGCGCTGCAGCATTACTAGTCTTAGACAAACTATGAACTTTTCATTGTTTCTAAATATTTCAAATGTATTCATTTTGATTCACTTTAAGTGTAAAGAAAATTACAATACCTGATGAGTCTACTAATCTATTATTGATGAATAAGAGGAATATAGCTTTCTTTGTAGAGTAGTTTGCATTGGAAATATATCCTTTAAATTTCAGTTGCAAACCTTCTTCCTCCGCTTACCTCCAGTAGTTCTCTGAAAAGATATTGTATACATGAAATGTTTAAGTTCAGGTTCCAATATTCCGGTCATAACACCATCATACAACCTGAACTGACTACATATCACAAAACTATTTGAAACTCTTCCAAGTCACAGCTAAATGTTTGAAATACCTAGAAAAGTTCAAATGAAATCCAACTTCACATATTTCAAAGAAAATAATTGAAAAGTTAATAATTAGTTAATTTAGTTAGTTAATTACTAGTACATTTTAATTGACAAAAAAGGTTTTTGAAGTAAAAGATTAGTAAATGAGTTTTAAGAAAAGAGTGATCAAAGAAGAGCTCCAATAAACCCAAGATCATTAGTGTTAATTAACTTAACTTAAGCGTAAACTTTAGTACCATACATTTAGAGCTGTTTTTTTTCAATTTATTACCTGCTAACCAGCTGGTTAGCTAACCGCCGGTTAAGTTGTTTACAGTCTGCAATGTTTACATTTTCATGCAATGTTCAAAACACTTTAATGAATTATTGAAGATTATCCCTGTAATAAAGGTGTTCTTTTTCCATTCTGAATTGAATTTAACATGTATACGTTATGCTTAAAAAGTTAATCACAAACTAAACACTAAAATGCAAAATCAAAACAGGCAAAATAAAACTTAACCTGAAAAAATATCCAGCTTTCCTGTAAGCTGGACGCCGGTTAAATTTTAACCGACGGTTAAGGCTGAATTGAAAAAAAGGCCCTTAATGTTACACACATGTGAATGTATTGTACATATTTTAGGTATTTAAATGTTTAGTTATTAAAATGTACAATAAATTGTCTATTAAATCTCATCATGATCATGTAACTTATGGCAATTTTAAATTGGTAATGACCCAATGGTTGGTGGAGAATCCATTTTACAATTTTATACTGCTAATGCAGACAAAATTGAAAATTCCATTTTAATTTTATGTGCAATAATAATGTTTTTTTATGATTGTGATTTCTTGATCAATGGTAATCTATTAACTGCTTCATGTTCTAAAATATACGCAATATGTCTTATTTTTTAATCATGTAATGTTAGTGAACTAATGTCTTGTGCTATTGTATTGACTGTTATTATACTTGATAATCTTACTGACTGTTACTGAACAGCTGTTATTGATATTAAAGTGTAATGTATTGACAAGATCTACTTCATGTATTTTGCATAACGATCAATAAACATTTTTATTTGATAAACATCCATGGTGGAGTTATCTAATGCCTAACTAACTTCATCATCATTATATTTTATACCATAAATGATGATTTGAATTGATCAAACCAAATTGTTCATTGATCGTTAAGCAAAATACATGCAATAGATCTTGTCAATACATTACGTTTTACAGATCTTAATTTTTATAAATGCTACATTATTACTTAAAGCAATTTGAAGACAAAATGTTTGGACTTTTTACAGTTATACAGTATTGATAACAGTCGAGTAACAGTAAATAGCATTAGCAAGAAATAAAATAACACTCAATACGTTAGCACAAGAAATCACCAATAACATAACATGATAAAAAATATGACAAAAAATGATCAATCATATTCCTCTTAAAATGTTTGCTTGATTGTGAATTGAAACTATTTACAGACAGTAATATATTACTATAGGCCATTATGTTTTGTAAAATGTAAATCAGTATTTATATACCTGGTAATGTTGTTGCCATATATAACTCGTATATTATCAGTGTGTGTGGAATCTTTCTCTGTGCGAATATCAACCAGTCCTTCCCCTTGTTTTTTCAATGTAAAACCCACTTGAGGATTATGAACGGCATATCGGCTTACCTGTAAAAATTAATTTTCTAATGTAACAACAATATGACCAGCCATGTTCTGTTAAATAGGCAAAGTTTGTTAACATTTTAAATTGATTTTGTTAACATTTTTATATAACTTGGATTGGACTCTTACTTGAACGGGCTAATCTGACAGAAGGATCATTTGGATTTTGAAAAAGAGATTAGTGAGAGTTTAGATATTACTTAGTTTCTTTTCCACTAGAAATGATTATAATAGACTCAAAGCATTTGAACTAATATTCTTTACATTAATAACTATTCCTTGCACAGTGTATATTAAAGTACACTGTAAAAAAGTTGAAAAGAAATACTCTATAGGATGCACTTTTCAGCAATGCACTGCTTTATTTACATTATCACTTTGTGGGAGGGGGAAGGGAATTAGCCTGTCCACTATGCATAGAGAGTGCCGATTGCCAGGATTAAGTAGAGTTGCAATTTATAACTTCCGGTAATGTTGACATCATATTGTAGTACAATGCAGCCCGATGATTTAAACCCTAGCTGATAAAATTTGCAATTTATGTGAAGTAAGTCTATACAAAAATTTGCAGAAAAGGATAGAAAACATGTTATTAATTAAAGATGTCAACATAAAAACTGTGACACTTTCAATGTTTTAATCCAATTTTGATGTGTTGTTATGTGTTCTGTGTTAAAATCAAACAAACACACAAACAGAAAGCTAAAACAGTCCAATAGGTTGAATTGTATCATAAACCTTGGCTTCGCTGAGTCGATACACTGAAATTCTTCTTAGGTTCATTTTGTAGTTGAGTCTTACCAGTAGCAGTAAGTTTTCATATAGTTGGTTTCATTTAAACCAGGTACAGGTTTCATACAAATCAGGAAACAAAGATAAATTCAACTTAAAACAAAAATGTTTGGAGTACTTAAATATTACTTAAGTTATTTTAATTCTGTGTGATTTGTTTTTACCACATCCAAAACCCTAGCATGCTCTTCAGATGGACTCTTCAGGGCTTTTCTCCGAGTGGGAATATTAAAGAAGAGGTCCTCTGCAGTGATTTGGGTTCCTTGATTTCCTGCACAAGCTTTGACAGGCCCCTTTAACTTTCCATCTTCATAAGAAGCCCTACAAATTGTGAAACAGGTACTTAAACATGTGCATTAAATTGCGATGGTTCAAACTTTTTGAAACTAAAATGCCCAAACTATACTTAAAACCCTTTTCTGAAAATTCTAATTTTTAGAAGTTTGCAAAATCAGAGCATTAGTCACAAAAAAGCTGAATCCATTTTTTCAAATATTTGAAAATGAGCAACAGGCTCCGCCCACTTCGGCCAATCGGGTGACAGGACCCCCACACTGGGGTATATAAGAGACGCCCGGACGGCCAATCCAGTCTCAGCCAGTCAACAAGCTACTGAGGATGACTCCACAGCGAGGTCGAAACGTCTAGCAGTAATTTTATTTTAACTGTGACGGTGTAAACAGTAGCAGATCTTAGTAAAGGCAGAATATTACCAGCAGTTAAGGCTTAAAAAGAGCTACTAGGTGAAATGAAATGAAAAGCGTCTTTATTAGTGGCGAAGTTAGGTGAGTGAGGTGGTGAGTTAGGTGTCAGTGCAGTAGAATCTTTCCTATTAGTATTTATTAAAACTTGCAATTATTTGGCCCCTGACACAGTACTTGCCTCTCAAGAGTAATTTCTCTTTAAAAAATTAAAGGATTGTGCACCTGATAATAAAATATTATGTTAAATCAATTTTTATTTTTTCCAAAAATGATTTTGTATGGAATTTTGTTATGGTGAAATGGTAGTCTCATTCAAGAACTCCTTATTCTTGAACTTAATGGTCTTGAACCATGTCCCTAGAAAACAGTATGTCACGATCAAGTTCGTGACATACAATATATCAAACAATATTCAAAGTCACTGGGCGAACTGTCGCAGGGGCGTGGGTTTGGAAGAAGAGCGGTTACGGCAGCGGCGGCGCCAGTGAGTGTCCAGTGAGCGAGGCGAGGAGTCATCAGGGCTCTTCTCCAATTCACATAAGTATCCTAGATTCCATTATGATATAATTATTTTCATCTAGGGGCTCTGCCCCCTCCCAGACATGTTTTCTTTTAGCTAACTTGTTAATCGCTGAAACACAATTTTCCTGTATTAATTTTGGTAATACAGTATTCTAACATTTCTTGCAAGTCGCCACAGCCATTTTTCCTGTTAAGAAAGTTGCAACCCCAGCACCTTAATTTTATTGTTTAATTTATATATTTAATGTAGTCAGTAGACAATAAATCAAGCTCTTTAAAGCTGGCTGCGGCGTGGTTTTCTAACAAATGGTCCAAGGGTTCACGCTCGTAAATAATTAACTTGTGTCAACTTTGATAATGTATGTAATTTAACTTTGTTTTTCCTGTCACCTCTGTTGGCTTAGGGCAAGGAACGGTGCAGAATTGGTAGCAGAAACAATAAGAACTACCTCAGTAAAAATTTGGACCGTTAGAAAATAATATTTTCAGTGGCATTGCATGCAGAGGCAACTTTGCAGAATTTTGCATGCTTTTGCAGAAAACTAGTGCGTTTTACAGCGGCATTCTGCGAACACCACAAGAAAACATTAAATCCAACTTAATCGTAGTTATTTTATATGATAAATATTTGGGGATGCGATAATTCATTATTAGCTGAAATTTATAGGTTTTTACAGACGGGTTGTAGTTATTCAGTGACATTTGTAGGCTACGTCTGTTAAAATAATGAAAAATATAAATGATTTATAGCCTACAAATGTCACTGAATTCATTATTAACAAAATAATTTTAATTAAATAGGATTACAATTTTTGCTTTAAATTATTTTTCAAAGTAGCATGTGAGGTTATTTTTGTGCGATACCCAGCGTTTAGAATTTGTTAGTATGTATTTTCAGTCCAAGCAAGAAGAGGAGAAGACTTTCGCGTAATTTTCGTTTAATTTCCCGCGATCGCGTAATTTTGAGACGTAGTTTTAAGAAAGTCCCATAATTTTTGTGATTGCTCCAACTCCACGCGTAATTTGATAATACAATAATAGTAGGATTTAGGAATTAAATTAGGAATACTTTTCTTTTGCAAATAGGACTTTTAATTCGGTGGCTTTAAATTTTTTGCTACAGGAGTTTAGGTTATCAGGTTAGGGGTTCTAGGTGAATACTTTCGTTATTTTTAAAAACACAGTATGTTCCGACTAAACTTATTTGGCGACTCACAAGTTGTCAGGTATTACCAACATTTACAAAAATATCCACACACACATTTCTAAACTTCAACCGTAGTGGCCAAGTCAGGAATAACAATTTTACAATTATTAAAGTCTCTAATCAAACAAAACCACACAGTTATACAAGCAGTTTGGGTAAATCTGATATTTGTCGGGACTAATGACGTCAAGCAGAGACGTACTTTTAGCCAAATTAAAACCGATTTCGCATCTTTAATAGCTTTTTTTAAAAGGAAAATGCCAGCGGACGCAACCTTAATTGTGGCAACATTACCCAACTTTCATAAATTTAATTCAGATCCTTTCATCCTGAACCTGATATACCACATAAATCGATACAACGTATCAACCAAAACTGAACGCGTAACGTATGTTAAATGGGAGTTTAGCAGGGAAGTGGAGTTTTATTTTCAAAAGTATTACGAACGGAATGTAAAGCATTTGGACGGACTACACTTAAATCAGAGCGGCTTCCGTGAAGTATGGACGTCAAAAATGTCTTCTCCTGACTTAAAGTTCGCTCCAGGTATTCCTCACAGGAGTAGAATTCCTTTTCCATGAGCCACTCCATGAACTTGTCTTTGAATTTTATAGTATGAGCTTATGGTTTTAATTTAAGTGGAAGTTAGTGTAACAGCTTGATACTGATGTAGGAGGATTTTTTCACAGTAAGGCAGTGGGACTGCCCAGTTGCCACCTTCCATTGGGATAACTAAGTATCAAGTTCATATATTTATTAACTTGTGGTAAAATACAAATCAAAAGGTTTAAAATTATATCTGTTAAGTTAAAATGTTTGCCATATCACCGCGACTAATCTGACAGCACACGAGAATAGTGATGTTCGCATGTGGTGAATATATATTGTAACCTGGTTTAAGACCTTAATGTAGTGGGTAATCAACCCTCAACTTGTCCCAAACCTTTAAAAACCCAGGCTCCTCAGTGTCAATTCGGCTGTGCAAGACATATAAGTTACTTGCAAAGTCAGAACTGTGCATAATAATAAGTATACAGATTACAGTGGCTATGTTCAAGAATCTTATGATATTACAGGATTAAAAGGAACAATGACCTTATAGTTATTGTAAAAATATATTCTAATCTACCTGGACAGGCGAGAAAGTGAGAATAATAGGCTTAATAATGAATGTCCGGCTTATCCATCTTGTTAAGTATCAGGACAACCCTTTCCTTACACCAAATAAGCGAAAGCCTACTGTAAATAAGTTTCGCTAATAGATAGACTTACCTATTTTCTAGTAGTTCCTTGATGGCATTTGAAGGCCTTTGTATAACTTCGCCAGCTGCAATTCTATTAACAACGGTTTCATCCAATTTTCTTATTACTGGCCTAGTTGTCATTTTGAGCTGCAGTATTATAAGCTCTTTTGTTATAATTTATTTATTTAGGTTAGCACCAATTTACAAAGATTTTAACATGCAATGACATTTGCCCAATTCCCAATTAATAAGACATCTTGACCCACAGCATTTCAAATCGAATCTAAATTTTGTAACAGCAATTAGTACTTAGCTGTTGTAATGAACCACGAACACAAACAACATTTCAACAACTTTTTGATAGTTTATCTAAGATGAAACGGCTCTTCATAAAGCTTTTTGATTTCTTTTACTTCTTTTAACTCTGCTCCTGTGGGACCAGACGATTACAAAATATAATAATCACATCCCATTTTTTATACTTTTGGCGGGCTTATTGTCAGCTGTTCAACCCAGAGAGGATCGTCTTTATTAAGCAATATACAAAATGTAACTATATTCTAGGCTTCCGGTATCATACCGCGTCTGAGGAATATGAATGTGGTGTCACTGGTGTGGCATCCTCAGTGACTACACACATTGATTTTAAATGTTTAGGTTATGTTAGGTTTAAAAAGTGAATTTCCAACTGAACGTGTCCTTGGAATGTGGTAGGAAGCTGAAACCGACAGTTTTGTTTTTACCGCAATGCTGAGAAGTGAGGGTGCAAAAAATGGAAACTTGTTACCCCACGAAACGAAACTTGTGCCAACCACAATTAAAGGCAGAACGATATAGTCCAAGATAAATGGAGAACTAAATTAAACTGATATGTAGTTTCGCCTATTGGCCTGACGAAAAAGAGGCAAGACTGGTTAGAGGAGATAAAAAATCCAATGCCTGAAGATACCTAGAAGCTACTTTGAGACACTCAAAGGAATTTAACCACAATGCTTTGTCGATGCTATAGTAAGAATCCTACTCTGCAGTTGCTTATTTACTACAAGAGAACTATGAAAACTCTTACAAGGCCGTCCGTGGCTCAGTAGGTAGTCACGGCTTGCAAAGCGCAAGGTCGCGGGTTCGATTCCCAGCGCAGGCACAAAGGTTTGGACCGCTTTCCCTAAAAGTGTGTTTGATGCCCACAAAACCTTAAGTTAAGTCACTAATTTAAAAATGTCATTGGTGTAGGCAATAAAAAACACACAAAAGGCAGCTTTGGTATTTGCGGTGACTCCACTAAAATCGACCACCATTCCACGTCATTGACCTGCAAGCAGCAGTATTTGGTTGCCGACTGGCTAAGAGCATTGAACATGACTTAGAGATAGAGATCAGCCTATCTAGAAGGTTCTTTCGGCCAGATTCAGTACTGTTTTACACTGGATCAAATCTGCCACAAGAACATACAAACAGCTGTTTGTAGCAAACCGTAATGGTGAAGTCCAAGAAATTGCAAGAATGGACAAAAAAAGAAGAGTGGACATGGCCAGTGCTTTCAAAACAGAACCCGGCTCACATTGCTACTAGAAGTAGCAAGGCATATTTTACATCACAGACACATGAGATTGGGTAGAATGGGCCAAAATTCTTTGAATGAAAAGAACGTCACTGACCAGAACAACGTGCAAATTGAAATGTTCTAAATAATGAAGAGACGAAACTTAAGTTTGTTGGACTGCACGAAGAACAATCAGTACACCTATCTGAGTGATCACATGGGGTTTAAAATACCTTAATAGATTGAGATTTCGTGCCGGATTTAGGGTTTGCCCTAGCCAAAATCGAAAGGCCTACGTTACATGACATTCCAAACAAAATGTTTATAGTAAGCATTAAGGTCTAGAACACAACATACAGTAATGCAAAGAATACTTTTACTAGCGGCCTAATGGCCTAGTGGTAAAACAACCAATTGATTTCGAGAATAGGATAAAAGAAAAAGTCAGTTAAAATCTACAAACTATAAATATAAAACTATATCGGAAATTCAGAGAGATGAAATAAAAGAAACTGGAAGATAATAATTAGAATATCTCAAAAGAAAAGCTTTGAACCTTCTAGTTAACAATCTTAAAGTTAACAAAAACCTTAACGGAAATCGAGTGGAATATTTTCATTATGTCTCGATGAAAATGGTTTACTAATGATCCAAGTCTGACATCTTTTTACACTATGCTTAGGACGGCCTGAGCTCGTGAGCTGTGACGGTCCTTGCTATAGATGATTTGGCTCTTGCCTCAATATGACTAAAGCCGAATACCAACGTTTCTATAGGAGCTCTAATACCAAAAGGTACTTGCAGTTCCAGAACTAACTGCATTTGGTTTTGATTTGTTAGATTTATTTTTTGTTTCTAAATTTTTAACTATGGCAAATAGAAAAATTTTATTTTATCATGTTTTAAAAAGCCAATATAGTGGGAGAGGGGATTAACTCACATTGTAGGTGGTGAAGAAGAAACGGCCGAACATTTTGTTACGTGTTCTATTTTGACAGAAGGTACATTTTAAAAGAGTTTAGAGTAATCTGTTTGAGCCGTCAAGAGTTCTTTTTAGTGGTAACACTGATTTGATACTTTGGTGTGGTTGGGAGAAGACTGAAGAGACAAATAAAATGACAGTCTATCTTAAACATGGCGGTTGTTGAGCTATCGTCTTTAATATTACATAGTTAATTATCAATTTGTGTTTTGGTACACCCTTTAAATTGATACCAAACAACGCGTTATTAGTGAGGGTGGCAACTGTTGAATACAATCATACTACTATTTCTGTTATTTATCGGAGTTCTTGTTTGCAACCTTCAAGCCTTTGTTTACAGCATAATTTTACAAGGCATTTGTTCAACCTATCTTTTTGAACAACAATAACTGAACATTTACCTTACAACTTTAGTTCATAAATAATGATATTATTTTCTTGTGGCAACAATGAGGTTTTCATATTTTGCTAGGTCTCGCTGTTCGGAATTCAGTATCATTCAGTTAATTGTGGGATTGACTTTATTTCTATGGAACACCTTAGACGGTAAGTCAAGTACATTATGCTTATTTTCTCTTATCAGATAATGGTACATGATGGATCAGTGAGTGAGTTTTGAAGAAATTTATCTTAAGTTAGTTATCTAAAGGAAAAATCGGTCTCGCAGACGGCTAGTGAAGACTAGGTTTTTCTTTTCACGTCCCTGTAATTTTCTGCTTGAATATTTACTGTTTAGTCTATCCCGATGTAGAGGTGGGCTAAATGATTACTCTGCAGTATCAGATACTGGTGGGACTGGTACCGAGAAATACTGATTACTTTGTAATCATGAGTACTTTGCCTCGAAGGTCCGTCCGTGTAGCTAGTAGCTACCGCCATACCGCCTAGATCGTTGTTACTAGTCCCGTCCCTACGGTCACTTGAGTGGCTGTAACGGTGTAACTTAATACTGTAACTCACCTATCACTGCATCGATTACACTATGGTTATTAGCTATTACTATTAAAATGCAATACAACCACAGGCAGATAAAACCTCTAATTTATTCTTATATTAACATTTATTTTATTGTGTTCTATTTAGTCTAAATAGTTACCACTGCAGTAGGTCTAATTGTATCTTATATTTTTTGTCTTACAATTATTTCATACACTATACAGTTTTAAAATATTACTTGAAATGGGTTTTAGTTTTGATTTGTAGACTAGTTATAACTAACACACCGTTTGTGCTGCTTATTCACTAATATTTTGTGTTAAAACAAATAAATTTTTAGAAGCAACACTATTTGGTTGATTGGAGTGTCAGAGTGTAGGTAATACTGCGTAAACAAGCAACAACAGACGGCGAGGCAAGTTCTAAGTCAGCCACTAGCCTGAGTAGCGCTAGTCGCTAAGGCATCTGTACTCATCAGCTGTCCCGTCCTGGTACCAAGTACCAGTACCAGCTGATCACTCAGTATCTGTAGTCATCAGCTGTCCGTCCGGCTGTACTGCTGTATCTGTCCAGTCTGCAGTCGGGTACGATACAGGTCAGCATTACACAGATACCACGCGCGAGTGCAGCGGTACTTTCGGCGCGATCTAAGTGATTACTTTGTAACAGATACAAGTTTGTCCTCGCGAGTATCTGATACATACGGGACTGGCAGGTACTGATTACAAAGTATCTGATACAGAAATCCTGACTCAGCTCTATCCCGATGTTGAGTCAACCTGACTGTGCTTCTCCCTTTGCGAATTTCAATCAAAGAAAATTACGAAAACAAGATTAAAGACCAAACCAGCTTGCTAAAACTATATATAATTTCAATTGACAAAGCCTAGTTTGTAAGATCTACAGGCGCGGGAATCAAGTCGATTCACCGTTTGGGTTTTCCTTTAGAGACAGTATAATGAGACTTCCTTTACTATTTATAATAGGTCTAGTTTGAAAGATATTTATTTCTCAAGTAATAGTCAACCTACTTTAAAAATCTAAAAAAAACCTGAAACACATGATTTTATGTTTTGAAACAAATTAAATGTAGGCATATAAACTGATTTTTATTGTCACTTTAAAAATATGTCCTAGCTCAATTACTACGCTATGAAACATTATAATAATCATTAGGTGTCTTGGGGACTGATGTTTCAGGGACACCAGCATTAGCAAAAACACAATCCTTTTCAATATCATTGAACACCCATAGAGGATGATATAGGTCTAAAGCGGCTCAGATAGTCTCAGTGATCATCTGATGATACCCGCATCAACTCCCACCATCGTTTAGACATATCAGACCATCACCTGCGTGGTTGGGAAGTCACGTTAAGCCGTTGGTCCTTGTATTTCCATTGGTCATTGGGCTATCAATTAATGACCCATTCTAAGGAAGAGTCGGCCTTAGTTTGTAACAAGACTACACCTCATAACTCATTACTACCACTCATCACACTCATCCTTCGTAGTTTTACTCCCATTTGACTCAGTAATTTTTGACTACACACTGTATTTACTTTATTTAGTGTAAATAGTGTACATTATAGTTTACAAGTGAACTGTGAAAAGTAAAGTGCTCTGATGATGGCCTCATTAGGCTGAAATGCATTAGCACCATTAATTTCTCTATAGGAGCTACAGGCTTCTTAACAAGTTTTTTTAATTTTAAAAAAGGTCCTAAGACCGGAAATCTGTTTTATTAAAATTTTATATCCAACTAAACTAAAAATCTACAACGACCTTCATAAAGATTTAACACACTCAATGCTTTAAACATGTTTTAACGTGCCAATTTTTTATTTATTCAATGAAATGACAGAATGCTAGTTGCATGTGTAACGATTGAATGTGTGTTTAAGAACAAGCAAGATCATATGAAATTCAAGGTAAACCTGAAATTAGCCAATTAGTGCTACTACAGCACATGGGAATTCACTGGCAATTCCCAAGATCTTCATATAATTATAGATATATTTTGATTAGTTTTGTTACTGCTAAACTTTTTATGTAACTTTAAATAGAATGGTTTTGGCTGGGTTATGTAAATTTGTTCTTTTAAAATTTTGCTGAATAAATGACTGAGTATAGCATTTAAACATGTCTTATTTCAGTGTACGCAGTTGTTTGCTACTGTGAGGGCCACGACAATAGCATTTAAACATGTCTTATTTCAGTGTACGCAGTTGTTTGCTACTGTGAGGGCCACTGTCGTGATGGACTGCACAATGGAACCTGTATAGCAAAGCCTGGCTCCCAATGTTTCAGTGCAGTGGAAGACGTTTTCAACCCTGAAACTTCAAGTTGGGAGCAGGAGAGGACTTTTGGATGTCTTCCTCCTGATGAAGAAGGATTTATGCAGGTAAATTACTTGCATACATTCTTGGTCTTTAAATTAGTTCAGATTGTTACAAATTTTACTGCTCTTATTTAAAAGTCAACCAAGAAAAGAATGTATTATTACAAATTAAAATATTAAAATAGGCCTAAGTATAAATAGGAGCTACAAATTATTGTGTATATCCTGCAAGTACAATGGATCACTGTATTTATATTTAGTTAGTAAATTTGGTAGCAAAATATGTAGTTAATGTCTTTTAAGCAAGTATCTCAATAGGTAAACTGAAAGCCTGACTAAAAGGCAACAACAAAGTAGACCTATCTATGCCAACAAAAGCTACCATGGATAAAAGCGGTTGGCACACCCTGTGATTGCTACAGTCTTACTTACTAGCGCTTCTAATTCAATTCATCTGGTGAAACCTAAGCTTAAATAGGTTTCTATGTAAGTGGAAATCTTTGAGGCAAGTCGGCTTCCCTGTTGCATATTCTTAAAAAAGTGGCAAAAGGTATCTATTTATTATTTTATAATTTACTACTTAACGCATCCACAGTGTCAGGCATACTGGTATTCAAAACTACTACACAGAATCAAATGCAAATTTCACGTTTTAACATGCAGTGAAATTGTTAAGAGTGGTTTATGTTTTCTTTGTCCCTCAGCGGCTGACTTTTTTAAAAACTGAGTGTAACCACTAGACTGGGCTACAGTTAGGGGAGGGTGAGAGTATCTGTGTTCTCTGCTAGGCCGCTAGTGTATATCTGCTTGTCTACTCAGCAGCATCTACTCGGGTGGACCCAGTGCTACTCTAACTGAAGCCGTTCTATGTGGGCACACTAGCCGCACGTTACTACAACAATTTAAGACGCTTAAGGGGTAATTCTTCTAACTTTACCTAGAAATTTACTAGCTTGTTGGTTTCAGTGCAAGGGCAACCTAGTACCTCACCTGATCCCAAAGGCCATTCAGTGCTGTAATTTCACCGACTTGTGTAACAAGGAGTTACGACCAGTGTACACACCTCGGCCTACTGAGCGCCCTCCCGACCAGTCGCTGACTGAGGCCATCCCGTACATTGCCCTTCTCATCTCTCTCACCGTCTGCCTCATTGCGTTCCTCATCATCGTAGCATATGTCTACCTCAGGTACATAGTAGAAACTAACGTAGTAAGTAATACACTGTAAAACACTCTGTTAAAACTTTATTTTGAAAATCAGTGGGGGTTGGTTTATATTTATAACCAAGCATTAGGTTTTGGAAAACTTTGCAGATGTAATATGTTATAAAAATTAGAGACAAAGAAGGATTTAATTATATTTAGTTTAATAATGTTGTATGCAAGCTATGTTACACAGTAAAGCTGGAGTTTCTTACTCTGTAACACTTAACCCATCAAACGAACAGTACTTAGTGATATTTCGATATCTCTCTGTGATAAAATCCTATATTATATACTGGACGGTTGAGCATTTGGTAAATGACACCTCTTCGGACCACAAACAATCAAGTATATTTCCCAAATACCACACATTTATCATTGCACAGCTCAAATGATTTGGCTGACGAATTTGATTTTGCATAGAAGTAATAAATGTAATACTCTCTGTGAGGGTTTATGATGTTTTATAGCATAATCATTAGCATATATGTGTATTATGATATTTAAATAGCATAATAGGGTGATTATGCTATTTAAACATGGGTCAACCCTCATCAATATATTTAGAGACAAAGCTAAAAACAATAGAAAACATGGCTGAGTTATTATGACCAAGAAGAGGATGGTATGGTTCAGAGAAGGCACGTAATACTTTAAAGTGGAGGGGGAGAAGTGTCTGCAATCAGCTGGCTCATTTTTATCGTAATATTTTCATTGTTTACTTTTGTTTTGTAGACAAATACAACTGATATTAACTAGTTTTGAAGTGAATTTAAGGTAATCACTCTAGCACAAACAACTCAAACAATTTATTTCCAAACAATAAATACAAATGCATTGCAAAAAAAAAGGAAGATAACAACAAAGTTACATCTATATAAATATATAAATGAATGTGTATATTGGAAAAATATGTATATTGCCAGGAAAAAACTGGAAATTATGCGCGAATTTGACCAAACTACTTCTGTGGCCACCCTATCCTGCCAATGGAATCCATGGGAAGAAAATGGGGGCTTTTGAATTCTTGACACACAGAACGTATGGAGGGGCTAAAAGAATTTATGTTAAGTGTTGCCGGGTTAAAACTTCACTAGGAAAATATTGCAAGTATACAATGAAAGCATTTTTGTACTTTTACCACATACATTTTTAATTTTTTACAGACATGCAAAAATGTACAAAAAGTACAATACAGAAGTACAAAAATGCTTTCATTGTATACTTTCGACTACCACAAAGTTGATGGAGAAAACATAAAAAATATTGCAAGACTCAAAACTACTTATATTGTATAGGGTGATTAAAAGGGTGGTTGGAACATATCGCTGGAGTAAAAATGCATTCGGTATTGATCAAGGGAGTAAAACTGAATACCGAAGATATGGCAGGAGAAAACCGATACTCCGAACAATTAAACATATCACAGAACATATCACTGTAATAGCACTCTTACCGATCTTATCGTAGTAGTAAAACCTAACTCAGGAGTTATCGTTAGAGTTAACAGCATTCAGAAGTTGTCTTGTGAGATTACTAAATCACCTTTAGTGGAGACATTATCTGCGTCACTAGATGCTCAATATACTAAGAGAATGTTTACTTGCAGGTACAAGAAGAAGGAAGATAGTCGTCAGGTGTATCTATCCAGGGACATGTACCTGTCTTCATCACATACTCTGAAAAACTTGATAGATCAGAGTTCCGGTTCAGGATCAGGTCTTCCTTTGTTGGTAAGTGGCAAATTGGAGCTGGGTGTGAATCGTTGATCGTATATACGCAATCAAATTACACTAATTACCTGAGTGGTTGATATGTACGGGCTTTGAAATGTATTGAGTCTGAAGAGGACTACTTCATTAATTTTGTATAAATGTAGTATATTTAAATGTAGTTAAACTCTTTTTCACATTTAAAACTCTTAATAGATTTATTGAGTTGAAATTAAAGAAACCTATTCACCTATTTACAATTTCTTCTTTAGGTTCAAAGGACCATTGCCAAGCAGATTCAGATGGTGCACTCGGTCGGCAAAGGGCGCTACGGTGAAGTCTGGCTGGCTCGCTGGAGGGGTGAGAAGGTAGCTGTCAAAGTATTCTTTACATCAGAAGAGGCCAGCTGGTTCCGGGAGACTGAAATCTACCAGACTGTTCTTATGAGACATGAAAATATCCTTGGTGAGCTCCTTAATTTAAGGCTATTGATGTTGGTCATTACTGGTTTTGCTCAAGTGAAAATTTACCTTTTTCATGAAAAGTTTAGTAAGTTATACTCAAGTGTAACCAGTAGTGTTGTCACTTAGAACTATGGCACTAATGTGTAAAATAAATGCCTATACACACTTTTGGCAGTTAGTATTTATCAGAGTAACTAATATTTTTTAATAATAATTTGATACATATATTTTTTTGCTATTGAAATAATTATTAATAATACATAATTATTTTATTGTCGTTTACACGACATTCATTGACAAAGTCAACTAGAGATGGGTCGGTTCCAAAATTTTACCTTCTCCTGGTTCTTGGTTCTGAGAAAAAAATCTGTTCTCGGTTCTGTCAATTACAAATCAAGTCACATGCCTAAATTTGCAAACTTTTCACTCCTTCATATATAAACAAAATCCTGCTTGATTTGAATGGCTTTTTAACTGTAGGAAAATCTTTTAAATGAAATTTCTTTGTTAAGATCAATTAAAGATATTTTTACAACTTAAAAAAAATAAATTTCGGTGGTTTAATTAATGGACAAAGGAGTTCAGCTGTCGGGTTTTGCATTTTTCACCATTGAGAGCTGCCCTAAAAAGCGGTTGCAATTGTAAAAAAAACTTACAAGGCGATGTTTTGAGAAAACTTGAATGAAACAAGTATTTTCCCAAATTCAAGATGAATACTTCGATTGAGGAACAAGCCTAGTCCTGGGCGACCTAAAATTGGACTGAGGTAAATTATTCCAAGAAGCCCGTCAAAGTTCAAGAGATTTGCGTGGAGGACCATTGGGAGATGCTTTGCTTTGCTGTCAAAGATATTTTAAATTTAGTTTAGCTAATTTCAACTCGCTCAGACCTATAAAATTCCCTAGCGATATTGGAGACTGGTTAACAAAATGCTGAAATTGTTACTGCCCAGCCCATTTGGCATGTATCAGTGCTATAT
This sequence comes from Matsumurasca onukii, assembly GCA_018831715.1. Taxonomy (NCBI): domain Eukaryota; kingdom Metazoa; phylum Arthropoda; class Insecta; order Hemiptera; family Cicadellidae; genus Matsumurasca; species Matsumurasca onukii. The sequence goes on along the minus strand of CM032060.1, from coordinate 33,166,387 downwards.
AAGCTGGATTTTTTGGCCAATACCAGCATGACCACCCCTTACACATTACATGCCAAATCTTGTCCCAGGCTTTTTATATTCTCCATAATGAAAAATTTTATTCATATCCTCTTTAATACTTTTTTTATACTTTGCCTGAGGGCAAAAGTTAGTATGCAATATGCATGGTTTACATTGTTATCAATAGCTACAACTTGTGTGAATTGATGTGTGTAAATGAAGAGATCGTCTTGTGGTCCCGCAGGGTTCATTGCTGCTGACATCAAAGGCACGGGCTCATGGACTCAGATGCTACTCATCACAGACTACCACGAGCACGGGTCTCTGTACGACTATCTTCAGAAGAATGTGTTGGAACCGAGCGCACTTTTGAAGCTGGCCTTCTCCGCGTCCAGTGGCCTAGCTCATCTACATACGGAGATCTTTGGTTGTCATGGCAAGCCAGCAATCGCTCACAGAGATATCAAGAGCAGAAACATCTTAGTGAAGAAAAATGGAGAGTGTGTCATAGCGGACTTCGGCTTAGCTGTTAGATTTATCAGGTAGGTTTTGTTTAAATTAAATGAGAGACCTATAATTAGAGCTATGGATTTCCATTCGGAATGATTGAGATCATTTCACCGATCCACAGCCTAATACCGAAATTGCGGAACGGATGATAGAAACTGCCGGTATTTTTTGTCATGAGTGTGTACTGTACTTCTGGTGAAGATAAGGAACTAGTGGCAAGTTCTAAGTGAACTACCCCTCTCCCCCCTACTTCCTGCTGAGTGTATTTTTGTTAGGTACGGCCTTTTCAGGTTGGCTGATAATGATCTTAGACAAAACCAAACATCCATTTTGTACTTGTACTAGATCCAATTCTAGCATGCAATATCGTATTTTTATTTTTCTAAAACCTTTGCAATTTACTGAAATTCAAAACTAGTATAAAACATTATTTATTAACTGAAATTTATCATTGAGTAAATGGAGATGAGTTAAGGAAATAACAAACTCACACTAAACTCTTCTTTAAGCTCCACCCTATTGAATAAGCCCTTGTTTCATTACCTGAAAAGTTGTTATTTATCAAGAGCTTTGGTAGGTTGTTCGGACAGGTTTAGTATCTGGATGCTTATTGGTGGCAATCACTTGACTTTGTAACATTTCATTTTCAGTGAGTCAAACGACATTGACATAGCAGCCAACACGAGAGTGGGGACTCGACGCTACATGGCTCCAGAAGTGTTGGCTGAAACTCTGGATCCCAAATCTTTTGATGACTTTAAAATGGCTGACATGTATGCATTGGGTTTAGTGTTTTGGGAAATGTGCAGGTTAGTATATGCCTTTATTTACTAAATTTCAGTTTTACAGACTGAAATATTGTAATTAATGCTGTTTTTTTAATGTTAGCGTGGGGCATTATTAAAGTTTTGCTGTAAGACAATGTATTTTATGTGCATTAAAGTAGGAGAAGTTGCACTCCCATGTTTTTATATTTAACGCATACTGGAAGAATATGTTCAGTGTAAGATTCTAACTTGTAGGAATGGGTCAATTTTGGTTATTGGTTCAGCCGGTTCTTGCAGGAACCGATAACTGACACAGCAAACATGGGTTCTAGGAACTGATGACTCGTTTGATATTTTAGGTGCAGGTTTTAAATGCATGTGTGATTTCTCTGGTTTTAGCTACTAGAAAACAATCTTCAAAAGTCAGGTAGGGCCACTAGTAACATGTTGAAATGGGCGTCATTATTGGGCTAGTTAACATCATCTCATACGCAGTTTTGTTTATCTCTTAATTTCTATTGTTGTCACTGTCCTCTAGTAGGCAGTAAATATTACGATGGCTAAAGTCATGAGTTATGATTCTCGATCCATCGCAGACATTTCAAGCCAAGCTATTAAACATATATCAGACCTCCCAGTTTCACTGGTGACTTTGTAATAAAGAGATTTTGACTTTGATGATCATGGTTGAACCAAAATAGCTAGAGAATTGAAAAATGGCAAACATTTGGAAATTTAGTGTAATCAACGTCTACGTTTAGTCATAAGTTAGAAGGCGACCGGATAGAGCGGCCACACCTCCAACTCTGAGTATCCTTTATAAAATGGAGTAAGAACGACGTTTAAAGCTTAATTTACTTAAGAGGCCGCCCGAGTGCCCTCTATCTGGGGGTAGAGAATTTAATATGGGACAATTGCAAACATAATTTTAAGTAGATAAAACATAGAACTTCCTTGCCAAACAAATTACTTAATACAAGGATTCAAGTTCTATGTTCTTATGGGAAAATCAAGTTTTAATCAATCTAATTAATAATTTACTAAACTTCGGCTAGCTGGGGGCTTCGCCTCCAAGCCTCTCGATTTGGGTATTCGCTAATACTATACTTTTTGGTTAAAAGGATTTCATTGGGTTATGGGTTGTTGATGATCAGGCATTTTTTAATGCACTTTACGCCATATGTTTTATCTCAAGCAAATTTAAATTCTTAACACTGCCAAAAATTGTTTGTTCACTCAAAACTTCTCTTAGATGTAGCTAAGTACGTTGAATGATATCTCTAATGAAAGAGCATGATTCACTGAGTGTTCTTAGACCAAAACGAACAATTATCTCAATAACCTGAACCTGAGATATGACAGGACAAAGCTAAGAAAACATGGGAAAAAACCTTTTTGAGTATAGCTTCAGAAGGGTGTTAACTTCCCTATCCGCTCGGTTTTTCAAGGGCCGCCTCTTAATCTGTAGTTTGTGAGCTCGTAACCACTGTGTTAATGCGCTCAAGCCAGGGAAGAACATCGCCCATTCGCACTGCTTCCGCTGGTATGAGTGTCAAGTGCAAGCTAAAGCTCGTTGTTGCGTTCCTTACTACCCACATAAGTCACTTATAGCTGGGTTTTAATATATCCGATAGTAATTTGTGCGGATGTTAGATTTTTTTGGTTTACTGCCACACTATTTGAAATTAGACCAACAATATAATCTATAACTGTGACGTAATATTTTCAAATTTTAGGAGATGTGCCACTAAAGGAGGAAGTGACAAATGGAATCTTCAGGTAGAAGACTTCAAAGTGCCTTATTTTGACGATGTTCCAAGTGACCCTTCGTTTGAAGACATGCACGAAGTTGTTTGTGTTAAAAAACCTCGTCCTCAAATTCCTCTGCGCTGGCAAACACATCAGGTAAAATAATTAGTTTAGTTAAAAGTAGGGATGGGTCGGTTTTCGGTTCCACTAGTTCTTGCCGGAACCGATCACCGACACGGCAAAACATCGGTTCCTGGAACCGATGATTTGCTTATAACCGGCAAAATTTTGGAACCGACCCATCCCTAGTTAAAAGCAGTATTTTTTGTATAATGGTCTACAAAAAGTGTATAAACTTAAAATTCTTTCAATCCCTAGTTACAACATTTAAAGGCTGGTTTTCAGGTTTTCAGGCTGGTTTTTCATTAATATTCATTTCACACAAATTTAGAAATGTTAGGAGTTTTCCCTGTAAGGAAACATCAAGAAAAAGTGACGTGCACGAGAGAAGATTTAGAAGTACTTTAGGCGTTGCACAAAATTGGGAGTGTGGCAGTCCTCTTGTCGAGGCTAACTGGGGCTTTAGGCGTACAGTACTGTGCAATGTATTTCTTGCAAACAAACATCCTAGTTCTCACGTGTAACTGTTTTTGTTCAGGTGTTGCGGACGCTGTCAATGCTCATGCAAGAATGCTGGCATCAGAACCCCAAAGTGAGGTTAACTTCTCTCCGTGTCAAAAAGACTTTGTGTAGACTTAATAGTGACTCTGATCCCAATATCAAAATCATTTAGAGTTTTCAATTATATATATCTGGCAATTTATTTTGAATGTGAACATCATAAGGTAGTGAAGTAATTGCCATGAACCATGATTGAATTTCAACAAATAACTACGGTTAACTCTAGAAAAGACTCAGTTTTGTGAAAAGTATGGTTAAGGTTTACACAGAAATAACAAAAAAACCCAATTTTGAGTTTGGTTGGATTCAAAGTATTTTTACAGACAGAGATTTATTAAAACATTCTGTGATAGCTAAGCACATGTTCATTAAGTAAATGTACTGCTGATCTAATCTTCATAGTTATTATGTTAAGCACAAGTTGCTGAAGCACAAGACTTAAAAGTCTTCATTTTTGTTTGTTTTATTACTTTGAATTTTACTTTCATCTCTTATTGAAATGTACATATTTTTACTCTTTACAAAAAAGTATATCATATATTTTCATACTTTACATTAAAGTACAAAATTTGAGAGGCAAAATATGAACAGCTCTCATGTAAATACAATATAATACAAATGTCATCATAAAATACAGTAGAAAGATAAGATATTTAAGGAATGTAATATTTACATATTATTTTTAGTATCTACTAATTTTTTAATTACTACTGGCATTGGTAAATTAAGTAAGTGTTTTTTTTTATTCTAAAGCATGATTTTTGAAACTACAATTGTTCAGGAACATGTAGAAATTTATAAATGAAATTAATAAATAATTTTTGATCTTTTTGGTCCATAAAAAAGAATAACAAAGCTTTTTTATGTCAGAAAATCTTATATACAATTTTCAACGTTTGTATTTGTGTTGAAGTTATATGATAAAACAACCTATATATGTAAAATATTATGTTGTATATGAAAAAAACCTTATAAATGCACTTGTAGCTTCAAAAACAGGCTCAGTCCTAGTATATCAAACCAGATTATGTTATTGAATGAAGTTTGATTTCTCGTGGTTGTTACACCATGATACAATACCAACATCCAGTGTATTGAGTTGTATTGCTCATACTAAAGCATACACAATATCTAACATATCTGAAAAAAGCAACTTATGTAATAAGTAATTATTTAGTATTATTAATGCTAAACCTTGCTTACAAATCAATATAAGTAAGTAAATAAAATCTGTCCACTGAAAAATTTACCTTCAAAGTGGAATATTTATGTTTGACTAATGATTGTAATGTTTTTAATTGAGTCATTTATTATTTGTCTTGGATGTTATTTGTTACATATTGGTGAATGTTTTAACAGCAGCTTTGGTATTATATACTTATCGTAACTACTTAAAGAATAGACAAATTGATTTAAACGCCCAACAACTAAAAATTCATTATATTAAAGAAATACTCTTCATTTTTGTTGTTGTTTACCTATGGGCCAATACTGATAATTATTAAAATTGTTTTTGATTCAGTGCCACTAATGTGAAAGTCCGGTTATTCGTTAGTCAGTACAGTTTAGAAACGCTTCAGAATCCTGCTTGGTAATTGTTATGTTACAAGAGTTGTACTCACAAACATTGGCTTCCACTACATGGGTTGGTAACTCTCGCAAAATAGCAGGGTTAATAGTGTTCTCCCTCTATTTTTGAACTTTTAACTGTGAGGGTTTATTGTGTAATTTCATTTTAAGGGTTGAAGGAAGCACATATTTCTTGAAAAGTTGTATTTTTTGTATTTTGTAATTTTTTAGGCTGGTTATTGTTAGGCTTATGCCTTAGCAGATGGAAACTCGTGTGCTGCTCAACTAACCATATAAAAATAAATACAGATGTTTATATATATATTTTTTTCTATTCTTTAACTACTATACGAGGTCTGTACAATAAGTTCGCGAACTGGTTCAATATGGCGGCCTTGAGGTGACGTAAGCTCCATCAACATCCGCGTGACTACTGGACATCCAATGAAGCGTTATTGCTAGTTTGACAGTCGAGCTGTGCCTTTTAACCTGTCAGTGTCAGTTTACATTTTATTTGTTTTTGCTGTTCGTCGAAAAATGGAGTGATGAAATCACTGAACAACGAATCAACATAAAATTTTTAGTGAAGCTAGGGAAAAGCTCTCAAGATGATACAAATATATTGAGGGCTGGTGCAGCCTAAGCCTTGAAGCGTCCATTTTCAAGTGGATTAAGCGTTTCAAAGATGGCCGTGAAGCGCTAAAAGATGATGCAAGGCAGGACAGCCTTCAACCTCATGTGAGGATGAAAACATTAATCGTGTGCGACCTTTGGTGTCTGATGGTCGTCGGAAAACTGTTAGAATTATTGCAGATGAACATCTGAATTCTATGTTGACGTCCTTAGGCGCTTGAGAGGTTGGCGTCAAGTGAGGCCGAATTTGTGTCAAGGCGATGGATGGAATCTTCACCATGACAACGCCCTGCACATTTTGCTTTGATTGTTTGTGAGTTTTTGGCAACAAATTCCATCACCCTCCTTGACCACCCACTCTATTCGCCAGATTTTGCCCCTGTGTTTTGTCCTTTTTCCAAAATGCAAAATTGATGAGAGGCATCACTGGATCATTGATGTTGATTCATTGTTCAGTGATTTGATCAATCTTCATTTTTCGACGAACAGCAAAAACAAATAAAATATAAACTTACACAGGCAGCTTGATAGGCACAGCTCGACTGTCAAACAAGCACTGATGCTTCATTGGATGTCCATTAGTCACGTGATGTAGTTGGTGGAGCTTTACGTTAAGCCTCAGGGCCGCCATAGAATTGAACCAGTTCGAGAACTTATTGGACAGACCTCGTAATTATTGTAAACATACTGACATATTTTTGTTTTAAGAATTAGTAGTAATGTTTTAAGAATTTGTTAGTGTTTTTGTTCATATTGCAAGCTTTTGCACTGTCTATTTATCAGATACAGAATTTATTACCGTAACAACAAATTAAAATGTTGAAACAACTAAATTTGTATTAAATACTTTTAAAATGTATAAAAATATTGATCTGTACAGTTATTTTTGAGTTGGGCAGCAAACCGATTCCCTTTTCTGAGAACAATAGCTAACTTAATTTATGCATAAACAGATTTTTTTTAAATGCCTAAAGAACCAATAAAAGGCTCCCTTTTAAACTGAGTTACTCCCGCCAGTGAAATCTGCGGTAATGCAGTCTGACATAATGCAACAAAATTTGTAACATGTAGGGGTACCCATAACATGTAGGGAATTTCATTATAAAAACCATATTTTAATTATTTTTTTTACTAATTTACGTATATACCTTCAGTATACCCCCATTTAGTGTAATGCATTTGTTCATTTGATGCTCCCATGGTTTTAAGCACCTCTCATACCCCTTAGTCTGAATGGCTGCTGCTCCATCCTCGTTTGCCTTTCACTCTTTCATTTTCCTCATACTTGATATTTTGTGTAATTTTTCATTTTGGGGAACATAAAAGTTCCTTGGGACAAGATTTGGTTGAGTATGGGTTGTGGGAAGAGTCATGCTGGTATTGGCCAAAAGCTAAGCGCGCACTGAGATGGCTACATGGGCAGGCATTGTCATGATGAAAGAACCAGTCTCCATATCGCCAAAATTTAGGTCTGGAGTGTGTTGAAATTAGCTAAACTGAATTTTAACACACTCAGACAGCTGAAACATTCCTAATGGTCCTCTGACGGTCTTCTTGCAATATTGGCCGGGTTTTACTGAACAATGTCACCAATCCGAGAAATTTGAAGGTGGTCAGGGCGGGCTTCTTCAATCGACATGGCCCATCTTGAATTTGGGAAAAATCTTTCTTTTTTCTGGTTTTGCTTAAAACATTGTCTTTGTAAGCTTTTTAATATTTGCAACCGTTTCTGACACGTTATTACAGAGAAAAAAGCAAAAACCTCACTGCTGAACTTTGTCCATTTAATTAAACCACCAAAAAACAAAGCGAGGCAGAACAAAGAATACTTGTAGAAAAATGCACACAGCTCTCTTCACAGCCTCTCAACTGGCCAGTGCACTGAACTCAGGAAGAGTTACGCTTTTATCCCATATTGGGCAAAATGTGAACTTCATGCTCACCATCGACCGATTCCAGATACTTTTGGGTACCCCTCGTAGCAGGGCTAAAACGTTGCTAGTAAAATATTGTGGGACTCAACTGACTTTTCGTAGCATATTGCAGGATTAATATGGAGGTTGTAGAATTAAATTGGATGTCTTGGAACCAATCTCGAGCCAAAAAAATATTCAATTGAAACGCACATTTTAGTAAAAGTACAATACATACAGAACTGATTCTCATGGCACATGGAAGTAATTTGTAGAGAATCAGCTCTAGAAAGTTATCATGGGAGTAAATTGGCACTTGGAAGTTATCCCGAGAGTGAATCGGCACTCGGAAATTATACCGGGAGTGAAATGGTACGTAAAAATAGCCAAGTAACTACAAATCTCAAAACCTAACCTCGGTTAAAGTACCAAAATTTGTGTGATTTACCTTGAAAATGAGTCGCATATGAACTGTGAAAAGACTTGAAACACCGTAAACTAAACCAGACAGTAGACACCCGGCAAAAGTGTTAAAGAATCAGTATTGGCCCATATTTAATTTGAAGTTATTAGCCAAATGTAGTTTATTACTGATTGTAATACAAAAATGTTTTTAGTAATTTGGTGAATTATATGTTTTAGTTTATAAAATGCTTGCAGCAAAGAATATTACATATTCAACTATTCAAATAATAAGCAACATTATCAAAATGTCATATCTGTCAAGTTTTAATCTGTGTTCATTTATGAAGTCATACGAACTCTTTACTGAAGACTATCAAGGAGTCAATCTTATTTGAACATGTTAAATGCAGTATAAAGTCAGAATATATAATAATAGTTAAATATGAATATAGTTTGTAACGTTTCAAAACTAGTTTTTGAACCAAATCTTTATTATTTTAACTTATTCCATCTTGTAGGAAAAGTGGCATGTTTAGAAATTTTCAGCCGTTCAAAAGTTAAGGTGGGGAGGGAATGTATGTATTTTTTAGATTACCTGTTATCAATGGGTTTTACCAACAACCTACAGTTGTACAAGTTATAAAATACACCTTCACCTAAAGTTACCACTTAGTCACATAAGCAAAATTGATAGAGGAGACTGCGGGGATCGAACCAGCGAAGATGAGGCCTGGACTTCGCCGCAGCGTTACCAACCCGCTATAGATCCGGTCTGAATAGGTGATATATCTGGTCTGTGGGGTATTTAGTTTATCCCTCTTGGGAAAAGGTACTAAATTCCTCTATTGCGGTTGTCGTGGGAATTTATTTTATGAGGTATAATTCTTGTATCTTGCGTATGTTGGCTATGCCTTATCAATGTGTCCAGCTTGGAATGTGTCCATTCACCTGTGTCCTATTAGAATGTGTCCCTATTGAACGTCACCGTCTCTCCATACCAGTTGGACCACAATAAATTTTAAAACAGTCATGTTCAGGAGCTTGATGTTGCGTGTTTTCGCTTTGGAACAAACATTGCAAAACTTGTTCTTTACACCAAAAAGATTTTCTTGGTTTGTGCACCAATCACCACACCTGTAAACAAATAATTTCATACATGGTCGTTAGTCTTTTGTAAAGTCGTCTAAACTACAATCCATTCATAGTATCAGCGTTGAATCAAGCGTTTAGTGTTTCACATATTCATTGGCTAGTGTTCTGTCTCGACCTCCATCTCGAAGCCTCATAAATAATTACTTAGTACCATCTTTCCCTCGGTCTTGAATTCTGTATTGTAAAATTTATGCCCCATACATATCGGTCCAGGACTGGAAGGTTTTCACTACAACGACACTGTTGTGTGCCACAGAGAGGGCAGAACACGACAAGTCAACATTTTAAAGCGTGGTTTCTTCGTTGTCCAGTTTGGTATAGTGAGGTGTAGTACTGTGCTGTGAAATGGATGAAGAGTATGTAGAAAGTATCAAGAGTATTGAGCCTAGGTCAAGAGTAAAATAGTATATTAAAATATTATATTATATTTTATTATATGTTATAAAATATTAAAACATGGTGTCCACAGTTTGCAAAAGTAATAATACTAATTTTAAATGATAACTTCAAAAATTGTGTATTAACCACAACATGTTCCCAGAAAATTAATGTCATTGTCGAGTGGAAATACCATAATTGAAAGAAATTAACACTACTTTGGTATACATTTATAGATCTTTTTAAATCCTTAGGGCATAATGCCCGTCACGTTGCCTCATCATGTGATCTGTCTAGCCTTACAGTGTCAGTGGATATACAAGTGAAGGGCCGGAATTGCGGACGCCTCACTGAGAGAGGCTCTGTAATGCGGCTATATAATATGTTGTTACATATTACCAAAAAAAAAGAAAACCGGCCGGAATGTTGGTTGCTTTGCTAATCCTACCCCAACATCTATAACCTTTTTTGTCCTTATAACATTTTGTGTTTTGGGTCCCAAATTACTGGTTCCTCCTGGTATGCCTCAAGGAAACTTTAACTCATTCGACATTTCACTCATCTCACCAACTCAAACAGCACTAGTGAAATTAACAGCGAACTAACGACAAACACAATAGACTCGCGCACGGGCATGTACACGAATGAGCAGGAGTGTGTGGGACGGTCTATTCGTCAGCCTCGTCTCGCCATTCGGTGTCACTCGTCAGTCGTCTCCTTTGACTGGACACAAAAACCGACAAAATCGGGAATGATGTGAGGCGAGCCAGTGTAATCAATCTCGAGCGGTGGCGAATAGCCTCCACACTCGCGTTCGTCCTGCAAGCTAGACTTCGGCGAGTGTAGAGGCGGGATGACAGACGTGTCGCTCTGTGTGAGCTTCAGCGGGCTTTACCTCTAGCGTGGAGAGCACTGACAGTGTTTACCTCAACACTGATTGGTACTTCAGCGTGTTGTCTTCTCTTGTTAATTTGAGAACAATTCTCTTTATAATTATCATATTGTAAAATGCTTTACAAATGCAACGTCGGTTATTTTAGCAAATATAACATTGCCGACGCGGCGACGCGTAGACAACAAAAAAAGGTGAAGTTTGTCTTGTTTAACGAGGCGAATTTATGACTACAAAGTCCTCTCTACCACTCAACCTTGACCTTTACGTCACCGTATAGCCACATTACAAATTATAAGTGGTGACTGCCGGGATCGAACCGAAACACATCTGATAACTAAATCATGGAAGTACAGTACTTTTAAACTTTAATTATAGACATTATCACTGTGCTTACCAAGTAAAACAGTATATGACATTCTGTTTGGTTAGTTACATTACGGCTATAAATATAAATTTACGAATACAAATTTAACTTATAAAAATTAGTGTGTCCAACAAAATAAATAAAAAGATATAATATGTGAACGCTGGCGAGGGGAGGAGAGACACTAAAGCTGTCCATGGTTTAAGACTTGTTGTTTTGTCGATAACAACACCAACAAGATTTATTGTCAATTTGTACTAAGAAGTTGGTTTCATTTGACATAACAATAAATTTAAAAATACAATACCACTGGTAATGACTTAGATCTATAGAGAAAAAAAACAAAGAAATCAAATTAAAATTTTAAGCCTCCATGAATTCTCTCAAATTATAAAACTAATTAAACAACTTCCTACCAGCTTCAATTGGTAGTTTGTCGAACATTTGAAGCCGATGGTAAGAGAGCTTAATTAAATTTTGCTTTCTTATAAGTCATACACAGTCTCAGTACTACAATCACCAAAGGAATATTTAGATATAAAGAACAATAAAGTTTCTAATATGTATAATAAAGCAAAGGGTAGTTAGTATATGTAGAGGTTTGAAAGCATCTCGACAGGTGTCCCTGTAATTTAGTCTGCATATTATTCTTACTGCAATTATTTGCAATATAAATACACGTTGGATCTTCCCATCAGAGCAATTGCCCCATAAACATATGCCATAGGATAAATATGGATGAATGAGGCCATAGTATGGTAATATTTCGTAGTTGTCAACCTGAAATAAGTTACAATCGGCTCTTGGTAAAGATCAAAGATAATTAACAACTTTTAGTTTTCATCACCTAATTTATGAGTGCTAGTACATCATGTAAATCAGTGAGCAGTCGACAACAGCTCAACATTATTTTTTGAAACACCTGTTTATTATACTAAATTAAATAATGTTGAACGTTCAAATGAGTAAAATTGTGTATGTTTGAAAGGGATCTTGCCTTGGGGTCAGAATGATTTACAATTTCAGCTGTATTCTGTAAAATAATTATGACGATTGCGGTACATTCAGTAGTTTACACGGTATAATGACAACATTATTTATTAATCCATCGGAACTAAACTCCTTCATGGTTTAAATGAATTTATGGGAAAATGTAGAGGCTTAGTTGCGAGCAGAACTCCCTGCGAGACTGAGATGAGGAGGTAACTATTGTTTGTTTACATGCAGTCGTGTAGGGCATGGTGTAGGGCACAGATTGAGCTCAGTGGCTGGTAGAGAGCAGAGCGCAGTGTGTGTGTGTACTGTGCCTGTGAGCGGAGGAAAGAACGTGGGCGGTTGAGGAGTGGTAGGGGAGCTGCTGCGTGTGTGAGTGTGGCCTCGTGTTAGTCACTGTACACACTCCATCGCCTGCTGGCGATTTCACCCGATCTCGTTTGCTGTTAACCTCGAAAATACTTGATAATGGTTTATGTACATTTTTTTCACTCATTCTGTACATTATTGCCCATCATCTGACATGTTTTTTTTAAGCAGATAGTGTCAATATAAGTAAGATATGATTTTTTTAAAAAACGTCACTTTTTTATTTATGAACGATATGGGGAAAAAAGTATGTAAGTTGGTTTGGACACATCTTTTAGGAATTTTAAGTATAGTTGAGTTGATATCGATCAAACCACCGACTGGGAGAGACAAACGAGTCGACACTTTGACCTTACTATAACTTCATATAACAACACATAAAATTTTTTGGTCCAATTTTTTTCACTCTTTTAATAGGCTAATGCTTATATAAACAAAAAATATGACACAAAAAATATTTTGTTGACAAACACCCTTAACCTGTCAGTGTCAGTTTACATTTTATTTGTTTTATGTTACGTCGAAAAATGGGTAGTGGGAAATCACTGAACAACGAATCAACATAAAATTTTTAGTGAAGCTAGGGAAAAGCTCTCAAGATGATACAAATATATTGAGGGCTGTTTACAAGAAATAATGCTTGAAAGCGTCCATTTTCAAAATTGGATTAAAAGATGGCCGTGAAGCTAAAGATGATGCAAGGCAGAGACAGCCTTCAACCTCATGTGAGGATGAAAACATTAATCGTGTGCGACCTTTGGTGTCTGATGGTCGTCGGAAAACTGTTAGAATTATTGCAGACATCTGAATTCTATGTTGACGTCCTTAAGCGCTTGAGAGGTCGCGTCAAGTGAGGCCGAATTTGTGTCAAGGCGATGGATGGAATCTTCACCATGACAACGCCCCTGCACATTTTGCTTTGATTGTTTGTGAGTTTTTGGCAACAAATTCCATCACCCTCCTTGACCACCCACTCTATTCGCCAGATTTTGCCCCTGTGTTTTTGTCCTTTTTCCAAAATGCAAAAATTGATGAGAGGGCATCACTGGATCACTTGATGTTGATTCATTGTTCAGTGATTTGATCAATCTTCATTTTTTGACGAACAGCAAAAACAAATAAAATATAAACTTACACAGGCAGCTTGATAGGCACAGCTTCGACTGTCAAACAAGCACTGATGCTTCATTGGATGTCCATTAGTCACGTGATGTAGTTGGCAACGCCTAACATTAAAATATAATCCATTTAAAATTTTAACTATTGTTTTAATAGTTTGTAGAAGACGTTGCCAACTATTTTAAGTGTACTTTAAATCTTGTTTTTAAATTATCAAAAATCAAAAGACGAGTTTATATTTCAATTTGTCTAAAGTTAGAAGCGTTGTTTTGGAACTTTCATTCTAAAGGCAGTTTCAAAATTATCTGTAAAACAGAAATATCAAATACGTATAATAAATATTTGATTCCACATACAAGACTTACTATATCCTCTATTATTTTGACCTTTACAGTATTAGTCCCAGTAATGAAGTACCAACTACCAAGACAATTTGAGAATTGATTGATCAACCCTAATCTATTAGAGGATATGTAGGAGGGTGAAGAAATGTGAGAGAGCCCATATAGAATCTGTAAAAATGCATTAGTAAATCTCTTGTTGTATATAAAATTAAAGGTCATTTGTTAGTCAAATTGGATGCTGTAAATTTCACCTAGATTTATTGGCCTTGAACTAAATGAACTTTAATTTTAAGACTAGTAAACTGTGAAATGTCACCAATTTCGTTTTTACAGTCAACCTAGTGTAGTGAAACTTGTGGCACTCAATTTTACTAAATGATTCCTTTATTTTGATACAGCCTTTTAATGGGCTGTTCTTACAAATTTTACTGCAACTCCTTTGATCGTGTCTACAATCTACCCAAATTTCCTTTTACTCACAGAGATGATCAATTCTCAAAGTTGTACATGAATTATTACAAAGAAAAATCTTTACGAGGACAGGAGTATATAATAAATACTCTGTGAACAGGAGTAATGAGAGTTTGGGAAATATTCACAATTTTTTGTAAACATAGTTTGTAGTAGTTTATTATCAGATGCAACTTTCTGTGGCAATCAATGATTTCTCCTACATAAAACAAATAAACACAATAATAATGTTTTCATCATTCTCTTGTCAGACAGAAAAATAAGAGACCTGGGCAATAATAACTTATGAACTTTATGCTATCAATTTGATTGTTAATAATCTCATTCCAATTAAATTTTGAATATAACAAATTCATATACAGATATTAAGTTTAAGTCTACAAAAATAATATTCCTACAGAGAAAATGAATGTTTGATAAGTTTCCTAATTATATTAAATGTTTAAGGTTGATAAACCTGGACCTAGCAGGAAGAACTGAACCAAATTGACATGTGATCAACAAACATGTAAAACGCATTTACATCTTAAGCCATTTTTTAATGTTAACAGAACTCAAACTGAACCACATTTACAAATGTGGAACCATTTTTTTGACATGAATTTTGACACCAGAATTTTGACATGCAAACTCAAATCATACCTTCCTGGGATGTTTGAAATTAAAACCATCATTTGTCTGCCAAATTAAACTTGTTTGGTTTGGTTTGACAAATCTAGTTGGTCGCACAACATTGACTATATAGTACTACAGTAACTCTCCTACTCTTGGTCCTTGTCTTAGCTCATCAACAATGATTAGATCTGATTGTGTCTACTAAATCAAAATTCCAGCTTACACCACTGCCGCAGATTCAAGAACAAAAGTCATTCAACTCCTTCAACCTAGCTTGTAAACTTTCACCCATGTCAGGTTCACTTCGTAAAATAGTTGTTGCTTCAGCTAATATTTGTGTAACCTCTGACAAATGTGCCTGTTAAAAACAAAACAAAACATGAGCACTCTCAAATAATTAAATACAATTTTTATTTTATAACAGATTCACGGAGGGATACTGTAATTATAGTTAAATATAAAGAAAAAGTACATAGTACCCTGGTAAAATTGTATTTTAACATGGACCGTTTCAACCTTTAGGCCATCTTCCCGCATCAATGATACAATACAATTTTACCAGGGTACTATGTACTTTTTCTTTATATCTATATAATTAAATACAATTATAATTTAAAATTGTAACCTTGTATTGTGTTGACAAATCCAACCAATTTGAATGGAAAATTGAACAAATAAATAAATACGCCAACACATAGCTAATTGCTGAAGGCTGGCATGAGTGAAGAGAATTTCTTCGCAAATTTTTACTCTAATTCACAAATTGTAACTCTAGCTCATTACACTCAAAGCCTCACATCAACATTTTGGTCTTAGCATTTCATGGTCTAACATCCCACCCAGGTGTTTCGAGGCTCTTCGCTACCCAACCTCAACCTCAACACAACCTCACTTCGGTCTTGAGCCTCAGATTTCCGACATCTTTTACTGCAATTCTAACTACATATCATAAAAAGAAAATGCATTTCAATTTTCATTAAAATCGGACTACTCACTCCGCTATTATAGTGAAAATAATTTTTTTCCGGCCATTTTGAAACGCCTTAAAGATTTTCAATACATTTACTGATTTTATATCATTATAAACATTATTTTAGTGAAATCTCCCCCTCCCCCAAAGAGTAGGTAAATTTTGCTGGCTAATGAACCTGGCCAAGTGTTTTACAAAAGAAACATTTGTAGCAAATTTTATGAACATTTGACAAAAACACGTCTTGTAGAGAGCTCTTACGGGGGGTTCCATAAGTAAAACCTCCCATGGTGTTATGGAAAAAATCCAGAAATGATTTAAAAATTTTTGTTTTCAGATACTATTTTGTTTTTTCACTAATTATTTATTTTCTACCACAACACTTATTGGATTTGGCTCAAACTTAATGTAAATTTGTATCCAAGTAAGACCATTTATGTAAAGAATTACGAGCACGATTTAACTTACCATTTTAAAATAATGGCTATTTTATGGTATTTTTAGGAAGGTTATCCCCTTAATTAGTGAATAAACGCCGAAGTTTGCACTACAAAATAATAGTAATTGCGTTAAAAACATGAGTCCACTCACTCCACAGGGCAAAACACAAACTGTCTCTTAGATGAAATGACTGACCTAAGTGCCTCGCGCACGTTAACTTGACAACGTGTCCAAAAGTGTCACTTTAGGACATAGTGATGAAAATAATACACTATTGTTGTTGTGTTATTTTAGTTTTTTTTGCCAACACAAAATATATTTTGTTTTCGGACAATAAAATGTTTATATTTATGTTAATGTATAAATGTTAAATTTGAATGGAAAAAGAATGCCTTTATTGCATGAATAATCTTCAACAATTCATTAAAGTGTTTTGAACGTTGTGTGAAAATTTAAATGTTGCAGAATGGAAAAAACCTAACCAGTGGTTAGTTAACTAGTTGGTAAGCAGGCAATTGAAAAAACGGTCCTAGGTCTTTTCAGAATACAGTAGTGTGAGTGTGATATTAAAATTACCTGAGCCTTTTCCTTGGTGATTAAGTCCTTCTCAAATTCTTTCTTTACTTTGATAACTTTGATGGCCTGCAGATCGTAGAGCAGCAGACCTCTGAGTCTGGAGTGTCCAGGATCCAACTTGTCTGCCAACTCCAGCAGTTCTTCGCACAATCTCTCTGCATTGTCCAGTGTCACCTCCGACAGCTCTGAACAATCCAAACACAATCAATCATGTCATGTGAATAACATTTGTTGATGAACCTAAGACAACTAAAAATAAAACTCATTTATTGATTGTATGTCTCAATTAGTGTTCTAGAGGTAGTTTCTGTTGAAGGAACTTGTTGAAGCCTGGGTAGGGGAAATCAGGTGTCAGAGTAGGGAGTACAGCGGCGGAGGGGAAATCCACCTGACAGACCAGCCCGCTGCGCAACTATACTGGCTGCAAACCTTGACCATTACACGCGGACTAAAAAAAATAGTTATCACTCATCAAAGGTTAACTAGGGACAATGTAACTACTGGGATAACTTAATTTCTAACTTTTAATATATTTTATTTATTAATATGAGCCTTACCTGATAGTTTACTCCCATAAAGCTGCTCTAAAGCATATTTAGCTTGAATGATGTGACAATTTGTAGTATGAAGAACAGAGTCATCTTTTAAGTATTTGTCAATTAAAGCTTCTAAACTTGGAATGCACTTGTCAGTATTTTCAATTTCCCTCTTAATAGTTTCATTACCCAACGCCATCTGTCGAGCTTTAATCACATGAGAACATCTTTGACATCTCCAATCTGACATTAAGTCCAAAGGGTTTAGGCAAGTAACATAGCCTTTGCATTTGGAACATAAAATACAACTGAAAAAAGTGCCAAATTCTGTGGAATCTTTACATCTTTCACAATCACATTCAAAACATTTGAAAGCCTTCAAATGTTGTCTTCTATCATGAGTGCTCCACAACGCTTGTGTGTAGGTTGCACTAATAATCTCTCCTTTTTTAATTCCTTTGCTTGCCATGACAACTATTGAATAGTCGTCACCTGCAAACACATGTTTGGTGTTTGGACGACAGTTATGAGACATCATAGAAGCTTTGCTGTAAAGTGCCCTAATTTTCACGTTACCCTTTTTCCTCCTCACTTCAAACGCATTAGTGTCCAAAATTGCTGCCACTTTCAAAATTGTTTCCTCGTCAAACTGATTTAGTTTCAGTGCTTTTTGAAGAAATCCTACAATGTTTACTTTGAAAATATTGTACAACGGGGTATTTATTCTCGATTCTAAGTTAGAAGAAAGAGAGAGAACTTCTTGCAGCTTTTTAGAATCTAAGAGAAGACATCTCAGTGGAAGAATGACACAGTAGGCAGGTTCTTTCCGCGGCTCCTCTCGGTAAGTGATAAGAGACTTGTGATCGTACTTGGCCATGAGCTGACACTCTGCCTTGTGATGAGGCGAGGCTTGACACTGAGGTCCACACAGGGGCCAGTCACAGTCACTGCACTTGTAGAACTGGTCAGGAGTAGAGAGTAGACTGTGACAGCCCAGACACACTGGTAAGCTTGACACCTTGGGTCCACACACCAGGGTGTCTCGCGTAGTATCACCTCCCCAGGTGAGATGTTGCGTGTTGCTACCATGTAGCGGCCCAGGCGCTCACAGCACACTACTTGATAACAGATGCACTCTCTCTTGTGTGTGCGCCAATGTTGCTTCTGGTGTTCCTTGCCACAGTAGTGTACTGCCTTGCACACTGAACATCGCTGACTCGCCGCCTTCCCACACACAGCACACCCGGTACTCATTTCAACCTACGAACAAATAATCAATAGTAGATACACATAATTTATTTACGAACTAAACAGCACAGCTCTGTGAAG
Source organism: Matsumurasca onukii (assembly GCA_018831715.1). Lineage (NCBI taxonomy): Eukaryota > Metazoa > Arthropoda > Insecta > Hemiptera > Cicadellidae > Matsumurasca > Matsumurasca onukii. The sequence goes on along the minus strand of CM032060.1, from coordinate 33,147,608 downwards.
AGGTAGCTGTGGAAAAGGCTGTCAATAGCAGTACAAGGGCTAGGGGCATGAAACACTAGGCCCTACCTTACAATTGTTTACATGATATGTACTAAAACAGGAAACGCTTTATGGATGAGAGTTTTGGGAGGAAAAATGTAATCATGTATAGGATCAAAGAGAACACTGTTGATTGCACAGTTTCAGTTTACGGTTATGTAAAATATAAATAACCCACAACGGTTCTCACAGGAGCGAGACTAATAGTCATTTTTATAGGTGGAACTGTGAAAGCAGAAGACAGAAGGAAGAGGCGAGCAGGCAAGGGGTTCAGTGGCAGCGAGTGAGGAAAGACAAGGATACGTGGAGTTCATGTTTAACAACAAGAGAACGTATGGGCTCCTGTAATATTGAATGGGCAGGCTCCTAATAGGGTAGCATATTACTGATATCAAACAAAACATTTAACAGTATAACGTTAAATTTGTGAACATTTCCAAAAAATAGAGGGCTAAGATATGAAACTTGAAATATTGTTCGTAAATCCTTTGAGCTTGATCATGTTGTGTTGAGCCAGCGACCTCAGTTTTGAGAATACCCTACGGCCTTTAAATTTAAAGGCTCCTTTATATTCTTCTTGAACGTGAATATATATTTATTTATAAAGAAATTAGAGTATTTCAACACAAGCCAAATAACGAAAGTTACATATACAATATAAACAAACAAATATAAATTAGGAAAATATTTTAAATACGTGACTAGTAGTTTTAAATAGCATAGTTGTTCGAATAGCTAAAACTTTGATACAAGTCGAGAAATGTGAAAGTTATTAAACTCGCAGGAAAGTGGTGTACCTTTTCGATCCCTTGTTGTTATGAACTATTAATGCCGTCAGCATGGTGACACCCAGACCCGGAGCCAATAAATGAGCCCAAATAAGCCCCAGAACGCGTTTTGAGAATTTAAGAAATCTGTATTTAATTTGTATCACAATAATCTTTTATCTCTGAATACAAAATTATGCTCAACCATCAGGTTGAAATAATTATAAAAAATTGAAATCATACACACAACCCTGACAAACATGTGTTATTTCAATGGTTCTTGAAAAACGTAGGTTACCGTACTTAAGGTATTTGAAATTAACAGAAGATAAAAAATTACATATAATACAAATTAAATACATACATAATACAAATTAAATACATGGAAATAGTGTGAAACTACCTGGGATCAGGGGAACGGGCTCGGACTCGGAGCATGTGTGGAGATTAGAGACAAAGTTGGAGTATACGAGTGCGCCGCTAGACGTGGCTGCTATATTTGTCTTGGCAGTGTTCTCAGTAGCGTGGACAGCTGATCCAGTCAGTCAGCCAAATCCAGCAATAACAATTTGTGCTCATCTCATCAATATCCAACAATCACACATCACAAAAACACGCGCTATTACAGTAACTAGCGGATATCTGGCAATGTACAATGAACACTTAAACTAAGTTTCTTGCTGTGAGTAAGCAGTCTTTACAGTGTAAATTTAAAACGTATTGTGCTATACAGATCGTCTGAACCTTTATCTAACCTAGCCTCGGTCTGCTGCCTCGGTGCCTTGCAACAATCGGGATTCCAGCATTTAGTGTTTACTCGAGTTTACACAAGAATACAACAATAACAAAAATGTGGTATGGATTAGCGCTCGCCTCGGCCTGTGGCCTCATTGTCTATACCAGTGGCGTAACTAGGATTAGGTCCTGGGGGTATGAACTACCAGTGGTCCTGGGGGGTATGGTATACCACCCAGAACAAGCGGAGGTCTGGCCCCCCTGACATAGTTGAAATTTGAACCCCTTGAAAACGTATTTTAGCGTCATTTGTATCTTCTAAAGACTGAATAATATTTTTTTTTGTTAGCCCACTTGACTAAAAACTATTAATAGGCAGGGTCGTAGCCAGGATTTTGGGGCTACCGGGCAGACAGTACTCGGGTCTAAAGACATAACCAAGATGGAGTTAAGTCCAAGATGGAAATGAAGGTTCTACTTCTAAAAGAAAGTTACGGAGGAGTATTCATTATAGAGTTGACTCTCAAGAAAATCTAGAAATTTAATGCAAAATGGTGCATTTGAAGCCTTTTTATGTCTGCACGTATGTCTGCATGGGTCTTATGGAATAGCTGATTTTTGCTTGAGTGTTATTTTGATTTCAGGTAAGAAACAGCTATTCCGTAGCCTCAGTGTTAAAAATAGTGTATATAGTTTGCCGCAATACTTAATGTGCAGAAACTCTATATTATATCAACGTCATAGACCATACTTTTTGCGTTCTTATTTTATTCAAATAAGCGTAATGTTCATTCTTTCCAACATACTATCAGTATTCAGTATGACACTATCACAAACTCTCTGGTACTTGCCATAAAAACAAATTGTGAATGTTAAATAATTTAAATAGCAAGGCAGATAGATACATTTTTTTAAATGATCTAGATTCTTGTGTGATAATAATAAGTTAAATGGAATAAATAAACACACTTTGACAAAGTCAGCGATCAAGGGAACCGTTTCCGACGCGACTACTCAAGAACTATACAGGGTGATTCTAAAATAGGGCGCCAAATTTCAGGGGTAGGTTCCTTATGCAAAAAAAATGAAAAAGGTTCCTATAAACATGGGTCCTAAAATTCTTCGTTTCCCAATAGCCGCCATTTTGTATTTTTTCCTTAAAAATTTATATCTCCAGAACGGTTTGACCGAATGCATTCAAACTTGGTGTTTATGTGTCATAAGGTCAATTTGAGAAAAAAGATTATTTCATAAAAACTTAAAGAAAAATCATGGCGGCTGTTTAAATTTTTCAAATAAAAATACCATGAAAATGGCGCATAATACTAAACATTTACAAGAATAAAAAAGTTGTATTTTTTAATTTTACATAAAGGTAGAAACTTATTTTTCCGAATTTTACATTAATATTTTCACTTTTTACGTCCTTTTACAACTGGTACATTACCAGTTGATCTTTGATGTTCACATCTCAAGTTGCACCTGTCAAACAGGTGAATAATATTTACAGTCAGCTGATCCAAAAGTGAAAACTATTACCATTAGGTTTAAAAACAGCTGTTTTCAATTGTAATTGTTAACCAGCTGATACCCAAAAGTATTTGCAAAGTTAATATTTACTAACCCATAAATTGTTTTACGCTTTCACGATTGATTTTACGTTATTGTGACCTTTTGTTAAAATGGTTCAGTATATGATTTAGAATATTGTCCTCCAGATCGATGGTTCTCATGTACCATGGTTTTCCTCGGTTTTTTGTTTTAACTTGCAGATTCCCAGTCTCACCAAGCTTTCGAAAAAGGGAAGCAAAACACAAGGATGGTTTGGTTGTTGTCTGTTAGGAAAAGTCGGCAAATACAACCACGCTGCCTCTTGGCCAAATCCATTGGCGCGCCCATACATAAATATCATATCCGCTTGTTCTTAATACGCATACTGAACCATTTTAACAACAAGTCACAATAACGTAAAATCAATCAAGAAAGCGTAAAACAATGAATTGATAAATATTAACTTTGCAAATACAGTACTTATAGCTATCAGCTGGTTAACAATTAAAATTGAAAACAGCTGTTTTTAAACCTAATGTGGTAATAGTTCTCATTTTTGGATAAGCTGACTGTAAATATTATTCACCTGTTTGACAGGTGCAACTTGAGATGTGAATATCAAAGATCAACTGGTAATGTACCAGTTAAACTTGCATACCAAGTTTGAATGCAATCGGTCAAACCGTTCTGGAGATATAAAATTTTAAGTAAAAAATACAAAATGACGGCTACCGGGCTAATGAAGAATTTTAGGACCCATGTTTATGAGAACTTTTATCATTGTTTTTGCATAAGAAACCCACCCCTGAAATTTGGCGCCCTATTTTAGAATCACCCTGTATATAGTAATGTTTTTCTTTACGATAGTTAACTAACACTTTTATTGTTCACCTACGAAAGTGCGAAAATAAGATAAATTGGACAGCTACTTGTTAGTTGTTTCATATGCTAAGAGTTTACTAACAATTGAAATAATTGAAACCATGTCCTGTCCTTCTTTCAACTTCGTCGCAAAGTAGTGCAATCAAACGCCGCTAGGTGTCAGGGGAAGCGTGCTTTCTGCGTGTCTTTGATAATCCTGTTGGGTCAAATGTCCTGATAGACAAATTCATATAGGTCCACAACAGAAAATTGCTTTACATGACTCAACCACTGTAGACACATTTATTTATTATAAAAGAAGACGAAAGTACTCTTGAGTCTGGTGGCCCGAAGACATATACAAGAGTTAGCACTGGTAGGCATACTTTCAGACGTACTTCCTTCTGCTGTTCAGTATAGTAACAGTACTTGTATGTTTTTATATCGGAATATTGTAAAGTAATTCATCTATCGTCAGGTTTATATGACGTAGGCCTATGTACAGTCGTGTATACTCGTATGTATAGTCTATTCTTTTTTAATTGGTTTCTATCATAACAATGAATTGGTTTTAAGTTAAATTATAAAACTTTGTTTTTGCCGTAACACCTATAACTAGGAAGTATATTTTAAATTTCTTTGATTACACAGTTTTAACTTATGACAGAATGTAGGCTAAACCAAACGGGAAACAAACATTTCAGTTAAAAATTTAATAATAAAACGTAGAGCGAGGAAAAATTGAACGGTATTCGCTCAAGTTACACCACCGACTATTACAATAATAATAACTAGATTATCATAGATCATCCGTAAACACTTCGAAAATTCTCAAAAATAAAGTCGAGGTTGATCTAAGGGTGAAACAACTTATGCGACAAACATTTACTGGACTAAAGTTGTAGACATGTTGAGCGTCTTTAATTATGTTCTAATAAAGTTCTTTATTTTGTGATCATAGTCAGACGTAGTCACTATTCATGCACTACAGCTAAAGTAAGAAAACATATTTTATCTAAGGACCCTTAATAATATTGTTTCATGGGACCCCTAATTAAAAACTACTTTAAGCGATTTTCTTCTTTAAAGTATTTTGTCATTTCATTTTGATTTCTTATAGTTGTCAGTAGGCACATTAAGGCAAAACAAATATGCACAGTTTCAACCGATTATAATACATTTTGTTCGAATTACCGCAAGGATTCACAAACACTCACGACAGAGAGAACACAATAACTTGTTTCCAAGTATAAGGATTAAATCGTAAGAATTAAACATAGTGACATCAAATAACCAAGTGCTCAATAATAGGCATTGTAAAATTTAGTTTGAAATTGATGAAGGTTGAAATGTTGTGACACGTAGAGAGGAGTTGGGAAAACAGTGGACACTAGAGTGGAGCAGGTCGTGTTTGTGTGCGCGTGCTCACACATGGGATCAGCTGATTTACCCAATAGGACGAGAACAGCTGATGTTTACAAACATTAACATATGTGAGAGTCAGCTGCACACTGTACTCTGTACAGGTAAGGGTGTACGAACTCGCCGGGTGTCACACGCCGAGTAGTTAGTTCAAATGATGTCCGACAGAGCTCTGACTATTGTTCTCCCCTCTTAGAGGTCCCATAAGTAATTTCGAGATGGTCGCTCTCTCTCCCCTCTCACTCGCTCTCTCTCAAACAATAATTATCTTCTCCGAGGCATTTCTACGTTTCCTCCTCCAAGACTCGAATCAATACTCGGTTGTAATTTGCATTTGACTTCTTCTTGTCGGAGCCCGTGTCCATATATCCAGTGAGGGGTGGTGTGGCGGAGGAGGGGGTGTCCAACGTCTTAGCTCCGTACGCATCATGAATATTAACGCCATTTGCACTTACACTCAGAATGTCAAGCAATTGGGGTACTCGCCCTCACATATTATACGCTCCTGTCCTACCAAATTATTCCTGCTTATGATAAGGCATATTAATGGCCCAAGATTGGGTTTATATTAAGAAATATCTTCTATGCGCTTATCCTTTAGACAAGCTAGTTCCAAAAACCAACAATTTTTGTGGTACCCGCAAATTATAATAACGCGTATGTTTTAAAATCGGAAACATTCTTAATATGACATTGCATCTAACTGGCCGATAGTTTATATTTCTTCCAGCTTTCCGACAATCTTAACTGGAGTTTGTAATATTATAAACTTCCCGCCGTAAGCATATTAGGCTACGTACCGTAGTGCATCGGCCCACGAGAGTTCCGCGTGTGACATGCCGCAATATACAAACGAAGTGACCGTTTGTGTGTATATAGTGTATATATATAGTTTTAATATAATGAACAGTAGTGTATAAGAAGAGAGAAGATACTAATGATGGGACACCCCAGTCCCAAAATGTACATCTAAGAAAAACATCAGTAGGATCTACAGGCGCCAAAAAGGTAGTTTGTATAAACTCTGTACATAAATTTGGCGATTGGAATTAAAATCGTTGTTTCTCCTGCGTATTCCATCGTGGCACGTTTCGTGTTACATGACCGGAATGTTTCATTTTTTGAACATTTCTGCACACAAATCAGTGAAAGGAATCAGCGTTATTTACACTGGACGATGACTCATATTGTAATGCGCTAATGCTAAAACTAATATACTAATATTTAAAAGAAGTATAGTGCCTGTACATCCTACACTATAAAATGAGTAACTATACTGGCTTTAATTACTTACTTATTTTTACTGCGAGGCACTCGCACGCCCAACACAGTTTTCAAGTAGCTTGAACATTACTCCACACAACTCACAAGCACTGTTCCTGCACACGTAACCGACTGCCTGTACAGTACTTGCTTTGAGGCTGGTCGCATCACGGCGGTTACCACCGGGCGAATCTCTGTTTGTTAATCGAATTGCCCTCACTTAAGCCAAAAGCCTGTGAATCGGTGTACCTTCCACCCTTTTTTTTGAAAACACAATAAAATATAATTTAGCCCCTTACAGCTTCGATGAAGCTAGTTTTTAACTGAATATATTAGAGCCCGGAGGTAACTTCCGCGATGCGCCTCCTCGCGTTACGGCTTGCAGCAGGTTAATTCATTGCACCATTTTTGTAGTTCTATAGTTTTTTGAGTTTCACTTCACCTATTGCACTTTGTTCTGTTAAACTATTGATAAAAATGTCGTACTGTAAGAAACACTTTGTTTTGCCATTTTCAATAAGGTTTTAACCCATTTGGAGGTAACCTCCGGGTGCGCCTTCTCACGTTTTAAAAACCCATGCGCTCTCTGGAAGGACGTTGGAAAACCTTCTGTTTGGCAGAACTAGTTTCGGGTTGGATTACAAACCATCATGAGCTGCTTTATATTATAATTACATACTAGATAGTTTGTAAAGAAGTTTTTGTCTGTTAGTGTTAAAAAAGGGTTAGCTTTTTTAGATTAGAAATATGGGTTTAAAGTAGGTAACTTCGTTTTTATCTCCTTGCTTGTAAAAACACGTTTTGGCCATCAAGTCCGGCAATTCGGGGTGACGAGACCTGAAATAGGGAAATTCCGAGCACAAATTAAAATCCCGAAAATCGGGCGGGAATTCCCTATCAGACCATCACCTGTCTGGTTTGGAAGTCACGTTAAGCCACTCATCACACTCATCCTTCACCACATATTTGCCTTAAAATACCCTCATGAGAGTGGTCGGCATCTCAAATAGTAATATAGTGATATAAACAAATTTTCTTCGGGTAGAAGAAATTTTTTTGGGCAGGAGGATTTTCGGAAAATTATTTAGACGGGAGGGATTTTTAGGGAAATTTCGAGCCGATGGGACTTTTCAGCGAAAATCGAAGTTCAAATCAATTTTGGCAGATCTTATAATTTGAAGGATTTCTAAACAATCTCATTTTTTATCATTTTACTTTTCTAAGTGAATTCTAATAAAAATTGCCCAAATTACAAAACAGATACAAAATTATTGAAAATTTTAAAATTATGTTTAAATATAGGCCTATTTAAAGAGTAAATTAATTATTATTTTAACCCTTTTTGACATTTTAATGTAAAAATTTCCTGAAATGATTACGAAGTTTAATTACATGGTGATATCATTAATATAATCAATAATAATATCAAATCAAGGACAATCACGCTGTACCACACATATATTATTTAAAACTCACAAAAAGAACACACGATTAGGATTTGTAGGGTAAATATACTAGTACTTTCTTTTACTGTAAAAAAACTGTTTCATTTTTTACCTATTCTTTTTAGTTTGTAATGACTGAAATAAGCTTTTAACCCCACCCGAAAACATTCCCAATATCAAGAAAAATATTTCTCGCCCGAAGGAAAAAATCAATTATTTCCACCTCTACCTATATTCATTCTTTACACTTTTTATATCCAGTTAAAAAGGCAGAACCCGCAATGTACTGTTTTTTTTTTTTTAAAAGCTTTGTAAATTAATTCCAAGGCGATCTGTCCCCCATAGATATACTTACAGGCCAGGTTCTATATTTAAAAGGGTTAATGTTTAAGAACTAAATGAGTCATAAACCCTATTCTATGTTTGTCATGCTTTCCACGTACCTATTTTGAATAAAGCTATTTTTGATCTTATCTAACGTTTGGAACTCATCAGGTCTATTTATTTGAGTTTTGGAAATGTTATTGCAATTTGCCTAATTTTCATTGTTTAAAAGTTTTACTTTTTAGATTAGAAATATGGGTTTAAAGTAGGTAACTTCTGTTTTATCTCCTTGCTTGTAAAAACACGTTTTGGCCATCAAGTCCGGCAATTGGGTGACGAGACCTGAAATAGGGAAATTCCGAGCACAAATTAAAATCCCGAAAATCGGGCGGGAATTCCCTATCAGACCATCACCTGTCTGGTTTGGAAGTCACGTTAAGCCACTCATCACACTCATCCTTCACCACATATTTGCCTTAAAATACCCTCATGAGAGTGGTCGGCATCTCAAATAGTAATATAGTGATATAAACAAATTTTCTTCGGGTAGAAGAAATTTTTTGGGCGGGAGGGATTTTCGGAAAATTATTTAGACGGGAGGGATTTTTAGGGGAAATTTCCGAGCCGATGGGACTTTTCAGCGAAAATCGAAGTTCAAATCGAATTTTTGGCAGATCTTATAATTTGAGAGGATTTCTAAACAATCTCATTTTTTATCATTTTACTTTTCTAAGTGAATTCTAATCAAAAATTGCCCAAATTACAAAACAGATACAAAATTATTGAAAATTTTAAAATTATGTTTAAATATAGGCCTATTTAAAGAGTAAATTAATTATTATTTTAACCCTTTTGACATTTTAATGTAAAAAATTTCCTGAAATGATTACGAAGTTTAATTACATGGTGATATCATTAATATAATCAATAATAATATCAAATCAAGGACAATCACGCTGTACCACACATATATTATTTAAAACTCACAAAAAGAACACACGATTAGGATTTGTAGGGTAAATATACTAGTACTTTCTTTTACTGTAAAAAAACTGTTTCATTTTTTACCTATTCTTTTTAGTTTGTAATGACTGAAATAAGCTTTTAACCCCACCCGAAAACATTCCCAATATCAAGAAAAAATATTTCTCGCCCGAAGGAAAAAATCCAATTATTTCCACCTCTACCTATATTCATTCTTTACACTTTTTTATATCCAGTTAAAAAAGGCAGAACCCGCAATGTACTGGTTTTTTGTAGCACTTTAAAAGCTTTGTAAATTAATTCCAAGGCGATCTGTCCCCCATAGATATACTTACAGGCCAGGTTCTATATTTAAAAAGGGTTAATGTTTAAGAACTAAATGAGTCATAAACCCTATTCTATGTTTGTCATGCTTTCCACGTACCTATTTTGAATAAAGCTATTTTTGATCTTATCTAACGTTTGGAACTCATCAGGTCTATTTATTTGAGTTTTGGAAATGTTATTGCAATTTGCCTAATTTTCATTGTTTAAAAGTTTTCAACTTCCTAACATATAATTAGACTGGAAGAGACAAAGACGTTCTTGGGTGGCTTCAAAGTGCACCTGGGAAATTGAAAATCCACTTCTGAGAATGTAATTTATACTTTTATGTGCTCAGGGCGGACAGAGTTGTGTCTGTAACAGCGGTGATTTGTTCTGAGTCACCGGAAACGAGCAAGAGACAAGCAGGACCGAGGACACTTCTGCAGCGGTACGAGTACAGTCACAATCACTATCCACTACATATTCTACAGTCTTCAAAGGGTTATCAGCCAAATCCAACAAGGGGATCTGTGTCCCCCCCATAAGCCAAGAAGGGCCTGGACGCATACCCCGATAAACATTGACTAATTTACCTTACAAATACGAGTTTGAACTCAGTTAAGATCCACAATACGAAGTTTTCAAACTCACCATAATGAAAACAGGTATCCCATCGGATTCGGGTTTTCAATTAAGATTCATCTAAAAATTTATGGATTATTTGAGTTATGGTTGGTATGAGTAATGTAAACATTGACCAGCTTCAAGGTATTCAATTGGGTGTATTCAACTTAAAATAGATTTTACGACAAGGAAAACAGCAAACCTATACGGTTTAAATATAAATGAGGTAATAATTGAGTTAAACTTTGACTATCTCACCGGAGTGTCCAAACAACATTAGAAAGCGCCGGCATTCAAAAATAAACATTAACCAACAGATATGTTATAAACCTGGTCTTCGCGCATTTCGAAGGAGTCTGCAAGCTATGAGAAAAGCCGTCGCTTCAAAGCTTGCCTCTCTGTCTGTAGTGAATCTTATGACTTTTGTAAAAAGAAATGAAACATAATTTGACGCCCATATTTTACTGTAAGGGGTTTTAAAACAATTGTTGAAAGTTGTTATATATGTATTATAAATTATATTAAAAAACATAAATTATAGTTATACAACAACTTATCTTTTTATTTTCATTAGTACAAAAGTTATGGTAAAAAGGTATTCCTATGATATTTCATATACATATAATGACGCTTATATTTTTTGTTTTTTTCAAGTTTTTATCATTATATCTGGATTAAAATGCATTTAATATTAACAAGAATAACAAACAAAGGACATTGAAAGTTATGTACGGTCTCCTTTGGCTTCAAATTGACATATTCCTCACTGTTCGCAACAATTTTCAAAATTAATCCCACTGAGTGGGTAGTCAGAGTAACCTCTAACTTAACGCGCTATTGACATTGGAAATAGTATACTTCATCACTAGGTCCTAAAGTGACACTTTTTGACACGAGGTCAAGTTAACGTCTGAGGATCAAAAAGGCACTTTCGGTCCGAGTGATGAACGATACTTTTGTCATCATCAAAACAATTATTATAGATTAAATTTCAATAAATGTTTTGATATTATAAATGAACTGATATGTATATGTTATATAAACAATTAAGTAAACATTGCTTGAACTCAGAGGTCTGAATTATAATGTTTTGAAGAAACAGCTGTTACACTGATTAAGTCAGTGTTAAAATTCAAAACAATCTAAAAAACTGGTTGAACCAGCTGATTTCTAACTTATGTATATGTGTGGTATTTTTCCAAAACTATACATACATATAGGTATGTATGTAGGACGTACCATACAATTTTGTTCAAATGTTCCTTTTGTAAATATCTCGGTCAGTTCGTTAGCCAGCAGAATCGGACTGCCGGCAGTACCCTTATAGGGTGAAGCCATATGCTTTTTGCATCCACGTTTCATAAACGTGGCCAAACATTGTGAAAAGTCACGAAACAAATAAAAATAAAATGTGTATCTATAAAATAAAACGTTTTAGATAACTAAAAGTAACAAAAGTGTAAATAATACAATTTTAAAACTCTTAAACTGTTTGTATAGATTTACACTATTTTCAAGCGTGTTTACGATGTTTAGCTACTTATATGAAATTTTGATGCTATCACATAAAACAACATTATTGCAAATTCAGCCAATTATTAACAGGTTAAGTTGTGTTTACTGTAAGAAACACATTGTCAGTAAGCAAAGACAGCTGATTAATTATTGATCAGCTTATCTAAAATAAATGCTAAAACAATGGTAACATCATATGATATCTTATTTCATGTGCCAACTTCTTATTCAACACTTAAATCTGAAATTAAATAAATTATCTTGTTAATTGGCACACATTCTAATTTATCACTTGAAAACAAAATAAAAATCTACAGAATTATTTTTAAACCAATTTGGACCTACGATATTCAACTCTGGGGAACATCAAACTAAAGTAACATTAACATATTCGTAACTCAACGCTTTCAATCGAAAGTGTAGAAATTGACAAAAGTGTAGAGTCTCTAAGAAAATAGCCCGCTCCTTGGTTTATTCACACATAATTATTCACTTAAAAAAAAGTTTCATATAATTTAAAAGCAAGAGCGTTGCCGGTCAAGGCATCATCAGTTATAAACATAAGACATCTGTATGAAAATAACAAATATACTTAAAAACAAACAAATACAATTTTGAATAAGTTCAGCCGAAAATAGTTATAAAAACCCTAAATACTATAATGAACAACATATGATTTTAATTGAAGATTTGTGTTGAATTTTGAACCTTTTTCTGATTTCTGTCCTTATTAGTGGAATAAAATATTACTAAAATTTAGAGAAGGCTGTGAAATGCAATCGTCTTTATAAACGGCCATGCATGCACTTTCAATTTTGTTTCGTTTAGTTCAAGATGGTTTTTTACAAATTAGGGAGGATGATTCAAATTAACTTTTAAATTTAAGTTTCATCACAATAACGAAGAAAACTTGGTTTATATCAAACAAGACGCTTCACACACATGAAAATCCTGTGAATAAAGAAATATCAATATTCAGTGAAAAGTACCTAGAACAACTTAACCATCAACCTAACCACTTGGCAGTGGACAATCACAATTTCATATACCGATTGAAAAACCATGTTCTAGTCCTTTTTTAGTTAAATTATGAGTTACATAGCAAATCATAAGAGCCAGTTTTGTCAGCGGAGGAATTAGTTGGCCAGTTTTGTATTCATGTTATTTTTGTTAATGTATTCAAATTTACTAATAATTAGTAGTTAGAACAATTATTGATCTTGTACATATTATGTTTGAACAGATTGTAAATCAAAATGTTATAAAAACGTCTTATTAAAGAGATTAAAAACAATAGTCAAGTAGAAATGTAGTAGTAAAATTCTCATATCTCACTTGCTTTTGAACGGATTCTTTGGAATTGGTTGTCGTTAGTTTTGTACCACTCTACAGGTTGCCTTTTTAGATCAATTGTCATACAATTTGGCACAAATGTTCCTTTTGTAAATCTCTAGGTTAAGTTCGTTAATAAGCTAGATCGGATCAGCCGTTTTAAAATGGTGGTAGTTCAAAGTTTTGTTTTGCCTATAAAAATGTAATTTTACCAAAAATGTCCACACAGTTTGATCTGTAAAATGGATTTTTACCTCCTCAATCGATCAAAACAAATCCTGTCGTTTTAGAATCTACGGTTTAATAGTTATTTTAGTGTTACTAATTAGTCAGAATTTCTTAATTTTGACATATACAGCACTGGACAGAGATTAATCGGTGAGTATTTACACGTTGAGGATGAGTACACAGTTTCTGGCGGCCACTTTGTTTTTTGTCCCAAAAGAACAATGTAAAACAAAACTTGTCTTGAGACACTTCACGCCCATGATTTTCAACAGATATTTTGAAACACGTTTTATTTGAATGATGACAATGTACTGCAACGTCTCCGCTAACAACTTTTTTGAAATTGTTTATAGTTTAATAATAAAACCGAAATACAATACAACGTGTCTCTAACTTTCGGTTGATGTCATGGTTTGATAAATGTGAAAATGGAAATTCAGCTTAGCGGAGTCACTAAAATATTTAATGCACTTTAAAACAACTTGAAGTTTATTAAAAAAAAACTCCGATGAAAACTGTAAGCGTGAAGATCCCAAGAAAATGCATGTTTCGACATTGCTCTCATGGGACGACATTCAAGGTCACAGTCACTACTGCGCACTCTTAATCCTTACTAATATATAAAAATGAGATTGTGTATATTCCTCAATCACGCAAATACCACTGGACCGAAAATTTCCGTCTATCTGTCTGTAACGCGTTTAAGGCATATTGGGCCGCCTAACGGTTGAAGCTATAGCAATGAAAACTTAGTTTGAAAAATAGGGTTTGGCTTATTACACAATGTAGTGGACTCTGAAAATGTTTTATAGGCATTTTAGACCACTTATAAGTCAAAATCGGCTGAAAATAAGGCAAAGTAACTTTGTTTGAGGGTTAAACTAACTACGCAGTGTCTCTTTAGCTACATTTAAAGTACATATAACACCGAAAAATATTTTTTGGATCAAACCACTGAATACATATTTTATTATAAAAATACAAATCGAAACAAAACGTTTCGTCTACATTATGGTAGACATCTTCAGTTGTATAGACAAAAAAGAGTTAAACATATTTTTTTATACATTTATTTTTAACTCTTCTTTGTCTATACAACTGATGATGTCTACCAAAGTGTAGACAAAACGTTTTGTTTTGTTATGTATTTATATAATAAAATATGTATTCAGTGGTTTGATCCAAAAAAGAATTTTCGTCCCACTTAATCAAAACCCATGCCATGCAACAACCCCAAATTGCAAAACCAAAAGGGCTCTAAAAACGGCCGGAACTGCGGAAATAACTATGAATCTCACAAGGTAGCCAACACTTGATTGTGCGAAGATGGTGAACTAACAGGCAAACTAAATGGGTTTATAAGGATATAAAGGATTTTTTTTTCACTTTAAATTGGTAATTTTAAAAAATACCACAGCCATGTTAATACAGCCCCGAGGCGAAGCGCGGGTACTCTCAGCTAGTAGAAAATAATTTACTTAAATCAGCTGCTAAATAACTTACTAGCCTAGGTTTCCTAGAATACTAAAAATAACTTTCTTATTGAAAAGTTTTCCCAGTTCAAAAAGGCATAACCGAAATATGTTGAGCATTTTTAAAAGTATTTTGTTTGTATATATGAGGTCGAACGACAGTCTTTGTTTTTAATATATATTTTATAATACTAAATAATTTTAGTGGCTTTTCACCTGAAAAAAATCTTTTTTTCTTTATATAAAGCTCTAGTTTTTATATTGAAATATAAGCAATAAAATAAATGTATTTAAATTTAAACCAATCCATAGAGTAAATAGACGAACTATGTGGACTACCGGACTGGGAGGCGGACGTCATGTATTCCCGTGTTCGTGTGCGGGTGGCGGTTCTGGATCACTGAGTGACGGCTCCATGTGTGTGTCTGTACTATGTGGACTACCGGACTGGGAGGCGGACGTCATGTATTCCCGTGTTCGTGTGCGGGTGGCGGTTCTGGATCACTGAGTGACGGCTCCATGTGTGTCTGCGCTTGTGCAGCTCGTGATGTCGTGCCACCACAAATCGTGTGCACTACAAATCCGTTCTATTCTTCTCTGTTTTATCGTTTTATCACGCATGCTAGAGGGCGGAACGTCCGATTTCTCAGATACATGAAATCTCGGTCTGATGAAATATAGCAGGTCGGCCACGGTCTGCGCATCACCCTTATCTGCGCATGCGCCGTGGCACGACCCGCTTAGTCTTGCCGCTAATTACTTCACCATATTTGCATCACTCCACTCGCACAACCTTGATACGGAATTCCATCATGCTTTGTTTGTTAAACAGCTTATTAACTACCTATTGGACATTGTAATGACGAAACTTTATTTGACTAAGGGTGACCTCTGTCTGCCTGATGTTTGAAACTACAGCTCTTTGTAAGCGTAAACGAAATTGTAAACTAATTAAAATGTAGACTTCAAAAAAGCATCCGACTTGATTGAATGACCACGAGTCTCTCTTCTTAATTTTAAAAGAACAATGTCTAGACCTTAAAACGTTGTTATTATTGAAGGAAAACACACAGACACGAGATCGAAGTTATATTTAAAGAAGAAATTTGAAAACCTTTCCAAATTAAAACAGGGGCTAAACATAGGAATAGTCTTCCTCCATTGTTGTTTAACTGGCGTAAAAAAAGTAATTCAGGAATGGTGAAACAAAAACTGAGAAGATGTCAATCAACCCATTAAGATAAGTACAACCACTATCAAACTTGACTGTTTGGCTTTTGTAGATTATCTTGCGATTTTCGCTTGAGACACAGCTACAGCCCGAAAACAAATCGAACTTTTTAAGGAAATTGCAGAAAAAGTAGGTTTACAGATCTCGTTTGAGAAACAGAATACGTTCGTAGACACTAGAAACGGTAACATAAGAAAATTGCATCAATTTAAGTACCTTGGAGAAGTTATTCAAGAGACAGACATGTCTTGACAAATTAAAAAAAAAATGTTGTATATGTTTATGTATATTTTACGCCTACAGCGTCCATCGGAATTTTATGAAATAAGTTTAGTTGTAAAGTGTAGTAAATGTTTTGGTGGCTCCACTGAACCGAATTTCCATATTCTCATTCATAAATCTAAAATTGGAGACATTTTGTATTTAAATTTTGTTTTTACTATGAAACTAGAAAATCTTTTGAACAAGTGGTAAGCCATGTCACTGCAGTATACATTGCCATCTTTCTAATGAAACTTATTTCAAAAAGATTTGATCCAAATTGTATGCATGAGATGCCTCAAGAAAAAGCTTGTGTTTACATTGTTCTCATGGGACAAAAAACAAAATAGTGGACAGGAACTGCGCACTCTTAAGATATAAAACCAGAATTCCTGTATGTAGTGGAAACTTAAGTTTTAATAAAAAGACTGAATTAGATCAACTAACAAAATGTAGAGTTTAAAATCATTTAAATACTTTGTTCAACTGGCAACTGCTTTCAACAATGTAAGTCAATGTTAGTTAAAACTGAAAATAGATACAATCATTAAAATGAACCACAGCAGCTAGTTGAAGATTTTAAAACCGCATGAATCTGCACACAAACAGAAATTATGGTACAAACTCGTTGAGAAAAAAAGTGTTTGGAAAGTTGTTTGGAAAGAGGTAAGTTACTAAAAGGAGAGGAGTCGCTGGACTGACGAAAGAAAAAGAGCTCATTACGAAAGCATATTATGCAAGTCTGGACACAAAGCAACTTATGAAGACAGTGTTACTGTGTGATGAACTGTAAACTTACTTGTTCTGCAATTTCTTTGGAGAGTTCGATTTGTTTTCGGACTGTAGCCGTGTCTCGAGCAAAAATCGCACGGTCATCTGCAAAAGCCAAACTGTTTTATTTAAGTAAAATTACATTTAACCTATAAAACGGATTAAACTACAAAACACCTATTACACTTAACCTATAATAAATTAATATTATAAAGTATTTTGCATTTATCATGTCATTATGCAGTATGATGAAACTTATCGTTCAAACAATTGTACCGAAAGTTCCTTTTCGGCTCGCTTCGAACATGAACTTTGGTCATGCACGGAAAAGGCCACTTTCGATACTAGTAGTGAAATAAAATAATGGCATATTGATATTGCACAGAGTTGAAAACGTGTCTCAAAAGTTAGAGTGTAAAAAGTCAACTATACTACTTTCTTGAAACCAAATCAAAAGCGTGGAATGTCAGTAGTTCTAATGTTATGAACATATTAATATACACGTATTTAGTTTAGTTGCAACATGAAGTCACACGTATAAGCTCATAACACGTAGAAGAGTGAAACAATAGCAGTGAAGTATTGGGAGGGAGAGTGTCTGCATTCACGAGGTATCAGATCACTGGCGAGATGGGGCCGACAGTGCATAAACAAACAACAATAAAAATCAAGAGAAATATTAAAATGCTAGTGAATTGAGGTATGTGAAGCGGAACGATTCACGCAGATCGTGCAGCTGGTCGCGGTTAGCGGTTCTGGATCACTGGTGACGGCTCCATGTGTGTGTCTGCGCTTGTGCAGCTCGTGATGTCGTGCCACCACAAATCGTGTGCACTACAAATCCGTTCTATTCTTCTCTGTTTTATCGTTTTATCACGCATGCTAGAGGGCGGAACGTCCGATTTCTCAGATACATGAAATCTCGGTCTGATGAAATATAGCAGGTCGGCCACGGTCTGCGCATCACCCTTATCTGCGCATGCGCCGTGGCACGACCCCGCTTAGTCTTGCCGCTAATTACTTCACCATATTTGCATCACTCCACTCGCACAACCTTGATACGGAATTCCATCATGCTTTGTTTGTTAAACAGCTTATTAACTACCTATTAGACAATGTATTGACGAAACTTTATTTGACTAAGGGTGACCTCTGTCTGCCTGATGTTTGAAACTACAGCTCTTTGTAAGCGTAAACGAAATAATAAACTAATGAAAATGTAGACTTCAAAAAAGCATACGACTTGATTGACCACGAGTCTCTTTTCTAAATTTTAAAAGAACAATATCTAGACCTTAAAACGTTGTCATTATTGAAGGAAAACACACAGACACGAAATCGAGAGTAATATTTAAAGAAGAAATTTGAAAACCTTTCCAAATTAAAACAGGGGCTAAACATAGGAATAGTCTTCCTCCATTGTTGTTTAACTGGCGCTTAAAAAAAGTAATTCAGGAATGGTGAAACAAAAAACTGAGAAAATGTCAATCAACCCATTAAGATAGGTACAACCACTATCAAACTTGACTGTTTGGCTTTTGTAGATTTTCTTGCGATTTTCGCTTGAGACACAGCTACAGCCCGAAAACAAATCGAACTTTTTAAGGAAATTGCAGAAAAAGTAGGTTTACAGATCTCGTTTGAGAAACAGAATACGTTCGTAGACACTAGAAACGGTAACATAAAAAATTGCATCAATTTAAGTACCTTGGAGAAGTTATTCAAGAGACAGACATGTCTTGACAAATTAAAAAAAAAATGTTGTATATGTTTATGTATATTTTACGCCTACAGCGTCCATCGGAATTTTATGAAATAAGTTTAGTTGTAAAGTGTATTAAATGTTTTGGTGGCTCCACTGAGCCAAATTTCCATATTCTCATTCATAAATCTAAAAATTGGAGACATTTTGTAATTTAAATTTCTTGTTTTTACTATGAAACTAGTAAACTTTTCGAAAAAGTGGTAAGCGATGTCACTGCAGTAAACATTGTCATCTTTCTAATAAAACTTGTTTTAAAAAAATCTGATACAAATTGTACGCGTGAGGTGCCTCAAGAAAAAGCTTGTGTTTACATTGTTCTCATGGGACAAAAAACAAAATAGTAGACAGGAACTGTGCACTCCCAGAATTCCTGTATGTAGTGGAATCTTTTGTTCTTAATAAAAAGACTGAATTAGATCAAATAAAAAAATGTAGAGTTTAAAAATCATTTAAATACTTCGTTCAACTGGCAACTGCTTTCAACAATGTAAGTCAATGTTAGTTAAAACTGAAAATAGATACAATCATTAAAATGAACCACAGCAGCTAGTTGAAGATTTTAAAACCGCATGAATCTGCACACAAACAGAAATTATGGTACAAACTCGTTGAGACAAAAAGTGTTTGGAAAGTTGTTGAGAGGTAAGTTACTAAAAGGAGAGGAATCGCTGGACTGATGAAAGAAAAAGAGCTCATTACGAAAGCATATTATGCAAGTCTGGACACAAAGCAACTTATGAAGACAGTGTTACTGTGTGATGAACTGTAAACTTACTTGTTCTGCAATTTCTTTGGAGAGTTCGATTTGTTTTCGGACTCTAGCCGTGTCTCGAGCAAAAATCGCACGGTCATCTGCAAAAGCCAAACTGTTTTATTTAATTAAAATAGTAAGAATTACATTTAACCTATAAAACGGATTAAACTACAAAACACCTATTACACTTAACCTATAATAAATTAATATTATAAAGTATTTTGCATTTATCATGTCATTATGCAGTATGATGAAACTTATCGTTCAAACAATTGTACCGAAAGTTCCTTTTCGGCTCGCTTCGAACATGAACTTTGGTCATGCACGGAAAAAGGCCACTTTCGATACTAGTAGTGAAATAAAATAATGGCATATTGATATTGCACAGAGTTGAAAACGTGTCTCAAAAGTTAGAGTGTAAAAAGTCAACTATACTACTTTCTTGAAACCAAATCAAAAGCGTGGAATGTCAGTAGTTCTAATGTTATGAACATATTAATATACACGTATTTAGTTTAGTTGCAACATGAAGTCACACGTATAAGCTCATAACACGTAGAAGAGTGAAACAATAGCAGTGAAGTATTGGGAGGGAGGGAGAGTGTCTGCATTCACGAGGTATCAGATCACTGGCGAGATGGGGCCGACAGTGCATAAACAAACAACAATAAAAATCAAGAGAAATATTAAAATGCTAGTGAATTGAGGTATGTGAAGCGGAACGATTCACGCAGATCGTGCAGCTGGTCGCGGTTAGCGTAATTTGTTCCTGAGGTCACGAGCTTGAGTCAGCTGATTGAAATGTTCTTACACGCTGGTCAGTGACGAAACAGCTGTGACAGACGGGCCTTGTGGCCGGCCGGGCCACCCACACTCAACACACCGTACTCTTTAACACTAAATTGAAGCTTTCGACTTCTAAAAGGAACATTACTTTTTAATATGCAGTACTGGGAATACCAGGAAAGAAAACATTGCACATTGTATTTTAATGAACTAGACCCGTTCGAGTTTTTATTTTGACAAATAGTTTTCCAATTACAAGGTCGAACAAAGGAGAGGTCATAAACCACCGTTTGTTTTCAAACTGATATTTAATTAGCCAACTTCAAGTCATAGTTTATCCCTAAAAGTCATTGTTCCTTTTTGAGGCTGAACAATGCATGTTCATACAATATGAACGATTATTTGACAATATCTATCTTTTTACCCCTAACAAGTATGTTGTTCGTGTAATAGCTTTCAATAGTTGGTTTGGTAGAAATCATTGTCAACAGTGCATACCTATTTAATTTAAAATTGATAAGTACTTCTAGTCACGAATAAATGACTTATGACTTACCGTACTTACCTTTGCATAGTTAAAGTCACGGTTCTTTGGCCGTAGAACATAACATTACGGCAGAGGTTTTACCGAATCCGTTTTATTTCTATCTTCTTGGGTTGTAAGTTTGTAAACAAGATGTTTCTAAATAGTAATCTTGCAATAGGAATACGAAATGTAGCAAACAGAACAAAATGACAGCAACATTCTTTCTTGGACAGTAGCAGTAATATTACGAATTTTTAATGTAATATTGTCTGAACTGCCTACAATGTTGAGTACTTGGATTTAATTAGTGACCACGGCTAATTATGTGATGTTGTTGGTTTAAGGCTAAGATAGGTGAGGGGAGGGCGGGGTTGTCCGGCTCTTGCGGGTCCAAGGAGGACTCGTCTCTACTCGGTCCGGTCATGATTATTTAATGAATTATTCGCGGCGCCAAGTCGGTTTACTGTGTTATTGTAAGCTTAAGTTGGTTGCTTATTAAAACACTTCACATTTTTCCCTCGGTCTTCGTCGTCTTTTTAAGATAATAAGATTCTGGGGGCGCTAGCCGTGGCCCTGGGGTTGGGGGGGGGGGGGGCGCTCATCAATATTCACATCCCCCATGCGTGTCCCTCCACTCCCTTCACTTTGTGTTTTTACCCCATCTTTTAAACACCCTCTCCCGCTTTCTTTACTCGCAAGGCTTCAGCTCATTAAGCCTCCGTGGCGTCTGGATCGATGCTTGATGAGTGAGTGCTCTGGTGCTCACCAGGGTGTGCTGGTGTCGCTCACTCTGCTCTGCTCTGCGTCCTTGTGTCCAGTGGCCTTGCCCCCTCCCCCCTCGCCATCAACAGACACACTGGCCCACTGCCCTTCCTACCCCTCGCCAGTCGCTACGGCCACCCCAACTCGACAATATTATATAAATCGCCTTCATTGGCATCTTACCCCGTTACTTTCAAACTGCTGAACACTTTTTACGTTTTGAAATTATGTCAAAAATTCACCAAAATACAATAGGCTAGTATTTCAAACATGTCGCACTCAAAAATGTGAATGCCCATTTTGTTTTGGTGCACTTATATTGTAAAAGCTTATTGGCTCCGAGACAGTTGAAAAGACCTAACATAAAATAGCACAATCATACGTAGTCTATGTGTAGAACTTCCATATTATTTTTTAACGATGAAGAAGCCAACAAGTTGAAAAAACATTAAATAACGAGGCCATAGTCCGAAACGCGTGATAAAATTAATTATATTTATGGGATACACATGTATTGACTGTACAGGGGATAACATAAAGTTACAATATTTCTTCACAACGCATACTGTTGAAAATGTCTAGAAAATACTTTATTAACTTAAAAGTCCTAATAGATTATTGTCTTTACACATTTCAATATTTAATACTACTACGTATATGAAAAAATATCTTCCAATTGAAATATTTACAACGATATGCACAATTATAACAGCAGAAAGAGGAATGCAGTATATCTACATTACCGTTCCACAGATCAAAATATTTTGGGCATTTTGAGAATTACTTCTAACGCTGGAATAACGCTTTGAAGCATTCAACAAAGGAAGTCAAGAATATAACATTTTAAAACTTAATATATGGACTCTACATTCCAAAGAGACTATTCCTGCAAAATTAACTGTTTTTGATTTAAGATATTTTAAAAATATAATCAATGATCATTTAAAACTTTCATTGTTCCTGCAACATTTTGCTGTACTTAAAATCCGAGATGCCTACATTTTTGGATCTTTGGTTTTATTATTAAGGATTATCATTCTCATTCAAGAAGGTTTTTGTCATTTTATAGTGAACCAATAAACTATTCTGTATAGAATTTCTATCTTTGAACCTCTGGATGATACTGCATTTAAACACAACTTAGTTCATTGACCAATGTACTATAGTTATAGCTAACATTACCAATGTAAGTCTACACATAATATTGTTTCTTGTATTATAGCTCTTCATAGATCATCCACAATTATATTTTATCATACTTCATTTTGCAGGCGATAAGTAAGTATATATATATACAAATCAAATTTAGTTTGATAGTACATCTATGTAGTATTGTAGACGTAGTTATGCCTCAACGTTATAGTTGTCAATCACATCTTCAAACCCCAACTACCACCACGCTCTAGCGACACGATGGATCGCAACATAAATAAACCAACTCCAAGACAGATAAAATCGCGCAGTAAGACAAGCAATTATTTCTAATAAGGAAATTACGAATCGATTTCGTGAACGAGTCCCCTCCTCAAGACTCTCCCCATTCTTTCTCAACCCTTGCCGCCCGCCGCCCCACACGAGTGTATGTTAAAAACGTTAATTTATTTTCTCGTCTTAAGAAGGGGAGCAAAGAATGTCAGATGAGCTCAAAGCCGCGTCTTGCCTCCTGGGATCCCCCTCACCCCCTCTCCCACTCACCTCCTCACACCCTGCTCCCGGACCATACACCACGCAACACTGGCTACTTATCAACTACAATGCAGCCTGAGAATAGCAACTTTGAGCAAATAATTGAACAAATATTAAGTAAAAATGTCGTGTGTCCAACTGAAAGGGAGAACTTTGCTACTTTAATATATTATATTCACTAAGAGACACTACCAGTAATTAAACTAAAGTGCCTCTATGAAACAGAAACCTTAGTTCACAATAGAAAGTCAGCTATAGATCAAATCCAAAAAAGAGAACACTGAACCATAAACATACAGACTTTATTAGGAAATAAAGGATTACACAGACATACATTCAAACATTAAGAAACGAATATTAAAATTCTACCGCCATAAAAAAAGTGTGCAACCTTTTAGACTAACGAAGCAAATTCTATAAAACTTGGAATGAGGCGAAAGTAGAAATAATTAGAAGGGTCGCGACGGTTATGTAAAAGATATAAAAGTGGTGGCGGGTGTCACTCACACGGACGTGCGAGTATTTTGTTAAAGAAACACATTACAATTTACAGGACAAATGTATGACTGGAAAGTTGATCAGAGGGACGCTACCAAAAGGAGAGGGGTAGCCTGTACGGACCAATGAAAAAGAGCTAAATCCGATAGGATGAAGCAACCCTGAGCACAAAGAAAATGCAAATGTTTAAGACGGCGTTAACGTATGTCGCGTGGCCTGCATGATTTTACGTGAATAAAATGTGAATAAACTTCAGAACCAGTTAATTAAACAAGATACACTAATATGGATGAATATTATAACCATATGTATTAACATGTACGGTGGAGAAAGCATAATAAATAAATAAAAATAATTATTAAAGGGAATGCCCCAATTTAATAAAGTTGTATTTAAGGGAGTGAGATTCAAACACAGATAAACTAGATACTATTCAAAGCAAGATGGTTTAAAGTGTTTGTTTTGTACAGTACTTTGATTATAGTGCTCGTAGTAAAAGCCAGCCGTTAGGGAGTGCTATAGGTTTAAAAACGAACGTTTCCATACTCGTAAATGGGAATTTCATGCTAGAACCGCATTAAGGGTTAGTCTCCATTCTACAACATTTACCTTATGTCGTCCAGTTTATTTTTATATTTTAGAGTGTGAATTTTTAATATTTTTAACTTGCCAAGAGCGCCCATATGGTATCTTCCAAGGGGGTTAACATATCGGGGGGTCTGAGGGGTATGGAATACCCCGGAAACAACTTTAAAAACTACAACCTATGAAACACGTTCTTGTGCGTTCTGAAAGAGATATTTACCATATTTACTACAATACTACAATTTTCTATCGTAATTTTGTAGAACTAGCTTGGAAATAAGGTTAATATCTCAATATCACACTTTTCTTTGCGATGATTCTCTCTCGTATTCATCATTGACCACAAGATTTATAAATACAAAAGGTTTAAATACAATATGCCAAAGACTTTTGACTCACTTTGTATAACACAGTGGTACTACTCCTTGCACTCAACTACTTACCATCTCAATGAGAGTGCAAAAAACGCGTTTACTTGAAACTTAGATAACAAATAGCGAAATCTATACTTATAAAAGGCTTTGTCCTGACTGACTAACTCATCATCGCTGAGCCAAAACTACAAGGCCTAGAAACTTGAATTTTCTGTATGTAACACTCCTTTTATGGTATGCGTACCCACTAAGAGAGGGTTTTTTAATTCAGAAATTTAGGTGGGTTTTTGGGGGGTTAAATATTTGAAAACAGTACCTCAGAACTTTTTCACTTTAACATTCAAGGAACTGGGCAGATATTAAAAACTACCTCATAACTTCTTCACTTTGAAATTCACGGCACTGGGGAAAAATTACCAAAACACTAACATTGAATTTGTTTTGAAATATATTAGTAAATTAAATCATAAACACTTATTTTGTTCAATCCCGCAGCATAGCACGGGTGTGGTCAGCTAGTTACTAACATTTTCTTCTTAAGTATATATCGTTTTACATTTTGCTTTATTGTGAAACATTACAGACAATCTTTCCTAAAAGCCAGGTGGGGAGGCTGTGGTGGCCTCTGCCTCCGAGTATAGGCGCCTTGAGTGTTCTTGTTACCTCGAACATTAGAAAGCTAAGTTGATGCGGTTTTAAGGGCGCTTGGGGTTAAAATTCCAGTTTCGGACGGGTGAGTAAGCTAGGCCTTGTTATAACTATTTGTGAGGGATGACGGTGTATTTATGACTGAAGGTGGATCCTGTGTAAGCGACTAGGTACAATGGCTGTGATACAGTGAGCAGGGCGGTGGCGGAAACTGAGGTCCTCACTTCCGGTCAGGGTGGCGCTGGACACGACTCCTGTTTTAAGGATCCTTCCAAGGCTTTTGTTCGCAGGACCCGACAACGCTATATTCTACGTTCATTATAGCGCTATAAATTTCACCCTTGAATAGAGACAAGTTTAAAAATAATTTCAGCGCGTTTGCATGGATTTAGAAACTGAGATATAGCCTAATTATTCACTATAACTTCCCACTACCAAATTTTATAAAGTACAGAACAAAACAAAATAATTTATTGGTTGCCAACGTATTATGTATAAGTATAGTTAGTTACTAAGTATGTTTTAAATAATATTCACTTAAGGGCATTTTTAATATAATAAAATAGAAAAGAAAAAACACAGTAACCTTTCGTAATTTATTTAAACATGGAGTTTCATCTTCCCCGCACGTAAGGATGTTGTTGCATGCGGAGAATACGACCTAAAGGTTGAGCAGGTATATGTGTTTAAATAAACTACAAATAAGATTTTATGCATCTTTTTGATTCAATAATATATAAAGTTACTTAGCCGCCTATTATAATTAAGGAATTTCTTTAGAAAATGAGCTATTCATGCCGTCAGCATGGTAAGATCTACTAGTAAACACGGAATCGTGAAATGAGCAACAATACTTACTCCAAGATCACGTTTTGAACATTTTTTCAATACTTTATATATGTGGTGAACTCTCTACTGGTAGCATTTTGGCTGATTTCACGAAATTTAGAATAAATCCACCTTTAGTAAGTATATTGGTACATTTCGGCGTATCGGCATTAGTGTGCTGACCAAGTTTGTTGTGCTGCGATAAGTAAAACTGAGTAATTAAAGTTTTCCTGAGCACAAACCTTTATTTACATATGTTTCTCAAATGTAAATAGAGGAGTGTGTTAAAGAAACATTTAATATCTCCGTTGTTACTACGCAGCACAACCAACCTGGTCTTAAAATATTTATAAAAACTTTCGTTACGTATTGTTATTCTTCTATATTTACCATAAGTTTAAGGAGTTTGAGTTATTCAGCTTAGAAAAATTAAAAATACCGCTATTTTTAAATCGGAAGTGAAAATTAGTCAAATTTATTTTTTAAATATTGGTATTATTTATACTAACAAATGTGCAAAGTTTGAAATTTTAACTTAGTTGTCCTCGGAGATACAAATTATTTAGTGAAAAACACAGACATACAGACAGATAGACGGAAAACTAAGCGAGATAGGCCTATGTGTTATAGGACATTTTTGTTTATTATGACCTGACTAATCACCTGGTGAAGTTTGATCCCTAATTACTGGACACCCTGTATAAAGTTACATCCAGTAAGAATTCATTATTTACACAACTTGGTTAATCTCTGGTCTGCCAGAGCCTCAAAATTCTGAAGAGAACTCAAGTTCTAAACTACAAGCAGAATGGATTGACTGGAGAACGGTGGGAATCGGGGACTGGCAGTCAGTAGGTTGACGGTTCCCAGGAATGTATAAAATGTAATACGCAATAAAGGACCGAGCTTGTCCTAAAGTAATGCCCGAAAATTTCAAGAGAATATATACTCAGAAGCATCATTAGAACTGCCAAATTTAACTAATCAAAGTTTTGAAAACTCTGACTTTGTAATGAAAACGATTTGGCATTCAATAAATAATTAAAAATAACGGTGGTTCGAAAACATTATCAGAAGCTCAGATAGGAAATGTCGTAGTAAGCGATTTCACCTTCAAAAATGGGAACCCATAGACTGATTTTTATATTTGTTTTGTATTAGGTCAAGTGTATGGCAAATAGTTTCATAGTAGGTTAAACTCTTTTCTTGGACACAAGCTATTATTTCTAACATATTATAAATTTCATTACTTATTTTATATAATTTGGTTGGATGTAGGCCTCAAAGTTTTTTGATTGTGGTAAAAGTGTTGGGCATTTTTTCAATAGTTTGAAATTGTGTACTGTACTTATATATTTATTGTCGATTCATTCGCATCTCGAATTCAAGTGCCCTTTGCACTTCCACGTGTACGAACTCACCCAAGTCCTCATAATCATCCTCAGAGAAATTAAACTGTGCCAAAGGATCATGTAGAGAGCTTTCTGAAACAACGTTGAGTTGTGATGTTAGTTCACAATTGAAAATTTAGAGACATTATCACGTCCAGATTTAAATGCACGTGTCTTGGATTGTGATAACCTCAACCTTTAAACGAATCTAGAAGAAAAACTACACGTATACAATATACCTACACGTTATTCCTAATTAATTTACAAACAAGAATATTGCCTCGTAATTTTCAGGAGGTCATCATATCAAATTGTAAGAGATTTTATATCGAAAGATTTTAACCAGAAATCGCTAGGACAACCAGAAGATTCAATAGTATAGTAATACAGTTCAAGGTAGTACTATAACGGTAAAAATTAGAAATAAAATACCTTTCGGGCATGTTTATTGTAAAGTGTAGAAATGTGTTGTGAATGGTAGAGTACAGTGGGTTGTGTAAGTGGAAAGGGGAGCGGAGACATGAATGACGCATGTGTGTGTGTGACGCACGCACCACACACACACACAACACAGTATCGTTATTTACTCCTCAGCAACAGGTTCCTCTCCAATAACATTGTACATGTATCATCCAACATATTCACTTGGCAATAGAGCTGTATATCAGCAACGCTCAGACAGCCTTTACACTTATACTCTGTGTTTAGTGACGATGAAAGCACTGCGTAACTGTCTACAGATTAGGAAAAGGCCTGTAAAGCACTAATTATTGTTATTGCTAAAATTTTATTTCCGTTCAAGTTAATTTAAAAGGTGTCTGACAATATAATATAGAGCGTAAATGCAATGTTTGTTGGTTATAAAGGCCAACGTAATTATTAGGGGCTGCTGTAGCTAATTAAAAATTAATACTTATTATGATAAATTCTTTGTTTTAAATTGACAGTTAAGAGGCGGCCGGTTAGAGCCCGCGCGGCGCTTTGAAACAATAGGCAATTTAACGTGAGGAAATTTGCAAAAAAATGTTTTAAGTAGGTTAATGTACTAAAATGGTAGACATATTTCTATAGAGGCAAAGAACCATTGATCCTGCAGCATATAAAAAACAAACACGTAAAATTTCTCTGCCAAATAAAATATTTACTACGAAATTTCGAGTTCTATGTCCTTTAAAAAAACTACAACTTAAATCGTCAAATAATAATTTAAAATAATTAATGTAATAACATGTATTTTGACAGCAGTACAAGTTTTAGAGTTTATATACAGCAGCTAGCTCTTTGCTTCCAGAGAAAACCATTCATATTTAAATACAGTAACAGAGTAAAGCATCGTTTATAGTTTTTACTACAAAATAAGAAGTGCCCAGAGTGGGACCCACAGCTGCTCTCACTGGCCGCATCTTACAAATCAAACCTAACCTAATCTCTGCCAAATTCCTGTTAAATATTTACATATTATTCTACAACGTAAAAAAGTGCTCAAATAACTGTTGAGGGTAGTTAACTACATATACCTATGTGGGATCTTAGACTATTATACCGCTGACACTTCTGGGACTTACTCGAAGTTGCCAAAAAATGTTTGACAGGAGTTGAAAAATAGAAATAAGAACAGTTTGGTCTAACTAACACTTGAGAAGTTGACTCAGCAGTGAGGTTGCAGAGCATGTGGCGAGATGGCAGCACCAGCAGCAGCACGTAGCGGCCCGATAACCATTTAATCGGTCAAGTTTGAGCTGGCACAAGTTGGATTGGAGGCCTCCACTTGACGTCGACCTACAATTATAAGTTTATCACGTTAAAGCCATAGGAAACTACTCATAATCGGTGCAGCGGACTGCACCATCACTCTTCCCGCCCATACGATACTTATCTTTGTTTATTTTAATGTAAAATTAATTGTGAGAAGGGATGAAGATAAAGAGCGACAACGGTTGCAGCCGAGGGATTCACTTTTCTTCAATATAATTCAGAGATTTATTCCAAGCCCCAGGGACCGGAGGCTGTGGTCCTGAAAGAACTGTCACAATGGACAATCGCCGAGAGCAAATGACGATTAAACAAAAGAAAAGAAAGCCAAGACACTGTGTGGTCGAGGCAGAGGCGTGTATTGAACCGCCTAATCGACGAGCTCGCGATTAAGAAACACAACGTTCTGTTTGCAATTTCCCCGGAGACGTTAAAAATGTATAATCCTTGATTTTTAAATACCCTCAGTCTTAGCCACCCTCCCACCCCACAACGTACAACCCTTCTTTCCTACCACCTCATTTTTTAATACCACCCACTCCCCCCCAAGACGACCGAGCGAGCAAAGCGGGCTCACATTTTAATCGATTTCATTTGCGCGCATGTGAGACTGTAGCTTGTAGGAATAAGAAAAGAAAGAGTGAGAGAGAGCGTCGAGTGAGAGAGATAAAAAATGTTGCCCGTGTAAAATACGAAGGCATCGAGGAAGATCCCCCTTCCCCAACCCCGTCATACACAGGGAAGACATTTTCTTTGTTTCTCTCTCACACAGTTTTTCACTGCTTACGTCATTAAGAAGTACGGGAGGGGCAGTTACTTATGTATATACGTTAATCCCCAGACATGTAGACCTCCTTCGCCCTCGCCCCTTTCCTTTCTTCTCCCTGAGACTTCGCTCTTTCAAACTGGGGGTGGGGTTCTTTTTAATTATATATTTCGCAGACTCGGTACTAATACAAATGACGAGGGATGATACAAAATTAATTACGATTAATTGCCTGGTTAAAATTCCGGATAGGTAGACTTTGATGTGAAAAGTTGAGTTGCGGATAGCGCCTCAACTTTTACTTGTCTCTATAAAATGAAAGTTTTATTCCTGCGATGATGAGGTGTAGAAGATGTGCTGAAGTCTGTAGCTGCAGCTTACACTTGCCGTTAACCTCAGCACTACGACCTCAGCAGTAAACCTCGCCTCAGCAGTAGTCTGCCACTTCCTCAGCAGCTCTAACAGTCTTTCACTTTATCACTTTGTTAAATATTTATCATCTTTGTAACCAAAGTGTGTTGAGAGAACTTAACTGAATTTAAATTTAAATTAATTTAACTGAAGAAATTTATTTGAGGTACTCCAAATCTTATTCGCTACTACTTCTCACGCTACTCATACTACTACTCAACTACTCATACCTACTTCAATTTTATAATAAATTGAAGGTCTTAAATAAATTTGAGCTTAGAGCTTTGGTTAAAAAGAGGCATTATAACATTGCCTAACTCAATAGATTTGTTTGTGACTGTAGTTATTTAATATTGTCTTTGTCACGAGTGATTTGAAATTTGAATGTTTGCATAGACGGATTTAATTATCTGTAGGCATTACTAGGCTACTTTAACATTAACATTTTATAGTCAGTATAACAAACATGTTTTGTGTGGACAAAAAATAATCAAACATAAAATAAAAACAACAAAAAATAAACTAATTCACTGAAGTAAAACCACTGTTAACAAATAAAGCCTAATTTATACTAATATAATAAAACTTCTTAGCTAAGCACCTTTTTTGTACAAACTGTATACCTTTAGACAGCACACTGTTATACCAAATAGATTTTATTTTGCTAACATTTTCTCTTATATCATCCTACTATACTACAAATCTCTGTGTCGTCAAAAAAGAAAACTAAGTACCACTTAGGTTTAGTTCAACTTCGTAGGTTTGGCGTAGTTCTTAGCTCTATTATGATTTTTTCACATTCTGCTCTGAAAACAGCTGCTTTAGACACATGTATTGACGCAGTGCTAAAGTGTAACTTTTACACCCAGGTAAATAAAGTATTGTTTTGATGATATTTTCCTCCCTCGTGAGAAAAAGATAATTTTAATGATCTTTTGTGACATGGACAACAGCTGGTTCAACGAGTTTGTTTTGAAATTTAACACTGACGTATAGTAAATCCGTGAAACAGCCGTTTCTTCAAAACATTATAATTCAAACTGCTGAGCTCAAAACAATAATTTACTTACTTAATTGTTTATGATAGGCTATTAAAACATTTATGACATTTATTTCTCATTATTATTTGCATCATGACAAAAAATATAGTTCATCACTCGGCCCGAAAATGTCTTTTTGACCCTAGGATATTTAACGTCCTCGGCTGCGCCCCGGACGTTAACTTGACCTCGTGTCAAAACGTGTTAGGACCTAGTGATGAAATATACTATTTTTTGTATCTTTTGCCTTGGAAATTGCTGCTTTAGACTCGGGTATTAAAGTGCTAAATTATCACCTTTACACCCAGATGAACAAAGTATTGTTTTTATAATGTTTCTCCTTAGGGGAAAGATTTCCTAAAATTTCTCTTTAGGGGGATCATTGTTTACGTAATATTTTCTTTATAATATAAAACATATTTATTGACAATTATTTCTCATTACTATTTGCACCATGGCAAAAGTTTCTTTCATCACAAAATGATGAAAACTAGTTAAAATACTATTTTGCTCCCTGGACTCACCTGTTGTGGAAGCATTTTTCTATCGAATTTCCTTTGAGATATTCATACCGTAAGACCCAGGCCCGGGACGACGAAATGAGCACCGATCATGACGTTTTGAGCAATAACTGTTTCACACTTTATATACATATTTATATAAGTGTATCATCTCTAGGTAGGTCAAATTTGTTGTCTAACTTTCACCAAATTTGGTACGAATCTTTTGTAAATATTTCGGTTAAGTTCGTTAACCAGAAACTCCCTTTTGAGAGGAAACATTTCACCAAAAAAGGGGTTTTAATGTTCTATAAATAGGTAAATTTTGTCTGATGTTGATGAAATTTGAAATAAATATGTATTTTATTGTTATAAACCAATATACCAACAACTATGAAAATCCATCTAGTCGTTTCAAAATGGTGACCAAAAAGTGATTTTAAGCTATAACAGCGAAATGATTAGTCCTATTTCAATGAATTTTGAAATGTATTATCGCTTCAAGATATGCAATAAAACTTGCAATAAAAGAACACGCAAGTCTGAGACGAAACTGAAGCCAAAGACCGAGGCGAGACTGTGAGCGTAGCGAACAACCTCCTAACCTCCGTGGTGATACAACGACCGAATGCCTAAGCGAGGCTTAAACGCTTAGCTGCGTGTCGGCTGGTTTAAAATCTTTATAGTAGTACGAATTTTGCATCCGGATATACGCACATACGGACGTCACACTAGTTTTGTTTCGGAAAGCCCCTTTTTTGTATTTTGTAAAATTCAAAACAAATTTTATAGGCAATAAATTGTGCGACTTTAAAAAAAATACTCTTCTTGATAAAAATTAGACAAATAAACAGTAGTTTGAACCCACAAAAACCTGAAGTGCTAAAGTTGTACTTTTACTATCAGGGAAATAAAGATTTGTTTTGATGACCTTTAAAAACATTTTTATGGCGTTTTAATGATCTTTATGTAGCAAGTATCACTATTTGAGATGCCGACCACTCTCATGAGGGTATTTTAAGGCAAATATGTGGTGAAGGATGAGTGTGATGAGTGGTAGTAATGTGTTATGAGGTGTAGTCTTGTTTCAAACTAAGGCCGACTCTTCCTTAGAATGGATCATTAATTAATAGCCCAATGACCAATGGTAATACAATGACCAACGGCTTAACGTGACTTCCGTACCACGCAGGTGATGGTCTGATATGTCTAAACGATGGAGGGAGTTGATGCGGGTATCATCAGATGATCACTGAGACTATCTGAGCCGCAATAGACTTATATCATCCTCAAAACCTGACCTCCATGAAGCTGGATTACAGGACCACGCCAAGAGTCCCAGTCAAGTACATAAGCTGTTTCGATGGGTTTGTTCTGAATTTAACACAGACTAAGAGTAAATTAGTGTAACAGCTGTTTTTTCAAAACTATATAGTTTGTATGCAAATTCGTCTCATGTGAGTATACGTTTCGTCTTTTAGTACCGTTCAAGTTTATAAATCAAAATTTGATCTTTAGAATAAAGTTCTCATAATTTTACAAATCCATCATATCGGCTATGCCAATATTGCTTCAATTACTGCAAGACGATATTGAACATATAACATGAATTATACCGAACAATCTATGACAATAAATACGGCTTAACGATCGCCACAGTAATTTGGTCAACAAAACAGGAGTCCCTTTGTTGATTGACCTTGAAACAAATCGTTTGATTAAAGGTTGTAATTGATTCAATGTTCAATATTTCCAATCGACTTAAAGATTATTCTATTATTTGTTTATTTGAACAGTAGCCAAGTTGGTGGGTGTGTGTAATGGAGAGAGCAGATTTAACTGGTGGCCGGAGTGTGTTGGAGATTATTGTGGGCAATAACTGAGAGAAGAGATTGGTGTTTTAGTGGCTGTGTTCTGTGTAGTGGCAGCCCTGCTAGTAGTCGATATAATATTAGGCCCAGTGGTGCGAAGAGATCAGCCTTGTCACTGTTATCAGTGAATGTACAACACAGTGATAACAACCGGCTGTAGAAGTTTGCTGGCCGTCTGATAGGAGTTTTCTTTAACTTTTAAACCTTTATTAGCCAGTTTACTTTGTTGTGTTGGTATAACTTCAAGGTATTTCCGTTTAGAAGCTTTTGAGTTCACCATTCACCGTAAAGATATGTTTGGAACGATGTTCAAAACCCGAAATAATGAAGACCAGGCCAACACGCAGCTAAGCGCTATAGTGCCACTGGCATGAGTGAAGCAAATTTTCTTTGCAATTTGTTACACTAATTAAATACAATCCTGGGCAAAATTAACGCATCGCTTTGTTTTTATTAGAGTTTTATTCTTCCGGCTTTTATTTCAAAATTGGAAAATTTTGGGATAAATGCCAGTGAATATTTAATTTAACTTAACAGCAACAAAGATAATAATAATATTTATTGCCATTTACAAAACATATTGTGTGACAAAACAAGAAACAAAGTAAAACAAATAAGTATGGATATATGCAATATAGTTATACTATGAGAAAATAGATGGTACTAATCTGGGTTTTGAATGGTTTGGCATTTACCAGTGATGCGTTAATTTTGTCCAGGAGTGTAGTTGCAACTGTAATTCACTAAGCTCACAGCAAGACTTCGTTCTTCGACCACATCTTTGCCTCCTGTATGAACACAGGCGTTACGAGGCTGTTCGCTCCGCTTAGAGCTTCGATTCGGCCTTCGTTCTCAGCTCTTCGTGCTCTACTATCACGTGCGTTACGACGTTCCATGGTCCCGGGCTTAGCGTCTTACCATGCTGACAACCTGCATATCTCATGTATCCAAAGAAAATTCGCTAAAATCAAATGTTTATAGTTTTTTATAGCACTATATCAGATTGTGAAATATGACCTTTAGGAGTTTGAATGGATTCATCCATACTCAATAGTTTCAGGGTATTGACTTTGCCTTTCAGTTCGCGTGCTGTTCAATGCCACGTTTTATATATATTGAGATACAGTACTACTATTTCACTAGGCTCTTAAGCAACAATATTGCATAGGTGAAAAGTATTTCTCGATGTGATTTTAATATTTTTCCCTGCATAAAATGACCGTGATCAAGTGCCAGACAGGTTTGACGATGTGGGAGAAGATGGGGATGAAGGGGGATGAAATGACGTGTGAGATGAGACATCACTCACGAGACTGCATACGTTACCTTACCTCCTCCCCTTCCCCGTCATACATCAGCTGATCCTGTTAGTAGCAGTTCTTAAACCGAAACATACTTGAAATTACTTAAACATAAACTTTACGAAATATCAGAAAACAAATGTAAAAACTATTATTTGTAATCAAACTTTTAAAATTAACTGATCCTCTGTCTAGAAGACATTAAATATTGTTCTATATATTTATAATAAAGTTACATAGTTTTGATACGTATATTTTTGTGGTTGTTGAGCTTATTTTAGCAATAACCAAATACTTCCAACCCGTTGTGATAACATTTTCATGTACACGATGCTTTGACTTTGAGTACTGTATTTTATACATTCGTTTAATAAATCAGACTAGGCAGTGGCAAGCATATTTATTGCATTCTAAAATTCAATACAAATATACTAACAAATAAAATTACCATTTTAAATTTATGGCTAAACCCCGCTGGAGCAACTACTGGTATCTCAATCTTAGGTAAAAGTTGCCTCATTTAACCAAATGTACTTAAACATTAGTTTTCAATTTTATTTTTATCGAAATTAGTTTTACAACTTTACTATCTCAGATTAGGTGAAATAAACGTTATTCTTAAAATAAACTCTTCTTTTATAAAATATCTTTTGTTAAATATATTCTTTTATAATATATTTTTGTCATAAAAATTTATAAATAAACATAAGCAATGACAATTTTCAAAAAATAATTTTTGTAATATTTGTAATTAGCTGACAGTACCCGTGCTAGTTATAACTGAAATGTAATATACGGTTTCTTATTATGTTGGTTTTTTAATTTAGCTTGTGGTGTTTCGATTACCGTACCATTGCCAAATATGAAGTAAACCTGGAATATCGATAGAGTTTAGAATTCCTCATTATTAATCCATCACATAAGAAACTAATTACAAGACAAAGCCAATTTTACAATTTCGGCGCCGGGCTACGAAACAGTCACTTCTTATTTTGCATAAGTACGCAAGTGAGAAGGGCTGAGGGGTAAATTCCACCCCTATTTTAGTCAAGAAAATGTATGGATGTGTCTTAGTTTGAATTTCTTCATTTTCCGTCTCTCTCGCGCACTCATCAACTCGTCCCCCCGGCCATTCCCCTCGCCACCCCTCGCCAGCCCGAGCGAGCGTCTGATTCTATTCTTTTACTCTGGCTGTGTACAAGTCTCGAGCAATCGTTAAAATCTGGCCAAGCAAAATGAGAGAAAATATAAATGAGGAGGGCGCGAGAGAGAGCGTCGAGACGGTGAAAAAGGAGCCCCCGCCACTCCCCCCGCACCACCGTGTGTACGCCGCCCTGGATACTTATACTAATTGCAAAGATTCGGATTAAAAAAGAGGTTCCCTAGTGATAAGTTGTTTTTTTAACCGGGTGATGAATTGATGGAATACTGAAGAAGTTTTAAGCCTCTGAAACTGAATTTTCAAACAGAACGTCTGAACAATGGCTCTCCGCATTGCTATTGTTTCGTAATTTCTGTCTTGAGCATAACAAGCCGAATGAAAAATCAATTCCTTCGTTAGCAGTTTCTTTGCTCCTTGGAACACATTATCTCGTTTCCAAGCCACAAGAGTTGCCTGAGTTTTCACAGTTTACATTCACCTAAATGTAAAGTTCTCCAGTGTACATCACACACTTCATATTTTGCTACCCTATTCAAGTGTGAATTTGAATTCGTCCTAGTTGTCTTAAATGCAATGATAGACAACGACGCTTTTCAGACTGAAGTCTACTATTCCTAAACTTCGTCCGTATCATATAAGAGTTTTGTGAAAAGTAGTGCTTTTCTGCCAGTAATGTTTTTCACATCTGTATTTGAAATAGTAGGAACTGGCATACCGCGGTAGTTTATTAATTGCATTTGTAGCTGCTAAATTATTAACAAGTATGTTTTATTACCTAACCAATAATCAGAGCTTTTTCAGGATATGTTGCGAGCACTCCCCATGACTGCTATTTAAAAACATATTTAGGACAACGACTGGGTTTAGAAGATACACATACGTTCCAAAGGAGATCAAAAGGTTCAAATGGGTTTATACGTTCATAACGTGCAAATTGTACGAAACTGTTGTAGTCTACGAGAGACCTTCAATAAGTAAAGAGACAAATGTGTGTAGAGTAACGTTAACATGCTTTATTATGTACAGCTAAGACTTTTCCTACTTTTCGACGCAACCCCCTGCTATTTTTATTTTTATACACCTCTCGTCGATGTACCAGAATTTTGTGTTGTCAGCGAAGAATTTAGTACTTTGACGTCCAAGATATACTTACACCGCAGCGTTCACGTCTTTGTAACTCTCAAATTTCTTTCATCACAGATCCTTCCTCAATGGTCCAAACAATTGAAAACCACATGCAGCCACCCAGATCAGGACTGTAAGTATGGAAGATGAGGTAACAGTTCCCATTTTAAACTTTCAGTGGGATGCAGTGTTTCGAGTGCTTTATGTGGGGAACCGGAATTTTGATACAAGTGAGCGTGCGTTGTCTTGGAGAAAACAACCTTACTCTGCAGTCAGGAGTTTTGGGACCCAACATGCGCATGTTTTCCCATATTTTACATTATCACGGATACACTGTGCACAGTATCAACACTTACATTACAGGTTCTAGCTATTTGACTCACAGTAATTCTTCGATCTTCTTGAGTATGGGGGCCGATTATGGTTTTCAACAACTCATTTGATACTTGTACCTGCCAGCCAAAACGCTGCAAATCTCTCACATTTATTTTATTTTATTTAGTTTTTACCGGTCTATCCACTTATAAAGGATTGAAAGGTTCATATAACTTTTCCCGTAGTGTTTTATCAGTATTGAGTCGATTTTGAAGGTTTTGCTCCTTCACAGAAAACAAAACCTGATGTCGGCTTGTTGTTCTTTTTAGACGCAATCTCCCACGGACCTGCCATTTTAAACACATCGGAAACGGTGAACACGCATTATTAATGACAATACAACTAGTTATCGAATTTCCTTTGGAAAAATGAGATATTCATGCCGTCAGCATGGTAAGACCCAGACCGGGACCATGAAATAAACACCGATCCTGACCCCCAGAACAAGTTTTGAGCATTTTTACAATAGCATGTACGTGTGTATATGTATGTACATATGTGTGTACTCTTTTCAGGTCGCATTTTTTGATCCGATTTTCATAAAGTTATGTACAAATGTTCCTTTTGTAAATATATCGGTCAAGTTTAATTTAACAGATTAATAAATTTTATTATTTCATTTTATGGCCAGAGCTGTTTTGCACCTCGAATTAATTTAAACGCAGTTGTGTTTCCAGCAAGTTTCACTAAACACCCTATTGCTTTTTGGCTAGAAAATTCAGGTTCGTTTGGATACGAATTTTACTGGTCCAACGTGGTTTATACGCGTATAAAACCACTGATTTTCATTTTAAGTATGTAAATCATTAGACCATAGGTAGTGGAAGGTGCATCAGATAAACTAGCAGAAATACCTGTCCTTTCATTAAGGTCTCAGTTTCAAGGTTACAACATTGCTACTATATTGGCACTATTGAATGAGTGAATGGACGCTAACTCGCACACACCTGGTGAGCGGATGTAGCCAAGTGGATTATTAAGGAACACTACTTTGCTTGAGCAATGTTCCAGGAACACCATTGTGTTATACACACACAACAGCTCGTAAACTTATATAGTCAGTTGCTGTTGCAACAGAGTATGAAGTGATAAACTGGTCAATTATCCGCGACTCTGTGTCAGGGGCGCGCGCAACACCGACACACAGCACGCAGTCGCAGTAGCCTGTAGCAGCTAGCAACAACTACGCAGTAGTGAACATGACTTTGTTCAATTTGGACGATTTAAAAACATGCATTATTTGGTATATCTACCCCTACAATTTTCATCGGATTTTTATCAAATAAACTTGATTGTAAAGTTGATGAAATGTTCTAATGATTTCAATTTTAAATTTATAAAACCTTCAAATAAGTCCAAAATTTAATTTGTTAATGATTAGATTTGATTAATGTTGTAATTTATTTGTTCTGTTATTATTAAACTAATAGAGTTTTCAAACATGTAATCACCTGAGTCACAGGTATATAATTATAATGTATACCGGGTGGCCACGATAAAGTGTCCTAAACGGATTACAGAAGACCAGAAGTACTGTTAGAGCTAGAAAGATGACTTTATTCTGGAAGTCGTACATGGAGATTTCAGGAAAATATTTTAAGATTCTCAGTATACAGAGTGTGTCAATACTGAAACTCACAAGGTAAACTCAGAGACATGTACAGGGTGTCATGACAGCAGAATACAGATAGGAATTTTGGCGAAACATTTTTTATATGTTAGGCCATTACAAAGCTAGAGCTAAGAACATGAGTCGCGTAAGCTTTCAGGACGCCTATAAATTATAAATTCGATTAAAAATAGTTGCATTATTTTTGAATTTGACATTTAATCATGTAATTTTAACCATGTTTTCAAAATGTCTAACCTCAAAATCGATGTAAACATTGAAGTTGCTATTATCATGAATAAGTCAAAGACATTAAATAGTTAGGTTTAGCATGTTGCATACCATTGTAAAGATAATTTCAATATGAACATTTTTTTACTAAACATAATTTTGTATCTTAATTCGTTTAAAAGCTATAACAAAAACACCAATTTTAACCTAGATATTGCCTGTATTTTAGTAGTTTATACGGTCGTTTGATTTGCTTGGTACCTAATTTAACAGCCAAAATTCTAATAAAATAGTTGTTCTTTAATAAAAACACATAAAATGACAAAAAACAAACATAAATATGAATATAACAATAATTGTTTGTAGCTGTTATAAAACAGAGATGGGAGAGAAAACCAGTTGTCATGGTTATTTTATTGCGCACTTTGCAATATTTTATCTGCTGCGTTATACCAGCTGATTGATTTCTCCTGCTGTTGCATTGTTTTATTTCAAATGAGTATTTATTTTATTTGACACCAGCCTACAATGTAAAAAAATTAGGTACCAAGAAAATCAAACGATCGTATAAACTACTATACTACAGGCAGAATAAAGGTTAAAATAGGGTTTTGTTATTGCTCTTAAACGAATAAGGATACGAAATTGTGTTAAATACAAAAATATTAAAATTATCTTTACAATGATATGCAGCATGCTATACGTTACTATTTAATGTTTTGACTTATTCATGATAATAGCAACTTCAATGTTTACAATGATTTTGAGGTTAGAAATGTTTTGACAACATGGTTGTACGACATACCATTAAAAAGCTCGTCAAATTCTGAAAAATAATAAGTAAACGCCATATTTTTGATCGAATTTATAGTTTGACCATAGGGCGTCCCGTAAAAGCTTACGCGACTCATGTTCATAGCTCTAGCTTTGTAATGGCGCAACATATCATAAAGAAATGTTTTGCCAAAATGTCGTAAATAGTCTTCTGTTTAAAACTATGTACAATATGACACACCGTTGTATTTAAAAATCTAGAGATTTGACCCATTGAGTTTCAGTATTGACACACTCTGTATACTGAGAATCTTAAAAATATTATTCCTGAAATCTCAATGTACGACTTCCAGAGTATAAAGTTTGTTTCATCTTTTTAGCTCTAATAGTACTCCTGTAATCCGTTTAGGACACTTTATCGTGGCCACCCGGTATATGTGTGTAGTCTCTACAGGAGCATTTTTGGCCCAATTTCCATGAAATTTGGTACAAAGGTTCCTTTTGTAAATATTTCGGTCAAGTTCGTTAGATAGCAAAGTTGGGCTACCGGAACTACCCTTGTGGGAGGCAGTTTAGATAAAAAGTTTAGATAAAACATAAACTTTATTAGATTTTTATTAAATTTAAAATAATTATGTGGTTTGATAGTATCCATCACTGTACTAAAGATTATGAACATTCATTGAGTCGCTTCAAAATGGCGGCCAATAAAGTGGTTTTTTGCTATAACAACGTTATGAGTAGTCCGATTAAATAAAATTTGAAATACGTTTTACCTTTACGATGTGTAATAAAAATTGCAGTAATAGAACACGTTAGTCTGAGGCCAAGGCTGAAGCGAGGCTGGTGAGTGGAGCGAATGAGAGTAGCAAATTGCATAGGATAATCCATTTCACTCATGTATGCGGCGCTTTAGCGCTTAGCTGCATGTCGGCCCGGTTAAACTTCTTTGGATTATTTTAATGCCGGACCGGTTTTAAATAATTATAATATATGTGTATAGTATATAATTTTTAATACATATATGTTACTTTTTCTTTTCTTTTACAGGCATAATAGTAGGCCTATCCCTTTGTTTTAGATTCATTGAATTATGAATGCAAACAATATATTAAAAATGTGTCTTTCAAGCATATTAATCATACATATGTAATATTTAATAAAAGTATTGATATATATGTTTCAGTCACATGTTTCGGATAAACATTCAGATTTAAGTACTTCTCCGAATTTGAAGTGAGAAATAGTTGGGCCGGATGGTGTAGTGGTGAGCATAACCGCCCGGCAAGCGGGAGACTCGGGTTCAAGTCCCGGTTCAATCCAAACATTTTTGTCTACAAATTCCTTTAGTAATAATATTAAATATATTATATACCGTATTAAATAGCCACCCAATAGACTATTGGGTTATAGGGCGAAAATCAGCAAAATTAGAATACCTCCTTATTATACAGTATTGGGTACTCGAGTAGTAAGCTGTATTACACCAGCAAAAGCCCATACGAAGCATTTCTCCGTATAAGATGAAAACGTTGGGAAAGTGAGTGAAGATGACGAGCTAGCCAGAGTCAGTCAGTCAGTGAGTCGTGCTCTGCGGTGACCCTTCGCTAATTTGATATCACAGGACATAGGTTATGAAATATGTATCGCAGCGTGATCCCATATAGTCGGCCATCACAACAACTCTGTGCTGGTAATCTGATTTTATCACATGATTCGGTTCCATTATTTACAGGCACACTGCCACGATCTGCCCATGAATCTCCCCATGATGAAAGCACTCCCACATTTTATGCCCGGTTCGCCTTGCCCCGTAATCGCGACAATTATCATTGTTCATGTTTAACTACGCCGGTACACTATGGCTACGTGTACATGGCGCACCGTATGTTACTCCTCGACATCTTCACTTGCCTTGTCGTGGATATTGATTCAGCACGATACTCTACTCATTCTTGTTATGCTAAAATTTATCTGTGATTCGCGATGGAACACTGAGCATGAACTCTCATCTTCTCCGACGATTACCGATACGCCGGTTTCTTCATCCTTTTGCTTGTGTAAGAGTTGGGAAATTAAAATCAAAACTCTTCTCGACCTATTTATGACCCCATAGCTAACTGTGATAACGTTAGCCAAACTAATCTTAAATAATCAAATAAACCAGAGTTAGTAAGTTTAGTTTGTAATGATTTTCAAAGGGTAGATCGAGCACTCTATACGCATTCTACTTAT
The DNA here is from genome assembly GCA_018831715.1 of Matsumurasca onukii. Taxonomy (NCBI): domain Eukaryota; kingdom Metazoa; phylum Arthropoda; class Insecta; order Hemiptera; family Cicadellidae; genus Matsumurasca; species Matsumurasca onukii. The sequence goes on along the minus strand of CM032060.1, from coordinate 33,104,722 downwards.
ACCGGGTGTCCTAAATGGATTACAGGACTACTATTAAAACTAGAAAGATGAAACAAACTGTTTTCTCTGGAAATCATGGAGATTCCAGGAAAAATATTTTTAAAGTTCTCAGTATACAGGGTGTGTCAATACTGAAACTCACGGGGTAAAAACTTGAGACTTTTAAATGCAAAGGTGGGTCATATTATACATAGTTTAAATCAGAATACAATTCTCGACATTTTACCGGAACAGTTTTTTTATATGTTGCCCCGTTATCAAACTACAGCTATAAACGTGAATAACGTAAGCTTTTATGAGACGCCCTGTGTAGTCAAATTGTCAATTCGATTAAAAGCATGGTGTTTACGTATCATTTCTCAAAATTTGATGAACTTTTCAACGGTATGTCATGTCGTACAACCATATTTTGGAAACCTCAAAATCGATATAAACATTGAAGCTGCTTTTATCATGAATAAGTCAAAAACATCAAATAGTAAGGTACCTATATTATGTTTTATATCATTGTAAAAATAACTTAAATGTGAACATTTTTTGTATTAAATACAATTTAGTATCTTTATTTGTTTGATAAAAACCAATTTTAACCCAGATTTGGCTTGTATTTTAGTAGTTTATACGGTCGTTTGACCTGTTTATAACCTAAATTTAAAAAATTCTAATAAAGTAGTTCTTCTTGGAAAAAGTTTATGAAATCACACAAAAAAACTTAATTAAGAACATAACAATAATTGTTTGTAGCTTTTATAAAACAGAATTGGGAAAGAAAATCCAGTTGTCATGGATATGTTATTCGCACTTTGCAATATTTTATCTGCTGTGTTAAACCAGCTGGTTGATTTATCTATCTGTTGTAATGTTGTAATTCAAATTCATTTCCATAGCTACGTGACAATTATTGCAATGTATACTCATGGTCCCACTGATGAATACTAAACAAATTTGAATTACAACAAATGTCAAAATGTCGAGAATTGTTTTCTGTTTCAAATTATGTTGACAATAACCATCTTTTGCATTTAAAAATCTCGAGTTTTGATTCCGTGAGTTTCAGTATTAATACACCCTGTATACTGAGAATCTTAAAAATATTTTTCCTGAAATCCCCATGTACCATTTTTAGAGAATAAAGTTTGTTTCATCTTTCTAGCTCTATAATAGTATTCCTGTAATCCGTTTAAGACACTTTATCGTGACCACCCGGTATATATTCACTCTCAGTGTACAGATAAATCAAATTAGTTCTGAAATGTGTAAAATACATTGAAAATGGCCATCTCATACATATAATTAAACTTAATAAATTAGTAACAGTCAGCGATGCCTTAAAATACTTTAACGCAGAAGTCTTAATTAAAGGCGAATTCTGTTGATCCACTTTAGAGTTGTCATGGAATAATGTGTACCATGAAATACAAAATTCAAATAAAAAGTAGTTCAACAAGAATGATTTTGTTTTTAACATTGAGGAAGGTCGTACTATGCATTCTGGTTTAACGCAATTTACTCCATCATCTTCGTGGAAGGAATCTTGTACACCGAAGTCCCGGTCTGCAGATTAGGGATTCCTTCACCTTTCCAATCCATATGTTATAGGTTTCAATTCTTTTTAACCTCCTGAACCCAAGTTGGCGCATCCGAACAGGTTCCTTTCAATTCCTTCACTCACGGGTATAATGAGTCTCGCATATCCTCGAGGTGAAGGGTCAGTGGCAGCGGCAGGCGCAGTGATGACAGCTCACCTACAGGGTCAAACACTGGGGGCACAGTGACAATCACTGGTGCACGCACAACACATGGCATCTCACACCTGGGGAAACCTTAGTCCGAATTGCAATCGCCAAAGAAGATTAGTATTTGTGTGTGGAAAATAATATACGGTTTACCAAATGATTAGCCTGACCTGATCATTAGATTAGTGTTTAACCTTTGACGAATATTGGTTGATAATAGGACATTAAGTTAAAATTTCACTTTGTATGGTATTAAAAATAAAGAACAAAGTTTTTTGACGTGTTAGTAAATTTTTTCATGACTTCCCGGACGATATTAAGACGTTGATGGAATTATATCCACCCAAGTGTTTTCCAGCATGTCTCGTGGCAGCTGTAGAAATAACACCCTTATGTTTTCTCTCAGTTCATTCAAGGAGCGTATTTTAGTTTGATAAACCGTAACCTTTATGAAGCTGTACATGAAGAAATTTCAGGGTGTCGGTTCCAAAAACGACCTGACCCTCCTATTGGTCCATCTAGTCCAATCAACGTCCATGAAAAAAATGTTTATACCAAATGTATTGCACATTTAATTCCAATGGCCAGTGAAAAGGTGCGCCATCTAGCTGGAAGAAGAGTTTTGCTAGTCTTGTAACTACTGTGATATATGTTTTTTTTCTCGTAAATAGCTGTTGTTATAATTTTTTTCAGCGAAGAAAGAAGGACCTACAAATGTTGTTGATCATGATTTCAAATTCCATACTAAACTTGTTCGCTTTATTAGGTATCGACGTTTTTCCTTTTATGTTTATTTCCTTTTATAGGCTCTACAAATAGTGAAATTAATCACACAATTTAAGTTAAATTACTACAATGGTATGATAAAGAACTTTATCATATGGCCTATAAAATGAGCCGCGTTTGACAGTCATATGTTCCATGGTAACACGTGTGTGAGGTTTCAAAGTTGTACAACATTTTTGAGAACCTTAAACTCGACTTACCAGGACCCACTTCATAATGGAACCCCCAAAATACTTTTATAGAACTTAAAAGCATGTAGACCCTTTCTCAGTGTTTAATTTTACACATGAAATATGCGTACCTTGAAGGATTAACTCTACAAATATTTTTTTGACTTATATTACACACGAGTTATTGGTTAAAGTAGCCAATCAAAAATTATCGTCAAAGAGCAGCGTTTTTTAAATTTCTGACTGGAGGGCTGGACTTACAGTATTGGATTATTTGAATAGATACATCATTTAAATTTGCGACCGACAGCATTCTGTAAAGTATCCATTTGAACTTGATTATTTTGTTCAATTAAAGGCACGTTCAAAGCTACAATGCAGAAACTGACTTGGCGCAGTTGGTCCTGTAATCAAGCTGGCAAGTTAGACCGTTGATCCGTCGAGTCCACTCCGTGCTGCTAAAGTTATCATCCAATTGTCCGCAAATTGGGCGAGTAACGGAGCAATGGAGCCGGGCCGGTGCCGCTAACTCCTCAAATACACAACATTGTTGACCGGGACTCACTTAATTACTGTTTTCAGGACTTGACAAAGTGTTTAGAGACGTTGCCGGTAACTTCAACGAACCTATTCACTTCAGGACTTTCCTAACTGTGAGAAATTCACTCTGTATACTAAACAGTTCAACGTGAACTGCAGAACAAAGTTACCTTCAATTACCTCTTTTTACAAGAGACGAAAGTATTGATCAAGAGTTAATCGAACAATCTACTAGTTTCCTGAGCACAATCAACATTAGATAATCTTACGACGTAGAAATTACAATAAATTATAATTATTTCAAAGGCTTTTTATACTACAAATGAGTTATTATGGTTACTTATTGATTGGTCAAATAGTCAATAAAAGTATGTCCTCCACAGTTTAGCTGGAGTTTTCTTGAAGTTCATATAAAAAGGCATGAGCCAAGAACTCGTTTAATGTAAAGTGTTTAAGAACACCCATTATACTTTCAATTTCATGAAATTTCAGTAATTAAAGTGTAATGTAGTGTAAGTGTGAGGAGTGTCAAGGAGCAAGTGGCTGGTGAGAATGTAGAGTTTGTGATTGGATTCTGTCAAGGAAGTTGTAAGGTGTAGAATTGTAAGGTGTAGTGTAAGTGTAATGTAAGGTGTGAGTGTAAGGTAGTCCAGGAGCAAGTGGCTTTGTAGTGAATCAGGGAGTTGGTTGGTCTGTCAGGAGTTGTGGTGGTGTAGAGGAAGGTGTAGTGTAAAGTGTAATGTAAGGTGTGAGGTGTGAGGTGGTCAAGGAGAGCAAGAAATTAGCTGGTAGAATCAGGAAGTTTGTATTGGTTCTGTCAAGGAGTTGTGAGGTGTAAGTGGAGTGTAGTGTAAAGTGTAATGTAAATGTAGCAAAAGTGTAGTAGTCAAGAGGAGAGAGCAAGTGGCTGGTAGAATCAGGAGTTTGTAATTGGTTCTGTCAAGGAAGTTGTGAGTGTGAAGTGTAAGAATGTAGTGTAAAGTGTAATGTAAGGTGTGCAAAATTGTGAGGTGGTCAAGGAGGCAAGTGGCTGGTGAGATCAGGGAGTTTGTGATTGGTTCTGTCAAGGATTTGAGGTGTAAGTGTAAGGTGTAGTGTAAGAATGTGTAATGTAAAGTGTGAGGTGTGAGGTGGTCAAGGAAGCAAGTGGCTGGTGTGAGATCAGGAGTTTGTGATTGGTTCTGTCAAGTTGTGAGGTGTGAAGTGTAAGGTGTAGTGTAAGAAGTGTAATGTAGGTGTGAGGTGTGAGGTGGTCAAGGAAGGTAGGAAGTGGCTGGTAGATCAGGAGATTTGTGATTGGTTCTGTCAAGAGTTGTGAGAGTGTAAGTGTGGAATGTAGTAGTGTAAAGTGTAACTAAAATTGTGAGGTGTGAGGTGGTCAAGGAGAGCAAGTGGCTGGTGAGAATCAGGAGTTTGTGATTGGTTCTGTCAAGGAGTTTGTGAGTGTAGAAGTGTAAGGTGTAGTGTAAAGTGTAATGTAAGGTGTGAGGTGTGAGGTGGTCAAGGAGGCAAGTGGCTGGTGAGATCGGGAGTTTGTGATTGGTTCTGTCAAGGAGTTGTGAGGTGTGAAGTGTAAGGTGTAGTGTAAAGTGTAATGTAAGGTGTGAGGTGTGAGGTGGTCAAGGAGGCAAGTGGCTGGTGAGATCGGGAGTTTGTGATTGGTTCTGTCAAGGAGTTGTGATTGCTGCCGAGCGCACAACTTGCTGACAACTTAGACAAGGTTCATTAAGATTTTGACCATAGAGAGCGCTGACACGTGCTTTCAGTCTTGTTGTTACTTGAGCAGTTCGCTGACCACTTCAAGACAGCTGTGCAACACCAGCACCAACTACAACTATAACTTTAACCCCTAAGCAACTTTTATGGTCTTGGTATTGCTTTCAGTAGCTCTTCGGATAAACTTTGCTGTGGCGAGTCTTGTTTAAGATGAATACCTTAAATATATGAATTATTTAAATGAAGTATATTGTATAATTTAAAACAGATAAAATAATGTCAAAACATGTTATAATATATTGAGCAGATATGTCATAGTAACAATACATTTACTATTACACTGTATATCATATTCACAAATCGTAGCCTCCACTTTTCACTTAAGTCTGCGAAGAAGAGTGCCGCGCCTTCTTTTAAAGTTACTTTTGAATAATGCCACACCACTAGTTTTGGAACGTCTACTTCATAAAACACTATAAATTTGTATAGCACCTTGAAGAAGATCGGCTCAAAACTACCAAATAAAAATATACGATGGATATAATAGTTAAAATTATACATTTAAGTGCCGAAAAATGAGGTTTTAACTGGAGATGTTGTGATTTTTGCTTTTATAATCGAGGCTATAGCTGACATACTTGTGCTTCGCTAAACATGGGTAATATTACTGTGCTTTCGGCCCTAAAACTAATTTTGTTCAGAGGAAATAATTAAAAGTAATATTTGTAATAGACCAATAAAAGATTTTTATCATGTTAAAAGGATTTGTTTATGAAGAATATTAATACATATTTGAAACCCCTAATAAATATAAGAGTTCGTCCTGTTTAATACCTCGGAGATGTCAAAGAAGAATCTAGGTCTTGAAAATGTGCAAAAATAGTACATTGCCAACAGATTATAATAGCCTTTAGGTTAATTAAAAAAAGTACATATAATACGAAGTCGATTTCTGAAGTGAGCATAAACTGTAATGCTTTTATGCAGCAGACCTTAGTTCCCAATTCTCTACAGAAATACCTGAGGATTTATATCAAATTCAAAAAAGGAAAATTTTTAGGACTATTTGTCCCAAACAAACTATTTGCCCCAAAACTCAACCACAAATATACACTTTAAAACACTTTAAAGTATTATGGACATGGAGGAATACACTGACACACACTCAATCATCAAGAAACGACATTCAAATGTTACGCCACATAAAAAGAATGCAGCCTTCTATACTAACAAAGAACAACTTAAATTTTATGAAATTAAAAGTAAACAAGTAGTAACAATTTAATACTAAAATTAGTAAGTGATGGCTTGTAATATTTACCAAGAACTTACATAAATAATGTGTGCAGTAAGTATCTACAGGAAACAAATGTAAATTGTACCAATATGAAATATAAGTAGCTGGTAAGAAAGAAGTGTGAGGGGTTTGATGGAATCAGAGGCATCAGTTACAGAGTGTTGTGCGTGTGCGTGAGAGTGAGTGTATCGTTTCCCCCGCAGGCAGAGTCCCCTCCCCTCTTCATACAAGTATTGTGTTACTCCTGAGCTAGTTGAGATTAAAACATTTTTTTAAACAAAATTAACATCACGGGTACTGGACACTCAGATATTAGAAATTACAGCAAAAATTGAGAAACATAATAAACTATTACATAAGTATTTAGTGTGAGTCAACTGTGAAACCATGTTTTACATACGAGTAGTATGTAGAAAACTTAATTTGAGCCCAAGTGTATGTATAATATTTTATATTCAGCCCTTCATACCTCTGACATCGATATTAAAAGCAGTTATAAATATGTCAATAATAAAAATAACGTCATATACGAGTACTTAACAGAAATATAAACAGGCTTGTTAAAAGAACTTATAGTTAGCTCGTGATTTATTGATTTTTCTTATCAAAATTCCATAACTGTGGCCCAAGCACTAAAAAGTTTTAAATAGTAATGCTGAGTTTCGAGAACACGCTTGGAAGCATGATAAGGAAAGTAAAATTCGACCGTGTAGAGTGGAGACGTTGGATGTAAGATAGAAATACCTTCACTTTGAATAGCAAATGTGACAAGAAGGGTTAACGGACATTTTTGAAATCTTCTCAATATTATTCAAATTTTGTATATGTAACAAAGTGGTCACCTCGTTAATAGCTTTGACGCCAGTCAAAAGAAGTATAAAATCCAGAGTTGTTTATTGAATTTATTCAGTAAATACTTTATTTGCAAGCAAACATAACTGTATAGTAATAAACCAGAGAAATATAATAATGTGATGGAATATTTCTCATTTTTTTCAGGTGGACACCAAGCAGCAAGTGAATGTCTGAGTACGGTACACATGGAGCTCTAAACACAAACACAGCTTAACACAGGGTAATCGCACCCCTTCCCCCACCCCTCAACCTCGCCGCGTGTACCTGCCATTGCTTGTTGCTTACCTACACGTATTTGAAAATAATATATATTGTATTGATTTAATAAGACTACAATGCCTATTCGTTAGTAATAATGGAAAATATAATCCTAGATTCTTGTTTGAGAAAAGAGAAGCTACGTCACATGGCCAAACGCTCTTGACCCTTTCGGCTCTCATTTAGTCCATGACAGCCATTTTCTTACACTTCAACTACATCTGGTTCATAGAAATATACACTAATAAACTAAAAAACACACCTACTTCAAATAAAAAATACTTAAACATTTAATTTTTTTGGAATTTTTATGTGCATTAAAAGCAACTTCAAAAACTGCCATGTCGGCCCGGAGCCGACAGGAGAGCTGAAAGGGTTAAAATAAAATATACCTTAAATACTTTAATATTCAAAATTTCTAATTTAAAATTAAAACTTTAAACATTTAAACAATAAATTTGTATAGTAATTATTATTTTTATAATTTATTATTAATTTATAAATGTTTTAAAGCATTTTTTGAAACGACAATTGATAACAATAATAGTGCTTCAACGAATACAAAAGAGTAGTTCAACGAAGGTGACTTGGTTTGGGTATTGAACACATCAGGGGCTGGTCAAGTCAACAATAAAAATGAAATATATTTATACTTGGTTAACATTGATGATGTGCTCAGACGTTGCCTTGCCACTCAGATCAGCTCCGACACGCGGATTGAATACTTCTTTTTAAAAAATGAAGAAATGTTGTGTATTGCTCTATGCATTATTTTTATTTATTGAACTGTTCAGCTGTTGCGGATTGTTGTGATATATTTTCTATGTTTATATGTTTTGTCTTTGTAAGATGGCGACTAACAAAGCATGTTCTTAAAACCTGTCCATGCCTTTTAATACTTATTTCTTACATTAAAACCATGGTTTCTAGATAGCTCACATTTTACTCATTGGTTTTCAAGACATTCAGAAAATACTTCATTTCAGTCTATTGTTCCCTTTTATTAGTTGTGTGGTAAGTCCTCAGCTTTTCCTAAACTGTCCTTCAAATTTCTTCGACATTTACACTTGTGGTATTATAAAATACAAAGGACAAAGTAGGCTAAAATGAAGTATTTTACAACATCTTGATACACAACAAACTGCTCTCGGGGTTTGGAACATCTTGAATAAGTGAAACGTGAAAATAATGTTCACCTTTTCTTCAAGTCATTTCAACACGGCGTTTTTAATTTACTCAGATAGGTCAAACCATTCTCCAGATATATAGATGTGATACGCGTGGCCTGAGAAAAATAATTTTTTGTTTTTTTGGTATACATCATGCTACATGAAACAAGTTTAACTGTCAATAACCTAAACGTTTAGGATGTACAGGTTCGAACGATTAGTGCTATCTTTTGTCATTCGTTATGTATTAGTACTAAGCTTTAACACAGGTTGCGGGAAAAGTAAAAAGAAATAAAAGAACAACAACAAAATCCATTAATTTGAAATCATTACAAGAATGATTAAATTAGTACTTTGTACTTGCCTGTAGGTGTCATGATACAGGACCGGTTTTACAATGTACCATATCACTATTGATCTATTTATCAGAGTGTTAGCGATACCCTTTTAAATGACAAATAATTTAATAATTGCTCTCGACGAAAATTTATTTTTTTCGTATAAAGAGTTGAACCTTTTCGTCTCTCACTTATAACGAAGGCCGGGTATTTTCCCAAGTAAAAATATGCCTCCCAATATTTGAAGAATAAATGCTCTGATGAAGATGTTGGCCAAAAGTGAAATATACGCTTTAGAAGTAACCGGTCCCTGGACACAGATACAGATACGCGTAAAGCGGTTAGATACAGGGTGAGGCGTAGAGGGTCGGCAGATAAAGTAGATACAGTACAAGTAGGTAAGTGCCGCGTAAAGCCCAACTTAGCCGCAATGGCCGCTAAGCCGCTGTTAAACTTCCGTTTATGAACACATTTTTACGACGTTTCTGCTCCCACTAAAACATTGCTATTCACCACTTACTCCGAGTATCTTATTCTTTTCTCAACAACCGTTTGTTAAATGTTAAACCCTTTATTATTGGTCGTAAACAAAACTAACTTTACTATATACTTTGAATGAGTAAGCGAAGAATGAGTAGCTTTTAGTCGGCAAGTTTAAACTACTGAATAAACTTGGTTAAGTCAACACGCGTGAACCATTGAATCTGATACATAATGAGTAAAACAAAATCATCGAGTATGTTTTATAGAAACGTTTTCGAACATTTAAAGTCCTGATGAAATGAGTGTTTTTATTTCAAAACATTGATCTAAGTTAAACACAATATTGTTGTGGATTTGTACTAAATATTTGGAATGTTTGTACTTCAAAAACAGTCCAGTTTAATTGATAGTTTTGTTTAAAAAATGTTATTGTTTCATTTTATGAGAAACAAACTTTTACTTTTTACGTTTTTACACGATTTAACTGTAAACTATACCATAAAACTTAAACCTATGTGATTTCGAAGATGTTGCCTTGAAATAGTTGTACTGACGTACACGTCAAAATCTTGATAAAACTGGGATGTATATTTAGGTAGATTTACTTTGTTCCGTTTCCACTTAGGTTCGGCTGGTCCAAAGGTAAGTTTCTGATTTCGACTGTTGATGTACACATCAGCATACCTCTTGTAGACTGTGGTGCATTCCGCGTGTTTAACAATATCGTCTAGCTGGAGGTTTATATCTTAATCACAATAAATAGATCAGCAGAACCATCTCGTGAATAAATAAGGAAATCAAAAAGCGTGTAATATGGCACGACCCGCGAGCCGTGGCCATAACTCAGCTGCTGTAGTGTGGCGCTGGAACCACAGACCGCGCCACTGTACTCTATCTGTGTACACTACTTGAAGGACAACTTATTTCACACGGGGTTTATATACCTTTCTTTTAGTACAAGACATCTAGAAGGCTCTGATTGTGTTTACACAAAGTACTTTATCGTTATAATCATATTTTATAAATGTATATCTTGCAAGGGCAACCTTTTGCTTTTAAATATGTAGACACATCTAATTCACAAAGACTGTTGGAACATTTGTGCGACTCGATGAGGCAGCCTCTTCGAAATTTCTAGATTGAGAACAAGACCTACTACTTGGTTGTGATATTGATCTAGAAGTATGAAAATAATCTTAACTGTTTGAATACCTGGAGTTTTAAATTATTTATCAGGTTTTGAAACGACGACAAATTTAAGTTCTGCCCAATAATAATACTAGAAAGAATTTAAAGAAAATGTCATCAAGTTTGTTTGTTCCAAAGATTCCACACATCCCGTCAATCCGTATCAAACCAAAGCGCATTTAGGCCCTGTAAATGGCACGTTTTAACTATTAGAGTTAATCTGATTACGGTTTTATGTAAAATTCTATTTGTACAACTTTTTTACAACAGTCGTCTTTTAAATAAACAGTAACCTGTTGAAATATGTTCCTTTTAGCTTTGTCTTCTGCCGCCTATGTCAGGCCTGCTTGTCGACTTTATTGTCTCTTCTTATCCTACCAAATGTCTTCAAAACCAATTATAACATGCATTGTGGAAGTTAGCTCATAGTTGACCCTATTTACTCAGACGCCTGTGCAACGCTAATGCTTGAATGAAGCTAAAAATGAAGGCCTTACTTTTAAAGGGGGTCTGAGGCTTACTTTGATACAATTTATCCGAATCATACATACTCTAAGTATTAAGGAAGGTTCAGAAAGGACACACACACTTAGACACATTGGATTTAACTTTGTGTTTGTCTCAATGAGCTCTAGTAAATAAGTGATAAGTAAGATGAGCAAATAGAACATGACAAATAAATTATTAACATTCTGTATAATAACTTTCAATTTCGAAAAGTTAAAAGTAATGCTGTATTTAACGTTGCTATTGTTAATAAAGTCAAGGACCCCGCAAATTCAGAAATAGGAAAATCCAAAAGTGGTTGGAACACTGGAATGGTGTAGTGTGTGTCGGTGACGGGAATGTGTGGCGTGGAGAGCCGTGGTCAATGGGCCGCTGTCCACGCCGCCGCGTCCGCCACAAAAACCACCAATTGTACGCCGCCATCCATTCACAAACTTGTCTCCTCAATGGCAGGTTTTTCTCCGAACGCAATTTGTACAGTTGTAGTAGCCAGAGTAATTGCCTCCCACAGCTTCCCGGAGACAATGCCGGGACCACCGTCTCTTACAATATTACATGGTGACGAGCTGGGATCTTTGTATAGATTGATGCTTTGATTTTTGGAGTAAGATCAATGCTACTAAGCTAATAACTACAATCATGGACTATACGAACGGTTAAACGTTTTGCTGTATTTTGCTTATAGTTGTAACACTCTTTGACATTATCATTAAGTGGTTTAAAAAAGCAAAATTTATCACAAGAACTTTGAGCCATAATGACACCTGCACAACTACACAATTCCGGACCATGAGGATTTAGAATGAAATGGTTTCAATTAATAGCTGTCCCGCATATTAGGCGAATATTTGAAGGCTCTATCTACATCTAGGTTTAAGGTATTGTTGAAGAGTTAGTTCCCAAGAGGCCAGTATATAAATTACGGTCCTAAATTGGCTCTTGGTTTGTTTGGTCACAGCTTTGCCAGGTTAGCTGTTTTCTATGTGTTTCATACACACATCATGCACAAGGGTTTAGCTACATACAACACTGACAGAAGTTATAAGAGCAGAGGTCTGTCAAGACATCTGGCATTATTTGTCTGAGGGAAAGAGCTAGGTTGAGAAGGACGATGAAGACCAGTGTAGACTGTGGAAGGCTAAGGTGTGAAGTGTGATAGAGGGTTGGGGCTCGGCCGTGGTTCGTGCGATTGATCCACCTCGGTATGTTAATTGTGAACCCCACCCTGCACTGATTGCACGTGTCAAGTTGATCCTGAAAAATGAATCAATATTTTGTTCGCACGCGAGCGAGCGCGCCCTCACTTCCGGCCCATACTCTTCACTTCTCCGCCTAATCTGGATTGATGGCTAGTGATCCTCTCTTACCTTATGTAGGTCACTCACTTTACTGATTTGCTTTCTACTTGATTCAACTCATCGCGTTACACGCTTTAGGTTCTTCGACGCCTGTCTTTCAATCAGCTGTATTATTTCTAGTTTACGTAAAGATCTGTTAACAAAACTATTCGTTAAAAACTTATCTAAACCCATGATTTACATGAGTATTGTATAACACATTCATACAAGTCTCGTCTTCAAACTTGTTTGGTTACTAAAATTAGGTCAAAAGTCAAATACAAGAAACAAAAAAGGGTTGTCTTGTTTGACGAGGCAAAGTTGGGACTGCAAAGTCTTCTCTACCATTCAACCAAACTAAACAAGTAATGAAACTAATGATTTTGAGGTTGAACAACTTTTCTTGCTCCATTTCTAATACAGTTAGAGCATACATAGGTAAACGATTGTCACAGAACAATATTAACTTTTAGAAACAGCTGGACAGCCAAATCTTAAAAGATAAGCACCTCTTTACGGATGCAAAGGACACACACTACCGAACACCTTGTTCCTGTTAAAGTTTGTTTGACCAAAGACGGTTATACGTGACTACCACTGCCCACGGACGTTTAAGTAGTAATCTTACATATGATTAAACAGCATTAAATTATAAAAGGAAGTTTCCTTTTCGTACTCAATGATTAATGTTGGCGTATAAAATTGGGGAAAACACTGCTTGCATTAAGAAGCCATAAGTTGTGTTATATATGTCTAGGTCTGTTCAAATGTCCAAAACTGGCACCTCTCCTAAAGCCTAGACGTGTCTGGAATAAAAGATGTTGTGAATATTCCAATTCTGAGACAACACAAATATCCTTTCTGGTTCCCCACCATTTTCGTTATCATGAAACACTTGTGTACTTGAAACTGAGGAATTACAGTGAGATATCTCGAGACAAACGGGTTTAACTGTTTCATGTTCCGCTACAACTTAGTAATTTAAAATACTGGTGATATTATATGAATAAATCGACGTGTCCTTGTTTCACATCTTAATAGTTTTCGGGACAAAAAGTGATTGGATGTCTCGAAGGAATCTTTGGTGACAACTTTTTATTATACAAGTCAAAAACATAACAGTCGAGCACCAACCTTTAAAAAAGAAACTTGGATTTGTTGATTAGGCTACATGTTTGTTGACGTGTGTGAGTGTGCGGAGAGTAGAGAGAGGATGGTGTGTCGGTCCTGAGCAGAGCTGAGGCTGATGTAATGTGAGTATTGCATATTGATTGTGTTGTGGAGTTAGCTGCACGCGAACCTGGACACCCACGACGCTTGGCCGCGACCATCATTAGGTTCAATTTGCCGGACCCGGGCCCAGCACAGCACACATATCGCACGGACTCACGTGAGGCCCTGTCCCTCACTGTCCGACCTCGGAGACTAATGGTCCGCAGGAGCTCCGTGCTCTACACTCCACTCTACTCCACTCGGTAGATACTCTCAAGCAGGAGTATGCTTCTTCCTCGCTTTACTACACATGAGTTGTAATAGAGGCCTACTTTCTACAATAATATTATTGTACGCAAAACAAGATGATTTATTAATATACATTGTGCCTAATTTCCTTACAGTATAACATAATTTTGAAACCACCGACAAAATCATGAGTTCATTAAAACAGTTTATTTCAAGATATTAAGTTCAGGAATTAAGCTCATTGAAATGCCCGCGAAGCTTGGTGAAAAGCTTAAAAACGCATCGGCTGATAAACAGACGTGAGGGTCGGGGGCATGCACATTGAAGAACAACAATATTACGAGTAATAAAAAAGGAGAAACTATCCTCTTGATATCATTGAGCTCTTTATTTTATCCATTTGCAATTACATTGGACGAAAAACTTGATCAATATTTATGTACATTTTAAAAATGAAATCATTATTACTGTTTTAGAGTTCACATACAAATTGTACCACGTACTAAAAGAAACTATTACAGATCGGTTGGTTGTATACACACAACAGCATATTTTGTTTAATAAAGGCAGAGCAAGCATAGCTTACAAACTAGCCAAAACTGTCAATAAAGCACCATTGAGATTGTTTATAAATTTGAGCGTTGAAATGAATTGATACTAGAAGTAGGTATGGGTAGAGTGCAGGGTCTGGGTCGGTGTAGCGGGTTGCATGGGGCCGACAAATGTCTACTCAGCATGCATGCGGCCAAATTACTCGAGTGAAACTCTGAAGACAGACAGTCAGACAAATTAACAATGTACATGCGATATAATGTATAGCGGGGCTGATCGATTGACGCGGGCGCGGAAAAATGTTCTCTGAGCGCGGCAAGTTATGCACGGCGCGGAGGTCGCCTTATCTGCTTCATCGCCACCGGAACTAACTACAAATCATCCCCAAACAAGCATCTTCCTATTCTTTTTACCTTCTTGAGGAAGGTGAACTAGTCGCTCCTTTAATCCAAACATTTCCAGCGCCTCCAGAACACGCCACTCGTGACGTCACTGCCCGCTGTCTGCATTGTTTGTACCTCCTCCCCGGCAAACGTTTATGTATATTTTGGTTTTTATATGTGGTTAAGTATACCTAAAACAGGTTTTCGTTCTTTATTGCAGATGTGTCACTGATCTGTAATTGTGTGCAATAATTTGAAATATAGTGGTTGAATTTGAGATAGTTTTGACAATATTATAGACATTACGAACTGTTGTCGCGTTCTATGTGCGAGAGATAATAAGTACATTAGAAATTTGCTCCCGTAATATTAAACACGTTTTATTAAAAAAGAAAACTACATAGGCCAGTCTTCTGACATCTACGCAACGTTGATGTCTTCTGGAGACCAAGGACTCTTACTTGTCAGGCTGTATACAAGTTGAGGTTTTAAAGTTATCCACTAGTTCACTATAATCTAAGTTAGCATGAACTCATGAAGTTCACGAAGTTTCATAATTTCTTATTTGATTCATTGAACACACAAAACAAAGTAATGTAAATAACTACCGTATAAACAAAATGGCTAACAAATTCAATAGTAAATAGTAAAAACTAAACGCAATGTTACACAAACTAACGTAAAACAAATTATGGCTATTTGAATAAAATCCTCTTGATAGAACTTAGTTTTGTGAGACTTAAATAAATATATCCTGAACTAGATTTCACTAGCTGATCAAGTTTTACTTTTTTTAATTCTTTGTCTAAACTTCAATATGAAAAACAAATGTTATTCAAATAACAGACGAGGGTAGAAATACCATGTAAGATCTTGGACTGTTAACACGTCTACCTATATACGTGGTTAAAAGGACATGTTTACTGCCGTTTGAATAGTTTCTATGGTAGTTCACAGTTTAGTGTTCTATAAAAACTATATGAAAATGTGTGTTTTGGCTTTCCACCACTCTAACACATAAATCAGCACGGAGAAAACCTCATACATTACGGAACGTACATTTGTACAATGTGGATTTGCCCACACAGCAACGCGTTGCATCCAGCTGTCTACAATGGAAAGTCCGACAGTACAAAGGATGGATGACAAAGAGGCCGGTGTAGTGGTGTAGGTGACCCGGAGAGGTTAGTCATGTGTGTCCGTGTGATCAGCAAGAACCGAGCATCGGAAGCGGCCGATTTGTGTGAAACCATGGCGCAGCGCTGTCTAACGGCAGAGGACAGGTGCCGTTCCGCCTCACACCTCGCCACACCACACAACACAACACAACACCACACCACACCACTTCACACACAATACTGTATACATGTTACACACATCTAGAGTTTAAGTAGTTTAGAACTCATACTTATTGTAATAACTTAAATGATACAAAGGCTAATTTTAACCATTCATTCAACCGAGTGATGAACGATAACGTTTTGTCATGTTGCAAAAAATAAATGCCAATAAAAGTTTTAATATTGTCAAGAAATTAAGTAAACATTGTTTTGAACTCAGCAGTCCGAATTATATTGTTTTGAGTAAACAGATAATACTACACCGATTTACTATGGGTCAGAGCTAAAATTCGAAACAAACAAAACGTCGTTGAATCAGCTGACGTCCGTGACACATAAAGATCACCAAAACAATTCTTTTTCCAATTTGATTTTCTAAAATCAAGCTGCTTTAGACACATATTGTGTTGACGTGCTAAAAGTTACTTTTAAATTCAAGTAATTAAAGTATTGTTTTGATGATCTCCTAAGGATGGAAACATCATTTTAATGATAAATTTGTGGCATGTACATCAGCATTTAACGAGATTGTTTTGAATTTTACCACTTACTTATAGTAAATCAGAGCAACAGCTGTCTCTTCAAAACAATAAAATTTAGTGTGCCGAGTTCAAAACAATGTTTACATAAGTTTCTTCATAATACTAAAAAATCATAGACATTTATTATCGAATTTATTTAGGGAAAATGAGATGTTCATGCCGTCAGCATGGTAAGACCTAGACCCAGGAATGTCAAATGAGCACCAATCCTGAATCCCAGAACACCCATTTTTACAATATTTTCTATACATATGTATAATACAATGTATGCATTTATGTGTGTAATCTCTACAGGTCACATTTTGTGTCCGATTTCCATAGAATTTGGTACAAATGTTTCTTTTGTAAATATCTCGGTCAAGATTGTTAGCCAGCAAAATCGGACTACCGGAAATACCATTTTGGGGGAAGGGGGAGTTTTGGTCAAAAAGAAACAGTAAGTTTCATCCAGGTTTGAGAAAATTTAAGAGAAATATGTTCTTAAATTGTATCCATCCAAGTCCCAAAATTATGAAAATTCATTCGAGTCGTTTCAAAATGGCATTCAAAGTGATTTTCGCTGTAACATGAAATAAGGTTTACTTTCACGATATGTAATCAAACTTGCAGTAATAGAACAAACAGGTTAGTCTGAGGCCGAAGGCTGCGGCAATAGAACGGCCGAATGCCAAAGCAAGGCTGTGAACGGAGCGAATAAGAGTAACAAATTGCAAAGGAAATTCGATTCAATCATGCAAGCGACGCTTTGGCGCTTAGCTGCGTGTCGGCCTGGCTTCTTATTATTGACAAAAAGTACCTTGACAAAAAGTATCGTTCATCACTCGTTTCGAAAGTGTCTATTTGACCCTCGGTGTCACTTTAGGACTTAGGGATGAAATACACTATTATTTACCTGGGTTTAAAAGTGACACTTTAGCACGTCAATACATGTGTCTAAAGCAGCTGTTTTCAGAGCAGAATGACAAAAAACTCACTATGTATTCCAAGAGGTTATCTGAAGTTAACAGTTACACCTTGTGTTCACTCATTTGGTTCAGTTATCAGAGGTTCACACAGTGTTGGTTCTGAGCATCTATTTGTAATTATTACAGCAGTTCACCTCTTGTATCACACTCAGTGTTACACCAGCTGCATACTTACCTTATTATTTTTCACCTGATAAGAAATTACCATAGAGTAATAATGCTGATTAAGAGTTGCAGTTCATTGATAGTACGGTACTTTGTTCATGATGTAACACAGGATCATAAACTACTATCAATCGCTATGCATATGTTCATTTCGTACGTGATAACCACCTGGCTATTCTATTTAAACTGTCTTAAGTTAAAATCAATTTTGTTTTGTTTTGTACTAAGCTTCCAGTTGGGCTTCATCGGGTAAAAATGACCAAATTCGCTTAAATACCAACGTAGTGAATTTAATTGTTACTTTAAAGAATGTTAATATTATTAATTAACGCATGAACTAAATATATACTCGTATTATTTACGAAAATAATACTTATTTATTACAAGTATATATTTCAAGTAAATAACAAAACTAAAGTAAAACTCTATATCACTATTTGAGATGCCGACCACTCTCAAGAGGGTATTTTAAGGCAAATATGTGGCGAAGGATGAGTGTGATGAGTGGTAGTAATGAGTTATGAGGTGTAGTCTTGTTACAAACTAAGGCCGACTCTTCCTTAGAAGAACAGCTGTTTATGTGAAAAAGCCTATTCTGCGTCGTTAAATCCAACGTTAACAAAAAACGTACTTTCAGTAATACCTTGTCCTTACCCAAGGTTAACCTTGTCCATACCTTGTTTTATTTTCAAAACAAGATGTACCGGGGACTATTATGGTTCCAACATCTAGGTACATTGCGAAGAATAAGTAAATGTTCCAAATAAATAGCTTGGATCAGTAATTGCTGCATTTTTTCATAAACAGAGGCTCAGGTCCGTAAATATATAGATACACCCTATCACCAGCCTGCTTATAACTAAATAGATTAACAACCAAAACAATATGATACAAGTTACAGTTGACATTTGTGTTTGAAACATGAATGCTTTCTCTTAAATATAGCTTTTATGAGAAGGAACTTAAAGAACTGACCATTGTTCATATATCTTTTCAAGCGTCGAAAGGCAGTATTCCAGCTCAAGACACTGCTTGGGGCCTCCACATTGTCTTTGCTCGTCTTTGTGCCTACAGATTGTCGTCGAGTGTTTACATTTGTTTGGCGATTGCTGTCTTATGAAGACTCGAAACAACACAATGTGTCTTTTGAGCTTAGAATGAGAAAGTTTAGTTTTGACTCTTTTTTCATCTGAGATTGGAAACATGCGGATTGCAGTTTGGTATAAAACTTTGCTGTCAACTTTTCCTATTACGACTTTGAAAAACATTTATAGGTAAATGATCCACATTTGGGAGTAATTTTAATTTGTTTATTGAGCTTAACGAAAATATCGGCCTATACTCTTATCTTATAAACTGGCTCAGTATATTGAAATATTATTTCAGCCTTATTATTGTGGGTTATTGCAGGCTACTCACATACGCGACCAAGTTCTCCATTGATCTTGGCTGGAAGGATTCTACCATCTAGGCACTTCAGCATCTACCAGCTGGACAAGCCCTCCAATATCCTTCTCACTTCATTTTCCGGTATCTCCAAGCATCTGAGCGCAGGGTCTTTGGTCATAGTCCTAGCACGTCAACTAATTGTATGTTCTGATGAGATCATACCTCTTGCAGCAATAATTATTGTAAGTCGCGTTTTGTGAATCACAGGGGTTCTATTCTTCACCGTGCAAGCTCCCTCAACAAAATCGAAATGAGTTAAAACTTTGAACACTTTTTAAAGGGCGTTGAAGAGAATATTATTACATAATTCCATGGAATTTGATTAATACGGTTTACAAGCATATCTAAAGTTGAAACCAATCAATACATTCAACGATTGAATGAAACCTAGTCCTTATAATGAAAAGAGTCATGTTGTTGAACCTATACAGTATGAGGTAGTCCTAGAGCAATTTAAAGTACTAATTTAAAGACCGTCAAAATATCAAAAAGAATAACAAGATAACTTTCAAATCAAATGGAACAGCCTAGATGAAGTTGAATCTAGGTACTCCCACTTGCGACTGATATACTAGTATTGCAGTTTCTTTTATCGACAATGCTAACAGAAACATCATTGCAATTAAACAAACAAAAACACTTAAAAGAAAATATCAGCAATAATATAAAGTGAAAGACTTGATATAATTGTTGAATTAAAAGGAATGATACGAGATAGTATAACACTTTTACCACGTACATCTTCCCTAAACACTGTATATTTTTACCAAACCAGGGTGAGACTTGTGCGAGGTGTGGTCCATTGATTCACAGTTAATTTGTCGATGTGAGTTGATGAGTGGGGGCAGGGAGACTCGCGTGCTCGCGGTGATTAGCTGCTCTGCGGGTTGCGGCCTTAGTACTGCCAGGCGCCAACAACTACAAGAATCTCTGCCAGCTTACTTACATACCTACTTTGTTACATACACATACAGGACCTCACACTCTTGTATAAGTATATGTGCCTCTTAAGTACTGCCAGGCGCCAACAACTACAAGAATCTCTGCCAGCTTACTTACATACCTACTTTGTTACATACACATACAGGACCTCACACTCTTGTATAAGTATATGTGCCTCTTAAGTACTGCCAGGCGCCAACAACTACAAGAATCTCTGCCAGCTTACTTACATACCTACTTTGTTACATACACATACAGGACCTCACACTCTTGTATAAGTATATGTGCCTCTTAAGTACTGCCAGGCGCCAACAACTACAAGAATCTCTGCCAGCTTACTTACATACCTACTTTGTTACATACACATACAGACCTCACACTCTTGTATAAGTATATGCTCTTAAGTACTGCCAGGCGCCAACAACTACAAGAATCTCAGCCATTACTTACATACCTACTTTGTTACATACACATACAGGACCTCACACTTGTATATGATATGCCTCTTAAGTACTGCCAGGCGCCAACAACTACAAGAATCTCTGCCAGCTTACTTACATACCTACTTTGTTACATACACATACAGGACCTCACACTCTTGTATAAGTATATGTGCTCAGTACTGCCAGGCGCCAACAACTACAAGAATCTCTGCCAGCTTACTTACATACCTACTTTGTTACATACACATACAGGACCTCACACTCTTGTATAAGTATATGTGCTCTTAAGTACTGCCAGGCGCCAACAACTACAAGAATCTCTGCCAGCTTATTACATACCTACTTTGTTACATACACATACAGGACCTCACACACTTGTATAAGGATATGTGCCTCTTAAGTACTGCCAGGCGCCAACAACTACAAGAATCTCTGCCAGCTTACTTACATACCTACTTTGTTACATACACATACAGGACCTCACACTCTTGTATAAGTATATGTGCCTTTTGGCAACTGCCAGGCACCAACAACTACAAGAATCTCTGCCAGCTTTTACTTACATACCTGACTTCTGTTACATACATACAGGACCTCACACTTTTGTATATGTATGTGTGTTCTTAAGTAATTATTTTACATACTATCACAGTAATATATTTACCATTGTAGCCAACAACTACAAGAATCGTCTTCCTTACATTTCTTTGTTGTGCACAAAAAAAGCCGGGAGGACAACTTGCATGAATATTGCCCGAATGGTACATATACAGGGTGTGTCAGACCACCCGACCATATGTATATCTCTCGCTGAAAATTGCTGACAGATTTGAAAAATGAAAAATTTCAAGTCTAAAATGGCTTTAAAAGAATTACATAGGCAATTATTTTTCGGCATTTTAGTATGTCTGACGTTTTAAAAGCCGAGCGAGGGTCAAGGGTTCGAACCTCAAAATTTTTTAATATAAATGGGGTCGTGTATTCATTATTTAGTTTAATAAAACAATAAGGAGCAAGTTTTGAGCCCTTGTTAAATGGTGGTGGAAAATCTAAACATAAAACGGAATTACAAAACGCCCCAATACAATACTACATTTTTGTAAATACAAATATTTTTATTGATTTTTTTCATAACGTGAGTTTTCTAATGATATAGATTATAGAACAACAAAATATTCAAATAGATTTTGTAACCACCAAAAATGTTGAAATGGTCTGATTATAATATTTATTTTTTCAAACCCTAGCCCCTAACGTGTTGTATATCGTTATAAAAGTCTATGTACGTAGACAACATTAGTGAAACAGGTTTTGAAAAATATTTACCTATTTCAAAATAGTGACTAACAACGTAATTCAAAGGGTGTAATTTCAAAACCCTTTACAAAAATTGTATGGAATTTAAATTAAAAAACTCAAAAATTGGCGAGTTATCATACACATTATTGACACACACTATTTAATTATATGCAACAGTACCATATTTTCATAAATAGCTACATCATTGAAACGAGCAAAAGCTTGACAAGATTGGCAATATGCACAAAATAGTTGGAAATAATTAAATGGAAACTATTCGTATAATTATTATTTCAATTTTTATTACTGCTAAGATAAATATTTTGATATAATTATTCAATATACATATTTATACTGAATGGTTATAAATGTTTGTTGGCTTGATTGCTTAGATGCCTAGATTATATGTTCCTTCTCTGGGAGTGTACGATCGATAGACAAATGTAATGGATACCGAAAACATTTGACGTGGAGTTTTGGATTACAAACTCATTGGGCCTTATTTCTTTGAAGTGAACCTGAACGGAAAATATACAATAACTTCGTAAGAACTAGCTACCGGAATTTATTTACGAAAATATGGTACTGTTGCATACAATGAAAACGTGTGTATCAATAATGTGTTTGATGATTCGCCAATGTTTGTTTTTTATAAATTACATACATTTATAGAAAAGGGTTTTGTAAATTACACCCTTTGAACTAAGTTTCGTCCGTCGTTTTGAAACGGGTAATATTTTTCAAAATATGTTCACTAATTATTTAGGTTTTTCTTTTAATAAATTACATACATCTTTTGTAAAGGGGTTTGGAAATTACACTCTTTGAATTACGTTTTTTGGCCGCCACTTTGAATGGTAAATTTTGTTTCAAAGATTTTTCACCAATGTTGAGACCTTTACAACGATATACAACACGATATGGTTTATTATTTGAAAAATAAAATATATATATTCATAGCAGACCATTTTCAAAATTTACGGTTTTGGTAGGTACAAAGTTTTTTACTAAAATGTTGCTGCATATCGTTGGAAAGCTCACGTTATGAAAAATAAAACCAATAAATAGATTTTTGTTTTGAAACATATCAAAGAAAGTACAGGACGTTTCGTAATTCAGCTAAACAAAATACCATTTATTCTACACCATTGTTTTCATTCAAACAGATTTTTAAACGGGTGTTTATCATGACAAGGTTAGTCTTTACTAACCTTGTATCATGACAACCATTTATACTTGAAAATTTTGATATTCGAACCCCTGACCCTCGGTTTTAATATGCCCTGTATACTGAAGTTCCGAAAATAATTTTCCTGGAATTCTTTATTCAATTTTAGACTTGAACTTTTCATTTCACTCAAGTAAGTCAACCCGTTCTCGAGATACACATATGATGTACGGGTGTTCTTAGACACCCTTTATACTAACCTGAATTTCGCTGTGATGTGAAGGGCAGTGAATGATTTGGTTGGACCGCATGCTGATGTCAAAGATTTACTTTATCTATAGTAATTTAAATAGTTAAAGAAGATTAAAAGAAGTTATTATTCCTCATCATTTTGAAATCAACTGAAATATCAGTTTCAAAATAACCTTAGGGCATAAACACATTTGATCTCTCTCTCTAAAAATCCCTTTGGGTGAAGTACCTGAAAACTTATTAAAAAAAAATTATAAGCCGTTAAGGTTTTATTGTACAGTAATTTTTAAGATCATTGCAAAAGTGATAAACTGAGTTGAAACTTTAGTTACATTTTTTATTAAAAGAATTGCATTTTGAAAAGTACAATGTTCCGATGTACTATTTTATATAGTTATATTTTTTTGCATTACTGTTATCAGAATTTGTATTACTGTACTTGAAAATAAAACTAATATTCTTGATTCTTTTTACTTTGCACCCATGGTCAAATTGTTCAATCAGATTCGTTATTAGTACATTTGTTAATAGCATATTATGAGTTTTGTTATAACTGAGCACGATTAGTATGTTACAAAGAAGATATGGTTAACATTAAGCTAATTTAACGAGTGAGCACAAACAAAAGCCTCCTCCAATTCGTATACAATTGCTTTAAATTATAACTTCCTTGTTTATTTATCTAGCTTCAAGTTCAACCAATAAAATCAACACTGCTTTTTAAAGTGTTTGAAAAGTTGACCCTAGGTGGGATTCTCTAGTGAAGGTTCGCAAAATATAACTAAGCGTACCGAGTTTCGCCAACATATCTTGGGTTTCGGTAGAAAGGTTTCAGCCTTACCTGATATATCCAACTTTTGAAAGTGTGTCGTAGGTGAAAAACTGAAACTGTAGTGAGAAACCTCGTGTGTAAGTAGTCTCTTTTTGTGTCATAAATGATTTCAAAAGAAATAACAATATTGATTTGATAATAAAGCTATGGCGAATTACAGACTTAAGTCATCAAATCAGCCTGATATTTCGATTGCAATGAGGTTTTGAGTATTAAAATATAACCAACCACTCATTGATTGAACAAACATAAGATAGCTTCGTTAGCCCAATCAATGGACAATGGCTGATTTCCTCTTGTCTGATTTCTTGAGTAGAACTCCTTGAGTGGACGAGTCGCAGGTGGTATCGGCTCGGTCTTGGACAACGCTACTCGGTTTTAAATTAGAGATTAGGGTCTGAGAGTTTGGCGAAGGTAAGGGAAGGGAGGGGGAGGGTCAAGTAAGAAGGGTTAGAGGGAATTCATATTACAATGTCTTGGCCGGCCGGGGTGGTCGCCACTCTTGTTTAGTTGTTATGCGTCACTTGCGCCCCTTCTCTCCCCTCGACCCGAGTCTTGCCTTGCCTTGCCCGGACCAATTAATACATTTCGCGAGATGAGCCCCCTTCCCCCCCTTGCTAGCTCCTCAAGGTGGTCCGTCAGGAATCGATAAACAACAGTCAGATCCAGTACGGTGTGTACAGAGGGAAATGAGAGCGTGCGGTCTACAGTCAAGACGGCCAGTGTTTGCCGACCCACCCCGGGGAACCCCCTACAACTACCCTCTACTGCCCGCAACTCCTTAACATGTTCATTTCAATTCTGATGAGCAGGGTGGGGGGAAGGGAGGGGACTGGACACTGTCTTGTCGCACATTATCCCGCTCCAAGACACTGCCCAACATCATGACTGTTCGTCCAAGATAAAACCAGCCACCAACTTTGGACACTGAATTCATTTATGGGATAAAGTTAAGATGTTTAAAGTACTCAACTCGACTGGCTTAATTACTGGTCTCAGGCTTTAGTCTTACATTAGTACCCGTATTAACATTATTTTACACAGTATTTTCTAAGTTTAAAATTAATTTTTTAGAATTATAATTCAATGATGGGTAGGATAAAGCTTTGAAATATGTGGATAACCAACCAGATATTAACACTGATTTCAGCACTGTGTACATACTTGACCACTTTTGCTTAACAATAGCGATAAAATTATTTTATCATAGGTCTATATCTCACTCGTCCTGAAGTGGCGGGGAGGGGTGGGGGTGGAGGAGGCTGTCAACCGGTGTCGGGATCTGCCGTAAGTAATATCTGCTAAGTGACAGCTAAGAACGCTCCCCACTCATCGATTGATCGCCAACCATAACAGATCTACCTGTCTTTGTGCCAATATCGATCCGACCATTGGATTTACGGTTTGTGACATAGATCAAAGTAAACCGAGATCGGAGTAGAAATTTGTGCTGGAATTTGGATATGTGTACTTAGCATCAAGTATTCAATGGTACACGTTTTATCATTAACCATTTAAAAGTAGTAATTTAAAGAATCTGTAACATTGAGGAAGAGCTTAACCACAATGATTGTGTAGCGTTTTTTGAATAAAATGTTGCAACTTATAAAACTTGAAACAACTCCAAATTTTAATAGTCTATTAGTTTCAAACTGTTAGTAATCTATTTCGAAACCTGAAAATATGCTATAAAACAACTTTTCATACTTCGAAACAATACTCCCTTTTTATGGCCAGAAAAATATTTGCACACTTGCCAGTTGCTGATCCCTGATTCCCTATGCTTGGTCAGTCAGAGTGTCTTTAGTTATGATCGAATCAGTCAGGAGGATCTGTTATAGCCTCACAGGCGAAGTTATGGAGTTCCTCTTGAAAATACTAATTCAAATGCCTTATTGTTAACGTTGTTTTATTTTTCTAACAGATCTCCATATTAAGTAGTACAGTACACTGTACATATGTAAAATTTAAAACCCAAATAATCGAGTTGACTTAATATTTCATTTTTTGTCCACTGGGTTTCGTTTAAGTAATTAATGCAGAATTCTCATAATTGTTAATTTAGACTTCCATTGACTGGATTGTTAACTTGCTCTTCTAGATTACTGGGATTCCTACTTTCAACAATCGGATCTCACTTCACGTGCACACGTGTTTCCCGACAAACCTAAGCTCAAGTCACGTTGCATGGCCAAGAAGACATCCGCGTTAGTGTAACTATTTCTCAAACCTCAACCAAAAATATATAAGTTGAAACTTAATAGGAGTAAATGTAATCGTTCAAATAAAAAGTAGGATGTCTACTTAAAAAATCACATTTCAACTGAAACGTTGAGTTAACAGCATCTGTAAAGATTAGTTTCCTCACTAAAGTCTAAACTTTAGTAGCTCAAGAAAGTAATACATTTATATTTTACAGCTGTAAAAGTTAGAGTTTCGTATAAAAGACTACATACGGTATCACATTCAATACATAGTGAATTTGGATCGCTACATGGGTTGTACATGGGGTTGGACCGCTTTTCCTGAAAGAATTTTCGCTCCCACCAAAACTATAGGCCAAGACTACATTAAATGCCATTGCCGTGAACAACAATAACAAATAAACCAATACAGTTAGGGTTAGGAACTTTCTCATATATTATACTTTACTTTCAAAAACGTAGGTTTCTAGTCATGGGAAAGCGTCTCTTATAAGCAAAACATTGTGTGATTAAAGGAGATTGTGACTGAACTTGTATTGTGTGTAGAGTGTAGAGTAAGGCTTATGAATGGCATGGCGCGGCCAGCACTGCACCGCAACCTCACGTCTCTCTGTACTCCGCTCCGCTGACACATCACATCACGACCGTGTTATTTCTACTTGTCCATTATTGTATAATTGTCTACCAGCAGCCGCACTGCGCACTCTACAACTACCGGTTCTTTAATTCCAGATCCGCGCTCACAGACCTGTCATTTTCCTTAAATCCGAGTCGCGGCTCCGTGCCATTGTTTCTCCTGTTTTAACAGGATCTCTGATTAACTCTGTACTCAGCAATATCGCATACGGTCAACAACAAAGAGGTACAGTGCCGGATTGGCTCTCTTAGCTATTGGAATGAACTGAACAGAGACCTATGAAAAACCTCACCTTGGGAAACAAAATATATTAACCAAACGGCAAGCTTTTGAATAAACGTATACAATAAACCGTAAAGATCAGGCTTGAATCTAATAATTGAAATAGTACTTGTACACGTGATGTTGTAAAAGGTGTGTTTCATACCAATAACTACACAGCGTACTAAAATCATTTGGCAGTTTTCCAGTATTAAGTTTCTTTTTTACTTGCGGTATGCACAACAATTTAAATTAAATTCACTTAGAAAATACAAATAATTTATTGAAAGACTTATTACTATTTTATACTAGGTACTATTTATTCCTTACAAATAGTTTACTTAGGTTTTTAGTATTAAGTATTATACATATTAAATTACTTATCTCAGCGAAAGATTACTTCCCAACACCACTAATCTTTTTTGAAGATAAAATTTGAAAACTTATTATTGTAAAGTATTATACATACATTTAAGGATCTACTGACGATGAAAAGTAAAGTGCCGAAATGTAGAGGGACATATTTATTTATTAGTTTTACAGAGGTGTCCGCAAATCCTGGCTCTCTGCAACCTGCGTCTGCGCAGTCCAATAGACTTCGTTATAGTGAGTTCAGGAGCTGTGCAAAAGCCGCTTCAAAGATCAGCGTGTTCACACTTGGAAGTGACATTGATGGTTTAACTGCGGTTATCCATCACGTGATGTTTCTGCGTTTCATTACATCGACATTGATAGCCAGGTTCAGCTTTATGGTAATTGATTTAGGGTGTTGCACGTGTAAGTGTGAGGGATGGCAAAACACATGTTTAGTAGTCAGCTGACCTTGCATTGTGCTTCGTCGGTGAAACCTTCACCACTCTGCTAATCATCATGCAACACTACGGATATTGTACATTCTAGTGTTGAGAAAGTAGGTTTAGCTATGAAAGAGTTGTCATAATAATACTTTCAAATTTAAACAAACTGTTGCAGAAAATAAAATAGAGATATAAAGCGTACACAAACTACCGAACGATATACAATAAAATGTTTAATTAAGTTACAAAATCAGAAAACCTATTGACACTATTTCCTTGAGTCAAACATCAACTCGTAGTGGTGCCTAAAATTTAACTTCGTAGTACTATGGGGACTATGTCATTTGATCAATCGATGTAGTCCACGGGTGTAAAGAAATACAAGTTTACGAGAGAATAGATACTATGAAACCTCGCGTCAAATTTGTTCTCAGCCCATTTGCAAGCGTTTCAGTTTTCAAAATGGTGTAGCTGTCGAACGTTGAACTTTTAAGTTTCAAAGCTTTAAATGAAAGGTCAATATATTCTATAAACGCTTATGGGAGCAGATTTTGTTTATTTCGAAGTGTTTTTAATCCAACTCTAAGGTACCGTATTTTAAATGTTTAAATACTATACATCATTCTGAAGAAAAAAACTAAATACACAAATATATTTTCATGCATGATAATTGTCAAAAAAGGTGATTGGTGAAATTCTTTATTCACTCTCACATCTAAGTCCCTTTTATATATATACAATTTTTCCATTCTCTCTCTCTCTCTCATTCATGCAAATTATCCCACTCTAGTCCGTAGTCGGTCAGCCAATTGAAAGGCCTCCCAATTGATATAATAAGGAGGTACTTAAATACGGCACACTTATTTAAGTTTCAATAGACACAAATTTACTTGCATTACTGCATGTATGTAGCATAAGAGTTTAAAAGTTGAACGATTATTGACTTACCATTTAAAAAGAGCAGTGAACTGAGTATGGAACCTTGTGGTATACCATATCTCCTCCCTTGATCTGGCGTCTAAGATTCCTACAAATTGTTTGCAATTACATTGCCATTAAAAGTTAAACTAACTAACATAAAACAAATACAATTCAATATACTCGTAGTTTTATATCAGATACAACATTATCAAGGACGAAATGAGCATTATTATGTTCGGTATGAGCATGTGTGTTGCAACCTACAGTTGGGCAGAACGGTGATCTACAGCGGCTGGCTGGACGTACGCAAGTAGAGAAGCACGTCCGTAAACACAGCCACTTTATTAGCGCGGTAATTGAAGACTGCACTGATTTCATCTGCCAGCCGCCGCGTGCAAGCATATAATTTCATCCTCTAATACAGTATAGCTCCAGGTACAAATAATTCCCGACACATACGCTCCCCTCCTCTCCCCGTTCTCCCCCTACCACACCATCTCTCGTCGTGCCGCTTATTGCCTCCGCAAATATGTAAGAAAATCAAATAAAGCCTTTGATTGAGTCAGTGGAGCAAAATGTGTGCTCAATAACGAGATTGGAGTTTTAAAATTCTCTTTGGTTTGTGGCGTCCTTATCTCTGAGTTGTCTTGTTCACGTGTTTCACATGCCTCCTTATGTTTTACAGTCCACGGGGTGAGTAGAATATGTACGGTAACATGAACATATTGCTAATCGTTTGGACACGATTGAGTAAATGGATTTTCATTGAGCGCACTAGAACCACTTACAGATTTAATAGATTTAAAGGTGTGTGACATTCATTGAAAGTCCGTAAGACGAACGTCAACGACGGTTAGTCAAAATTACCATAATTATTGAGAGACTAGACACTACGAAACAACAGGACATCTTAGTACACACGGAGTTACATGCGCTGTTAAGTATTTGTATATTTGTAATTATTTATCGGTTTGTGGGGTTGGTAAATTTGAGCCAATTGCCCGTGAATAGGGCGGGGCTTTAAACCAAATCTTGACTAGACTTAGTAACGTACGCCTACCCACATGTGATATGCAGGAGTGTTTTGTTAAGATGGCCCAAACAAGAGTTGCAGGTGTCTCTCACGATGTGTGATTTCATCTCTGAAGATCATCAATCACTTAACTGCAGAAATTGATTGATTGCATGTGATTAGTGTAATCGCACAGAGTTCATGTGTTGTCAGGTAAAACAATTATAGATAGGATCGAGAGGCACAACATGTACCTGCTAATTGAAAGATAAGCGAGCGGAGCGGAGGCGTGGTCTCGTCTGTGTAATTGATTCATTATTCGCATTAACAGCTGTTATGATGATAGATTACAGCTGATCGCTAATTGTTGGCATCACACGACCAGCTGCTAATTATTATTGACCGGAAACAGTTCACATGTTCATTACTTGTACTTCCTCCCCTTTACTGTGCAACTTCTGTGTAATTCAGCTAACTTGCATTAAGCGTTTAGCTAGCTTTAGATTTACACTCAAACTTGCCCTCGTTAACTACTACTTTATTCAAATAAAAAAAGTAGAAATAATTTATTTTCATCGCGTAATTGAAATAACATGAGGAGACATAATATAACTATTTTATATGTTTTGTGAACAGGATCACCTAGCATGGTCATTGCCCCAGACGAACCGTGGAATAGTTCATGTTGTCGGTGATTAGTTTTAGTTTGAACAAAGTTTCGAGTTAAATTGAAGCCGATTGAAACGCAAACAAAGGCTTCATTACCGTGGCAGAGTTGTATCAGCTGACAGGAAATAAACTTGTGGACTTTTGTTCAAAAACTGCTCTAAACACTACTATCGCGGTGTTGAAACTTATTTTACAATTCCATGGGGCTATACAGTATACTAGTTCCGTAAAATATTTTTAATTAAACATCAAGAAATCCATGATAAATCCTTTAGTTGTTTTTCTCTCAATGATTGGTATAAACTTCATTGAATTGAAAATTCCACCTGTAAAGTTCGTGTTTTTTCTAATTTTTCAGTTTATTCTCTCGAGAATTTCTGAGTGAAAAACTCTGTCTAGTGGTTTCTTTCAATTTGGAGCCATTACAGCCAGTATTAGTACATACAAGATAATCTACAACATAAAAATAGTCACCGTAGTGCTGAAA
This sequence comes from Matsumurasca onukii, assembly GCA_018831715.1. Classification (NCBI taxonomy): domain Eukaryota; kingdom Metazoa; phylum Arthropoda; class Insecta; order Hemiptera; family Cicadellidae; genus Matsumurasca; species Matsumurasca onukii. Next base: position 33,073,561 of record CM032060.1, on the reverse strand, counting down.
CTATAACAAAGTAACTATGATACCGGTTTCAGTTTCGATTTCTACGGTGTGGTGTATTTTTTTCTGTTGCCTTTTACACAGAACCCCCTTTAACCATCGGAACATTTCTAGTCCAAAGCAGGGAGTGTACAGAAGAGTACCTAACAAGTGGGAAGTCAAAGGTTTATAGAGTAAATATTTACATTTACATCCAATAAGTTATTTACAAACCTCCTTTATCTGTGAGTTTTAGGAGAAAAACTACTCCCGAGATAAAAGTATTTTGTAATAATTGATCTCCACCCTTGTTATAACTTTCAATCTAACATAAGTTCTTCCAAGATAATTCAGAGGATAACTATTCGTTGATTTTGGAATAAATAAAGTTAAAATAATACAGTTCCTAACAAAGCCAATAAAATTTATCTAATAAACTACCAGATCATGTTCAAAGCTATTGGAACAACGTAAACATATTTTGTTTCAGAGTATTTTTTACAGCGTTAGAAGGCTTATGAGTCTTACTGAAATGGCAGTAGGTTGTTGTACTGTATGTGTTCTAGATACACTTTGTTTACTAACAACACCAATCGAAGAAATTTTATTCATAAGAACAATTATAACTGGCAGACTTATATTATGTATAATGTCGTAGAAAGGTACAGAAACAGAAACAGGGCTGTGGATGGAAATACGCTGGTCACATGTTGAGGGTGGATGTGGATGTGACTGACAGAGGCTTTGTTCCAGAACACCACGTGTCGTCTGCACCCAAGTGTCGTCTGCAGGCATCAAGGTAGACATTACACCCACTGAAGAAGTGTGCACGGGAATAGAGATGCATCGCAGTTTTCTCATACTACTTACTACAGGTTGAAGGATTACCACATACGTGTCCAGTAATGAAGTGACAAAAACAACAACAAATAAACAGTAAATTAACCAAACAAAACGTACAAAACCATTCACAAGTTGTTTGGTTGTGTTTGACTGGTCAGCTTTCGCTGATTACTTTAGGCCAATTCATTTTCTAATTTGTAGTGATATGGTTCAGTTACTTTTCACCTGAAGGCGAGATCAGATTCCAGATCCTGAAACTTCGTATTCTTCTTGTTTATTAACGATGGAAAACGACTGCAACAATATTTAAAATTCGTAAATTCTACCATCGTCAACATACTCGTAAAACTTTAAACAAAACAAAAATAAATTAGCATATGTGGCAAGGAAATTATTTAAAGTTTTTAGCATGGTTGATCAACTTAGTTGCAGGACCAACAACTGAAAATAATAAATGTTCTACCGCCTATAAATTGGTTAGTTAAAAATTAACCAGTGTTATTGTTTGAAACTACTTCTATATTTTACTTTATAAGAACAATATTTTAGTAGGAAAATTAAACCAAATACTGAAAGGATATTATTTTGCATTAGGTTATATTGATTCCTGAAAGCGATAGTTTCGAGCAATAGCCTCTAGAATAATATTTACCTTAAGAATGATATTACTGTATACGTTTAATGAGATGTTAGATTTCAAGAAAATCAAGTTCAAAATACGAGTAAAACACTTAAAACTAAATACATCCGCTAAGAATACTTGTAATGAGAGTTCGCATTGCCTGTAATAACCATAGTTTTGGTTCGATTTATCAACCACATAGTTTTAAAGTTCTTGGTGACTGAAGCTGTTTTTACTGTGCTTAGTGTATATTAAATACAAACTAAAGCTATGATCTTATGAGTCACGCATTAAGAGGCTTTGAAGTTTGTGTTTAGCAAAACAATTTGGGAAAATGTGTACTGATAATAGTTATGTATTTGGAATGGTTACACTTTAACACCTTGGTCAACTTTATAACTTGCGTTTAATAGTCTAGAGTTTGGTTGGAATCGGGGTAGTATAGTTTAGAAAATTATCCATTTATTGTTAAGTAAGTTTACCACATAATGTGTATGTATTGGTGGTGTACAGTGTAGATGGTTATGTGATGTGAAGTTGGTACAGTGTTGCAAGCCACTGCCTGCTTGGCTAGGCCAGATAATAGTTAGCTGGCAGCTACTTCACGAGGTGCGTCTTGTTTGCGGATTGCTGATGCCCGTGTCGTGACACCCCACTGATGAGGCAATTCTACTGCCGCACCAGCTCTTGATTTCCTGGAAAGTCGAGATGGATACATCTGACACTTTGACGACGCGTATCATACAAACACTGATGGCAGTGGGTTTGGTGGACACACTTGCCAAAGAAACGCCGACATAGAACTCGCGCCAGTGTCACTAAGTCAAAAGATCAGTTAGAAGGAACCATTCAGTTTGAACACACTTAATGTAAGGAGTGTATGTGTCAAAGATGTGTATGTGTCTTTATTTACACCAAGAAAAATAATTGCGTCAACACGATACTGGTGAAGAATGAAACTAACGCTCTCTTTTACTGGACACTGGTAACGAACCAGGAGATAATCCCTGGTGTAGTGGCTTTTAACAGAGAGGCACTTCTAGGTTTGGCCCGGGCAATGATTTACGATTTTCAGAGGTAAATAAATAGAGCCATTCAAATGGTAATAATTATACTGTCGGTATATACGTTGCTGATATTCTTACTTCAAAAAAACTCTGTAGTGTTTTGGACAGAAGATATATCGTGGAAATCATCTCCTGGTTTACTGACAGCCAATACAATAAGACGTCTTATTTATTATTGAAACTGTTTAGTTTTAACTATTATATGTTTGTAAATAAGTAGTCATACAGTTACTGTCCTAAAGCACTTAAGGGTTATGTATAACAGAGACCAACTCAAAGTATTTATGGACATTAAACCTAACATTTTCGTGGATACTGACAGTAATCGGATTGAAAGTTTGCAGTAAGTTCTGCGGACGTGCAAGTTGAAGGACTGGTGAGGAGTTAGACTTTAATACATTCCGGGCCGACCACCAGTCACCAGTCCTCTAATTGTTTGTATTAAGCGTAATTTGGCACAAGTATTGCCGGCAAGATGGTGTAATTGGATTTCATAGAAATTTGCGTCGCCGGACCGAGTCCACGTCGTAATTGGGTCTAATCAGGTTTCTGCTGAGACGGACTTCAGCGCATTCAAGATCTCGCCGCGGTCCCTGCTTAACTCGCTTACTAACTGATTTGCTTTTTCATTAACGTTGCCTTGCCTCAACTGGTCCAGTTGACTTTGCTGGATCGAACGTCATCTAGAATCTAGATGCCTTCGACATCTTGCTCCGAGGTGTTATCCTTGAGTTTCCAATTTACATTTAGAACTAGAACCAAATTAGGACTTGGCGATTCATCAGGTAACGTCTTCTGGTTCATCAACTGAATAGCTCCGGAAACGAAATATGGAACTCGATAAAGAACAAATCGTGTAACTTATAAACAACACATTTCAAACTGCCTTATGAACGAATTTGACTTTTAAATGGACATTGCACTGAGAGATTACAACCTGTACATGAATTCGGCAAAAGCAGTTTTCTTTTTTTGTATTCTTTACTTGACTCAAACTAGTGAGCAAGCCTGCGTATTTTCTTAGATCGTCTCTTATCTAATTATTGGTATGTCATAGAAGAAACAGCTATGTTTTATACAGAACAAGTTTCAATTATAGCAAAAATGTTCGTAGAAGAGATTTAAATCCAATTACTTTTCCACATACTCATCACAAGCTCACAGTGAGTTTTTATTTCATTCATTTACATAGTTTTGGTCTAAGGTTTAAATTGAAACACCGAGTCACTTATGAGGTGGTCGGAATCTAATAACACTTTGACCGAGATGCTTTTTACACATGTTACTGGATGTTGTGGGCCTCAGACCAAAACCAATTAGCCGCTCACCGCGCTCTCTGCTCTCTCCGCCAGTCAACTCATGTCTCTCGTGTGCCGGCTTGACCCCTCACACAGTAACTCATTTACTCATCAGTGATGTGCTTGAGTGTGAGAATGGTTAGTTGGAGTTTCTTCCTCTTACGCTTTAGCAACACATTAAATCATAAAATTGGATTTAGATACTCTACATTTTCACGCCATTTTAGATAAAGAAAGGTTAAAATTATTTGTTTACTGTATTGTTTTACTCCTACCAATGGTATTTTCTTAGATCCCAACTAAAATACGTGTTCAGGCTTAATAATATTTTAAGCATTGAAAATATATGAAAATAATATAAAGCAAGACAATTATTATACTTTCTTCTCCATATATTATATTATATATTCTTCACTGAAAATTTGTTTGAACAGTCATACTAATTAAGTTCATGCGTTCAGTTATTCCTTAATTTTCGTCAGGTTTTAAAATAAATTTAAATTACTCGAATGTTAAAAATTAGCCACTCTTTGGGATAGTACAGTAGTTGGAAAAGAGTAGGCTTGTAGATAGTAGTGTAGGTTTCCTTGCATATTCAGGCTCTGCGTGGCTGTTCCTGTCTACTGATCTGCTGCTACTTTCATCCTCCTGGTTGACTTGGGGACAAAGATGGCCGCAGTCGCAGTCGCAGTGCAGCAATCACTCAGTTTCCTGTTCATAAACCACTGATTGATGACTTATTCCCCGGCCTCGACTGCACTGATGACAGACCCTGTCTCCATTAACCACCATTAAACCACTCATGTGCGACGTTTTTTTATCGTCTTTCGCAGAGGAGCGTAAATACACTTATCCGCAGGTAGTTGTGACAAGGCCGCGCGCTGCAGTACGCTCGCTCACACCCTCTCCGTCACAACAATGTAACTTCACAACCATATTATTCAGCACTTTGTATACATATTTGACAAAACGTTAAGTGTTTGACACAAACCACGTATATTATTTGGAATAAAATCACGTATTTTCAATTAACTCGTGTAACCATATTTTTGCATACATCTCTAACCGCTCGATGAAAACTAGTCGACTTGCGTCCAAACCGCAAGCAATGAAATCAAGGCAATTTTTCCTAGACTATTTTGAAATAATGTTATTGGGTGTGTGAAGAGTGCATCTACTCAAACTAAATACGTAAGGTCTATATTAATAAACTATACTAAACAATTTTAAATTGTATTAAAAATTTGTTAGAGTTAATTTAATTGTTATTTAGTTAAGAAGTAGTATTAATTATTATTAGTAAATAGTTGGTTCCTTCCCAAATAATAATGTTTTCCTTTTAGTTGATATTGTCAATGAAAACAAATAATTAAAGATACAAAGTATAAATATAAGAACAGTTGCAATCCTCTTTCAGCATAATGATATCTTCTTGAAAACGTGATTGGCGCTTAGCACTTGAAAATGTCAGGCACTTGACAAAGGAAATGCCCATTCTGTAATGATCGCACGTCATGAGTATAGTTGACTACGTACGAAGTGTCTGTCTGCAGCATGGATACTTGTTGTGGCTGACTGCGTGTGCTTGAGATATCACACTGATAAGAGACGTGTTGGACGTGCTGCAACCTGCACATGCGTGAGCACTGAGTACCTGCACCTGCACATCTCCCATCTCATCTCATCTCAGATACACTCCTGGCTGATAGAGTCATCTCGTTCTCGTGGGATACTCCTTCTAGAATTGGATCTCTCTGAAACTTCTGAATAATGATTCGTTAATTTGTGTAAAGGGTAAAAAATAACTGTTTATTCTCCAGGCGACGAATAAAGTAAGCAGTAATCATACATTTCAAGGGGTCTGATAATACAACATTTGGACAGTGGTTAATTGATATTATAATCAGTGAACAATATTTTCTACTTTATGGGCTTTGTAAAAAAAAGTATCGTACTAAAAAGCTAGAAGGCACTAGTGGGAATATTTCCTGTATCAGTGTAGGGGCTATCACAATACGTGCTACCTTTACAACCCTAAACAAATAACGCAGTTGTTTTGGTAAGTTTAATCTCCCTGCCACTCATGTACGTTTATAGAAATATGGCCTTTATGAATTAAACTGTAAATACAAAGAGGTGATTCATAGCATTTAGACTATCCTTGAAATAACACTGAAATTTATGCAGTCCTTCTTTAAAAAGGAAAATACATATTTACGCGATTTACAAATTACTTTTTGTTTTCAATTATTTTATGTTTTGTAGTATAGAAAAAAAATTTACTCACAGAAATGAGTTTGATATTTTAAAATATATTGGCCAAAAAATACAAATTTTACGATAGCATTAACAATTTAGTAACACTACTCAATATGGTAACAAATATGGGATGGATATTTGAAAACATAATTCATTTACAGTATGCATTAGCCCGTTCAACTAGTTTGTAATCTATCACAAAACAAGCTATTCATATTTACTGAAAGTTCACGATAAATTGTCATTATTTCAAACTGAAGTCAAAGCAACCAACAGTAATAAAAGGCAGCAACGATAAAGTGGTTCTTTGAAAAATATAAACAAAGTAGACGCTATAAAATAAGTTAACAAGTTCAACTAAGTAGCACAATAAAAAGCTTAACCAACTCACGGCGGTCTAAGCTTCGGCCCGCTGTTATACTCGCTCTATTAAGGGAATTTTATAACGTTTTTATTTCTTTTAAACCCCAGAAAACCTTCTCAAGCATTACAACGGCCTTTGTAAGGCAACTTTTACTTGTAGAGCCGAAGGAAGATTGTTCACAATTTTAATTGTTTTCTCAATAAGTTTACTTTACATTGATAACTAATGTGTTTGAACCTGCAGCCCTTTGTGGAAGGCTGTAATTTATTCTATGCACCTATGGGAAACCTCCAAACTACGTAGTTTTATACCTGTAATGTGTATATAGCGTAACATATTTTGTATGTCCAATTAAGTGTTTACATACCTATAATGTTTATGTATAATAAATGATTTATTTTATTATATTAACCTAGATGTTTTAGACGTTACTCCACAAACTTTATACACGTGAAAATGAGCTATGCCCTGAAAATAGTAGTGTCCAAATTAAAATATTCAGAGTACTTCAAAGTTTACTTTTCTCTTTGGTTAATACAATAAGTAGGTAGCCCTTTCTGTGAACTAGTTTCTAAAAAAACATGTATATTAAGTTTTGCCATTTGACTCAAGGGGTGTTGGGAAGCAAACCAATTGCAAACCGCACCTTTCTGCCGTTCTATTTGGCGAGATAAATGAACAGCTCTATTTTCAAAGCAAATTCGCTAATAAGGGGGGAGGGGAGTCAATATACGTAATTCCTTTTATATCTTTATTATATTAATATACGAGATGTGTTAGTAACTCGGAAAATACTAGTAATACAATAATACATGGATTTATATTTGTTAAATAGAGCTTTTCTAATCTAGGTGGTATATATAATTATATAAACATTTAATTGGACAAAGAAATAATCATATTACGCTGAGTGGATGCTTATTTTAACAGCAACTGGCCAATATGTGACTGTGTCTTTGTTAGGAGTTTTTGTCGAAAACACACAATATTTTCACTACAATTAGATTCTATAATGTTATGCCTAAGCGGCAACACTCGACTAAGTAGGTTCCTCAAGTAGTGGACAACTCACGTGGTCCTCCCCTCACCCCTCACCCTCTCCACTCCATTGCCTTGGTTTCTCATCTCTTGTTCCTATGTTCCTTCTGTCCTTAGCTCACTTGTTCCAGCATTCCGTGTCCAGTGCTTTGTCCAGGTGCTCAATAGGTTACCTCCAACTCTCAGCAAATACGTCAACAAACTTTCAGTATTCAAGTATAGTTTCAATCGTATGATTCCTACAAGTACTTTGAGTGTAGCTTATTGCTCTTCCTAACTGATAAACAATGTTATTTTTCACGTCATTACGTAAAAATGTTACGTCAGATCATCAGATGGTAAAAGAACCAATGAGCCTAAATAAGGGTTTTATTTAAATTTCTCTTGTTACATATGGTCAATAGAAGCCAAAGAAAACGTATAGTTTCAATGTATATCAATAATCTTCGAACAGCCGTTTGTGGAGAGTGTTGAATTACAACAGTTCAATTAAAACACTAGAGCACATTTACTCACGAACCAGTGCGTTTTAAAACTCTAAGTTTCACACATCATCTAAACCAATAATACCGCTCCTTTTGTTCATGCATAGGTTTCTTGCAGCTTATATTTCAGCCAACTTGGTAGTATTAAGTAAACATATTTTCCCTTCACAAACTTATTTTTGGACACTAAGATTTACTACAAGCCTCTTCCCGAAATTTCATTTGCAATGTTCATGCTAATATAAATTGATCCTCAACGGTGGACACATTATGACTGCATATCTTTTGAAAGTATGTACGTAACAAGGTTTAATCTGTGGTGTTCGTACAAACAGCTGACCAGGGTTACAGATGATTGCTTCTACTCTGTGTCTGCTCAACGATCAGACAGTCTCAGAACGTCGTGACTCTCTTACCTCACTATCCGATTGTTTGCAATTGAAATTTTATTTTATCGTCATGAGCGCTCGAACCATGGGCTCAATAACCTAACCATGACGGGGTGTCGCAAGCTGATCAATATTGTAAATCATTCAAAATTGTAAGCATTTTGTCATTTAGTGTTGCGGACCTCCTTTACTACTGACTTCGTCACGAGAACCCAGCGATTTGTGTATCTAGGATTTGCAATGCGATACAAAAATATAACCGAGAGTTTGCAGTAATTATAGGTTAAGAGAAACATGTAAGTTTGGCGCAATACATTCATTTTAAAGTCCGTGTGAGGTAACTTGTAATATAATAAATTCTAGCGTTGGCGCATAGCTTATATTCTCTATTACCATATTCCAACAAAATATCATTCGGATCTGTTTGAAATTATCGTTATAAACTATAAACGACTCGGTGAAATGGGTTGCATGTTGCATTAAATTACTAATTTCAGACATAGACCAGTTTAAACGTCTTACTAGGAATAAATTAAATTTATTTGTGTTAAAAAGGTTTCAAAATGTATTTAATTTTTCTTTTCGTAGTTTCTTGTAACTGAAATGGCAATTTATTTATAAATATTATTTCACCATGACATAAAGCCCCGTTCATCACCCGTCCTAAAGGTGTCCTTTTGATCCTCGTTCATGTAACGTCCGAGGCACAACAGAATTTGGATACGTCTTAAACGCTGTAAGCTTTATGACTTTGTTAACGTCTTATAAGAAATTTTACTTTATGATCTACTGATGATTATACTACAATTATTGCTCATTGTAAACAAATGGAACAATTTGGTATATGTTGAAATTATTTGAAGTAGTTCAGTTAACTAACAAAATTGTTGAACCTTTTCTAGACTAGCATGTGAGGTGTACCATACTGTCCAGTGTCTAGTGTAGGACAAGGGCGATGTGTAAGCGGTAAGCAGCACTGACGAGGAACAAAGGCCTTGCATAACCATGAGACTGAGACTGTGGGGTGGAGATATTATCTGTGAGTCACACACGCTCCATATCTCCAGTAATTACGTGCTCGTAAATCCGCCATTGTTTTGTTTACACGAGTAACGATATTTTAATGGCCGCGCATAACTTACTATTTACTAGCCAGATCTTGGGAATTCAGGGTCGATTATGACGGCAGTTGTGTGGCTTGCAATCTGCAGGTGATCTGCACTCACAGCTTCACTGCTGCTCTACTCTGCTGGTTATCTCTCTCACAGTGAGGAACATGCGCAACTAACGTGATGGGCTACAAGGCAGTTTTCGAGCGACTTCAAAATACTTGGTCATTTATAAGTCTCTTCATTTTGAAGTGAGAACCGCAACAGAAATTAATTCGTTTTTGAGCACAGCTAGTTTTAATAGGTCGCCAATATAGTGATTTAATAAAAAGCGAAGGGAATCCAGACAGTGGGCAAATACGCGCACAACCATTTTTTCTATGTGAAGTTTCACAGTATTGCTGGTAAGTAATAGGTCCTAAATAAAGTTTCTTAATAGCTTTCCTTCAAAACGTTTGAGGAATGTTCGGCAAAATTTTTGTCTTGATAACGTTTCTCATTCCAAAATACTGGACTCTTCTTGAAACTTTAAATCAACCCTTATAGAGTTCACGCAACATCCGTATTTATATAGTCCATCCCAACAATTGAGCTTCCAAATAAAGAATTCAGACAAATATCGCACAGACTCGAGTCAGAGCTACGAGTAGCTGCTTTCTGTACGATTCACTCCGACCAGTGACTGATTTAGTTGTAATAACAAGAAATTGAAACAACGTGAATAGTGTTTAACCATAAATAATGACCTTTCAGGCCAATGGATGATGGAAGTCAGGTTCTCACTGAGAGTCTGACCTTCTGTAGTATCTGACACGAGAGTTGGTAATGGCCACGAGTCTCTAGGCTTGTGACACCGCACACTGTCACTCACAACTTGCACCCTTGCACACTACACACTGCACACTGCACAGTGTTGTGACACCGCACACTGTCACTCACAACTTGCACCCTTGCACACTACACACTGCACACTGCACACTGCACACACTGCACAGTGTTGTCTAACAACATATCTATGCTAAATTTAAAATTCATAACAGTGGCGAAGATCAATTTTAATTAGAAAAACTGGACTTCTTCCTGAAGTGGCCGGAAAAGTCCGGTTTTTCTAATTAAACCTATTTATCTAGTAATACCATGGATATGGTAATACTTACTTAATGGTGAACGCTCCCCCTCCCACCCATGACTGACTGGAATTTATTTGCGTTCCTATCGGGCACAGCTAGAGGAGGTTGTTCCAAACATTGAACGAGTAGCTCCTTAGGCTGTGAACATTTTTCATTGCCGGCCAGGGAAGGCTGTGTGACCAGCCAAATTAACAAAAGACTATGGCCCGGTCTGACGAGGTGTTCACCCCGTACCTGCGGTAGTGTATATCACTATATCACTATTTGAGATGCCGACCACTCTCATGAGGGTATTTTAAGGCAAATACGTGGTGAAGGATGAGTTTGATGATTGGTAGTAATGAGTTATGAGGTGTAGTCTTGTTACAAACGAAGTCCGACTCTTCCTTAGAATGGGTCATTAATTAATAGCCCAATGACCAATGGAAATACAAGGACCAACGGCTTAACGTGACTTCCGAACCACGCAGGTAATGGTCTGATCTAAACGATGGTGGGAGTTGATCCGGGTATCATCAGATGATCACTGAGACTATCTGAGCCGCTTTGTATAGGGAACTGAGAGATATGTTGATGATATAGTTGAAAGATAAAATTCTATTTCTTGCTAACGGTTTTAATTAACAGCTATTTAGCTTTTATTAATTTTTCATTTTAGTTATGTTACTCTTTCGTAATGTTTATAGGATACCCAGCTGTTGTCCCACGTTTTAATTTCTCTCTACCATAAACTTCCTAAATGATCTTATTTAAGGTAAGCATGTATTTATTTATTAAAATGCATAAATAAAACAAATTTAACATTGTTATAGAATGTGAGCATGAACAATAAATGCCTCAACTGTATGTAGTGTAAGTTTTAAAATAATACAAATATTAATATTTTCTTGGTGTAGTTGGCTTATGTTGCAGACTATTTCACTAAATTAATGTACCTAAAGACGAGTAAGTTTTCTGAGTCTCATCATATTAGTCCTCTAAAAATGTTGCATGGGAAATAAAATATTTTAAATGTAAATAATGTGTACAATTTGGAAATAAATGAACGTCTACTTAGATAACTCACAATAACCCCTCAGGCCTACACTGAGTGATTGTAAAGATAAGGTTGCCAAACGCTTCACGATTGTCAAGTTCAGAGAAGTGTTTACGATGGACCTACTATAGACAGTTTGGGAAATTAAACCTTTTTAAGGGCCTTAGTAAAGTTGTAAACGAAACAAAACGTACTTCCCCTTTAGTTTAGGGAATATTTCGTTGGATTTCTTCTAGTAGTATTATTGTATAATACTAAAATAAAACATTAAAAGTGGTCTCTCATTTTTTTACCTCTGAATGTTAAATCTTGTTAATTCCAAATTGTAGCTTTAACAAAATACTTTCAATACCTTTTGTATTCCACTACTACAAATGGTTTTAATTTTTAAATCATAATTGAAAGAATTATAAATTGATTGGAATTATAAGCTCTTGAGCCTATTTGCAAAACACACTTAACAGTTTTGTTTATAAAATTTAGAACCTCAGAATGTTTTTACAAAATTTATTCAAAACTTTTTACGCTTTATGTAAGTTTTTCTTCTTGGTACGTGTACCATTGTCTTTCTAACAGTTTGTTTTCTTTTAAAATAGTTTCTCAAAACCTACAACATTTTGCATTGCAAACGTAGGAGTACACTTTCAAAACAATATACAGTAGATAATTCCTCTCAACTGATAGGATTAAGTGTACAATTAACAGGCAATTGGACAAGGTAGGTTTATGCAGATTTGTTTTATGGTCACCAAACAACGTTTAAAAATTATTATCCTAGACGGTACTTTGCATATTATGTTTTAAATACAGGGTGTAAATTTTAACTCGTAGCCTAACCCAATTTTCAAACCATATTAAGTCTTCCTTTACAATACATCTTTATAAGTTTGCATCACTGGTTTGTTTGCTTCAATATTTACTAACTGGTCTGTACTGTTGCAGTAATATTGTAGTTTTGATTTCCTAATATTATTGTCAAACAAACGCATACATGGTTTTTAGCAAAGAACAAAGATTGTTTGTTGAAGAATACTTAAAAACAATATCGTTTTCTTTGTATCAAGAGGCGTTTGAGGATACATTTTCAGGTATGACTAGGCTATTTACTTTTGATTATTCAAAATTCTTCAGGAATTTAAAGAAAATTCTACCAATTACATTTTTTTTTAATTTCTTCATTTAGTACAGTCTTTCTTCTGTTTTGATTTATGTTGCCTACAGAACCTGTTTCTTTAAAAGATTTAACATATCTGTGAATACTAGATTTGTTTGGAATACTCACACCTGCAAACCTGGCCTCAAACAACTCTTGACACAAAGAAAATTATTTGGTTTTCCAAAGTATTCCAAAAAGAAAACACACTCTTTGATCTTAGCTAAAAACCATGATAGCATTTGTTTCACAGTAACCTCAAGTTGGAATATCAAAATCTAGTCACGCAATATCAAACTAGTCCGCAAATTTATGAACTTATATTGCTCGTATAGAACGTCATACTACAGTTTGAAAATTGGGTTGCGTTAAAAAACACTCTGTATATGAGATAGTAACTTGAAAATATTGTAGAAAGACATGTATTGTTAGAGTACATGTCCGTAGTTGGCAAGTGGTGTAGTACAATTGAGCTGAAGCAATTTAAGATGAAGTGAAGCAAGTTTGGTATTGTATAAGCAAGAGCTGGAGGCAAGTGCTAACTACGGCCGAGTGTCCTGAGGGGGCCACACTGTACACGACAACAATACACTCAGTATCAGTGCTCTGCTCTCATTGCAGCCACTCACTCACTATACGATATACATGTTAGAGGATACTATCATACTAGCTAGTATTGTGATTAGGATATCAACACTAGATAAAAACAGAGTTTTCAATGAGTTTCTTTGAATCTTAACACATATTAATAGCGAACTAGTCTAACAGCTGTTTCATCTACACGTCATTATGAACCAGACCGCTGAGTTTAAACAGTTGTTTACTTTAAGTTTCAGTATAGTATTGAAAGTTTAAACTACAATACATTTCTCAATACTGTTGGAGCATCACAAAATGTAGCATTAATCACTGTCTTTTTGGTCCTTTTAGACGGCTGTGCCTTATTGACATTATACTTGTTGAAAAGCTTCACTTTATAGGGCCTAGTGATGAAATACAAGTACGAGTATACTATTATGCCAGAACTCAGAAACTACAAAATAATGTATTTCCTGTGAAAACTTGATATTTTCCTTTTTTTCACAATCCCTCGGCCTAACAAGTCAGCTGCTGGAGGTATGAAGGTCAGCTGGCCACCTTGACTCCAGCCGTCCATCACCGCTCAGCTGACATGCGCGTAACAGCCATTACAGAGTGACGCGTTACGTCTGCAGACAATTTATAGACTTTACCAGCTAAATCGGTTATTTTGAACAATGAATTGTTATTTTATGACTCAATATGACAAGGAAAACTATCTATAAAATATTTTGAAGCTAGAAAGTAGGCCTTATTAATAAATAAATCACTAAAATTAAAGTAACATATTGATTTGAAATAATACATTTTTATTACAGAAACATTTAATTCTTCTTGTTTTGCAACTACGCAAGAGCAGGGAGCTTGCTCGATTTCTTATAGAGGTAGGCCAACAAAAACAACCGAATAAACTTGCACAATGTTGCAAACGCTAATTGATTAGCCAGTCTAAACTAGCTCGTGAATCTAGTTTCTAAAGTGCAATACACTTAAAGATCACTTTTCAACCTTCGCTCTCCTGCAGGGTTAGAGTGATACGATCTCTGCCGGGTCAAAAAAGCGTTGGAACAATCGTACAATTAGGTGTGCAAGTGTTAAACGGTTTCATTAGCGGTATCAGCTGTGCTGGTAGGCTCGGTCAGCTGATTGATGATGTGCTCGTGGGAACCGGTGTCGTGAGTTGAGTATTTGTTGTAGATCTGTATCACGGCATTGGCGGCGTGGGCAGTACAACACTCACATGTAGTCCACTGTACACACACACACACACACACACACAACACATCACACTGGTATTCTACACATTTCATGCAACAGTTCACAGAGCGTACCTGTGTTGCTGATTGTCATCTTCAGGAATTCGCTCAGCCACTCTTCCAAAGGTTCGGCTTTTCTTAATACTTGGTTGGGTTTCACTTGATGTACAGAGCAGAGCTACTACTACTAGAACACTGTGCCGCCAGCGGACTTTAAAGGATAAGGAAGAAAATGTTTTCCTGCTCGGAGTATGTTTAAAGCACTCAAAAACTTCTTTTCTTTTATTTTTTATTAAACCTGTATCATGATAATTTGATGCCCTCTTCACTATGGCACATTCAAATGGAAGAATCGGGCACCGGCTAAACTGTTTTTCGTCACTTAGTGATGAGCTACTGACCTAATAAAACTATCCAAGTGGCCTAGGATTTTTCAATGAACTATTTTTAAAGTGGAAGACAAAAAATAATTAGCCGTGGATTAACTTCATTAAGTGTATAGTAAGATAATATCGAATAAAACTGTTGCATAATATTATGGCTACTGAAGCAGTACTTGCGGTTCACAATATTTACAAAATGTTTGAGACCGTTGTACTCGTGTGCTAAAAGCTGGTGAAAAACAAACACCATACTAATTCTATATTCCGGTTGTATAACGGCTGATTCGAAACAATACTGTTCTATTCTGCATATGGTAAGTCCTGAGATTAACCCAAAGACAAAGCTGTGATGTTGTAGTATCGGACAGGATATTAAGTGGCGGATTATGTGCAGCAGGTTATGTGAAGGTTCAGTTTTATCACCTACTGGTACCTAGTAATCACAGGCTACAGCCATGTCATAACCTAGCCGAGAATGTACGGCCACACAGTGGACTACTCACTCAGATAAATAGTTGCTCCATCGGTTCGCTTGAGGAAAGCCATGAATTCGTGACCTCCGTCGATCACGATGGATTTGTAAAATTATTTAGGTTATGTAGGATACCGTTTATCTGTCTAATAACTCTGGCACTGTCTCTGTGATTGCTTGCCTCTGACCTCTCATTTACCACAGCTGACGTCCAGCTGATCATCTCTCATCGGCAGATATGGACAGTGGACACAGATCTCCAGCTGACACTTTGGTTGCACACGTTCTTATCGTGCAATACTAGGCGTTTCAGTATGAAAAAGCATCGTTCAAAAACAGTACAGTAAACCCTTTTACCAGATTTTACCTTTTTCTTTTTTTTACCCTTTTTCTTGTCATTTTATCAGTGAAGCCATACAGTTGGTTCAAGCTACATGCGCCAAATCGTGACATTAACTCTACGTAAGAACGAGTAAACTGACTATTTCGTTAAACGTTTTAGCTACAGAAAAGTGTTACACAGAACACTTGTAATTAGATATATTTATTGCCCTTAAAATGCAAACAATTTTTCTGTAGCAGATATCCAACAACAAATCTGGTTCAATTTGATTCACAAACGAAGTTGTTTAAAGGTTAGACCAATCTAATCTGAACACATCTAAAGATGCACGGAGGGATGTATTGTACAGTATATTATGGACAGTTATTATAACTAAAGCGTCAAAACTAACGAAACTTAAATTTTGCATTCACTTAATTTCTAATTTATTTCTAATTATAGCAAAATATTATCATGTAAAATTAACCAGACACCAAGTAAAAATACTCCATTTAGCCAATAATGGACCCCTTAGAAACCGTAATTATAACAAGTATAGTCGTACGTTTAAAAGGAGACAACGCGTTTATTACTAGTATATATTCGTGTTGATAAATTGTCCCAACCACAAAACATGTACGTTGTGTATAAAGATTGCACAGTATATGGGCAGCTTGTGTACATTACTAGCAGTCTGCAGCCTGGATCTGGATCATGATGAGCGAGATGAGTGAGGTCTGCGTGAGTTTCGTTTTGGCGATACATTCGTGGGAACGGCGCTGTCATCAGTGTGCGCATGTATACTGCGGACTGGAGGATGATCTAGTATCTAATGAAGAAGATTATCTGTGGACTGGAGCGATGCGGTGCGCTTGTTACCTGGCGACGCGTGCAGTAGACATATGGACAATTGCAGCCCAGTTTCGTCGCTTTCTCCTCCTCTGCTAAAGGTTACAATAATTGTCTCGTCTCCCCGAGATCCGAGACATGCAGCTTACTCGCGCGCCTTCCTCCACAACGCACATAGCCACTTCTCACACTTACTCATCGCCTGCTATAGCCTAGTACAATAGTTCACTTTAGTACTGTGAAATAAACAAATGAAATCTAAACACGTCATTCAAAAATAGTGTATTTCATCATTATAGGTCCCTGAAGTGATTTTTGAAAAAAGGTGATTGAAACACAAGGACGAGTACGGTCATGAACCTTTTGTACATGATGCAAACTATACTGAAAGTCAATCATTAAAGTTTCTATTATAGCAATTTAAAGCAAACAATGTTTTAAACTCAATTGAGAAATGTTTATTTGCTAAGGAAACATCTGTTTTACGGATTTACTATTAAGCTATGGTTTCCTAGAAAGTGGTGACCGCTACATTACGGCCGTAATATGACGGTGAGTTTTGTTTTCAATGTTATCAGATGGGAGTGGTTTCCTAGAAAACGGTGGACGAAAAGTAGCGGTGAAAACTAGTTAAGGGTTTTCTCACCAGGTGACACATATTGTTTTGTAAACTAAAGTCTAGCTTATCCATTACTATAGACTATACGTAGGCTAAATCAGATTTGACAACTAAAAAAACAATATGTCGAAAGTTTTTTTTACATCTGTTTAAATATTATGTTGCGTCCACCGTCACGGTTAACGTTCACCGCTACATTACGGCAATGTAGCGGTGAACTTTTTCTAGAAAACCATAGCTTTAGTTGATTTTAAGATTTCAATGCAATTGTATGTTGTTTATGAAATAAAACATTTATATTTATTTATTAAGATTAAACACAAACTCATTGAAACAGACGATGCGCCTATAGTATACGATCTTAAACTTAATCGGTTTCTGTCTAAAGAGTCGTCAAAACAAACCTTTGATTTCCAGGAAATAAAACTGCTTCTTTGGCACGTGCCTGCATGTGTCTAAAATATATTTTAAGGTAAAATGACGGTCATGCAACACTTATGTCATAACTTTAAGTTGAGCCAAACTGTTTAAAAAAATACGTTGCTGTAATTGAACATCGCTGTATCTCGTGCGCTGAATTCTGATTAGTGATATGTGAGTTTAGTCGATTTAGCTTGAATGTCAGCGCAGGGCTTTCATCTTGTATGTTTTTAGGGTTTACAAATTAGTTAAACAACGAAAGCCCGTAACACGTCCATTTTGTTATGCAGTATATTTCTTTAACCTTAAATTTAACAATGAAATTGAGTCTAAAATGGAGCACCTTACGTTAAAATATGTAAGTGATAGTTTACTTAATTAAAGGTGGTGTGGATTTGTACGTTATACGAAAGAATATTATCTCTCATAAATAAATATAGTGTCGACAATTTGGAAGGTTATGTATCTCTATGACAGATACATATTCGGCTATAATGTTATACGTCCAGTTGTATTTGCAATACGAACTTTTTATGTTTATTAAAAAAAGTTAGTTTATTTGTTTTATTTAAGCCTTAAATTGACTTAAAATAATTAAATACAACTTAAATTTGATACCAAAATAGGTGGGTCGGATAGTGTAATGATGGTAACACACTCTCCCGGCAAGTGAGGATCCGGGTTCGTTCCACAAGTTTCGCTGTAAAACTTTCTTGAATATGTACAGGCTATATATAAATAAATAATAAACAATAATACAAATAATTATAATAATTATAAACATACATATTATTGGTAGACTACTAACTATAGGATATTTCTTTTCCTATGTGTATAGCCATATGATTTTAATTTTAAACTATTTGGTTTTATAATTGTTTATATTGTTATTTTTTGTAATCTGAAGAGGGTTCTGTTCAGAGACCGAAACATAATTAAAAAATTTAAAATAGTTGTATTTTTATTATAAAAGAAGGTGCTGCTAATCAGCTTTTAATAACTATATATAAATCTTATGATGAATGCTAAAAGGAGAACAGCACCTTCGCCACCTTGTGAACCGCTATCAGAAACTCGTCTGAAGCGCTAGTCAGAAACTACCAACCATCAGACGTGCGCCTTACACCAGTTCGTTCAATAATTAAATAACATAAATAAATCTTTTATTGCGTAAAACATATATACATGTCATGCAACCGTCATAAGTATTAAGTATCTAAAATTTGCATTCATACACATCGAAATCCCATTCAAACATACAGTATTTGCATTCACCTAATTCTCATTCACTCGAATTTGATCCACTCTAGCCCCTTGGTCCGTGGTCTGTTTACGCGGAGCTCTAGTCGTGTGCCATAAACTCGTTTATATTATAGAATGCTTCTGCGACCAACATTTTTTTCAAGCGAGTTTTGAATGCCTGAAAAAGTAATGAAAAAGTAGGTGCACTTTTAATCGAATTTGGCAGTCTGTTGAATAGTTGAACACACTGCCATATAACACAGGTTCTTCCTTTTAACCTGTAAAGGCAAACGTTCATGAGCTACCGTCCTGTGTCTCCCAGTTCGGTAGTTCTCCCTGCCCCTGGTTACGTAAGAGTGGATATCACTCCCTCTTACGAGGTCGCATTTTTGTCTGAAAAAGGCAGGTTTCCAAAATGTAGAGGCAGGGTAATGTCAACAGTTTAAAATTTTTGAAAGCTGGCCTGCACGACTCTCTCCATTGCAGCTTTGCTATTGTTCTGACTGCTTGTTTTTGGAGAATGAAAATTCTGAAAAATGTTTCGCTTTTGCTGCCTCCCCACAGTGCTACCCGTAGGAGAGGTGTGGAAAGACTACTCCATAATATGCCGTCATCAGAACCTGAGTTGGGCAATATTTGGCAACATTATGTTTTTTGTAGACGGACTTTGGTCTACGGGTCCCCTGTTTTAGTAGATGATTTTATTTGTTCCATATATTTAAAATATTGAATTTTCTTTTAATTAATAAAGTATTACCTTATGTAAGTTATTCCTAGATGTATCCTAATGTGTAGCATTTATTATAGTATGTAGTTTTGAAAAAATGTGTACCTTTGAAGAGTAAACTTATTCATTATTAATATACAAACTAATAACGTGAGATAATACATGTACATTGCACTGACAGAAGAGTTCTAGTTTAACCGTTACACATTATACTAAAGCCGTGATTTGTTGAGGTATTGGAAACAATTAAATATAGGTTATAGGCCATTTGTCAAGTTGTATAACAGTTACATTGCTCGTCCAGGGACAGTTGCCAAACGATCTGAGCACCTTAAACGGGTCACAAGTTAACCATTCTTATTCTTGGCTCGTTCATCCTCTTGACTGGAAAATTGTATATTAATATATTTAAGTGTTAAACTTAGACAAACATGTATTGGCAAAAAACAACAGTTAATTGTGTTGGCGACCAATATTAAACTCTCAATAGCTACTAATACTTTTACTCGTATACCGAAGTAAAACGACTGTTAACGGATAAGGCCAATTTTATAATGGTAGGAGTGAAACTAGTCAAAGACGCCAGGAGAATTCAGGAAGTCGTTTATGTATAGTTTTTTAAAATTTATTTATTTTATTTTTATTTATCTTTTATTATTAAGATAGTACTAGTAATAATAATTTTTTTAATTTAAAGGGATGTTTAGTTATAAATTTAGTTTGAAATTTGTTGCCTTTTCAAGGATTTATATCTTCAATCACAACCAATGGTGGAATTGATGGATGTAAGTTGTATTTAACTGAAGGCTTAGAAAACAATATTTACTAACATTGTATTTAAACTTTAGTTTTGGTAATACATATTGTATACATGAGTTAACTTCTTGAAAGCTTTAAAGTTCAAATTCATGGACATTTCTACTGAAACTGTAAAAGGTGTTTTAATCATTTGGCACCTTAAAATAATTTAAACAATGAAATAGTTTTACATAAACTTTAAATTGTGGCTGGATGAATTCGTCCAGACTCAAGCTACTCACAATTGTTAGACAAGAAGTGTTTAACATTCCAGTGCAATATTTATCTTCAGGAAGAAGGCAGGTCCTGGTGGCAGGATGAGGCCCAGCAGCAGCAGCAGCAGAGGCAGTAGAGGGGAGGTAAAGCAGAGCACCAGTAGAGCAGCGCTCTCTACACAATTACATCCACAAGCAAACAAAGCTGCAGCCTGCAGCTTCCAGGAACCCCTTCTTCTCATCTGACTAATCGAAACCGCTAAAAACCCGCCAGTTTTTCCAACACAGACAATTAGTATGGGTTGACATGTCCGGCCGACAGTAAACTCCGCAATGACCGGGTACAATTCAATTACATGCGACCGGCAAAAAGTCGGACACATAAAATCTGCCGTAAACCGGGCGACGCTTGAGCAAGAAGATATTAATGAACGGCATTGACATTTGGCGGGTGCAATCGGACGAGACGGTCACAGCGAGTGGTGAGCAGAAGAGTTTAGAGAAGAGTAGGCAAGCAGGACCAGACTCCGCGTCAGCTGTCACTGTCAGAATACACACAACGCTGCCACTTGTTGAGAACATTGGAGGCTGCATACATCTTGACTTTGGGAAAATATTAAAAGGAAAGATGAAACGCATCTACGGCTTACGAAGCTAATTTGAGTATTATTAATGACAATTACTTTGATCTAAATGAAGTATTTACATACCCTCATCGTGAAGACTTAGCAACCACCAGGCTGGTAATGAAGCTTTCCTTATACGCGGTGTAAATGGTTAAGCCTTTTTTCCATTACTAGTTTTCCTAATAAGAAATCAACTGTTTAAAACACTAGGAAGTCAAAATTGACTCATATGTACCAGGATGACCTCCTACCCCGCGATTTTCCTCGATACTGTACCCTAATTAGTGTTCCAATTTACCTCAGTAAATATTTTCTGGCTACGGCCTTGTACCCAGCTCGTTCATCTTCCGGAGAGGTACAGGATCATTTGTTTAAATAAATTATTTGATGTTACTTTGACCGTTGAAAAACGTCAATTTTAGGCATAACCATCGAAATTTGTCGCCTGGTGCCCTGATTTAAAGATATCAAGTTTTACCTGAAGTAGGCTACTCAGCGAATATATATATTTACATATATAACAAACAATACATACAAAGACTTATACAATACGCATGCACAAGTCTTAGTATGTGTTTGCACATCATCACACCTAACAAAACACAAAAAGTGTAGGCTTATCACACGTTAAAATTCAAAACACGATTTACTCATACTTTTTAAAATATTTGGACAAGAATGAAACTAAATAAATCGAAAGTGCTGATCAGCCAGCAGGATTCTTGGAGTGTGAAACAACATGAGTTTTGCGAAGTATCTTTTTCTCTGGCTCATGTAAATGAAGTTGTCTAAACACTAGCTCTATTGCATTATCTTGGACAACGTATACACAGCTGGTATGACACAGCTGAGTGCGATGGTTTGGCTAGCCGGGAGTTCGCGCATGCGCCGGCCACGCACCACTGTGCCTGGTAATTGTGCATGTGTGCCTTCTTCCCTTCACTCTACTGACATTTGCTCACATTCCTCACGTCCCTCTCCCACCACCACCACCAACCATCATCATCATCATCATCGATCAAAGGTCAACCTGACCAATCATACCGAGCTAATTGCGCTAAGCTCATCTCAAGACATGTCCAAGTGTTTGCCATGAGAAAGTTACTTTCAACTTGACTTGAAGAATGATTGGGAACAAGAGAAGTGAACTATTTGTTTGTATTAATCAATTTCACCTCAAGACTTCTGAACAATCTTGTTGATAATATTTGGCCACTGCCTTTACGAAGAAATAAAAAGTCAGTTTTGTATTATGTAGATGTAAAACCCGTGTAAGGTCGAAAACATGGAAATAATACTTTACGCTGAAAGCAAATTGTGAACCCAAATGACTTGCCAACATCTACATAATAACGATACTTATGTGCAAGGTGAAAAATGACACTCAGATTACAATTTAAATGTTAATACCTTTTTTGCAAAATAAAATTTAAGGAGGGCAGCGTAAGATTTGTCTTTGTATTGCCTTTAACCTATGGTCTTACAAAAACAAACTGATTTAGCTACGGATAGCTTGGGTGTCTGATTTACTATACGTCATTTAATAGTCAATCACGTAATAGTGTATTGGCTACAACTTTGACGGTTTCAAGCACACAACTACGTAATTAGGAGTCACGAGGTGATTTCATTTGTACGGCAGTTATAGTATTGTATGTTGAGGTTCAGCGTTGTGTTATATAACAAAAGTGGTGTAGAATTTAGTTAACAAAGTGTTTTGTTATAAAACACCATAACAATTCAATATGCGTCTGACGAAGATGTATCAGAAGCACCTTTGAGTCATGGAGAATGCCAAGCATCTGTTATATTTAAGGTGGAGCCACCCAAGTACGTTGCACATCTCACAGTTCACACTCTGCAGCAGCGCGTAACAGAGACACCAATCAGCTGATATCAGGAACTCAGCTGGTCGTGAGATCGTGAGCGGAATGCAACATAAATTAGCCACATCATACCGCGTGTGTGTGTTCCACAGCCTGCGGCCTAGCTATGGCTCTATCAGCGCAGCGTACCGGCTTTTGCATAAAACATCACCACACTAACTCCAATCGCATCTCTCTCGTGTGTGGTATTTTATATGTCCGATTTGAAACAATGCATCGATTGTCTTGAT
This sequence comes from Matsumurasca onukii, assembly GCA_018831715.1. Taxonomy (NCBI): domain Eukaryota; kingdom Metazoa; phylum Arthropoda; class Insecta; order Hemiptera; family Cicadellidae; genus Matsumurasca; species Matsumurasca onukii. Next base: position 33,050,168 of record CM032060.1, on the reverse strand, counting down.
TGTTTGTAGGATTTCAGATGGTTTAGTAAAATCATAGTATTTGTGTTTTTCTTGGTATTAAATACAACCCTAAAACCTCCCTTTTGAAATAGTTAAAACATGTTTACTGGTTAATTGACAGCTCTATTTAGCTGACAGCCTCCGCTCACAGCCTCGTAACTCTCGAGGCAATAGTACGGCCGAACGCTAAAGCGAAGCTGACAACGGGGCGAATATGAGTAACAAATTGCAAAGGAAATTCGATTCATAAATGCAAGTGGCGCTTTAGCGCTTAGCGGCGTGTCGGCCTGGTTTCATAACTCTAACTTACCTGTATTCAAATAATGAGCTTTGTAACCAATAGCGCATATTGTTGCAGCTCATAAACGTATAAATTATTATTTGAAAATTAAGTATATGGGACAGTTCTGGAAATAAAATATACAACCGTTGCACAGCACAAGAAACTTTAGCAGTCACAAAAGTTTGGAACTATCGAAATAGGGCTGTAGTAATAACACTTCAGAGATTCCCTTCAAGTTTTTACATTACGCCTCAACGTTCCATATTTCATCATTCAGTACGTATTTTGTTACTACCAAATTCTTACGACACAAAGAGAGGAAAGGACATGATTACTGGGAAGGAGGTGCTGCAGCAAGGCAGAGACATTAGGTAGAGACGAGATGAGGCTATGATAAGATGATTAGGCGTGACGATGTGTGTGTGAGTGGAGGTGTAATGCATGTGATTGTACACAACACCTCACTGTGAGCACGGGTAGTTGACAAGACACGTCAGCTGGGCTGTACAATGCGCTAGCAGCTAGACGTGTCACAGAGTATTGTCAAGTTTCGCTACGACAATAATAATAACTAACTGATAGCAAAAACTTAAGTAACTAGATAGTAAACAGCTTTGCAATAATTTTTTACTTAAGGGGTGTTCTACCAGCTAGGTAGAGAACGTTGTTGCAGATGTTTGCGGGAAATAAAATGGAGATGCTATTTTGATGAAACCTCTTGATCGAAAAATAAATATATTATCTAGGTTTCCCTGTGATTCGTTTTTCAAAACTTCTTTTAGTTTTTATTCTATTAACGGTTGAAGTTAAAAAATACAGAGTGTTTAAGACCTTATTTAAGAAGCTAAAAATAGGTAAAAAATCTGACCACACAGACAAACACAGATAAATTTTTATCTTTCTATAAAAAATAACATATCTCAATTTAACGTAATTTAGCGTAAGTTTATACCTCAACTGGGTAGCTATGCCGCCTATACAACATGTCCAACCGTCCAAAACAGTGTACGTTTGTAATTTAGATAATTGCGTCAAAATAAAATATTGTGCTGTTTACATTTGTATTAAATATATTCAAATATATCACTATTGAAAATAACTCCATTGAATAAGATAAAATTAATTATCTTATGCAAACAGCCCTTACGCAAAGTTCAGGTTTAATAATAAAAAGGTTTCTTCAAAACGTAAAGCCGCCACTATGTTACAATAGACATGTGATTCATCAAGTTACAACAACAACAAGTACATTTTTGAAGACTTGAGTTTGAACTCGTAGAAACAAAAAACACTTCATCTTTAGCCCTACACTGAAACGGTTATCATCATATTCAAGAAATTTATCTACACATTGACTAAAGTAAAGGTTTGTTTTTTGATCAACATTTAAGGTTCCGTTTAGTGGTTGGAACGAAAAAAGGTACCTTACTATGTACTGAAAATCGTAAATTGTGAGTTTGTCTAACAACAAATTTCGGCTTGAAAAGCCTCAACGTAAATTCAAACAGTGAATTAAACATTTAAATTACCAATATACAAATACACATTGTGTTAGTATTACAAAGAAAAATAAACAATTACTTTTACAAAACAGAACATTACAGAGCCACTACAGTAAATTTAGAATTAGAATGTATATTGTATAACATGCTTTGACTTCAATGTTTCGGAGTTGGAATCAATGCTTCAACCAATAGAGAAAGAGCCTAATCCTACAGTAATCTAACCAATCTTAAGCCTAGTATGGTGCTCCTCAAAAAATCATTACTGTATTCATTTTACTATGATAGTATCAATGTATGAAAAGTGTAATTATAATTTCAGTATAACAATTAATAAACTACTACATTAGGTCTATGTGACACTTTGAACTCTTTCAAAATATTGTGGTATGTCCTTTTTAAGAAAATATTTCTTGATTTCCAATTTCACGTTTTAACCGTGGACGTGTAAAATTGTGGGTTGTGTGCCTCAAGCTCAATAAATTACGAGGTTTTCTTATTATTAGGACAACATTTTACTACTAAAATAAGGTGGCAATATTTTATTGCAAGACAAATGGTTGCAAGGGAGTGCTAAACAATGAAAGATGTTTCACGACAACTAATCTGATGTACTTTCTTCTACGTTTTTGAAGGAGTATATACCAGGTTTAGAGAATCAGCGACACTGAGCTAGTCAATCAGCGTGGAAGTTAGTTCACGTACGTGTCGGGGTGTAAGGTGTTCACTCAGCAAAGTTGATACTGTAACCTCACACACACACACACACACACACTTACACACCTGTTGAATGTTGTCCATCCCCCATACCCTTCCCTCGCTTCTACACACACACATCCACATTCGTCTACACCGTTTGTGCTGTTCATTTTACAACTAAACTGTGCTTAATCAGTTTGCAGGCCAGACGTTTGAGTATAGCCCTGATATACATTTTTAAAGCCCTTTTCAAAATATGGGGAGGTGTTAATTGCACTGCTCTTCAAGCTTGCTATGACAGAGTGTACGTTTTCAGTTTTGTATTTACAAATGTCACTATTATGCTTCTTTTTAAGTCTATAAGCATAAAACCTTTTCCTCTCATACCTTAGGTAAAACGACACATAATTATTTCAGTTAATATATAGTTTTGTTTCCAACAGATCTACAATATTTACGTTTATTTCCCAAATGTTGAAAAATATTTAACAGCTCTTAAAAGCCCCAAACAAATAAATTTTATTCGAAATGTGTCACATTTTTCTAAAGAATCCCCCGACATCACGGATAAGTCAACATATTTGACTTGACTATTTGTTGAGTAGGCCTGCCTGAGCCTATACTTTGTGCTTTAATGTGTTTAGAGAAAGCTAGTTCATTTTCACCACTCTTACACACATTTATCCTATTTTAACTAGTTTTACTAGTAACTATAATTTACCAAAACTACAAAATTGGTCGATATAATTATCGTTATTATATTTTCTAAATTCTACGGAACTTTTAATTGATCAACAATTGTTAAAATATTTATAGAAATTGAAACCTATATAGACTAGTAAAGTTGTAAAACAAATCAATGCAAGAATGTGCAGACTGAAGCATGGACATGTGAAATGTGGAATGTGGAAGAGTAAAGGAAGAACAACAGTGGGCAGAATGCGCAACACACAGCAGGAGAGGAACAAAAGTTGAGGTCGTGTAGATTGTTGTCTGATTGAGATCAGGAGATCAGAGGAGCAAAGGAACTCAGGCTCAGATGAAGCTGGTAAAAAGTTGGCTCAAGTCGGACAAACTTTGATTCAACTGGCTTCCCTTCCACCATACCTCGACCTGTATATTGTACAATGCACATTTGATCTGCGTTCTCGCGATAAACAAACATAATTGTTTGTTCAAGAGTATGCACTCTGCAATGTGCATGTATCGATATTTCTGTTAATTCGTTAGATGGCAAATTATAACTATTGAGGCTGCAGAACTTATCTAGGACGGCTTGCTGGCTTCTGTGGGTTTTAAGAAATTGAAAGTTAATCATTCAATCAACAACTATGAAAATGACCCTAATTGATGGACGTACCTTACAGTATATTTATTATTTTTCAGATCCAACTAATTATCATATTATTAGTTATTTACCAATCACGTGACATGTTCTTAGTTGAAAGAACACTTCACTGCCCTTCAGAGTGCACAGTACATCGCAGTCATTTTATTTTGTCTAATAAGAACAATGTAAAAACAAGCATTTTCTTGAGACACTTCACGCCCACAATTTTTATCAGATCAGATTTGTTTTATTTGAAAGATGACAATGTAGGTACTGCAAAGTCTCCGCTGGCCACATGTTATGAAATTTTATTAGTTTAATAGTAGAAACAATAAATTCATACCCAACGTTTCTTCAATTTTCTCATTTATTTCACGATTTGATAAATGAGAAAATTGAAATTCGGCCCACGGAGTCACTAAAATATTTAGTGAGGAGTGCGCAGCAGTGGCTGTGACCTTGAATTTCGTCCCATAAGAACAATAAAAACATGCATTTTCTTGGGACACCTCACGCCCTCAGTTTTCATCGGATTTTTATAAAATAAACTTTGTTTTGAAGTGCATTAAATGTTCAGGTGACCGCGCTGAGCCAAATTTACATTTTTCATTTAAAACCCGTGACATAAATAAAAAAATTGAAGAAAATTCAAATTGAATTTTTATTTTTTCTAATAAACTAATACAATTTTAAAAAAGTGATTACGCCTACAAAAAGATCTGATGAAAATTGCAGCCATGAGGTATCTCAAGAAAATTCTTGTTCTTACATTGTTCTTATGGGACAAAGAACAAAAGAGTGCAGGTACTGTGCACTCATATATTCATCGCACCAAATATTCATTATCCATTTGGAAATACGGTGTTGATTTATCTGTATATCCTCCCATTGATGCTATATCTTCTAATTTTGTTATGATCGATCATATGACACATACGGCAAAGGTAAACGACTATAGAACAACTTTGACGTACATGAACATTTTTCTTTGACCGAGTGCTCTGCAGTCTACCAGTCGGTCAACTTGCTTCTAGTTGCTTATAAGAGCAATGCCAGTACTAAGTGTTTTCTTAAGAAACCTAACGTATGCAATCAATTTGTCTGCCATGCAGGTTCTGTAAGGGATTTCAAATTACTAATATTTTTAATATTAAATATATGATGCCATTTAGCCTAAAATGTTATTTTGAATAATTCGAGTATAATATAGACCTTTTAAAAGGAAATATATTTTGTGTGAATGCTATATTTTCTACAGTAAACATTTTTACAGAATCGTATAGCTTTACTTACAGAAAGTCGTCAAATTTATTCATTCAAGTGTCACATTTGATCTACGATAAAAATGCAAAATAAATGTGATCATATAGTATAATATGTATACCAACTGCAATTTAAATTTTGGTGGATATTTCTCTATTGGTTTGTTATTAACTACAGTAGATACAAAATTTAGTCTTTACATCAGCTGTGATCTTTGGCACTAAAGCACACTGCAGAGAAGTCTACCAGCACACAAGCACCTGCAAATGTAATAACATGGATATATTAATTACCATCAGATTTGACCTTGATATTGCACAGTGACATATCGAGCCGGGGGAGTATAGGATGTGATTGTAGTGCGCTAGCACGGCAGTCGCAGTCATTATTAAATAAAAATAAGAGAATTGACTATTAAAGGTTGTGTTTATCGACAGTACGGGTGGTGTGGGTGGTGGGAGGAGGTGGTGGAGGAGGAGGAGGTGGAGGTTGTCCAGAGGTAGAGAGGAGGGAGGGGGAGGTCCCGCCTCCTACCATTCAGTCCAGCTCGTCCCCGCGCAGCCGCAGTACTATCCGAGCCACGCCACTACAAACACTTACAAATTACTTCCATTATTTTTGTAATCCATTTGTATTCTGTCTGTGTTTTTGTGATTTTTCATTAGATTGTGGGTATAATTAGTTGTGCGAGGAGGGTCCCGAGACGGTGCTGATAGCGCGCTGCATCCTCCGACACTCTGTTATCAGCTGAGGATAGGAGATAAGGGAGGCCGAGGTGACACAGCCACGTGCCGGACCGGACACCTGTTGACGAGGTACTGTACTGTAGTAACTAGCCAGGGAAGCTTCTGTAGGCTCACACAATGTGGATATTTCTGTACTAAGGTTTCACCACAAGTGCCACCACTAGGACCACCCCTACTAATGCCTTTCACAATCAGGCTTATAATAGTCCAGCCAGTGATTCAGCAGTATTCTGTGTTCTTGTGTGACAAGTGAGATGTTCCCTACAACAACACTCCCGCCTTACCTGCTAACCTGTACAGCCAAACTTTTCAACACAATATACTCTACATCTTCAATACAGTATACATTATTGACAACGGGTATTGAATAAGACATTTATCTAAGCCCTTGCCTTGAGAGAATCTAATCTACACAGTGAAATACTAGAACAGTAACTGAAAGTCATAGCTCTATATATAATTTAGGTTAACTTAAGCAACAATGGTGCGCATATTGCAATAATCTAGGCGAGATATATGTTATAATAACATCATTACAAGTTTACACCTATTAGTTTTAAATACTAAACTAGTATTGTTTTATTTTAAATCTATGAGGCCATTTAGCCTAAAATGTTATTTTGAATAATTCGAGTATAATATAGACCTTTAAAAGGAAATATATTTTGTGTGAATGCTATATTTTCTACAGTAAACATTTTACAGAATCGTATAGCTTTACTTACAGAAAGTCGTCAAATTTATTCATTCAAGTGTCACATTTGATCTACGATAAAAATGCAAAATAAATGTGATCATATAGTATAATATGTATTACCAACTGCAATTTAAATTTTGGTGGATATTTCTATTGGTTTGTTATTAACTACAGTAGATACAAAATTTAGTCTTTACATCAGCTGTGATCTTTGGCACTAAAGCACACTGCAGAGAAGTCTACCACACACAAGCACCTGCAAATGTAATAACATGGATATATTAATTACCATCAGATTTGACCTTGATATTGCACAGTGACATATCGAGCCGGGGAGTATAGGATGTGATTGTAGTGCGCTAGCACGGCAGTCGCAGTCATTATTAAATAAAAATAAGAGAATTGACTATTAAAGGTTGTGTTTATCGACAGTACGGGTGGTGTGGGTGGTGGGAGGAGGTGGTGGAGGAGGAGGAGGTGGAGGTTGTCCAGAGGTAGAGAGAGGAGGGGAGGTCCCGCCTCCTACCATTCAGTCCAGCTCGTCCCCGCGCAGCCGCAGTACTATCCGAGCCACGCCACTACAAACACTTACAAATTACTTCCATTATTTTTGTAATCCATTTGTATTCTGTCTGTGTTTTTGTGATTTTTCATTAGATTGTGGGTATAATTAGTTGTGCGAGGAGGGTCCCGAGACGGTGCTGATAGCGCGCTGCATCCTCCGACACTCTGTTATCAGCTGAGGATAGGAGATAGGGAGGCCGAGGTGACACAGCCACGTGCCGGACCGGACACCTGTTGACGAGGTACTGTACTGTAGTAACTAGCCAGGAAGCTTCTGTAGGCTCACACAATGTGGATATTTCTGTACCAAGGTTTCACCACAAGTGCCACCACTAGGACCACCCCTACTAATGCCTTTCACAATCAGGCTTATAATAGTCCAGCCAGTGATTCAGCAGTATTCTGTGTTCTTGTGTGACAAGTGAGATGTTCCCTACAACAACACTCCCGCCTTACCTGCTAACCTGTACAGCCAAACTTTTCAACACAATATACTCTACATCTTCAATACAGTATACATTATTGAATAAGACATTTATCTAAGCCCTTGCCTTGAGCGAATCTAATCTACACAGTGAAATACTAGAACAGTAACTGAAAGTCATAGCTCTATATATCATTTAGGTTAACTTAAGCAACAATGGTGCGCATATTGCAATAATCTAGGCGAGATATATGTTATAATAACATCATTACAAGTTTACACCTATTAGTTTTAAATACTAAACTAGTATTGTTTTATTTTAAATCTACATTTGGCTGGCATCATTTTTGGGATTGAGCTAGTGTAGGGTCGGAAACCTTGAAATATGTCTGCTTTTTGCTGTGGTGTTCTTTCAATTTAATATGAACAAGAATTATATAATTAGAAACCGGGAAAACACTAATATCCTTTCCAACTAAACGAAATATTTCACATAAACGTACAACAAACAAAATAAAACGTATTACACCGGTAAATTGAACAATTGTTTGTATACTTCCGGTCCATGTACCGTTATGCTCAACGGATGTATATCTACTTTGAAGTTATAGTTGTATAGGTTTATCAAAGGAAAGAAGAATTTTAACTTTATAAATAACAAACAAAAGTAATTCTCATAACAGCTGCAATTTCCTTTATTCTGTCAATACTTACCGGCAGTAAGAGATTTGAAATGTTATGAAAGTAGCCGGTGCATAATAATATATCCAAACAATAACAGACAAGACTTACGTGGATGTGTATACTGTATTATAACAATTTCTTTGCTTGTTTACCTCTAATTACTGAGGGCTCTAATGCATGTAATTTTGTCGCATAGAGGCTTTTAAGGCAATCGTTTATTTTGTTAAATTGACACTGCATAATTATTAAAAGTAAAGTGTATCTTCTTCGGAATTTCAAATAACATTAGTACAGTATCGCAATTACGAGTAGTTTGTATAGAAGAGGGTGTATTATCAAAATTAGTACTTAAAGATTGCCGTAATCTCATACTAAATCCACGTGTATCTGAGAAGGAAAGTTGAGTTTGTAAGGGGAAATGAATATAACCAATACCAACAAGACTTAACTCGTAATAACGTACTTTGGAGGCCAAAACATTAACTAGAATTAATGTTCAATTATTACCTATTAAGGTGTTATTTATCTTAAATATAGGAAATAAATTCAATAAATTTAACATGCTCTACGTAGAAAGACTACGCATATACTGTACTTGAATTCAAGTTTCTAACTTTCATTTTACTTTATTTATTTTGTCTTAAATTATACTGATTTGGTATTTTATTCGTATTAGTTTGTACCATCCACTACACAAAGAAAGATTTGTATTGTTTACAAGTTCAGGGATAAAAAAATGTTAATATTTAGACCTATTCTGTGGAAAAGCGGTACAACAAGGACCAATAAATTTTCAACACCACATTATTCTAATCCTGACCTTTATAAAAATAAATCTAAGTATTGGTATACGCTCGATTGCCCAAAGGTTTACGGCATAACACTTCTGGTATAGATACTGACATTGCTTTAAAATTAGACCACCAGGATTACCAACAGTGAGGTTTTAATTTGATAAAATTTCAGTAACTAAATTTAGCAAACAATTAGATTATCTATACGTGGTTAAACCGCTTCTTAATTTTATTCCAATTCATGCCCTGCGTGTCTCTCTCTTGCATATTTTACAGTCCAGTTCAAACTCTTTTCTTAATAACAAGGTGTATGGGTTTTAGCGTAAAAATAAGTATTTAATAGTATCTTCTGTAGGTATGAAATGGAGCGAGAATTGGTTAGATTATTAATAGCATAAAGTATGCAATACAATTATTAGCCAACACGTAAACAACAGTTCGTTGAGTTGACGTGAATTAACGATATAATACGAGTGATACAATACGCGTACATTGTCACATTTGTTTGAAATGTATTAGCTAAAGAGACTCCGGAGAGCTACCCGCACACAGGCGTTATGCCCCAAGCGTCATTCTCATCAATGAGGATGAATGGACGGTAAACACTTGTAGCTGATAGATGCTGGCAGATAACTTTGGTTGCCCACACACTTTTCACCGGTGTTTGTGAAACCACTCTTTAGTCTTCATGTGTAGATGATGGGAAAGGATACCTTTGTACGTTGTGTTTACATTTTTTGCTTACGTTTTGAGCTTCAAAGGTTACTTTAACTTTACAGAATGTCAAGTGTTCCCTTATAATAACGTACTTTCTATGTACATTTTTGAATGCATATTTTTTACACCGAGCACTTTATGAACTCTACAAAAGTTCAACTTAAATATAAACAAATCTATGATTTATTAAATTAAATCAATTGTTTTGATCGTCTTACCCCAGGGACAAAAGTTAATTAAGCTTAGGTGTAAAAGTACAAAGTGAATCAAGTATGCGTTCTCAAACAGACTACTGAGTTACACACGAACCAGTATACCTGTAGAAAGATGAAACCAACTGTATCTCCAATACACCTGAGGATCACAACACGTAAAATAATTTCACGCAATTTATTATACAAGGACAATCTAAAACTGTGGGTCATGGGTTAAAATCTTGGTGTTTTGGCACTAGGTAGGTTATGTTATCGAGAATTGAAAATCTGAATCAATTTACAGCATTTCTGTGAAAACAGATTTGAATGGTTGACACAAAATGGCTTTTATCTTGAGTAATTCGGCCCCTTTGCTTCTTATTTACTAGGCATAAGATCTGTAATGTCGTGTATCAGGATGAACGAAATTAAGCTGAATAGTTTACGATACAAAAGTAATTACTTTGTGGTTGGTTTCCCACTTAAATTTAAAAGAAAACGAACACACAAACATGATCGTGTATAGGTTTGAAATAGAAAATAAGCTAAACTAAAAAATAAACTTACACGGCCAACAAGAACGTTATTACAGTATGTATTGAGGATCGACACCAACCAGCTTTAGTCATACAAAAACATAGTACTATGGCTAAGTTTTATCGGTCGAACAAGAAATGTGTTTTACGGTAATTTTATTGAATACCCTCACTCCCCGAAATTCACCTTAAATAAAAGATTTTTTGAACATACCGTCTTAATTCACGTCCTTAAACATAGAACCTTTTTGTAAAGTTATTCACTTTCAATCTGTACCAGTGGGTCGCTCGTTAGATATAGGGACGAGAAAGCCAGTGAAAGGCGGTGTTTTAGCAAATTCGAATTTGACCACCTTTAGTTTTAAGAAACAAAATGCTTTTGAAGTAATTTCTTAGTGCACGTAAAGAGTGTATGATTAACACTTGTATGGATTTATGGTTTTGATTTGGATTTTATGTAGATAGTGTTTGTAAAAGGATTTTACAGCTTTAATGCTCTCTCCTTAATTTATAAATGGACATGGAAGCGTCGTGTTAACTCTATTTGATAAAGTGACTCAACAGGTCTTTTGGATATGATACTATTGACTTCTGTAGGGTGATGGTAGCCTACCTATTTCCTAGGCATGGATTTCAAGTACTTTGTTCTGCTATTCTTCTGACGTGTTCCCTGTTGTACGCAACGTTCTAATTGAAACAGAACAAGTTTTAATTGATACAACATTGGAAGAGTAGACTAGGGGTTTAAGCTTATGGATAGTGCAAATTGTAAAGTCAAAAACTCAACTTGTTATTGAAAGGAATAGCTTTTATACATCGAGCAAATGCTTTTTAAAAGGAAATGTGTTAAATATTCATTATTTAAGTATACGTAACATTAAATAAATAATTTGTTTGAAATCATTAAACATAAAAAACATTACTTTGAGTACAAAACGCAAAAATAAATTGAATAGAAAATACATTACTTGCGGAAACGTGGTGAGATTTTAAAGCCCGTGACTCCCAGTTTCACGGTACGATTCCCTGCAGGACGAGAATGTAGTCAAATTACTATAGCTGTAAAGGTTTATGTTGAGTGGTAAAAACTAGAAACTTGTTGTTGAGGCAAACTTAACTTTGCATTACACGTCTTGTTAGAGCGATAAATCATGAACAGGTACTCAGCAGTTCGTTGAGTTGACGTGTGAATTAACGATATAATACGAGTGATACAATACGCGTACATTGTCACATTTGTTTGAATGTAGCTAAAGAGACTCCGGGAGAGCTACCACAGGCGTTATGCCCCAAGCGTCATTCTCATCAATGAGGATGAATGGACGGTAAACACTTGTAGCTGATAGATGCTGGCAGATAACTTTGGTTGCCCACACACTTTTCACCGGTGTTTGTGAAACCACTCTTTAGTCTTCATGTGTAGATGATGGAAAGGATACCTTTGTACGTTGTGTTTACATTTTTGCTTACGTTTTGAGCTTCAAAGGTTACTTTAACTTTACAGAATGTCAAGTGTTCCCTTATAATAACGTACTTTCTATGTACATATTTTTGAATGCATATTTTTTACCGAGCACTTTATGAACTCTACAAAAGTTCAACTTAAATATAAACAAATCTATGATTTATTAAATTAAATCAATTGTTTTGATCGTCTTACCCCAGGGACAAAAGTTAATTAAGCTTAGGTGTGTAAAAGTACAAAGTGAATCAAGTATGCGTTCTCAAACAGACTACTGAGTTACACACGAACCAGTATACCTATAAATGAAAATTAAACTGTATCTCAATAAAACACACCTGGGGATCACAACACGTAAGAAATAATTTCACGCAATTTATTATGGGACAATCTAAAACTGTGGGTCATGGGTTAAAATCTTGGTGTTTGGCACTAGGTAGGGATCGTTATCGAATTGAAAATCTGAATCAATTTACAGCATTTCTGTGAAAACAGATTTGAATGGGTTGACACAAAATGGCTTTTATCTTGAGTAATTCAGCCCCTTTGCTTCTTATTTACTAGGCATAAGATCTGTAATGTCGTGTATCAGGATGAACGAAATTAAGCTGAATAGTTTACGATACAAAAGTAATTACTGTGGTTGGGTTCCCACTTAAATTTAAAATAAAACGAACACACAAACATGATCGTGTATAGGTTTGAAATAGAAAATACTAAACTAAAGCTTACACGGCCAACAAGAACGTTATTACAGTATGTATTGAGGATCGACACCAACCAGCTTTAGTCATACAAAAACATAGTACTATGGCTAAGTTTTATCGGTCGAACAAGAAATGTGTTTTACGGTAATTTTATTGAATACCCTCACTCCCCGAAATTCACCTTAAATAAAAGATTTTTTGAACATACCGTCTTAATTCACGTCCTTAAACATAGAACCTTTTTGTAAAGTTATTCACTTTCAATCTGTACCAGTGGGTCGCTCGTTAGATACTATAGGGACGAGAAAGCCAGTGAAAGACGGTGTTTTAGCAAATTCGAATTTGACCACCTTTAGTTTTAAGAAACAAAATGTTTTGAAGTAATTTCTTAGTGCACGTAAAGAGTGTATGATTAACACTTGTATGGATTTATGGTTTTGATTTGGACTTTATGTATAGATAGTGTTTGTAAAAGGGTTTTACAGCTTTAATGCTCTCTCCTTAATTTATAAATGGACATGGAAGCGTCGTGTTAACTCTATTTGATAAAGTGACTCAACAGGTCTTTTTGGATATGATACTATTGAAATTCGGCATTTATTTTTTGCTGTATAGCAACAATCTAAAAGAGCTTTTGTGTGAACTTGTTGTACACTTAATGCTTTAACTATACCAATTATAAACTCATAAACTACCAGTTATAGATACATGATGAAAGGTAACCCTAAATTTTGGGGTTACCATAAACAAATAACTGATCAGATAATGTTTAGTAGCCTACATAACACTAATCTAAACTATTTTTCGAGCGTGTTGTGCACAGAGTATTTATTATATAGTGATTAAATGGTTTTAAAATTAGTGTGTAATGTTCACTCTGCAACAATATAAAAATAACCCTTGCAAAATAAATATAAAACCAGGCCGACACGTAGCTAAGCACTAAAGCGCCGCTAGCATGAGTGAATCGAATTAGCTTTTTAATTTGTTACTCTAATTCGCTTCACTCACAGCTTCGCTTCGGCCTTCCGCCTCGGTTTTATGTTCTATTACAACGAGTGTTACGAGGCTATTTGCTACGCTCACAGCCTCGCTTCAGCCTTCGGCCTCAACTTGACCTCCTGTATGATCAAGGACGTTACGAGGCTGTGAGCGCAGCGAAAAGCGCTTCAGTATTCGGCCTCAGATTTTAAGTTCTATTGTGACGAGTGATACGACGCCTCAAACTTACGGTTTTACTGGAAGTTATATTACCCATCAAGAAGAAAAACAGCAAAACACATTTTAAATTTCAATAAAATCGGACTACCGTACTGATATAATCTGCTGTTATAGCAGTAAACAACAATACTTTTTTGACCACCATTTTGAAACGACGAGATGGGTACTGATGTATAGTAGCAAAATACGTATTTTATCAAAACCGAACACAATTTACGGTTTCTAGATATTTAAAACCCTTTTTGGTGAAAAGCCCCCCACAAGTAGGGTTCCGTTAGTCCGATTTTTCTGGTTAACGAACTCGACCCAGATATTTATAAAAGGAAAGTTTGTACTGAATTTGGTGCAAATTGGACCAAAAATTCGATCTGTAAAGATGATACACATATATACATAAAGTTTTGAAAGCATGCTTAAAATGTGTTCTGGGGGGAGGGAGCAGGATCGGTGCTCATCTCATGGTCCCGGGTCTGGGTGCTACCACACTGACGGCTTGAGTATCTCATTTTTGCAAAGAAAATTCGATAATAACCCTTTTAAATAAATATTTTAGAGGAAATTAACCATACATTTTTTTGTCAAAAGATATTAAGAGTAAGTTGAGTAAAATCATTCTTGTTAAGTCAAATATAAGTTAACAAATGTTTGACTAAATTTAAACTAACTTTCAAACCGTTGTGTTTATTAAACTCCCTCAATTGTCTAATTTGTTTAAACAAGGTTTTTTATGGTATAGGTTCCCTTATGAGCGAAAGCGCGTGCCAAAGTGTTTAAAGTTGACATAGAAATGCACGTTATAAACTTTCAGTTAAAACTAAATTATTGAAGAATAAACCATTCGTAACGCGTTTCTCGCCATTGCCTGCATTATTTCAACAGGTCAGCGCTATGAAAAGAACTCGGAGATGTTTATGAGCAACAAGGCACAACAATTCAATTATATCATCATCTATGTTTGTGGTCCACATTAAAGTTTTACCGTACAGCCTGGAAAACATAAATACTCTCCCTTTTTCAGTGAAAGAACACTGAAATTTACACTATACACGTCTCAACAGAGCACTTCTTTTAAAGAACAAAGAGCTACTGAAGGGGGAGTGCGCAGGAAGAAGGAAATAATTTGGAAACTGGTGCGGTGCTGAGAGAAACCGACGGCGGAGAAGACAGCAACAGAGAGACGGCAATCTACCATTGGTTACACACACTTACGGGAGCGCTCGGGCTTTGATCTGCCGAGATTTGGAGCGTGACCGGAGAGTTTAGTCGTAAACACAGATCGATTCAATATATCGTCGAGACATGAATGTGAACCCACCGGGACCGGAGGCCTCATTGCGTGGCACTGGCACCCTAGGACCTGTGTTTCGGAGATCAACGGCCACGGTTCAACTGTCGGAATCGGGGAGTTTTGAGGTCTGCTGGTTTGGAGCTATGACTACCCCCAAGTATACTTAGAAACTTCCTCAATTTTTTATGACTAATCTCAAGTCATTACACGAGTATTGAACATCTGCAAAACTTCAAAGATCGACTCATCATATACCCAGCTTACTTCTGTTTGCACTCTGCATTCTTTCAAACCATGTTGATAGCTGTGTTCTTCGTAGAGCAGAAGGCTTACTTTCATTACCTAATGGCATATGCATGAAACACTATTCTGACCTAATCGACTCTTCACGGGAGTTTGTCGTACAATGGAAGACATTAGGGTCTGTCGGGGTTATCGCAAGCTTCTGCTAGGGAACCCTGTAAAATTCTCTTCCAAAGATGCTCTTCTATCTTTATTAATTTTTCATAGTTTGATTTATACTTAATTTACGTTCAGAAAAGTTTTCCGAGATAATCTGAAAGTGACACAACAAGAAACGCTAAATTTCTTCAATTCTTATTCACAGAACTAACAAAGGTCACAAAACTAACAAAAGCCCTGAGAAGTAAGAGCTAGTGAGAAAAAAATCAAAGTTCTCTTTTGCAAGAGTTGTGTTTGTCCTAAATCGTTTCTACGAATTTCCGTTAACTTGGCATCGATATGATTTGGTGTTGTGGTTTTATTCATACTTAGTGTACCTTTTGCTAATAATAATGACGTTATTTATGTGTACTTTTTTATTCAATGAAAGTATTGTTAAAATAATGTATTCTTTAACCACGCATTTTATTTTATACTAGATTTATATTGTGTAAATGTGCAGTTTCCCGACTACCCGAATCGTAGGGAGGAGATTTTCTTCTGAAGTGGCTGAAAAGCTCGAAATATTGTCTTGTAAGTTTATATTTTGTTGTATAACTTTATCTAAGCTCAAAAAGAGTGTGGTTTACTGTCAATAAATCATGTGACAAAGCATTGCGTTACATTGAGTGAGGGGCGGGCGAGATGGTGTGTCAGTGTGTACAGAGTATAGGGTTGAAGTGAGTGTAGAGTATACATGGCCTTGCGGCTTGTAGGTGAAAGTGTCAAACATGTGATGTGTGACAAGGACAAGATATTGTTCCAAGAATAGCCTCACCAATATGCACACAGTAATTTCCTGATCTGATATAAGTAAAGTAACCATCATGGAGCGGAGCAGTCAATATGTTTGGCTGTGGACAAGTATTTTCATACAAGTATCAATACTTTCTTTCGTAGAAGGTCATCCATTTACGTTACAGCGTTAGTTAGTTTCGTTCATTTATGACTTAAAAAGGTCAGACTGGATCATATAAAAGTTCAATTTCCAACAAATAGAACAATTTAACAGCGAAACAGTGGCCACTGACACAGTAAGAGATTATTAAATCCATAATAATCAATTTTGCACATTGTTGTGTATTCAAAATTGAACCAACTACTACAAGAAAACACAAAATACTTTACGTAAATTCAAACGCCTCGACGTAAAATAAAGCAAAAAGGCTATAAAGCGAGTATGAACGGAACATGTAGAACTTATTTACGAGAGCGTTCCGGTTGTTGAATAAGTTACTTGTGAATCCAATTTGCGCCGAGATTAGCTAGTATATGACGGGGCAAGACCTGAGCCCCTGAACCACTTCCCACTGCCGTTAACTCGCATTCTTCCTGCACTTTTATATATACGCTTTTCATTTACGTCGTTCTTATAAAGATGCATGGCTTTACAACCGCTTCTAACACAAGACAGTACAACTTAACTTGTATCTTTGTATTGAATGGCGGGTAAGGAACTAATAATCTTGTGCGTGTCATGTTTCTTATTTTTTGAATCAAAGACCATTGCCAATAACATATACTTAAATGGTTATAAGCATGTAAGAATAATTAAGAACTATTAAATCACTAAATCACTATTTGAGATGCCGAAAACTCTCATGAGGGTATTTTAAGGCAAATATGTGGTGAAGGATGAGTGTGATGAGTGGTAGTAATGAGTTATGAGGTGTAGTCTTGTTACAAACTAAGGCCGACTCTTCCTTAGAATGGGTCATTAATTAATAGCTCAATGACCAATGGAAATACAAGGACCAACGTGACTTCCGAACCACGCAGGTGATGGTCTGATATGTCTAAACGATGGTGGAGTTGATGCGGGTATCATCAGATGATCACTAAGACTATCTGAGCCGCTTTAGACCTATATCATCCACAAAACCTGACCTCCATGAAGCTGGATTACAGGACCACGCCACGAGTCCCAGTCAAATCAAACACAACAAATCAAAATTCAAACTGAAACTATTAACTCGCATCACGTCAAACTATGATTGACGAAACGATCAACAGCTACGTTCTTGCAAAGTTGAACTGTAACGTCTGGCCATTGATTCATGTTTACCAGTTTATTTATATTTGTTACTAGTATATTTCATCACTATTTCTATATAAACCGTACAAGTCATGTCAGCTGAGAATACAGCTGATTTACACTGTTCAAATGAACTGATGGGAATACCTTTGGTATTGATAATGTAAGTCGGGTTTACATGTTCCTTGTGTACAAACATTTTGTAAAGAATTTACTTCGATTGGTAAAAAATAAATTTCACAGTATTTGAAATATGTATGTATATATATACAAAACACTGAAAAAGGGGAGGTACAGAAAATTTACATTCCATTTTAAGACAAATCTTTTCAAGAAAGGATATAAAATTACAAAATTAAATTATATTGTAAATAACGTACATTTCTTCAACACATTTGGTGCGTGCGCGTCCTATAATCCGACCAAATACATATAACTAAATATATAATTGTCCTTTGTTTAGTAGTTATTGAGGGTCAGAAAGTAAGCTTAGGTTGAGATAATGATTTTATTGTGACTTAGTTTTATAAATACGCTTTTCATTTACGTCGTTCTTATAAAGATGCATGGCTTTACAACCGCTTCTAACACAAGACAGTACAACTTAACTTGTATCTTTGTATTGAATGGCGGGTAAGAAACTAATAATCTTGTGCGTGTCATGGTTCTTATTTTTTGAATCAAAGACCATTGCCAATAACATATACTTAAATGGTTATAAGCATGTAAGAATTATTAAGAACTATTAAATCACTAAATCACTATTTGAGATGCCGAAAACTCTCATGAGGGTATTTTAAGGCAAATATGTGGTGAAGGATGAGTGTGATGAGTGGTAGTAATGAGTTATGAGGTGTAGTCTTGTTACAAACTAAGGCCGACTCTTCCTTAGAATGGGTCATTAATTAATAGCTCAATGACCAATAGAAATACAAGGACCAACGTGACTTCCGAACCACGCAGGTGATGGTCTGATATGTCTAAACGATGGTGGGAGTTGATGCGGGTATCATCAGATGATCACTAAGACTATCTGAGCCGCTTTAGACCTATATCATCCACAAAACCTGACCTCCATGAAGCTGGATTACAGGACCACGCCACGAGTCCCAGTCAAATTAAACACAACAAATCAAACTTCAAACTGAAACTATTAACTCGCATCACGTCAAACTATGATTGACGAAACGATCAACAGCTACGTTCTTGCAAAGTTGAACTGTAACGTCTGGCCATTGATTCATGTTTACCAGTTTATTTATATTTGTTACTAGTATATTTCATCACTATTTCTATATAAACCGTACAAGTCATGTCAGCTGAGAATACAGCTGATTTACACTGTTCAAATGAACTGATGGGAATACCTTTGGTATTGATAATGTAAGTCGGGTTTACATGTTCCTTGTGTACAAACATTTTGTAAAGAATTTTACTTCGATTGGTAAAAAAATAAATTTCACAGTATTTGAAATATGTATGTATATATATACAAAACACTGAAAAAAGGGGGAGGTACAGAAAAATTTACATTCCATTTTAAGACAAATCTTTTCAAGAAAGGATATAAAATTACAAAATTAAATTATATTGTAAATAACGTACATTTCTTCAACACATTTGGTGCGTGCGTCCTATAATCCACCAAATACATATAACTAAATATATAATTGTCCTTTGTTTAGTAGTTATTGAGGGTCAGAAAGTAAGCTTAGGTTGAGATAATGATTTTTATTGTGACTTAGTTTTATAAATGTGTATTCATTCGACTTCAGTTGGGTCTTCTTTTTTTATGTGGCTCCTCAACATCATGAACATCTTCAAAACATGAACAGTCTCACCGTAGAAGTTATCTTAGTGGACAAAACAGGTCATTAGCGAATCTAGAGTAAAGTACAGTACAACACCTGTTATGAATCAGATTATTAAAACTATCTAAATACAACCGCGATGTAGTTGACGTGGCGCTGAATGAGATCTAACCTGAGTGCAACATGTACGAGTGTTTTGTTCAGTTCAGTGCCGCGTAGAGGACCCGTGTTACCGTGCTGGACTGTGCATGTGACAATGTTGAATGTTATCAGTGAATGTGAGTGATTACAGGCGATGATGTCGCACATCCTAGCTCCTAGCTCCTAGCATGTATAATGTGACCGTCGTACCGTTACAATCACACCTCGTGAGAAACGCTAAGAAAACATATTCTCTGTGCACGACCCCGTCATAAACTTGGCTACTGAATCCATCGTAAAATAATCAACGGGTTTTTGCAGTTTGAAATATTTCAATGACATAAATTAGTTATGATAGCGTTCTAATTTTCTTTTTGTTCTATGATAGCATTATTTAGGCAAAGAAATGTTTTTCATAAGAATGGATCCACTTTGGCACACTTAAATAATAAAAAAGATTTGTCTGTTATCGCTTTGTCCGTGTGGGTTCTTAATTGTTTTATTTTTGGAATGACTTCTTAATTTCTGGTAAGTTTGATGGCACTTGAATTACACTTGAATTGAGTGTTTTTGATATTTGAGATTACAACAATTATTTCGAACCACAACAGTTAAAAAAGGTAAAATTTGTCTTGTTTAACGAGGCGAAGTTAGGACTACAAAGTCCTCTCTACCACTCAACCTCGACCTTTACCTAGCGTCACCGTATTAGTCACATTACAAATTGTAAGTGGTGACTGCGGGGATCGAGCCCGCGCCACCGGAGTGATTAGCTCCGGAGTCGCGCGCGATACCAATCCGCCACGGATCCGTTAAACAATTTAATATAGTCTATCAATATATCATGATGTATCAAGGTGGTAACAATACAATAATAATACAGTATATACGGTATAATTTGTAGTAAAAGGTCCTTACAGCAATCAAACATTGTGTTTAACCACTTTTTATTTCAAACTACACAATAATTATGTATCAGCAATCAGTGGTCATCGTGAATAGTAATATAATTATACACGTAACCTGTGAAACATTGTACAAAGATAACTATTACATTAATTTTCTTATACTTTACACACTTTGCCCAAAAACAGAAAAAGAATATTTTACGCCTTCACACATACGTAAGCACATTCATCCTATATTCACCTTAAAACACCCTTCAAGGGTGGTTGGTGACTCAATTAAAGTATTCAAGATACATAATGGGCCTTGCTGGTAGGCAGAGAGCAGGGGTTAAAACTATTCATATAACACAACAAAGTTGAATATGATTATTGAGCGTAGTGAATGACGTTTATAACACTTTCCTTTCACAGTTTTAGACTAGAGAGGATAAATCTGTAAGCAGACATATGAACACATGCACTGTGTAGGAGTGCTGGAGCGGTCAGCAACCACGTCCACTTGACTCACTTCACTCACTCGCTCATTTGCAATTATGATACTGAACTCTGACAAATACGTTTCCGGCTTCATTAAGAGCAGACAATCACCCGCGCCTCTTCATTCACTCGACTCGACATTGTAAATGTGTGTTTAGCCATTCATCGACTCACCGCACTTCACACTTCGCACTTCACACATCGCTTTGTCTCACGCTCACAGTTCAACAACCACCACCACCACCACCACTACCACCAGGCAGCCCTGCCAGTGCCACAACGTGTGGCTTATCTTCATTCATCGACTCACCGCACTTCACACTTCGCACTTCACACATCGCTTTGTCTCACGCTCACAGTTCAACAACCACCACCACTCAGGCAGCCAGGCAGCCCTGCCAGTGCCACAACGTGTGGCTTATATCTTCATTCATCGACTCACCGCACTTCACACTTCGCACTTCACACATCGCTTTGTCTCACGCTCACAGTTCAACAACCACCACCACCAGGTAGCCAGGCAGCCCTGCCAGTGCCACAACGTGTGGCTCATATCTTCATTCATCGACTCACCGCACTTCACACATTCGCACTTCACACATCGCTTTGTCTCACGCTCACAGCTCAACCACCACCACCACCTCACTCCAGCCAGGCAGTTTTTCCTGCCAGTGCCACAACGTGTGGCTTATATTTCTCATTCACCGACCTGCACTTCACACACTTCGCATTCACACATCGCTTTGTCTCACGCTCACAGTTCAACAACCACCACCACCAGGCAGCCGCCAGGCAGCTTCCCTGCCAGTGCCACAACGTGTGGCTCATATCTTCATTCATCGACTCACCGCACTTCACACTTCGCACTTCACACATCGCTTTGTCTCACGCTCACAGTTCAACAACCACCACCACCAGGCAGCCAGGCAGCCCTGCCAGTGCCACAACGTGGCTCATCTTCATTCATCGACTCACCGCACTTCACACTTCGCACTTCACACATCGCTTTGTCTCACGCTCACAGTTCAACAACCACCACCACCACCAGGCAGCCAGGCAGCCCTGCCAGTGCCACAACGTGTGGCTCATATCTTCATTCATCGACTCACCGCACTTCACACTTCGCACTTCACACATCGCTTTGTCTCACGCTCACAGTTCAACAACCAGGCAGCCAGGCAGCCAGGCAGCCAGGCAGCCCTGCCAGTACACAACGTGTGGCTTATATCTTCATTCATCGACTCACCGCACTTCACACTTCGCACTTCGCCACATCGTTGTCTCACGCTCACAGTTCAACAACCACCACCACCACCAGGCAGCCAGGCAGCCCTGCCAGTGCCACAACGTGTGGCTTATATCTTCATTCATCGACTCACCGCACTTCACACTTCGCACTTCACACATCGCTTTGTCTCACGCTCACAGTTCAACAACCACCACCACCACCAGGCAGCCAGGCAGCTCCTGCCAGTGCCACAACGTGTGGTTTCATATCTTCATTCATCGACTCACCGCACTTCACACTTCGCACTTCACACATCGCTTTGTCTCATCACAGTTCAACAACCACCACCACCACCAGGCAGCCAGGCAGCCCTGCCAGTACCACAACGTGTGGCTTATATCTTCATTCATCGACTCACCGCACTTCACACTTCGCACTTCACACATCGCTTTGTCTCACGCTCACAGCTCAACAACCAGGCAGCCAGGTGGCAGGCAGCCCTGCCAGTACCACAACGTGTGGCTATATCCTCATTCATCGACTCACCGCACTTCACATCGCACTTCACACATCGCTTTGTTTCACGCTCACAACAATCACCAGGCAGCCAGGCAGTCCTGCCACAACGTATGGCTCATGTATCAGATATATTTTAACACTTCAGGCTTTAGTTTTCAACATTTAACCACGTTTCAACATCTTAATTTTACTTAGCTAGTGAAAAAACTGTTAATACAACTAATGTGTTGGCTTAAATCCTAATTCTTCCTAATCCTAAATTAGGTCACGGTGTTGTGTCTATAAAAAAACATATTTTATTTGAAGGAATCAAATTCAGTGCAATAGCTTCTACATATAGTGAAATCTATTCAAAAATGTTTTCCTCATTCACAGTTGGTTTACCTAATATAAATTAGTGGATTGACAAATCAGTTCTTTACGAGGTCTAGATTGCGTCTTATTAGATAACGTGTTCTGATTTCTGATCAGGTCCTGATAACACATGTTCATGTAGTTGGACTGAATACTCGTAGGTAAATGTCATCCTCTGCTGCGACATGTGCTCTGTGGCTTACAAGAATGACATTCAGCGAATGCTAATGACTACAAGGCAGCAGATAGGAAAGGATGCAGGTTCTCGCATCTCACGATGGACGCGTCGGTCGATGACTCATTGCCTTGACAACGCAAGAAGTCGTCGGAAAAACGTAATACCAATAATTAAACCTTCATAAACCCAGTGCAGGGAACGAACCACATGCGCCATTAACTTTAATATTTACTTCACCTCCTAGTAGTAAAATGAACTATCGCCTCTGCGTAATGGCCGCAGCTTCCCTTGAAATCTGTTCTCTCCATACTGATTCTACAACGTCGTGCGATAGACCGATAATATCGCGTTAATAAAGCTTTATTACATCCTTTGATAGGACATGATATCAATTTAGCGAGGGATAGCATTTATGTGGTGTTAGGTACTTTGTACTGTGTATTTAGGTTCAAAGTAGGCTAAATATAGACAAAAAGAGCGTGAGCCAAGCAAATTCAGTCGGTATAAAAGTGGTTTGAGCTGTTTGTTTAAGATGCGATTATAAAAACTAGTTACACGACTCGACTAAGACACAATTTAGTCGAAAATATTCTTTATTTGTCTGGTCAAATTTTCAAACAAAGGTATCTTAGTGTTCTTTAATTCACCAAAAAGGAATTACAATGTGTTTTTACGCGGTGATTCTTGTTGTATATACAATTTAAATATTACATTTGGAGATTGTATATAATTGGGTAATCATAAAATAACTTTGATTCTAGGAATATTTGTGAAATTATTAGAAGTACAAGTATTTTCTCAGTAATAAGCTGATTTATTTAATTTCTGTATCTCCTATTCGGAGCAAAGGGACTCTACAAAGTTGCAGTTAATAATTGCTGTCAAGCGTTGCCGGACTTTTTTTAGAGTGAAAATTTTGGAAAGGTTAGTGTATATGCCAGTCCGTACGATAGGTGTGGGTATTTAATATAACGTCAGTACCTGATCATCGATGTTGCTATGTAGAGCAAATTATTAACTCAAAACATTCTTAAATCCCTTGTGAACACTACCTCCCGTGCTGAATACAGTTCTACAGTAAAAATCTCCTCACAGTGTTGAAATGATTGAGCGAGCTGACTAATGATTGCGAGAGTGTGTGCTTGTGTGTGTGAGTGAGTGAGTGTAGGATACGAGGTGGCCAAGCATGTAATGTCTGCCTGTCTATCTCACTCGGTAATTACACACCGTTTAATTGGTACAAATGTTTTTCCACCCGGAGAAATGTCTTCATAGCCGTGATAAGCGTCATTTGAAATCAGCCACCGTTCCACAGCTTGGCGTAATTAAATTAATACCTACTTACTGCATTAGGATCCGGCATTGAATTATGAAAGTGATTAGTACAACAGCGCTCTTTGGCAGTGAAGCATGTGGCGTTGTAACTGATGTTTCTCTTGTGTGGAGGCAAAGTTTCGGCGAGTTCTTGTTCATAGATCAATCAATAAATTTAAAATCAAACCTAGTTAACACAAAGTGTTAGTTTCATGAACATGCCAAAACTAATATAACATAGTTACATTACACGAAACGGTATTTGAAAGTCTTTCGTACTTTTCTCTATTTTAGTTACTGCTACGAATTTTGATTTTATAGTCTACCTATAGGTCTAGTCTTTTTAATCTGTATGCATAGTTTAGTTTAAAAAAATAGAGCGTAGCTTATTATTAAGTTTTTTTGGGGAAACTAAACTAACCGTCGCAATTTAATTTTAAAAAGGGGTGGCTTAAACATTTCGTCGTAATGAAATTATTTAACTGTCTGC
Source organism: Matsumurasca onukii (assembly GCA_018831715.1). Lineage (NCBI taxonomy): Eukaryota > Metazoa > Arthropoda > Insecta > Hemiptera > Cicadellidae > Matsumurasca > Matsumurasca onukii. The sequence goes on along the minus strand of CM032060.1, from coordinate 33,025,161 downwards.
GTGAACAAGTAAGGCAGTTCAATGTGTTATACTCGTACGACAGTTAAAGAGCAAGTATTAATTGAAGATTTTGAAGTAATGGGTTGATATTGTATTTGGTGTCTTAACATTTCGAGGTTGTACAATCATCGCGATTTCTTTTTGAACTAATTCAAAACCATAACTATGAAATCTGATAATATCTTTTACTTATAAAACACGTCGTTACTTCGGCGTAAAAAGGCAGTATAGTTAGTCAAATACATTAATATAAGTGTTATAAATAGCCTAATAGCTTTGTACATGGCCAATATTTTGAGTTTCTCTTCAAGAATAATGTGAAATATGCCATTAATTTTGCAACCCACAAATTTAATTTGAATTGGAAACTAATAAACGTATTCCACTAAGGTTACTTTTACTTACTTTGATAACAAACTATAGGAAGTGTTGAAACATGCCGACATTGCATTTGACATAAGGGGGTATATTAAAGCCAGTAGGGTAGTGGTGACGGATTCAAAGGAGATGTGAGTGTCAAGCCCTGACTTGACATTTGTGGAGTCAAGACGGTGTGGTCACTCGGCCCCTCAGGCTCTTTGAGCCGCCATCTTGACATGGCCACAATCATTGTCTTTGACCATGCCATTACTGCACTTGGCTCCACTTTATCTCAAACTTCCCCTCTACAATATTATACCAATAAAGGAAAAGTCAGAGATTTTTGCATTTGCCGGAAAAAGACAAATATGTTTGTTTTACAGATGGGATTTATTATATTTCGACAGTTTTGGAAAATAATAGGAGGGTCTATAGACCATTTCTGTAGAACTCTGTTAAAGGATCTAAAAATATTATTATTATCCTTTGTAATTTGTGGCCTTTAGTCCTAAATAATTCAGGGAACGCCATGCTAAATGTTTTCATAAACTAAGAATGTATCTGTGTGCTAAGAAGAAGACTCGCCACTCGCCAGTGCTCCACTACCGCTCTGCGTCTCCCAGCTCGGTAGCGCCTCTGCCTCGAGTGTCATACCCGCGCTCATCTCGGCGTGTTCTTGCAGCTTGTCGTACATTAAACCTTTCAGCGTATGAGCAGTGAGCACGTTCTCTCGTCACTAACTGTACAGCGGCAAGATGTAAGTGATTATAGATTTGCTTTCTCGTTTCCACACGACACTCTGTGGTGGCGTCTCCCTCAACGGTATGTGGTGGCGACACTGCGCTGCGAGATGGAGATGGGAGTCGTGTAATAGCGGTAGTTGACAAACCGCAAACAGGACCACTCTACCAGATATTCCCATGGCTAATGACTCGATATGTATGACAAATGTAAAGATTATTTAACTTTCTCGGGTCGTGGTGGTTACTAATGACTGCACACGCCGCCTCACGCCGTGGGAGCCGGGATTGTTTCCTCGGTCGTGCCGGTGCCGTGTAGCGTGTAGCGTGTAGCGTGTGTTGTGTGAGTGTCTACTAATGCGCACTTTAACACAGCACAGGACCGGTGATTACCGTATTACTCACAGCGTGCGTGCATACAGTGCGCTGATGATCGGCCACTACTGTCGGTAATCTGGACATTCGCCATGGCGCAGACATCTCAACTATCTCACACTCTGCTCGTGCTCCTCACATTACCGCGTCATTGCTACTGTCTGCCACTGCCACTGCTCTCACATCACATCACATGCTCTCTACCTTTCATGCGATTGAGTCATTTGAACTGCTGGCAGAATTGCGATACAATTGACGAGTACATTTTGACATCGGCAGTGCGTTCAAAACTTATATTGTTGTTTGTGCACACAGTGACATCCATTTAACATTTCTATAAATGCATGTCTGCTTCATTTGCTTCTGAAAAGTACATTTGAATATTGTTATTGCAATGACAAATACTGCAAGGTGGACTGATTATTTGACTAGCTGAGGATGTTTAATAAGAATAACGATGTATATGTCTTTGTAATCCTTAACCAAAGGGGATACAGGAAAGAATTAGTTTTGAAATTTATTTAAAAAAGACCAATACCCTCAAATTCAACAAAAAAAAATGACTGATTAAGTAAAATTAAAATAATTATTCAAAACCATGCGGTTAGTAGACAACAGCTTAGTTAAAGATAATAGTATATTTCATCACTAGGTTCTAAAGTGACACTGTTTGACACGAGGTCATGTTAAATGACTGAGGGCCAAAAAGACACTTTCGGGCCGAGTGATGAACGATACTTTTTGTCATGATGCAAGTAATAAAGAGCAATAAATGTAAATACATGTTTTAATATTATAAAGAATTAATTAAGTAACACGGTTTTGAACTGAGCAGTCTGAATTGTAATGTTTTGAAGAAACAGCTGTTCCACTAATTTACAGTAAGTCAGTGTTAAACTCAAAACAAACCCGTTGAACCAGCTGATGTCCATGCCACAAAAAGATCATTAAAATGATCTTTTTCTCCCTAGGGAGGAAAACGTCATCAAAACAATACCTTATTTAAAAGTGACACTTTTGCACTTCCAATACGTGTGTCTAAAGCAGCTGTTTTCACAGCAGAATGACAAAAATGACCTTTGTATTGCAAGGACACATCTGCAGCTGTTTAAATTGTTTTTTAATCCTAACCCTTACTAATAAATCAGTACAACAGCTGTTTCTTTAAAACGATATAACAGTTTTACTTACCTATGAGACAATGTTTATGTAATAAACAATTCAAGAAGAGAGGTGTGAGTCGCGCCGCTGAGCTCGAGTTGACCAACTCCCGCGTGGCCCGACTCCACACCGAGTTTTCATGTTGCCAACTCACTGGAACAAAAAAAAGCGCCGATAATGTTGAAATAAACCACTGTAAACAACGATCGTCGTCCAGTCTTTCAGTATCACTATGGGGTTGGCTCTATAAAATTTGCCCGGAAATCCCAAGTTAATTAATCCATGCAAATTCATGCAGGAAGGTGAAAATAGAAGGAAATGCATCTCGACTCTCCCAGCATCACACCTTTCTACTTGTGTTCGTGCATCTTGCATTAGACAGTTATTGTCTCGGTGCAGTCAGAGCACTTGGGGTGCCGCGAGGTGCACAATGTCACGCGTCATGCACATGTGTGTGATATGTTCTAGCAGAGGTCACGTGACCTGGCCTGGTACGCACTAGAAGAGTTGTGCTACAGTAGATATCATATGAAGATATCACAGACACACCTTTACCAGCCTCTATCACTAGGGGTCCTCACGTTTATGAGTGCTATAGGAATAGAGTTTCAAACTTTTGAAACATTGATTTTAAACTATTCAAATGTTACTTTCTAGTTCGAAAACTCATAATATTTTGGCCCCTAAAATAATAGTAAAAAATAGTACCAGCACGGATTTAATAGTATATTTCATCACAAGACACTTTTTGACACGAGGTTATGTTAACGTCCAGTTATTTACCTGGGTGTAAAAGTGACACTTTAGCACGTCAACACATGAGTCTAAAGCAGCAGTTTTCAGGACAGAATCAAAAAGGATGTACTAATAATTATTATTATAAAACGTCTTTGTTTGGTTTAACAAAAGGCGAAGTTAGGGCTTAAAAGCCCTTTCTACTACTTAACCAAAATTTTTGATTTTGGCTTAGTTTAGTCGTAATCCGCTATTTTGTAAATTTAAAAAAATTAATAGTTCAAAAACCCTTGAAATATATGTGTGAAACTTGGTATAAACCTTAATTGGTTGTCTAACAATATTGTCCAAAAATATTTTTTATCTAACTTACCAAATTTCAACATGGCGGCCATTTAAAAATGTCAAAGTCAAATTCCTATTTGATTCCTATTTGATTTGACTTTGAAATTTTACAATGGCCGCCATTTTGAAATTTGATAAGTTAGATACAAAATATTTTTGGAAAATGTTACTAGCAGAACAATTAAGGTTTATACCAAGTTTCACAAAAATATCTCAAAGGTTTTGAATAAATAATTATTTTCAAAAGCTTTCAAAATGGCGGATTACGGCTAAACTAAGCTGAAATCAAAAAATGTTACTCGCTATTTTCGACTTACTTTTGTATGTAGAATCCGGTTCTGCATAGCGCGTTACACATTTTTGTGACAGCCTGTATAGGTAAGGAATCATGTAGCATTTTTTCCATTCGTTAAGAACATAATATTTTATGCACAGTACAGAATAAATATGTTTTGTAAACAATGTAGAAAAACAGTTTATTATTTCCCAAACAGATAAAATAAAACCAGAGTACACACTGATTTGCTATTTCATACCTTGCACGAAACCCTAAAGGTAGTTATACGCCTCCAGCTCCAGCTATGTCCATGATAAACTGCTTCCAAACCAACATAAAGAAGTTCCTAATGTGTTCAAAGGTTCATTTTACACTTTAAAAGACCCTATTTTTCTAACAAATCAAACATAAAACCCTAGGAAGTACAGCCAGTCAGGCAATCTCAGCAGCTATACTGGACTACTGTAGTTGTTTACAGATTTGTAGATAACCGACAGGTAAGTTGTGTGTTGATATGCAGGGTGTAATTAGTGTGGTATAATGTAGAAGAATGCAGGGGCAGGGGTGTGTAGTGGCAGGAGCAGGATATATGGGTGGGAGGGCCGAGTCCTTGCTTTACAAGAGCCCGGCACGCCAAGCTGCGGACTCTACAGTGCAAGTATTAATAATACACTAACTTCATAAGATTTAGAACTGCTTTTATTTTAAAATGTAAACAAAATTAAATTGTTAAGAATTAAAACTAAAAATATACTGAACGAGAATTAATTTAACTATTTCTGTTGGAACGATGCAAAAAATTGATCCCTTTCAAATAAAAATGCTTAGTTTCTTAAGCGTACACCATACTTAACCTAAAACACTAAAATTTAAATGCATATTTTTGAGAGGTTGGAAGTTACACCTAAAACAGTATTTTTGAACATTTTAGTTTGAATCACTTATGAACAGCGTCCAAACGCAAAAAGATTTACTATACATTATTGTTTTTAATAATATTTAATTTTTTTTAATATATACATTTTTTCATTATTATATTGTTTGCCTACAACTGTTGTACTTAGCAATTTGAAATGTACTAAACAAAGAACCTTATCACAGCTATTCCACAATGAGATCAAAACTAGTGATTTATTTTATTGTATATAACTTGCCTCGTCAGTTTGTGTAAGCCAACAAGTATATACAATTACATAGAGAGTTTAATCACTATGTTCCAATAGGGTGTTCTTCCACCAAAAAAAAACTTGAAATGAAGCCATAAATTACGTGTAGTATTTTTAAATGATAACATTGGTAATCTTAGTGTTCTCTAAAATAAGCTCATCATTTCCATTTTACGACCTGGACGCTGGAGTTTTCGACACACTTTCTCAGCTTGATAAATGCGAATGTTGAAAAAGAAAAGGAGGAAAGTGAGAAGACAATATTTCACGCAGTAAATAACTCTAATTAACATGCGTACCCTTGTCTAATTAACCCATGATGTACCACTGACACTGTAACTGATAATTGTATGTGAGAACATTTTTATACTCATTTAGCACCGGCGTAATACGAGTAATTAGAACACACGTTGTTGTTCACATGTTGTACAACTGTAATAGGAATTCAGAGATAACTAGAACAATGAGTACACTGATTTATTAAATTGCCTGGTCATTTGGTGCGCTGTTCCAATATTGAATCAGTATTTCTTACGTTGTTTATGAAACAAAACACGTCCAATGGCCGGAGTGCAGTGTATGGAGAGTGGAAACTGTAGCTCTGTGGCTTGAGAGCGTGTTTCAACTTTGAGGGATAAGAACTGTCAGGATTGGGGTGGGACCACGAGAAAAAAATCTTATCTTCGGTTCTAAGACATGTCGTGCAATACCTTTACATAGAACGAATGGAAAAGTTCGTACGGTATATAATAAAATCCTGAACGAGTTAAATCACAAAATTATATGTTGTATTAGTATTTGACAAATGTTCGAGTTTTTCTACTACGAGTATTGCGCTGGTTGTTGTCTCTGGTTAGTTGTTTGCTTTAAATTGAAAACAACCAATTTTGTATTTTTAACAAAAGAGCCTAAACATTTTCTTCTGAGTAGGTCAAGAACATTACTCGACCAACTTCAACTTTAAAGAATACAGTAACATAACGATAGAACCAACCAGTCGTGTATTACATTTTAAAACTAAAGGCTCCAAAGAAAATTAATATAGTAAATAGTCAGACAAGAAGTATAGTGGAGTGTAAAATGGTGTTGCACAAGAAGCATATCATCTCTCAAGTAAAAACTGAGGTCAGAGGTCAAGGAGTGAGCAGTGTAGCGCGTCCTACCTCGCTCCCGCTGCTGCTCCTGATCCACCACTCTCACCCTCACGTGATAAAAGCTCCTGGCATCACAGAATACATCGTAGTCCATGTGATATCAGGAATCAACAACTCATATATTTTGTTATAATTATGATACTGGAATAAATACAAAAAAGTAGTATACGTTAATATTTATTTACCAACTTTACTACTATTGGTATTGAAACTAGTATTTTATTACAGAGTAAATTAAAAACTGTGTGTGTGTGTTTTTATACCTGCTAATGAAATGTATTTTTTCAGAATAGATTGAGCCACGTTGGGGACTCCTCGCCTCTTCCGTAAATTAGGTAAGTTGTCTCAAAGAAACTAACATTTCAAATGTTTCATATTGGGCATTTTAAGTTTAATGTTTAACTCTGCGTTGCAGTCATATATCTTTAGGTTTTAACTTGCTATAAATGCGTATATGGACGCTATATTAGTAGTTTTGATTTTATTCCTTATATTAGGGGTTTTATATGACAGGTAGTTCAAAGACTCCCGAATAAACATTCACATTTGACCGCATTTCCACCAGCCTTGTGTGTACGTGAGACTCACCATGTCCTGTTGCTGGCTTACGCACAGCTGATCTGTCTGAAGGCCACAGAGTGAGTTTCCATCAACACAACACAGAGTTTCCTCACTCACTCACACACGCACACGCCCTCCGGGCAGCCAGGAAAGTTCCGTTCCACCTGGAAATCTTACTGTATCTCACTCATTGGCTTTTAATATACTAGTTAGTTCGGAGAACAGTAGACCTTGCTGCCATGCCTCCAATGGCAAAGTTATCCATTGGAACTGCTGGACAAGTTATCCAAAAGCACTTATCTTAACTTATTTTAAAAGCTCATGGTACTTGATACTTTAAATCCATACCGTGTATTTAAAATCAATTAAACTACTTGTACTCATTCCAGTCAAAATAAATTTAAATTCCACTGAAATACCTGGGATGAAAATTCTAATGCCACTGAATGCTTAATTGTAGCCTAAGAGTTTTGTATTAGTAAATTGGTTACGCTACCTTTAAATTCATCGCAGTAGAACCCAGCAAAACAGAAACTGAAATCAGCAGATTCCAAACGGGTAAAATGTGAGGCCTGTCTAAATAAATATTGTTTAGTAAATAATTAATAAAAGATTTAAGATCAGACTTCGAATCTTCAAGACGTCACTTAAGCTGTGACCAAGCTTTGAACCGATCTCATGACCCGTTTTATCCAACTGTGTAATCTAAATAATTAAGTAATTTTATGTAAACAAAGTATTTTCATCAATAAAATGTTTAATAATTTACATGCGACTAATTAAGTCCGTTGATGTTAAGCTTGATTTGCCAATTTAGTTCGACCTTTTTGCTCCACAAGGAATGATGTAAACTACAAAAAAATTAGTCATTCCGACAAATATAAAGTGTTCTAGTAATCACGTAAATTTGTGTACTGATGCGTGACTACGCGGTTTGAAACAGACTGATAAATCGTTAAAAAGTTGTGGAGAGTACAATAGTCAGTAGAACTATCAAACTAGTGTTGTAAGCTCGCCACAGTCAAAACTTCATAGGCGATGTTATTGAAATAACCGAAACTCGCTCTCATCTACAATAATTGTACCTGGAAACACAACGCTGTCAACACATGGCGGTGGACACATGTTTGCTACAGTGAAAGTGAGGGTGACTTTCCACCCCGTGAATCATGTAGGTTATAAATAATTCGTCAAGTTAACCTTGGAGCTAGTTAGCCGCACTTTCCTATTTAACACAAGTCAGACGTAATGTAGTAAGTAACGTCCAATATAGCATCAATAAAATGATAATGTGTCTTTTCTAACGATGTGTATGTTATTGCATTTAATTTGATGTATAGTAATAGACAACGAGAGGTTGTGTCACTTTGGCATTAGAAAACTCATTGAAAGAATTGTCCTGGTTAGTTTAGCTCTATACATTATCTTACTCTGAAACACACAAATATTCAAATTGATGTAACTATCAGTTCAAAATGAAGCTAGTTAGTATTAAGGATGACGGTGGTTAGACAGCCTGACTCGGGATTAGATGGACACAACACTGAGCCTCCCTCACGTCATAATCAGCTACACAGTGTACATTAGCTAGAGAGGGGATTGGATGTATATACTGATGAGACTGGATGCTTACAGGAGCTAGTTAGCATTAAGGATGACGGTGGTTAGACAGCCTGACTCGGGATTAGATGGACACAACACTGAGCCTCCCTCACGTCATAATCAGCTACACAGTGTACATTAGCTAGAGAGGGGATTGGATGTATATATACTGATGAGACTGGATGCTTACAGGAGCTAGTTAGCATTAAGGATGACGGTGGTTAGACAGCCTGACTCGGGATTAGATGGACACAACACTGAGCCTCCCTCACGTCATAATCAGCTACACAGTGTACATTAGCTAGAGAGGGGATTGGATGTATATACTGATGAGACTGGATGCTTACAGGCTAGTTAGCATTAGGATGACGGTGGTTAGACAGCCTGACTCGGGATTAGATGGACACAACACTGAGCCTCCTCACGTCATAATCAGCTACACAGTGTACATTAGCTAGAGAGGGATTGGATGTATATACTGATGAGACTGGATGCTTACAGGAGCTAGTTAGCATTAAGGATGACGGTGGTTAGACAGCCTGACTCGGGATTAGATGGACACAACACTGAGCCTCCCTCACGTCATAATCAGCTACACAGTGTACATTAGCTAGAGGGGTTGGATATATACTGATGAGACTGGATGCTTACAGGAGCTAGTTAGCATTAATTGATTACGGCCTTGGACTGGGACGGAGCCTCCACGTCATAATCAGCTACACAGTGTACATTAGCTAGAGAGGATTGGATGTATATACTGATGAGACTGGATGCTTACAGGAGCTAGATTAGGATGACGGTGGTTAGACAGCCTGACTCGGGATTAGATGGACACAACACTGAGCCTCCCTCATGTCATAATCAGCTACACAGTGTACATTAGCTAGAGAGGGGATTGGATGTATATACTGATGAGACTGGATGCTTACAGGAGCTAGTTAGCATTAAGGATGACGGTGGTTAGACAGCCTGACTCGGATTAGATGGACATGGTCGATAAAGTTTTAATAGTTTATTTGAATATTGGTTGGATTGCCGAATATACACATTTTAAAATTACGTCAATACTGAACATTTCAGTTTCTCATTTTAAATGTCGCAGCTTTGTCATTTTATTTTTTATTCTCGTGGCGTGGTCCTGTAATCCAGCTTCATGGAGGTCATGTTGGATGATATAGGTCTAAAGTGGCTCAGATAGTCTCAGTGATCATCTGATGATGCATCAACTACCATCGATTAGACATATCAGACCATCCCCTGCGTGGTTCGGAAGTCACGTTAAGCCGTTGGTCCTTGTATTTCCATTGGCCATTGACTCATTGGGCTATTAATTAATGACCCATTCTAAGGAAGAGTCGGCCTTAGTTTGTAACAAGACTATACCTCATAACTCATTACTACCACACATCACACTCATCCTTCACCACATATTTGCCTTAAAATACCCTCATGAGAGTGGTCGGTAAATCTGAAATAGTGATTTAGTGATTTTATGTTTTTAAGGTTTGTGTTCAGAGTTTTAAAATCCATCTCCTTTGGTTTCAAATCTACCATAAATAATGAGTCTATAAACTAATAAGTCTTTAACGTTCCTTGCAAACTACGGTATTACGGGGTCTTACATAATTTTTAGAACGTTTCAGCTGTTTTGATTTTGATGGTCTCGGTTAGGTACATTCGGTGGGATGTTAATTGCTATTTACATGGTTTGTAAATACCATTTCTGTAACAAATAATTTTCTTAATAACTTGCCTTTTTATCAACTTTATATAAACTTGATATTCATCGCGGTCGAGTCAGCAGAATGGTGCCTCCCCTTCCCTCCCTGCCCAGCTGCCAGGGCCGAGATGTTGTTTGGTTTGTGTTGGGCCAAACTTCACTCATGTATTTACATATTGGTCCTTGAAGAAACCCTGAGCCATCCTTCATCTCCTGCTTCCCCCCACCACCCCTCTCCCTTCCTCATTACACAACTCCTTATCTTCTCTTGGTCCGATCATTAATTGCTTACGTTAGTCCAAGATTATCCCTCTCTCCCATATCTGCCCGCCTCGTATCAATTATACTTGCTGTTCTGAGCGATAATATTATTCACCACGGCTACGCAAATACTTGTTTTACAATGTGAGCAAATATACAGGCTATAGGGTGTCAATAGAAAACTTTATAACTTTGATATTGTCTTCATCATTTTGTTTTAGAGATAGGAATATCATTCTTCCGAAAGAGGGACTAAAACTTATCAAATTATTGATGCATTAAGGATGCGTTTTTTTGTATATTAGTGCATAATAACGAATTATAGAATTCCAGGATACGCTCGAATAAATACATTTAGTTGAGAGCTGGGTTGCTAAACTTGGTTTTAAGCAGTTATTTGTTTGTTTTGGGTAATTTGGAGAATTTGTCATAACCCTTTGTTCACATTAAACCAAGTCTGTTTAAATATTTATAATTAGTAATGTATGGGTGTCACTTAGGTAGCTTAATTATTGAAGCATTGTATGCTTGTTTATTTTGCTATTCAACCTAACAACACAAATAAAATCCAACCTTATAAAACTTGTCGAGCCACTCTATCAGTTAGCACAAAATTCCTATTTCTAGTCAAAACTAAGTAGTCACTGTTAAAGTTGTGAAATGTTTGCTAACCCACCGTATTTTCAATTTTCTTTTTCTATTAGGCCAATGATAAAATAATTAGTTGGTTTTTAGTTTTACAAAAGCAACCCTTTGTAAAACTATTCAAACAGCTGGCTTGTTCTACCAAGAAGCGTGTTGGAAATGTGAACTCAACACAAGTAAAGATTTTTAACATCTAAAATCTCACAAAGCAATTTGAAAATACAAGCACGTTAAACACAGTTTGGGGTTGTAAAGAGAAAATACAATTAAGGGCAAATATATTTACAAGAAGAAAGTAATTGTAAGCAGGACGACCGTTGTAAGAATTACAAACAGATTGTATTTCAATGTGAAAAGCCTTTCCAGGTTTCAGTAATTAGAGATTGCGCTGTGTACTGGTACAACAAGACTCTGCACAGAATATACCGACCACACGAACAAAACATTCCGCCCGCCTTACCTTACCTTACCTCGCCTCGCCTCGCCAAGACTTGACATTTACAATTAGTTTTCAACCGAACCGAATGTTCAAGTCAGAATTCTGTGTGTTTTTATCCCGCTGGTGCTTTATGACGTACGTTTTACAGGGCTGCTTGCTTTTAAACTCTTGCTCCGCTTTTAAAGTATAGATTGTGAACGTTTAATGTTCTGCGAAAGCTTAGGTTACTTAAAGCTTTTCAACAGAGAGTTAGGATCTTTTATTAAATCAATATTGTTATTTTGGACCTTTGCTGATAATTCACAATACATACACATGTCTGCAATTGGTTGCCAATGAATTTCTGTAATCAATTCAGTTTTCGTATAATGACTGATCAAAGTCATATATTTTTCCGTTTTATCCGCTGTGTCACAATGAGAAAAGATAACGCCATTATAGCATGTTTAATTATCAGTGATGACTTGAATCAACATAGTAAATATACATTTAAAAGCGAAGACAAGGAAGACCTGGGTTGGAACCTGAGAGAAGGCTACTCAAATTGTTGTTAGTTATCGTAAGTGAGAGGGTGAGTTAGTGGTTACAAAGGAAGGGTGTACCGCAGCGATTAGAGGTATTGAACGAGTCATTGCTTATACCCTAGATGTGAGGAATCAAACTTACCACAGTCTTTCACTACTTGCTATCACTTATGAATACTCGGTTGTACTTGGTTCATTAAACAAACAAAAAAAACGTTAAAAGTCGTATGAGCATAAATCTTGAGTAACTCTTTAATTTTGAGTTACGAGCTCGGTGTAATAACATCCGGTAAGAAACGTACGATGGCTGTGTTTGAGTTTGTAGGCACTTTGTACTAATTATTTCAGCAACTTTTGCCTCAGTAAAACGCCATTTCTAATAGAATATAATAGTGATTATAAGTTCACCATTGCCATAGATATACCAATTACTTGGCCCAATCAGGCTCTTATGTAGCTTGCTTAGAGATGCTCTATACAGTAATTGCGGCAACCTGGCTGCCCTATCACTCCTGGGCAAGTTATTAGCAGCCTCTAGTAGTGTACTCATCAGGCTCCACACTGGCTCAGAGAGTCCACTAACTTGGCTAATGGCTAAATCAAGCTTGTGTAAAGCTTGCCTGGATACGTGGAGAGATGCTCAATACAGTAATTGCGTCAACCTGGCTGCCCTATCACTCCTGGGCAAATTATTAGCAGCCTCTAGTAGTGTACTCATCAGGCTCCACACTGGCTCAGAGAGTCCACTAACTTGGCTAATGGCTAAATCAAGCTTGTGTAAAGCTTGCCTGATACGTGGAGAGATGCTCAATACAGTAATTGCGTCAACCTGGCTGCCCTATCACTCCTGGGCAAATTATTAGCAGCCTCTAGTAGTGTACTCATCAGGCTCCACACTGGCTCAGAGAGTCCACTAACTTGGCTAATGGCTGCAAATCAAGCTGTGTAAAGCTTGCCCGATACGTGGAGAGATGCTCAATACAGTAATTGCGGCAACCTGGCTGCCCTATCACTCCTGGCAAGTTATTAGCAGCCTCTAGTAGTGTACTCATCAGGCTCCACACTGGCTCAGAGAGTCCACTAACTTGGCTAATGGCTATCAAGCTTGTGTAAAGCTTGCCGGATACGTGGAGATGCTCAATACAGTAATTGCGGCAACCTGGCTGCCCTATCACTCCTGGGCAAGTTATTAGCAGCCTCTAGTAGTGTACTCATCAGGCTCCACACTGGCTCAGAGAGTCCACTAACTTGGCTAATGGCTAAATCGCTTGTGTAAAGCTTGCCGGATAATGTAGAGATGCTCAATACAGTAATTGCGGCAACCTGGCTGCCCTATCACTCCTGGGCAAATTATTAGCAGCCTCTAGTAGTGTACTCATCAGGCTCCACACTGGCTCAGAGTTCCACTAACTTGCTAATGGCTAAATCAAGCTTGTGTAAAGCTTGCCTGGATACGTGGAGATGCTCAATACAGTAATTGCGGCAACCTGGCTGCCCTATCACTCCTGGGAAATTATTAGCAGCCTCTAGTAGTGCCTCATCAGGCTACACACTGGCTCAGAGAGTCCACTAACTTGGCTAATGGCTAAATCAAGCTTGTGAAAGCTTGCCGGATACGTGGAGAGATGCTCAATACAGTAATTGCGGCAACCTGGCTGCACCGCCACGGGCTAATTGCTAGCACAGCCACCTCTTATCAACATCTTGTATCAGAACCACGTACGTTTTTATAACAAAGCCTAACTCCTATAAACTAAAACTCACAGTTCTCTTATTTTGAGTGATTTGACAATAATTTACTGGAAAACTGGTTTCGATGTTTGGTGGTAAAGATTATAACCTAACTGCTTGTCAAACTTTCTTTGAGTCTACTTTTTTATAATTTATTTTACATTTTGTCTCACACTATATTACTCATTTTTGATACATCTCGAATATAAACTTCCTAGACAAATATAACGCATCGCTTAGTTTTTTCTCACAATTTTAATCATCCTTCTTGTATTCCAAAATCGGGTATTTTGGGCTAAATGCAAGTAAATATTTAATTCAACTAAAGAGCAACAAACCAAGATGGAATGTAGTATAGTTATTGTTTGACATTATTGTGACCACTGATGCGTTAATTTTGTCCAGGAGTGTATATCAAAAAGTACCTTATCTAGTAGAATTGAAACGTTGCTAAAACAATTGTTTTTCTTAAACTACGAGTTTTGAGTAATTTTTAAGAAAGTTGGTAAATTAATTGTTGTAGCAAAAGTTGTACAATAATTATTTGCAGGTAGAACAATAAATTACACACAGACTGAGTTGAAGTGAGTGGACTGTGGAGGCACTTGATTGGGTGAATGAATGCAGGGAACAGAGACTTTCACCGTGAATGTGAACTAATTATGAACTGTAAGTGGGCAACAATACGTGAGGCAGAAGAGAGCAAGTTTACCAAAGTTAGGAGAGCACAACTTACTTGATTATCCCGCTCACAAGAGAGTATGTAGACGCGGCCGTCCCAGGAATGCAGCCTTTGTGCCAATCAGACATAACCTCTACTCTACTCTACCTATGTACGCTTTGTTGTTAACATTATTGTTTTGATTTTGGATTGCAGTTATAAGTACCCTGCCGGTATAACATTCAGTGGAAATAATTGTAATAAGGTTCTGCTAAAACGGGGGAGAGGGGATAATTTTCTTGATACAACGAAAAGACATTGAACTTGTGAAGAAGAGTGATAGTTTCCAAATTCTTTAGGACAAGGAAATATTTGACCGATCAAGTTCTACGATATAATTATATGAAAAATATCTAGCCTGATGCTCGTAAATTTTACCGAGTGAAAGCTCCAAAAGCTAATAAAGTTCTCTACCAGCTGTTCTAAGAAGTTTACGTTTAAGCACGTGTTACTCATTTTATTAGTGTTCAAAATGGATGATTTCGGAGTACTTTAATTTAAGTTTCAAAATAACGTAACTTTTAAGGGGGTATTGAGTTAGTCAATGTTTTTAACTCAAGGACGTAATGTGAAGCTGAATCCAAAGCATCTCCTAAAGCCAATTAAATACGGGATCTTATAGCCGGTAATTAATTTTGTCCAGGAGTAATATGTCTGAAGTGGAGTGGACGGGAGCAGTGGAGCGCGCACATAGCTGAGCTGGACGCTGAGGCAGTGTGCTCGCATTGTCTGGCTATAAGGTTGTACGATGATGGGAAGGTAAAGACAAGAAGGGTGAAGCTGAAGCAAGACGGAGCGGAGAAGGAGCTGGAGAGGGGAAGAACAATGGCAACCCCAGCGCTAACTAGGAGCTGCCCATATGACGTCATTACGAGTCCAGCCGGCATGCATATGTCATTAATAAGACAAGACGGGGGGTGGCCGGCCACCCTCCACGTGCTACTTCTTGGTCTTACCCCTCGCCACCCTCTACAATCGATATTCATATAATGAGTGAGCGAGAGAGAGCGACGGCTAAAAAGCAAGCATGCCTATTCTTACATTACGTCTAACTAACCACCACCGTCTTCGCCCTTCCCGGACCGACCTCCCCTCCTAATGAACCGGCCCAGTGTGTGCACACTTACACACGCACACGCACACACCGAGTATGCAAATCAATCGAGGCAAGACTAAGACCGAGTCTACGGACAATAAGATGTTGACCCTTCCTCGCGCCCGAGGCCCGGCCACCCCCTCACCCCCTCGCCACCCTTGTCAGCTCTGACTAACGTCTACATCCCTGTAAACATTACACTTATGCCTGGCTTAATATTAATCTAGGCATTAACTCGGACAAGGAGAGCCTGTCCAAGTTCTCAACTGCTCCTGAGAGTCTATACAATGTAAGGAGATAAGGAGACCCGTTGTTCTGAGGACGATAACTCTCATCCTCGCAAATATTCCTCATATTGACCCGTGCGCTTACCCATACTGTTATTCCATGGACTCTTTAGAGTTTCTGTCCTTGACTTTCTCAACACGGCCTAATGATTGTTAACTATGAATATTACTTATATTAAGATAAACTCCACTAGCAATAAAATTTCAATATCCATCATTTTTTAACAGAAAATTTCAAAATCACACCTGAAATCTGGTATTCAGATGCAAAGGTTCCAAACGTCTTGAAACTTGCGATTTAAAGATCGGCAAATACACCAGCAAACACTTATCCCCTCCGATAGGGATGAGTGCAGTGAAAGTTGCTCCGGGATTGTTAAATTGGGCCGACACAAAGTTTGTCCGGAAGTAGAGCGAACATTCTGGCAACAAGTTCTCAATTGCTAAACACACATGAAAGTGTTACCTCAGTTGTCATGACAACAGACAGTGTGGGAACTGCCTCTTGATCTCATTTCACATTAACTAAGTGTGTTGACAAGGTAAATTTACCGAGATAATTTAAGCCCTGATACTTCCTAAGCCTGTTACGGTTTGGAAATTAACGTGTCGCTTATTAATTGGTTGCTTACATTTAACCATTTAACGTTAAATGGACGGCAAAACTGTACTTAGATGTGTTTAACATTATCGTGATGGGCGAAACTATCATTTCAGCCATCAGTCAACACTGCATACGCCATATTTTCAAAACGAACCTTATCAGTACCGTGCATGGATGATGTGCTAGGATGCGAACACGATCGTGCGGTGAAGTAAAAGCGTTAAAAATAATTCTTAGGCACTCACTAATACTAATTTTTTATTAATAAAAATTATGCTTAACTTCTAGTATTTACTAGCAGTGCTATTACTAGTACACTTTTCTTGAATTTTGCGTATAACCGTTAGTTTGCATTACATATAAATTAATTTTGTTATTTTATTGGTCATGCCTTTGATGTTAAATCACTGTTGTATATATTCAATTATTTTTATTGATTGTTAGCCCTCTAAGACTATACCATTTCACTTTCAGGAGTTTTAAGAGAAACGTTAAATACATAGTGATATGGATGTTTTACTTTGTAGATTTTACTGTTCCTGTAACATACATTATACAAGATTGGTGTTCGGTCCGTGAAGACTATTCTAAAGTGAAACCGTTCAAGTTGTGGGGATGTATGAAGTGAACTACATAGCCTATACTAGCCCGGGGTCTGAAACTCTCCAACTCATAAGTGATCACAAGTAAATCTATTGTAAGTACGGTATCTAATAGTTTCTTTAATTTATTAAGATATCTCAAATTGATCTTAATTAGCTCAATTCCAATTTTGTAGGAATTAAGAAACTTTGCACAAATTGTAGAATTTTAAAATAGTTTAAATACAGTAGAAATACACAGTCTTCAGATTGATCAGATGTGATGTGAAATATTTGCCAGATAGCTTGACCCAGAATCAGTTGAATCTGGAGATAATTTCGTGTGTTTTCTCAGCAAATTAATCAACCGAGAGAATGAAGGAAGTGAGTGCAAGACGTGGAAGTGGATTCAGCGGCCGGGCGAGGCGAGCAGAGACGAGTATAAATCCGGGGTGATTATTCATCGCGTATATTTTCTAAGGAAGATCAAGATTGCATTAGGGGTAGGCTTGAAGAAAAAGGGTGGAGAGAAAATCAATTAGTGGGAGCGCTGCAAACAAAAAGTACAGCTGAAAATCCAAACTCGTCTGGAGCCATCAGCTGAACACAGTCGCTGTTCTGCATCACGCAGGCTTGCCAACCCTCACTGGCGACGTGATTAAACATTCTACATAGTCAGTTGGAATATGTCAAAGTGACGGTGTACTGGACAAATTTGTTGTATGAATTTAGTCGCTTGTTAATGTACGACAAGTACCGAATACCCTACAAAATACCCGTAATTCAGAGAATTAATCCATTCTCGCGGCCCATGAATATTGTTCTCATATTTATAACTTATCACATTTATACACATTCATGTATATTATTTGTATTATGGCAATAACGTGTAAAATATTTGGCAAATTCTTGCAGTATTAGTTGTTATTAAAATTCATCAATGCTATAGTATTCATACATGAATTTATTGTCAGATAAATGAAACACGTTGAATGTGAAACAGTTTGTTTCACGCCTAATTATATTAATATATTACAAACAAAACACACAGTAATTTGAAAATAATTTAAAAGCTAAATTATGGGTGTATACAAATTGTGAAATATTTTTTAATATCCCAAACTTTAATAAAACTGCGTTTCTGTTAAAATTCGGCATATTAAATTTAAACAACATACCTATTTTCGAATTATCATGTTGTGGTTAAGTAGTTTGGTTAACTGTAACCTAATAGATCATTTTTGAAGAATTTTATCTCCTAAAAAACAGTAGAACAGATTTCATATTGAAAGAAGTACAATTTGTGAAGGACCCTGTTGAAAACTTAACAACTTGTTGTTTATTTGACTACATACTAATAAGCCAGTATCTATACATACATCAGAAGGCTGAATGGACTAGTTTAGTGTAAGTAATTTATTCTCCTTTACTAAATACTATCCTCCTCTTGCTTCAGAAATAATCGAAAACAATCGGAATCAAACTTCACCATCTGATTTGTTAGGTCATAAACAAAATATTTCCTATAACACATAGGCCTATCTCACTTAATTTTCCGTCCGTTTGTGTTTTTCACTAAATAATTTTTACCTCCAAGGTCAATTAAGTTAAAAACTTCAAACTTTGCATATTTGTTAGTATAATTAATACCAATATTTAATTAATAAATTTGACTAATTTTCACTTCCAGTTTAAAAATTGTGGCCATTTTAGACTTTCTAAGCCTAATAACTCAAAACCCTTAATCTTTGTGGTAAATACACAAGAATGACAATATGTGGCAAATGTGTTTACAAGAATTTTAAGGCCAGGTTTGTTGTCCTGTGTTAAATAATAACGGAGAAATATATGTTTTCCTGAGCGTACTTCTTTGTTTACAATTAAGATACATAAATAAATACAGGAGTGTGCTCAGGAAAATTTAAATTTATCCGTTAATAATTGTCTCAAAACAACAAACTTATTCTGTTTTTTTTTAATGTGTGTAAATATATTTGCCATTACATTGTTTACCCATGTGTAAAGATTATAAAGATTAATGGTGTTGAGTCTTTAAGCTTACAAAATTTAATATGGCCACCATTTTTAAACCGGTAGTGAAAATTAGTCAAATTTATCTTTTAAATATTGGTTTTAGTTGTACTAACAAGTGTGCAACGTTTTTAGTTTTTATATCTTAATTGACCTCAGAGATAAACATTATTTAGTGAAAAACGTAGACAGATAAAAAGACATAAAACTAAGCGAGATATGACTATAAGTTATAGGACATTTTATGTTTATTATGAGCTAATAAACCACTTGGTGAAGTTTGATCCCCTTAATTACTAGACACCTTGTATAGGCCCTTAATATACTAGTACATTCTGCCAGTTTTGACTGCCAATTACTGTGTTAAAATATTGGAGGAGAGTTAGTTTTAAATGACGTAGCATACAGTACATGTCTGTCTAAATAATTGGCAATTGTTAATGCCCGTAGTCCCATTAGGCAATATGAGAAAACTTACATAATTATAATACATATAATTTAATGGTCGTCGCTTGTCCTTTTTACTTCCAGACTCAGAGGTCTGGAGAGAACTTTGGCAACTTTAATCGTGCGGTGCGTACGCTGATGGATATCTATTATTTCTTCAGGGTTTATCTACATACGGAACGGAGTGAAATACACCTTTTCAATCGCCGTTATGTTGGATGTACACTGGATGTAACTTCTGTTGTATTTTTAAGCGTACGGTTTCGGATTAGAAGTTCTAACAGGAGCATCTCCTCACAGAAAGGCTCCGTGATGAAGACTAATATATTGACAGAAAAATGTATCTATCTACTTTTAGTTGTGAATCAACAAACAGGACGTGTCGCGCGCTGAGATTTGGTGCGCGCGGAAATCTACACGGATTTCTTGGCGACCCAGGGATTTCTTTTATTTTGCAAATACCAAGTGTAGCAAGTCGAACAAAACTAGCCAAACACTCGGTCGTGTCCAAGTTTAAAACAGGCCGAGGCAAGTAAAAAATTGACACGTAGCAGAACTATACGTATACTACAAAACATGTTGATTTCCCGAAACTCGTGATACTGGTCGATGGTTCCAAGTAGAGTGGAGACGGGTGAGGAAGTGTGTGTCGGTGACAATTACCTCTATTATTGGACTGGGAAATGGCAATTGAATAATTCCGATGCAGCGGGTCTCAACTTTCTCCTACACTCCAGTATTGATGGCGGGTCCGGGCCAGTGTGGTGGTGCAGTGTCCGCTAGATCTCAATATTCATGTCTCTGCTCAACTGTCTCCGGCACAACACTTAGCCACACTTTACATTGCACAACTGACGAGTGGGTAGATTACAATAAATCAAACTGGGTGATTGTAAAAGGTTATATAGCTAGGGTTTTAAATAAAAGTTGCGGGCAAATTAGCACTTTAATACATGTTGTCCAAGAAATATCTAGAAGAATTCAGGATTCTTAGGTTAGACAAAGGAGGAATTGGCTTTCGTTCAGTTTCCCGCCACTGAAGCTAATTTTCATAAACTATAGTGGGGACTTGGCCTGACTCTAGCTCAAAACGGGGAAAACCAACACGGTTTATTATTTGATTTATTTGTACTAGATGTGCCTTGGCATTAAAAGCTTTAATGCTTTAATCCCCTGAACTCTACTTTAAGCAATACTTTTGAACGTGTTTATCAATCCACTTTACGTAATACATAACCAAAACTATGCTGCCAGTATGATAACATTTTATAACACCTATAATAATCACGTATTTAATTTTAAATATTATAATATTTTATGAAAAATTAAAATTAATGAAATTAAATTTAAACAGCCCAGTTTTGTTTTATAAAAACCAATTTGTGGGTGAAAACGTTTTTTTGTTCTAATACAGTATTAACTACAAGTTTGTTAACTCATTTATTTGCTATGTGTGTTTTGATACAAAGTATAGTTCAAAATGTATTTTTATCATTTTATCCAATCTAAACTTGTTATGTAGGGACACCTATCATTCAATAATTAATGTATCTAATAGTATTTACTTAGTAAAAATCTGACCAATGCACATAATACAAATCTTTAAAAGAAGTAAAATGCTCCATGCATATTTAATATGATTACGTTCAAATAACTTCACAGTAGTACAAAATATATACTTAGCCAATTACAGCAAACTACTCGTAGTAACACTAGCTCGGCAAGTGAGAGATCTGAGTTCGAATCCCCGGAATTATCGTTAAACATTTGTAGTCATTTATTAGCTTTTAGACATTTATACTAATGAATACCTGCTTAATTCTGGGAGATAACCCAAACAGAATTAAAAAGATATAAGAACAGTTATGTTCGGTAAAATCCATGTCCTTGTTGGTAGAATACTCAAAATTAAAATCGCTGAAAAAATGTATATTTCGTAGTTTAGTTTCTATATTATTATAAAACGTTCTCAAATACTGTTATACTGTACATTTGTAAGGGTGAAAGAATCGTGTCGATTGGGAAGAAAGAGAGTAAATTGTCCAGGGAGTTCCGATCAATAAATTACCAACTTTCAACATTCCCGTAGTGGTGAAGTGATTGTTAAAATTAATTCATCCGATGATACCAAAACATATAACAAATCTTTGGGGAGGAAAATCTTCACAATTAGGATTTTACAGACTTAATTAATTGATGCGGACGAAGAGTGGAGACTCATTAGTGATCAGTGAGAGAAGTACTCGTACGTAAAGCTGAACATGTGTGTGTGTGTGTGTGTGTCCTATATTCAACCACCGCCACTCAACCCCTACCGTGTATTCCCCTCTCTCTCACTCACAAGGGGAGTCACTCACCCGTGTGTCAATCATTACATATTGCTTCTCAATGTTTATCCTCAAATCCTCTCGCGTTTGCACTTTAACTTTTACATTTTATTGATTTATGTTGCGGTTTTTATCGCCACATAAATCATGTTTCTCTCCGTTTATCATATGTTTGACATGGCAAGGTTCGCGTGTTTCTTATAACGATGCTTTATTTCATTCCAAGAGTCTGTCGCAACGTGAATTGTATAACTAATGTTCCTTTCTTCAGCGTTTACCCAAATCATGTGTTGTCTTTCCGGGCTTTAACGTGGGGTGCATTCTTTGAATTGGAAATGTTTTGAATATTCTAACAACGTTTTATTAATTTATTAGTTCAATATATCACCCAGATGCGTTGCATAGTATATCTTTGGCCACATTCCCATTATAATACATTTGAAAAATGAGCAATTATTATAGAAAATAGTATAAATTACAGTTAAACTGCTCAAAAATATTTTCTCACTTAATTTATTACTCTTGCCAAAATGATTTATTATTTAGAAACAAATGCATTATTTAATGTTTTAATGTATTAGTATAAGACAGTAAGTTCTAAGTTCACAGTAATTTACATGAGAGTACACCAACCAGCTTATTGTTTACAGTTTGATTTTATCTGGGGCAATTGTACAAAGGTATGCACACCAAGATACTCTGTGGGAACGCGACTGTACATGCTCTGACTGCGCATGCTCGGCGATGTGCTGCGCAGGTTTACGGCCCACTCTATGTTTTTGCCTCCGATAGTTAAGCCACACAAAGATAGCGCCAATCAGCTGAGCTTTTCTTCAACTCACGTATATTATTTTTACACACATCTCATGCAATCATAAAATGGTTTCACTTTTTCAAACGCATTAAAGAGAAATAAAACAGACTTCGTCGTGAGACTAAAAAGACAGCAATATATGTAGTACATTTCTTGACTGATGATTTTGGAACCGGTTTTGAGATGGCCAATAGTTAATCACTATTGTTCTTGCTTTTCTATATAATAAGGGGTAGTTGATAATTAGGTGGTTATAAGTGTCTATTTAATTAGTTTAAACAAGGCTTATAAGTTATAATACATTTTATTTTTTTTAATTGGCTCAATAATAATTAAATGGTACGTCTCAGGTGTATACTTAGACATAACCTTTTGTGGTAAGTAGATTAAGCTATGTTGGAGTGAAACATTAAAATAAAACGCCTATTTCAGGTTGTAAAAACCATAGCGAATTTTTTTCTAATACACACATGGTATAATATATGTCCTTCTGGACATCTAAAGGGCTACAAATTGCGTAGTCTATGGTTGGGTTCATCGTTATTTGTGAACATTCACTTCTACCTTCGTTTGGACTCAGTTCAGCGACTCGCATGTTTTGTATGTAGTGTTTTTGTCTTTTGTTATACAGTATTTCATTTCTAAGACTTTGAAGCAACACAAGTTGGTTCCGTCACATAAGCATATTCATAGATTGAACGTGTTATGTTCGAATGAGGTGAATACTAGAACCTACTGTACACTAATCATTGAAACATTGTGATGCACAGTACTACAATAGTGTTGCTGGTTCTAGACTCACAACAGTTCAAAGACAGCTCTCACTTTGAGCCACGAGAATGAAACAAAGCCGATATCTGATGCGTACGAGTGGATGTGTGATGTGGATGTGTGTTTGTGTGTGTGTATAATGAACACCTCGACGACAAACAGCTGAGCGCGAACAATGTCCGCTCCATCATTTCACGGATATTGCCGCCCTAAGAATACGCTGAAATATTGGTGCCGACAAGTTTGTCATTTCCATTTCCATCAAAGAATTGTCTCGGCGTTCAAGTATTGATTTTTTGCGAGCCCCGCTTCCATTAATTAGGCTCGCTCAAAGACAGTACGTCTTTACTTTGGTCTGCAGTCTCTCAGACTTCTCTCTCATTAAAACTTCGACTCCAATAAACTCGTTATTTCTCGAGGTTTTCCTAAACAATCATTATAATGTTATTCCCTGACTAATAAAAGTTATGTATATCTCTCTCGACTAGCTGCTCTGTTGTTCCTTGAGCCGTGAGATGGACAACTTTGCCCCCACCGCGCTCCGCCGGCGTTAAATATCGCTTCTATATTTCAACCCTTTTGAGAAATCGTAGCGTGTAATCTTTCAAAACATCGAAGAGCTTTGAACCCTCTACAGTTCTTTTTTGCATCACTAACCTTTGCATAAATAAATTAGCTCTCATTAAAATTGTATATCTAATTAACATCGTTTAGCTTTTTACGAAGCTCTAAAACGCTGAAGTTTTAAACGAATTCTTTGGTTGATGTAACACTCTAAATCGTACTTATCTTCATCGAACTTTGCACTCGTCTTGTTTTTCATCGACTGAATACCAAATTAGGTATTTATTATTTGCATATAAAGGAAGATGAGATTAATGAAAGATTTAATTTAATGCTGGTTTAAAAATGATGATAACTAACTCTCTTACAATATCGCCTGAGGTCCAGCCACTCGAGGTGTTCAATAACTTATGTTGGTGAATAGAGTTGTTTTGCAGATAAGCTTCATACCTTTGCAATCAAAGAAGTGTTTTCAATTAGCAGAGCGGAGTTCCGCGAGTGTTTGCGCTCACAGAGGCTCTCATTATCCCCAGAAATAAAGAACTCCAGTTTGATGAAAAGGAATTAAGATTTAAATTGAAAGAAAGAAACCGAGTCGGTGCTGTGCATTTACTTAGTTATAAATTGGGAAAAGGGGAGAGGCAAGTTTAAAATCGAAGAAAACTGAGCGCCTGCATGATCAGAGCGTGGCAATTAGCAGGGCCCAGGGTGCGGGGGGACGGGGGTGGGCAAGGCGGGGGCTATGTATATTTCTTCACTCTTGAGTGAGCATCACACACCCCACATCACATTTCTAATTTCCACCGTCTCTTTCTAACCCCAACTCCGTCCCTTCTTATACTTTCTGTTAAAATGTTTTCTCTTGAATCTCAAGTGAAATTAAAATTCTCTGCTAGGTCTTACAAAACTCCCCGACTCCCGCTCACTCCCTTATCCGCGCCCGCACTTTCATCCACAGGTCCTGCTTGTCTCAACCCTCTTTTAAATAAGCATTTTGCCCCGAGTGTCTGATGAAGGCGAGGGAATGACTCTCAGTAGCGCATTTCACTCACTATCCTCCACCTAGAGAAGCTAGCTTGCCTTGCTAGGAGGCGATACCTTCAAACTCTAGTACAGTGCTGATCCAATCAATCGATACAATATAGATATACGACTATCATATAGAATATGAGTAACATATACATTATTCTTAGATGCCATAGATGAGTCACATAAGATAAATTTCACACGAAAAAGGGAAAGAAATTAAACTGGGAAATATTATTTATCCTCATTCTCGTTCTGAAAGAAACCAAATATATGTATTTCAACCTTTGTTTGTATAAACATCAATGTATGCCTTTTTGTATTAGGGTAGTCAATATTTGATATAGTGAACATCCATAAAAAAGGTTACCAAATGATTTTAGAAATGTAGCCACTCCCAACTTGATCCAAGAATGATTTCAACTATCGAATTTTTCTGACTTACAAATACCCAAAATAAATATTACAGTTACCAGTCAGAAGTAACACAAGTAGTACAGTCCGAAATTTCCACACTATTTCTTAAGCAGGATAGCTGCGAAATATTTATAAACACCCAAGTGATTCGCTTAGCTGTTTAAAATCCAACCCAATGATTAAAAACTCACTCTTTAGCCTATGCATTTCTTTCTTGACCAAACTCTTCACTGGCAGAACTTTAAAATAAGCACAATTTGGTTACTAATAACAGTCCAAAACGGTTCAAGTAGTTTTCACAGATTTGAAATATCAGATGCCTTAAACACCAACCTTACAGTGTTTAAATTCAGCGTTTAGAGTAACCGTATAAGATTTTTAAACATATTAAAAAAACATCTAAGCCTGTATACCTTATTACGTGTGGCCAATGTTTTGTTGCGGACTACTGATGTGAGCGAAGACGGTGGATGATGAGACGCAGGATTAAGTAGAAGAGGATGAGAAAAAGTAGAGTTGATCGGTGGGATGAGGGGCGAGAGACTCGCTAGATTGAAGGATGGAGTATCTCACTCATTAATATTAATAGCTTTGCACGGGAGCAATTATTTTTCCATCTTTATACCTATCAGCAGTGAGTAAGGCACTCAGCGAACTCTGTCACCCAGCTCCCAGCTCTCTCAGACCACTGAAATACCGAGCATTCCTCCGGTAGGTGGCCTCCACTTGCACACGGCATTACCGGGTATGTGTACAACTATCCGAGAGTGGAAGGTACAGGCGGTAAATATGACGATGTATTCTGACCAATTAATGTTGTCCACGGGGTTTAAAAGCGTTTAAAACAAAAGTTTTAGACTTTATTTTTCTTTTCAATTCTTTTAGTTTCTCGAGTCCTTTAATTGATTTACTTACTACTTTTGAGATAGTTAACCCAGCATAGAAAATGATAATAAATAATCCTTTTTTGTAACACTATCAGTTCAAAAGTAGGACCATTTCTAGCTCAATATTACAGTATATGTCTTGGCTCAAGAGGTTGTAAGAAAGAATATGTAAGGGAGAACACATTATATGTTATGGAACTCTTTATCAGGTAAAGAGAAGAGATTTGATGATGGGATTAGATGACGGGGCTCAAGGGACCAAGAAATGTGAACGTTCACCATAAAGTCATGAGGGAACCCCCGGCCCCGCCCTCTCCCCTGTCTAAGCGTTACGGGGTTCGGCTACTTTTCCCCGACGCTGAATCAATTTACTCAACGAACTCTTGATTTGCAACGCAATGTATTTTTATGTTGCCATTTGTAACTGAATTCAGTTCTCTCACACATCCTTGTAACGGGGTGTTCTTTTTCAAACCAGTGTTTGCTTTTCTTCGGTTTATTTGGCTTGTGAGAAAATATGACCCAGTAGAGCTAACGGATTCAAAACCGTTTCCTTAGTGGACCGGAATCATGAGTGTTACCCCATGTACAGTTAGATTAAATTTGATATTTATATGAATTTACAAAAATGTGTATATTTGGGTTAAAATTTAGATAATTGAATTTTGCAGAATCTTTTTATCTATAAAAACTTATTTAACTCTTCAAGTACAAACATCTTGAGTGACAAACATAGTCTTTAAGTGTCTGATATTTAAACATTTCAAGACTATGTTTATTGTAAGAAGCAAACCAATGATGAGTTTTGACGGTTGAACTGTTGTCGTCCTCCTCCGATGTCAATTCCTGGTTGCTCGTCTTGTCCAGATCTTGTGCGACGTAGACTACTACATGCTTATGACGGGCGTGGAGTGAGTATTGTCCTGGTACAAGTATAGAGGGCGTGTGAGTTTGTCCAACTATCACAATTACTTGCACGACACTACTAGGAACAGTGTGCACTGTGCACTGTGCAGTGTGGCCAACTAACTGTCCAGCAAATTGTTAATGAACGTGCACAGTAACGGTCCACTTCTACACAGTTTTTGCGCCAAATAACACGTTTCTGCACAACGCGAGCACTTGCTCTTTGTCATGTTTCTTCTTCCAGACATTCGACAAACTGAGGTTATAATCTGGGAGAGTAACTGTGGTTACAGACACGTATAGCGAGATGTCAGGACGGGAGGAAGGAATACTCTGTTGAAATGTAAGAAAGGAAGTTGCAGACAAATTATTGCTTGGTAACGCTGTTGGGTATTGCGTGATAGCAAGTTTAAATAGCTCGCACATACATGCTGTTTGCCTCTACATGACTATAATAATAGGTGATTTGTATATCAATAGAACGATTCGGATACCTTGATGGGCATAGTTGACTAACCAATGTTTTAGGCTTACAAACACGTATAATATACAGTTTCAAAGTTGGAGAAATATTTAAGACTTGTGGAAAAGCTAAGC
The DNA here is from genome assembly GCA_018831715.1 of Matsumurasca onukii. Classification (NCBI taxonomy): domain Eukaryota; kingdom Metazoa; phylum Arthropoda; class Insecta; order Hemiptera; family Cicadellidae; genus Matsumurasca; species Matsumurasca onukii. The sequence goes on along the minus strand of CM032060.1, from coordinate 32,997,289 downwards.
AAACCGTTTGAAACGCCTTTACAGTTTTTAGACTTTAATGATTATAAATCCTCTCCGACTCTTACGTGAGTAAAAAGCCCGATGTGTTCAACGTGTATCTTTAACAAAAGAAGACTATTAAAAGTATTTGTCGATAATAATATTTATTCCTTTACCCGAAGTATTAGAATTTAACTCAGTTGGCTGTTTCGCATCAGCCTAGAAATGATGGGCTCTCATACGTCTCGGTAAAACCTGAGCCATTTCACTTCTTGCCCAGCTCTGTTTCGCCTCACACGACCGTATGATCAGGTTCATGACTGCCCGCAAGCACTCATAATTGGATGAGCTAATGAAATGAATGAGATCCTACTCGGACTTATCAGGTTTTGTCTTCTGTAGCTCTGGCTCGGATAGACCATACATATGTTTCACCAACTTAGTTGGATGCATGTTGAGAAACAATAAAATGACAATTGAAATCTAAAACAAAAGTTTTGTAGCAAGGGATTATGTTAAAACACCGAACAAGTTGTAAGTGATTATAGTTTGCCTTCAAAAACTAAACTTACACATCACTTTAAATATCTTTAGAAATAACATTGTCTTATGTTAACCTATTGTTAACAACGGTACTTTGCTTGTAAATAGTATAGGTACCGCTGTATGTAACCAAAGGAGTAAAGGTAAAGGGTGAGAGGAGAACTGACGTCTATAAGCTACAAACTACCCTATATTACACAGTTGTAAAATCAGCCAAGAGTTACAAAACACAAGTGTTAAACTGTAATTTCCCAGTTCAGCTGTAACAGTTTAATATTAGGGCGGTTTAATATTAGAGCAGCTTTTTGTAATGCAACCATATGGAAACGACTGCTGTAAAAACTCCCATATGATTACACTGAAAACACAAGTTTACCGTCATATAACGGTTGTGAATCAGGGGTTATCGCTTCCTAAGAAACCATAACTTTACATAATTTATACTTGTATTATTGTATCTATACCTCTCTGTGATCAGGTCCAATGGCATTAGAAATTATCACTTTGATTTCAATAACGCATTTTGAGTGGAGCCTTAAGCGTGACTTGTTCCTGAATTGCTTGCCGACCCACACAAGGGAAACTCTTAGTGAATTCTATCAGCGTTTCCAATGGTGTCAGCCGCACGGTAAGCGATTCTAATGCGACTTATGCATGAAGGCTGCACATGTCCTTGGACACTCCCTCCCTACACCGCAGTCAGCTGGCCCGTGACGTCACCTGGTTCATGACTGTATATCAGCTGATATCTGCTGTAATGTTTACATTTCCCATCATGCCTCACAGCCGAGGGACAGTTATTGTAGTTTCATAACGGTCAGATTGTATCTGATGGTTTCTATTGCGGGACATCAATCCAGCCTTATTGGTAAACGTGAAAAGTGTACAGCTATAAACTTTGATTTTAAAAGAAAGATTGACGTTATGTTTTGTTTAATATAATGTTATTTTAAGACACATACGGTTGTATTTACTACTGGGTTGTAATTGCAGATAGCCTACGAAACCCTAACTGAATCGATTTATAACTAACAATGGGGCGTTGAGTTCCAACATTTTCAACCACTCTTATCATGGAGTTTTGTTTATTGCAACAATTTAAACTGAATTGTGTAAAGATGTTTCGTTGGATTAAAGATTTAGGAATATTTACTATATTAAAGTGCAATATGTTCAGTTTATTAACACTAACAACAACAAACTACACACTAAACAGCCATAAATAACGGAGAACACAATATTAGTCTACTAAAGCATCGTTCTTATCTACTAAGCACGATTAAGTATGAGTGATCGCAGTAAATGTAAATAATGGTTAAAATGACTTAAGATTCAAGAGTTGTTTGCTCCTTCTATACATCTTGAAAGAATCTCATTGCTAGACCTCATTAACTAAAATGTTTGATATCTAAGCCGGTGCAGGCTTTGGAGGAAAAGAGAGAAAAGTAAACATTATCAAGATCTCCAAGAAAGAGTGGAAGTTTGGAGGGAATCTCCGCTGGTGCAAAGTAAAAAGCAAACAAGCTCGTTTTTAATTAACAACGGAGAAATTGGGCCGAGATAGCCGTGTTTATTGACCGCCTCTATCTATTCACTACCATGCGGACATCCACCATTAAAGGTGAATCACTGCAAAATGAACAGCTCTCGTATCAAACAACACCCTCTTCCTTAATAACCTCTTATTTATTACAAACTCTCAATGAAAGCTCTTTGAGCTACGTTTTCTATGGAATGAAAACTTGAACATTTTTAACTAACCTGAAAATGTATGGTTGGTTTTAAATATTGTCTTAGGTTTTCGAATATTAACGCGACGGCTGGGTAACGTAATTTCCAAACTAAAACGCTTCGAAATATTATAAGTTTTATTCAGTTCCAACAAACTCGTGGTGGAATTTGACTCAGTGTGTTCGATCCTCGCAGAAACAACTTGCTAAGTGTTTCTGCAAGTTGCATTTAAACCAATAACGTTTAGTTTAAGCGAAGATAGTATTTTAGGATAACAGTTATCTTATTACGTTTAGTAAAAGCCATTCAAGACTGTAACCCCAAGACTAAATTTGATTTTCCCTTAAATTCAACCTTGTAGTTATAATTTTAATTACACTACAACTAGCAGGAATAATACATAAATGTTGCCAACACTCTAAATTCCCTAGTGAAATTCATCTTGCTGATTAATCGGATTGTGAGGTGAGAGAGGCGGAGCGGACCGCGTTGTCTAGTCAGGCTTTTAACACTCGACATCCAGCCCTGAGAAGACAAAACATTGCGTAATTAAATTAGCAAACAGCATCGTTGTGCGATAAGACGGAGCGGTGATGGTGGTACAATAACACATTAGCGACAGGACAGGTAGATACAGCAGTGGAGGGGAGGCAAGATTAATGTGCTGTACCAGAAGCAGAAGCAGGGCCGCCGCGCGACCAACAGCCATGCACTGTTTACATGGACGTGACAAATCGTTAATGAAGAAGAAAAGTCCTTCCCACATCGGCCGGAAGTGCCCTGATGTGCCCGACAATGACGCCAGGTAATGATCCGCCCACAGGCGTTTTGCGTCTTTGTCCGGCTTCACGGTCCGCGCTCGTCAAAATTGTAAAACATGCATATTTCCGTTAAAAAGACGACTGGTCGGTTCCATTGAGTCGGTACATACTTGGTTAGGCATGTGATGATTTCTTGCTCCGTGGTCGTGCGTGCAGCCTCTGTGACGCGCTCCTCGCTCCTGCTCCTGCTCCTGCTTCTCACACATCCAACATCCGGCTTCACACTACATTGTCTCGTCCAGTGTCCATCACACACATTCAAAGAAACTGAAATACTTGGTTCTAGGTGGGAATACTTCATTGCTTTAAACTGTAAGGTTACCGTAGCTGCGTATTTCAATAAGACAATAATGTAGACCATCTATTTATTACCTTTTTATAAATAAAGTACTATACTCGTATACTTTACGTTTGAAAACCGATACTGAATTCAAGCAATACTTCGTTTGTTAGATAAAATGCAATTACCATAGACAGTTAAACGAATTATATCTTCAAATAAATAGTGTTTTCAACATCGAAAAGTCGGGGAAACGTGATTATTGCTGAATAAATCCAGTAAATCAGCACCACACATTACTATGTAAAGCTCGCTGTATAACGGGTTGGATGCTGTAAAACCTAGATGTAATTTAATATCTGCTGTGTTCTTTCATTTTCAATAAATTATGCGCCGGTATTTATAAAATTTACACTAATAAAGACGAATTTCAAACAGATTACCTCTCAGGTAAGGAGCTCGCCACCCACCTTAGATATGTGGTTGCAAAGCGGTGACCTTGGCGACCACATCAGCTGTGTTTACGTTACACTGACAGGTGCGTTACGTCATGTGTGCTCTCGTAAATCCGCGCCAGTCAAGTTCTTATCGTAAAACCTAGCAATCAGGCTGGAATCCGTAAAATTGGGTCGCGAAGTAAAAGGAAGGCCGTAAGAACAGAGACTGTTTCTGACAAAGGCAGAACACTGAGCATTTACTGGCTGGATCGTGTGCAGAGTGCATGTAAAATGGGCATTGTGAGTTGACGTGCCGTTTACACGTGCGCGTGTAAGTGACCGTGTGTTCCGCTCACACCTGACTCGCCACACACAACTGTAGATTCGTAGTCGTATATGTATCTCTTACTTTGTGTAGCCTATATAGAATACTGTATAGTCACTAGAAAAGCTGAAGTAGGGTTAACTTTTCTATGTGTATCATTTAGTACCATTAATGATCTAAAACTTTCAATGGCAATAAAATGTTGCTTGAATACTTCTATTTTGTAATTATTATGTAATATGAATAGTTTGTATATCTTGTTAATATAATTCAGAGTTAATACTTTTATATAGTAGACTATACTTCGAACCTTCTTGCGAAAGAAGGAAACCCCGAACAGCCACGCAGTAATTCTGTTATGTTTAATATTTTAAGAAACTTTAAAGTTCAAGTAGCATAAATTTAAGAGACATCTGCAAATAATCCAATAAAGTTAAAGAGCTTCCTATACCATGGATGTTCAAGTAGCATGTTGAAAAACATATAAAAACGTGAATAGTTTTTGAAATGGTATGTGTTCTTCGGACTTGAAGAAACAGCGCTGTGCAGCTTCTTCGTGCAGTGTGTGGAAAGCGGCAATGCCGAGGCAAGATAAGGACGTGAGTAGCATCACCTGAGACATATCCCGAGACGTGCTCTCGTTTTTTATAAACCTTAAAAATAATTTGCAAACCGATTTTCTACTGCCATGCTTTTGCCTATTCACCTTTTGTGAAAATTCACTTTTCTAGTGTCAAAGACTTCACCATATCGTGACATAAAGGACACATCAGAGGACTCTCTACAAAGCAATAACTAAATCTATAGCAACTCAGTAGAACACTGTGCAGTTGTAGTTTTATGAGATAAACCAACTAGGTTCATCTCCACATTAAAACTAAAGTACAGGTACACCAAATTTTAAACCGAATAATTAACTTCAATAACAAAACAAATCAACTAATTGAGTTTGATATTGAAATAAAACGAGTACGCTAGTAATGGTCAGTTGAGGAATTAAACACGGCGTTGACAAGCAATCCAGGTACAGACGAGTATTGCGGATGTCGCGCAAGTTCTGCAGGCGCGCTTCAACTTACACACACAAGTACTGCATTGTGTTAAGTGAATATTTCGCATTAGTTCAGCTTAATGTTTATAAAACCAGATACATTAAGTATAAAGTTCGATATGATGGAACAAAAAAGATACAATCAAAATAATTGTATTTGTTATTACCCATACAGTTTTAACTTTTTCTACTAGACTGTATTATTTTTGTCAATTATAACGATTTTTAAAATTAAAACAACACTAGTTATTGCACGTTGCAGGTTCGTGAATAACTCCAATGGATAGTTCAAATGCTACCGCGAGGTTTGCATTATGTTCACAAGTGGTGGGCGCGCCTGCGAAACTTGCGCGGTGACCGCAACACACGCATGTACCCGTTTTGCTTGTCAGCGCCGCGCTTAGTTTCTAAAACCTATGTATTTAGTATTTGTTTCTTTAAACATCTTAACTATTTGAATCGCGTTACTAACGCTAAAATATATTAATTTAAATTTCGTTTTAACTCTAATAAATTATAATCGAAACTTTGCCTTTCGAAAATAAGGCATGAAAGAACAAGCGAAAAGGTACATGTAACCTGAAGGATTGTTTATACAATCTAAGCAGTCTATTTTTTCTAAGAGACTTCGCAAAGTAATATTTTTAACTCACTTTTTAAGTACTTTATTTTCTATTCACAATTTAATTTCTAACTTTGCAGTATGAAATGGCTTAACCATTCGTTGTCAGAATAACTATTACTGTCAGTAGGCTACAAATGATGAGTACCATACAGTTACTACAGCTAAATTTATTACTCCAAAGGAAAAGTCTTTATCGCCTGATGTATTAAGAATAATTGTACTACCTGCATTTTACTGTTTTAATAATAGTGCGTTTTAGTTTCAACATGCAATAAAAACTTGATTGTGATTTATTTGCCACTTCTTAGCTGTAACAACAAGCATTGTTTTATTGCTTCTGGTTTTGATGTCTATGTTCTCTCCTGTGAGTGCGTCTAGAGCTGTCCTCCGTCTCCGAGAACTCCTGCTCCACCACCTCCGCTGTCACGGGATGGATGCAGATGGAAGTCTGTCGCCTTCATTACTCGCGGCCGCCAACCAACCAAAACGCCGAGTTTTCACACAAAGCGTGTGTTTTTCTGAGCATTGAAGCCTCCCGGAGCGGAACTGCCGTGCTCCCACTAGCGTTAATTAGCCCGTGGACCGAGACTAGGAGAGCAGAGGCTGCTAGGAGATCTCACGGACACAATGAGACAGATGTCATTCAAGTTGATAATTGGGTCCATCACGCGAGTGTGTGGAGATCGTATCTCTGATTGATAGGTTATCTGATACGCTTCTGTGCAGGTGCGCTTGATTTTCACAAGGACGTAAGATATAACTTTGTTTTAAATGCCTGCTGAATAGGAACTTTATCATACGCAGCAACTTCTCTTCACAATCGAACATGAATGTGAAACTAATTTCCTTGTGGAATTTCGAAGTGGCCATCAAACATTCAATCCATGCTACTAGTTCTTGTGCAAAAACTACTTTACTTACAGGCCAGTAAAACAACAAGAGGTGTTTGACCTCGCAACAGCTCGACATCACTCTGGCTTGTCTTGAGTTCACTCTTCTTGTTCTCTCGGTTACTCTATGGTCCTCACCAACAAGTCTTTAGCTCAATTTTAGTCTTCCAAAACGTCTTCTGTCGATTCTTGGTATTCTTGTCGATTTTGGTTCTAATATTAACACAACAAATTTAAAACTGTCGGGAAGAAGGGAGAAGAAACGTTTTCTTAAATTTGATTTTAACCTGCCTGTGTATTCACGCTCGAAAATCCCACTTATTTCCATCAGTTTCCCCGCCTCTCCTTGGCCTACCTGTACACGGGTTCCGGGTGCGACTGCGGCCCTACCGTCGGCAGGAAACAGGCTCGACTTGCTCGCTGACCTCGGCCCTCGGCCTCTACTGCCGGAATTCTCCTCTTCGATTCGGTTATTGTTTTTAATTTGACGGGCGTCTGTGAGTTTAAGGGTGAACGTCTTGAATATCGTTTCGGCAAATGCATCTTTTATGTGAGACGATTTGCTACGCCTCGTTGAAGCGTAGTGTGTAAAATTATTGATACTTTCTTGCGAGAAGGTTACTTGTTCTTGAAGTGGAATGGTTGAAGTATATAGAATGAAATGCATTTGGAGCTGTGCTCTTGGGTTTAAGTGCTGCACGGGCCATAACCGCGACGCAGTGGAGTGCTGAGCTGAGCTGAGGTACGCCGTGTCAAGGGCACACTTCATCCCTTCACTTGCAGCGCACCGCTCATTTACTTCAATACTTTACAACACAGTTAGTTTCAATCCAAAATAAGACAGGATAAAACATATTTAACATGCATATTTATGCAACAAGCTCAATTTGAAAACAAATTCGGCCAAACCTTTTTTATTTAAGTCAGTGTGAGACAGTCAGTCTCAGAAAATCTATCAGTTATGTTGAATTATACGCCGCTTTACGTCACTTTAGTCCTAGTGATGAAATATTCTATTTTGTTTACACAGCAGCTTTTGAGACATTTTAATATAAAAAAACTATTAAAAGAATCACTAAAAGGTAAAGTAGGTGTTTCACGTTCTTTTCATTCATTATTAACCCTGGTTCGGCACTCTTTCGTTTCCATACCTGCGTTAACGGTTTTGAAACTGTCTGATAAATAAATTTGTTTCAGATTGATCGTGTTTCTGAGCCGTCATTCATGGGTAAGTTATACATCTCATTGTAATCACAAGACTAAAATTAAAATTTCAAAGAAAAAACTATAGAGGAAACGCTTGTGTTAGCTTCCAAACTACGAAAGTGCTCCTAGGTACCCAAGTTGATTGCATCCAGCGAAGCCACGATCAAACGGTCGGTAACAAGGCAGCAGCTGTTCACAAAATTAATTATTGAGATTGAACGGATCGATATTCGCTTTATTTACATTAATTTGTAAGTTTCGTTATTTTTTGAAGTGAGAGAAACGTCTTATATACACTACTGGTTATTGTTTTCTGTTTGCAAAATAAATAATATAATAATTCAGATAAAAATATTGTACAATTTTAAAGTCAAATCTAAACGTACATCTGATTTGTCGTATTAAATAATATATGTGGCTATTTGATCTACCACATAATGCAACAAAAACCCGTTTCAACAAGAATTACAAAGTGTGAGAAGGGGGAACAGTGTAAATATTCCAGCGCAACAAGTATGTAACAAATAAAGGGACATGTGTGTAATGAGTTAAAGAACGCAATTAATGAGGTGTTAGATGAGGGTCAAGGTGTGGTGGTCCAGCAGTCACCCTCCCTACACACACTCACACACACATACACATATATACAGTATATACAGGGGTTAGGGGTGGACCCGGTCAAAGCACATATCAACACGCTCTACAGGTGGCCAAGCCGCTTACACCTTTTTTCCCCTACGGATTTTCTGAGGGAATATTAAATTGCCCTCGGGTGGTTTTGACCCTGATATGTTTCTTTCTTTGACGCGTTTCTGTTCAAATATGTTCTTCGTAATGCTTGTTTGAACTGGGGGTTGATTGTTTTATGTAGCCTCATGTTTCGGCATTTTTATTGCCAATATTTTATATTTATTGGCAGTGTCAATAAAACACGTATCAAATTATTCTCTGTTACTATTTCTAGCCGAGTTTACATAAGTTTATAAAAACGAATAATTACCAAACTGTTGTGACACTTTCATTGAAGGTTTGTCACGATAATACCTGTAAAGGACAAACTTTTTACATAGGGGCTAATTATATTTGATTCAAAGTATAACTAGAATAATTATACAAAAACACAAACTTCCAGGAACTATGACACACTATCATTAAATATGTGTATGAGTTCGTACATAGAATCAAATTAAAAAAGTAAAGAAATTGAAGGAAAAAGTAACGTACCATTAAATCAACACAGCTGCAATGTCAGCAATGTTTCTGATGACTGGAGCTTGTTCAATATGAGATATCACCACGAAGTTATTACTTATTAGAAACTGAGAAGAATATTACAAGTACGGTACTAATGTAATATCGTCTGACTCTGAGTGCAGCTTCTCCTGACGTAATGAAATCCTCGCTCGTCCACAGATGTGTTCACAATATTCCTCCGTGTTTAGTCTTTCTAAAATATCCAACATACATTTGTAGTATTAGACCTATGGTTGTACTCACTAATGGTTAGCTTTGTTTTCTACCCATACTGTAAGAATTAACAACAACAAAATTAACAACTCCGTAGCAGTCTTGCAGGAAATTGACGCAATGTGCGGCAGTAAGTAAAAAATAACAGCTTGACGTAGGGATTGATTAGTAATAAAGAACGGTGGCGTTACTTCAACCCTTGATAGTCAACATTGTTGATTGTTACACTAAAACCATCATCAGTTAAATATTTCAAACAAACAACAGACCTTCAGAGCAATTTTAAATTATTTAACTTTGATCTTTTTACGATTTCTCTTTAAAATCTACAGTTAACTTTTCCTTTGATTTCTTAATTTTTAAAACAACTTGAAAAATGTACATGAAATAGTTAGGCTTTCCACGATCTATGCAAACAGTAGCTATTATTCTGCACATATTCGTATTTCCTTCCATTTTCAGTGAAACATTATAAGCCCCTGCCTTTTCGAAGAAGGGAATTGCGTGTAAACTGCTAAGACCATTTTAATCATGATATGAAGTTAAGCTATACGCCTCGTAAAGTGCGGAAATCGTTGCAGCTGAAAATTGTTGTCAATTAAGAGGCGCTGTGTGGTGTAATGATACAGTAGCAGAGACTAGGTAGTGAGCAGTTAGCGTGTATTGCACCTGCGCCTCACAGTTCACACTGTTTAGTGCTCTCTGCTAATTAATGGCCGTGGTATCCGTGTGTCGTGCTCACATCACACACACACACATGCCGTGAGTGTTCCTGCTTCACACCACTTCACATCTCGTATGCACCTTCATTGCTTTAACTACATACTGTACATGACATCCTTTGGCAATGACCGCTCACTTACTAGGATGAACTATCAATTCACCTTTGTACAGAATTAATATTTAATGAGGGTGGGTTTAGACCATGTGTCTTTGTGGTCTCGCCATATTACACTCGCATTATTCCCTGATATGTCTAATTACGCTTCATATGTACAAGTATATACTATACTCGTACTGTATAAAACACTTAAGATTCAGTTTGGGCATACTATTGATTTGGATAAAATAGAATGCCAAAATACAATCTCAAAGTGTTCCTCCTAATGAAACTGGTTATTTCAAAACCTTAACTAAACATTAAGCTTTACGTTAACTTAGGATGAAATTCATTTAAAGGAATCTCTGATGAAGAACCTTTACTGTTTGCAAGAGAATGGAAGATACACACTTATACACCTAAAGTTAGACATACCTACAGGACTCTTAAAAAGATAGTATTTACCTAAAACTTTCTATATCGTCTCCTTAACTCACTTAAGATGATATTCACAGTTTACTTATTACATAAGTAAAACTTTTAAACACGAAGCCTTTAAAGACACGTTATATTGTATACCAACTCTTATATTCATCATACCTTTGACTTTTCATGTAGATTGCAGTTAAGTATTTCCACTTTGTCGGTCACTACATTTAGACCGTGGCACGTCTACTCATCAGCCAGACAGGGCAAGTTGCCTCAGTGGTCATGTTGTTATATTCTTGTGAACTCCGGGGACCCTTCACTTAACATGTTAGCCGCAAGTTTGAGTGTCAGTTTGCCCTTTACTCCTCCTACTCCTCCTCATCCTCCCAGTTCACATAGAGTTATGCGTTGTTTTATTAAAACTGAATATCATTTGTTGGAGTATTTGTTAGATATTATTCACCAGATAAATAATTGAGGTTAAGGTTCTTTTCGTTGATATTTTCCACAAAAATCGCATACATTAGTGGTTTTGAGTCATGGGAACGTTGGTTAATACGGATTATGTGTCAAAGTGTAAGAGATATGCAGAAGATGTAGTAATATTAACTTTTAGTATTATTATAAACATGGCTTGATTCTCCTTTCTGAAACTAGATGTTCAATAATACTGATAAGGTGCAACAAATATTGCTTTCTCCAAGGGCCTCATAAACTGCCATCTTATGGACGTGATGTGTTATAGTTTGTTATAACTTAATTATTTTGCCTCTAATACAAGTTAGTTTTCTAGTCATTTAGATTAACCATTCAAGTCATTAATCAAAGCTCTTCCCCCAAGTTTTCTTCTTTTACTTTAGTGACTTTTTTTAATTTACTTTGTATCCGAAAGTTGTACCTATTTTTATTTATTTTTCCTCTTATCAGCTACTTGTGTGTCTAATGATCTCTAATTAATTAACCGACGCAAGAAGCACTGCTCAGTACTCAGATGTACGTAAGGGAATGGAGGTGGATGGGGGAGGGTGGTTGTCTGTGAGGGGAACAAGGTCTTGTGTCTGGGTTGTTGTTTGCAGTATGAAAGGTTCGTGCTTAATCGAGCTCAGATCGGCTTAGAAAAACAATCACACACACACACACACATGCACCTCAAGACTCCTTGTCTAGCCTCCAACCCTTTGTCAGACAAACCTCGTGTAGTGTTTTAGGTGAAGAATAACATTTGTGTCAAAAATAAAAATATTCCGTGGATCGTCCTTGTACTTTGGGCTCCCTGAGTTCCTAATAAATAAAAATGGCTTTAGTTTGTAATTTTGTTATGAAGTTATTCTAACATAATCTATCAAATCAATCTATCTACCAAACCTTGTACTTAGTATTTGAGGATAGGCTACTTGAAGCTTACTTTTAGATCCCGCTATCTACAAGTGTTGTCACTCACTGACAAAGGCAACAGCTATTCTACGAGTGGATATGTCTACTTAACTGTAGTTTTTAAACATAATTGAAGAAGTAAGTTGATGAAGGGCTATGTAACAAACATTTTTGAGATAATTAAATCAGACATTTGACGATTGGTTTAACACCCTTACAGCTAATAACTTAATTTAAGAACAAGAAAAACTACGATATAAACTAATGATCATGTCCAACTCAAAATACTGGATTGCCTCAAAAATGCTTACTCACTTTGAACTGATGTTTGCATGTGATATATTTAAAACGAATTAATCAAATAGCTTAAGAGCTCTGAATAAAAGCGTTGTGTTAACTTAAATCTGACGTTGCAAGGCACTTGTTGTTTTACTACCGTAGTAATCTACAAAGTTTAAAAATGTCCAAACTGACAACCATTATCAGCGATACAACTACCATGCGGGATAATACATAGCAGTGCGTAAAGGGGGTTTGAATGTTCTTTGAATGTTTAAGATCTTTGGCCTTGTGTTATATTCATTGGCGTAGATATAATATCGTATAGCAACGGGTTTGCTGCTATAAATTGATGTTGGTTTCATATAGCAATCTTATATTGAGTTTGAGAAATCACTTCACAAAGTGTGTTTACATGTTTCGGGACATCTTGTACTCATATTAACAAATAATTTGGGAGCCGCGTGCCTACTAACTAACGGTGTAGTGTTAAACAACGAACGTTTTTTAGAAAGTTTGTGTTGAAAAATGTCCAGTGGTGAAGGGAGGGGAAGGGGTGGCGGATGAAAGCTGACAGGAGAAATCCACGAGACGCTGTAGATTGCAGTAATTTATTTAGTCTTCAATCTGACAATCAATAAAGTGAGCGTTGTAATGTTGGCCATGTTTGTTCCGTTCCAGCCACAGACAAATGTGCCACAGGTTTACCTCGTGCTTGTATACATAACATATCAGTTTACCTCTGCTGGTATTGTCACAACACTGCACTCTACACAGACTCACATCTATAGCTAAGAAACTTCAAACGACTTACCAAGCAACTTCCAGGGACTAAAGCTAGGTTCTTTCGATCATTTAGGTTAAACTAGGTACTGAAAAAGATTAACCACTCAGAAGTTTACTTGATATTAAATTAAATAGGTCGAATAAAGTAGCATGAACTTAACACGCCATAGATACATTCAAAAGTACTGAGAACGGAGCCTACCCAACAAGTTATAGATACAATTTGAAAACTCTAGGAAATCATAACGGTGTCTTATATCAGTATTAAGTTATATATCAGAGTATAAAATTCCAACAAACCACAAAGTACAAAGCGTGGATTTTAAAATAAAGAAACATTTCTTCAACAAAATTTCCAAGAGATACCTGATAGTTGCAAGCTAAATCTAATACGAAATAGAGTAGTTGAACCTTAGTATTGAAATAATTTATAATTTGGTCAAATAAAACACAAAAGCCAACGCTTTTAAAACTTTGTGTTGCCCGTAGATACTAGTTTTGCTAGCGAAAGGCCTCGTAAGTTAATTTTTAAAGTATTGGCTTCTTTTTTTTACTTTACCAAACTAAAGAAGTTATTTATCCCAGTTTAGGACCTCTACAGTACTATAAATACCTCATTGCCTGTAGGTCCAAAAGATGTGTTGAAACTTTCACACGATGCATTTCGGGCATAAGTTGCCCATTCTCAAGTTCCTTTCTTCTTTAGTGATAAGAAGAAAGGAAGAAGACACTTGAGAATGGGCAACTTATGCCCGAAATGCATCGTGTGAAAGTTTCAACACATCTTTAGGACCTACGGGCAATGAGGTATTTACCAAATTATTATTATTAACTAAAAACTAAATGTTATTTTGTTCATCAAGAAAGAAAGTTTTACTTTACTTAAAAACTTCCTCGCATTTTGTAAATTTAAACACGTGGGCTGAAGACTACTTACGTCACAAGAAATAGCTAATTGCACATAAATGTTAGGAAATAAAATTCCGCAACCCAATCCTTTGTTAGATCGAATGTTATCTTTACTCCATATTATGTTAAGTAATATTGCTGTGTGCCCTTCTGCTAAAACACGCCGACTTTTTACCCAAAAAACTTATAGAAACGATTTACCTTTGTAATACAAAAACACCATAGAATTGTTTACAATACAAATATAGATAGCACACAATAAAGTTATCGAACTCTTTGGCCTTCCGCAAACAGTACTAGAACTTACACCGGTGTTAAAGTTGTGTTGAAAATTATTTTATTTTATGACCAAAACATTAATTTGTAACATGTTTAAATAACGAAATAAACCTATTTGGTTTACAACTAGTTATGGCCTTTTACCTATTTGATTGTGGAATATGATTGTGTACCAATGATTGTGGAATACTCGTATACCAAGGTTCAAGACGGTATGGGGAAAGTTGTCGATTGGGTTGGAACTGCCGGTGGACTTGACGGGGTGGCTGAAAAGTTGCGCGCACAATCCAAAGGTAAAACAGCGCCTGCAGATGTGGGCATTGTTTAAGACCGGCGAAACAAATACTTTTCGATCTTCATAATGACGATTTCTTTCATTATTCCGTACATAGGGGTTGCTTTCTGAAGAGCGCTCTTAGAAAGAAGAAGAAGAAGGGGGAGACTTTCACTTCAGCAGAAAATTTGTTCGCGCAGTGAAGGTCGCTATGGTGGGCAGTGGCACACTCCCCTCTCCCCCCGCGCCGGCCCCGCAGCTCCCCCACCCCGCCCGCAGTGTACCGACCCCCTGTGCTAGAGGGTCCGTGCTCTACACGCTTTTTGCCGGTCTACCGTCCCGTACTCAGTAGTTGTCGTGCTAGCAAAAACAATAGACGGCGATGCGCCTCTCGAGAAATGTGTCCCGAGTCGAACCCTAGTGCTTTCGTACACCACAACCACAGTCACAGTATTTTATACAAACACGTCACTCCATGTGAAGGTATGTCTGTGTCCGCTTGTTCAGTATCTATGTTGTCCAGTGTGTTGTGACTCGGTCTGTTATCAGTTATCAGTCGTGTTGTTATCAGGTCGTGTGTTAACGTAACGTGAGTGTGGGTGGTGCGCAGGGAGGATATCAGCATTGTTGTCACATCACATGTGTGCTTGCGCGCGCGCCGATTTCTTCGCCCTCTTCAACTTCTTCTCCCTCGGAGAAAAAAGCCTTTTGTCTAATCGGATTCATTAACGGAGCTCGGAGAATTATGCGTTCATTGCCGGCAGCCATATTTTTAAGTCTTGTGTCTTGAGCAGGCAGTCTCGGGAGAACACACGGCCGAGTGAGATGTGAGCGCTGCATCCCTTCACCACTGATAACACACCTCTCACTGATAACAGTCGCGTCACTCTCTACAGTAAGTTCTCTCTATTCAATCATACTCAAAATAGTGTAAATATATAAAAGTTTAAAAAAATTAATGTTTGCAAATACATAGATTACTAATATCTAAATTATTGTATGTTGTTCATGTAGGGATCTTTTGTTCCTATTTTACAATATAGAACTTATTATATCAAACTACTAGTTTTTGAAAACGGGTTTATTTAAAAGACTAATAAAATAATACAAAGTACGAAGCCGTTCGTACTAGTTATTAGAAGATCACTGTAATGTCGGGAAATAGAGTTTTATAGTTAAAATGTATTCAGATACATTAAATAAAGCAAATCGTTTTAACTGGAATAATGTCAATTTATATCGTAGTGTAGTCCGAATAAAACTTACATTCATTAAGCTAATGTGTCCTTGTCCGGCAAGCTTTTAATGTTCTATAAGATATTTTAAGACTATTATGTCTTTAGAGTATCTTTTCAAGTCGAAATCTAATCACTATGTTTACGAGAGGCTACACTATA
Organism: Matsumurasca onukii; assembly: GCA_018831715.1. NCBI lineage: Eukaryota > Metazoa > Arthropoda > Insecta > Hemiptera > Cicadellidae > Matsumurasca > Matsumurasca onukii. The sequence goes on along the minus strand of CM032060.1, from coordinate 32,981,387 downwards.
CAGTACACAAACTCATTTCTATAACCCTTCATATATACTCGAGAACCAGTTACTTAAACGTTTGATTCGATATCTAATGTAGTTGTAGATCGAGTAAGAAGTTGTTTAGTAAATAAGTTCTTCGTGAACATTAAGCTTTAGTATAACTTACAACCATCGGAAATTTCGGATATTTCTATACGTCAGAAATATTTTGTACGATTCTTACTGCTTTCTTATTCTTAATATAAAGATAAGGTATTGAGAGGAGGTTAATGAGAACTTACAGCAAAACTAACAAATATTGGTATAAAACTAACTTTAAAACGTGATTTAAACATAAGATAACACAACAACCACATTATGTCTAGCAATAGAAGAAAGTGCGTAGATTAAGTTTTAGTTAAAGTTATGGTTCTCTGCCATTACGCGTTCTTTTCGACCTTAAACCATAACACAATTCCTATTTGAACGTAATATAGTACGTGTTAAGAAAATCTTTAAATTGGTACATTTAACATTGAAACCGTTGTCAAATAAAAGCGGGTACATTTCTTTTTGTTTCTAAGCGATAGTGAAATACATACAGAGTTTATGATTAATGTCTTGATAACATTCCCTTGCTTTATATATAACTGTACAAATTAGTGAAACATTCTGTAATACATATACATAAATAAGGCCGATTAGTTTAAAAGTATTAGATAAACCCTAAGTTTAAACTGTTTAAACTTTTATTATCGATAGGCTCTAATACAAGTACGCGTGTTCTGCAGTATCGTAGACATAAACATCAGTAATCCATGTTTAGTATTTCAAAACTAAAACAAAGAACTGCTTAACAATTTGTTCGAAAAAAACTAGAGAAACAGCTGTTTTACTGACGTTGAAGACACTAGTTAAATTTAGACAAGTGTTTAATGTAGAAGTATTTCTGCCAACTTGTATACATTAATTAACAATTTAAATGTATGTTGTCCTATTTAATCTTGAATAATTAGGTAATGTTCAGTTTACTTTGAATGATTGGCTAAACTAAAGGTCTAACCTTATGTTTCTATTGTTTTAGTTACTTATATTAAAATTTGAAATATACGTTTCGTGCGTACCGCCATTCACATTTCTATAGTTGAATATTTTGTATACAGAAAGTCATTTCTAGATATTCTTGGGATATTTCTAGAATAATATTCCACAGTGTCGTAAAGAAGGTTTATAGTAATTATATTATGTTGTTTTACTAAAAACAAATAATTGACAGCGTGTGGATATTTACTAAAGAAAAAGAGTGAATAGAACCGGATAGAAGTCTCTCTGTTTCAGGACAAATAACGTAAATGCTCTCAAAACCAAAGTAAAAAGTCTGTTTTTAAGTTTATTTAAGGCGGCTTTGATAAAATATAAAGCTTCTATTTACATACACTATTAAATACAGTATAAACATGTATAGTAATTCGCATACTCGTTTGTTATCCATCATAAATATTAAATGTTTTCTATCTATATTCGTTGATTGTTATTAAAAACACTTGGCTTGAACTAATAATATAAAAATGTACTTTAACTATATATACGTGAATAGCTTCGTCTAATAATATAGTAGGTGACAGTTAATCAAGTGAACTTTAAAACGCGACATCACACGATTTGAATGATCCAAGAGTTGAAAGGAGAGTGTGATGTGGAGTTGTGATGTCTTGGTTGAATCTGTGAGCCCATCAGCTGATTAATTACAAAGACGTGTGTGTGAGTGTGCGTGTGTGAGTGAAGGGGCGATACGCTGTCTTGAACTCACCCTTGTACACAACCCCTTGCTCATATGCATATCTTACTTGCCACTGGCCTCCAATAATCCCCTCGGCGCAACCTTACACAGGACCCCTCCACACACAAAACTTCACTTCTTAAACACTTGCGTCTGCCTTAGTTTCAATTCAAATGCAGTTGTGAAACACAGTTCACTGTAAATGAATACGTTTGTAGAATAATGGTTAGACCAAACCTAACAATAGTTGCTTGGGGTTCAACTATTTAATAATAAAAAACAATCACATCTTCGGACATAGGGCAGCAGCAGTTAAATAGTCAAAGTCTCTATACCAGTAGACGCATGAGTCAGGACTCTTAAAATATATGTATTTAAAGAGTCATGTTTAATAAATAAAATTCTGAAGCCTAGAGCTTGAAGTCAACTTAAATTTCTATTTCAAAACATAGCCTAAACATGTAGTTTTTTTAACACTACTTCTATAAACCCTACTATCTAACTTTTCTAAATTACTTATACTATTTTAAACAGCAACAGAGTGGTTCTACATAAGTGGTTCAAGTAGGTGTAAGAGCAATACGTTTACTTATTCGTCTTACAGTTTTATTACGTCTTACAACAATTCTTTAATAACGTCTTACAATTCTGAATACGCTCTTAATGTGAGAATTAAGTACACTTTTTCAATACAAACACATCAACAAATGTTTCTTTACTTTCCAGGTACATATAGAAAGTAACAAAGGGAGTAAGAATAATTAATTAAATATGAAATAGTTTGCTTGCAAAACGTATGGGAATTTCAAAGAAAATTGTAATAAAACTATTATCCATATCCATTATCAATAAACAGAACTTGCAGTGTAAAATGAGAGTTGAGGGAAAAACTATTATTGATTTTTTATTTTATTCTAAAACTCATTATTACTTCATTTTTATAACAGTGTTATAGTTATCGGTTTACACAATATTTGTGAACCACCACACTTTGTATCTTTCATTTGGTTTTGTTCTTGCAAAAAGTAACTAAGATAACCCTTATATTGTTTGAATATTGTATATCTAAATATAAATCTTGAATTTAAAGGCGCTGCGTAACTTTACATCTCAACTACCACCTGGAATTAGCTTTCAGTCTGCAAAGTTACTATGCGTTTGATATAGTATGGTTAGCTTATTTCAATATGGGCAGTTTTTCAGTGAACAGTGACCGGTTTACAGGCTCAATCTTTCTTAAGCAATAGGTTTAGTTTTTCTTCAGTTCGCCCGGGCCTTGTAAGTTCAAACTTCAGCTTTATCAAAAGATTTACTTTAGAACATTGTGAAATATACTGTTATATTTTAGAGTTAGCGTTCAAAAGATTGAAAATTGCTCACAAAGACGATGGGACAGTTTCGCAATAATCTTTCAGGTTCTTAAGCTCTTTCATCGTCAATAACGAACTACAGTACAAACAAACTGTTAAGATATTTTTACAGCTCTTGAGTTCGGTAAACACTAGCTTTGTTTTAAACTTCATAATTATTTCGACAAGAAATTATCTATAACCAAAGGGCGCAGAGCTAATTAAAATCATCTGTTACTTTTAAACCCTCCTAAACATTAAAGCGCACAGAATACTGGTAGAGAATTATAATCTTAATCATATTTTAAGAAAGGGTTTTACATCATGAATGAAGGTTTAAAGCATTATATAATATTTACTTAAACGTCTACTTTACAGTTTAACAAACAAATTATAGGCCTACCAAGTTTAATCATATTAAATAAATGTTCACACATGATTACACAGTAATATATTTTACTCAAAGATTAATTTACTATTTCTGAATAAGGAGTTTTAGGGACATAAGAATGCAACAATATATTGTAGTGATTGTTGCAGTGAAACTGTACGCAAGCACTGCAGTAAGTGAGTAAGTGGTGAACATGAATGCGATATGAGGAAGAGGGGGAGAGAACATCACGTACAACTCACGGTTATCGACTTAAATCTCGTCAAAAGGATTTGCGTCAATTGTACTTCCACCAATAATCAAGCTATCAGCGACTCTGGCAGCGGATTCCCTTCTCACCACCCTGTACTCTGTCTGTGGGCCTACTGCACTGTGCGGATTGAGTTCTTGTCAGTGAGAGAGTCATTATACGTCGGAGCATTTGATTGAAGGATTTCGCAAGGATTTATTACGCCTTACGACATTTTGGATTTGATTGAATGGTGGTGTGGGGTATATAAAGTTGGGTTTATTTAAAGGATTCTTCAGTTTTCGACGAAGGGTTTGAAACCAAAACTTATGAATTTGTATACGTATTACAACGAATTTATATGACATACTAAAACTACATGCGATTCATAAACTATTTTGCGTTTCAATAGTACGAGATTTACATAAACATTTACCTAGTATTTTTATAATAATGTATATACTTTTAAGTAAGGGTAAAGTTTGCCAGGAGTCACGATAGCGCTTGTGGCTACGTATTAGTTATATTTTATTATTATGATATTTTACCACCACTGATGTGTTAAATATTTGAAAAGTAGTTCCAACCCAAGCCCCTCCGTTGGGATTTAAATAGAACGGCTCCCTTATGAGTACGGCTACTTTTGGGCCCCGAAAACAAACATTATTAACATTTCTCACGCTTGAAAACTAGAATTATGTTGTACTAGCAATACCTCATGACAAAACTACTTTTGTCATTTCTTCTGCGTGGTAGAAACAAACCAGTAACCTATACCAGGAATGTGGATGGTTGATAGTCCTCTCCTCTGCTGTCCAGTTTGACGGAATGAACTGTTAGCTACTTCGATTTGGTCTTTTCTTTATTTAGTCTTCTTGGTTCTTCAACTCCTTTGCGCTGTCGTACAGGGATGTGACGTGGCTTTACGGTGTGTTTTCACCATGATCTGGAAACACTCTATAGGTATAGAAAAGTATTATTCTTATTGTCTATTCTCTAATGTCTACGGTCGGCATTCAGTCTATATGTACTAGATTACTTTGGCCAAATCTATGTATAATGGTTATCTTTATATTTACCTTGCACTCACTGTGGTCGCAAAGTGGTCTTTTGTTTCCAATTCGTACGGTATATCCTTCGTATTTTGTATATCCTTAAGTTATCTTGGTATTGAATCCAAGGAATTAATTCCCGTTTTTATTTTCGTTAATCCGTTTTGATTGTCCCTTCAGTGAAAAATAAAAAGGGTTTTTTATTAGTCCGTTCACTAATAAAAAATGTAATTGAAAAAGTTGTTGGATGGTATAGATTTTGTGGCGCAATTGGCAGTGCCTAATCTGTTGAAAATGGTAAATACGGGCCTAATAATGAGTAAAGTACAATAATTATAGCTTATTAGTTCAAAAATAGTACTATATAGAGTATTTAGCTAGTTTAAAAAATATATATATTTTAATTTTTTAAATAAATGAAATGAATGTTGTTGCGTATGAACTGTGGACGGCGGCCGGCAAGGGTAGATTAGCAGAGCACTGAGCAAGGTAGGCGAGAGAGGCGTGCAGGGTTCGCGTGATCCGGACCCGTGCGTGACAGTGTGTGTGTAGTTGTACCCAGCCCGCTACTGTTGTATACTCTACTCTAGTCTACTCTCCGCTCGGTAATTTGCGAATAAAAACAAATGAGCCATTTAAATGTCAAACACAAGCATGCGAAGACGGCCTCCATAAACATGTAACGACAGGGCGACCCGCCGCTCCGCATAACTCATCCCTCCTCGCTATAGTGATGCCGGTGAAACTTGGCCACCCTTCGTTCAACTGTTCAAGTACTTCTATTTGTTTATAAATGTAAGAAAAACTAAAATGCATAGTACCCTGATTGATTTCAATAAAAATATGTCACATATGTACGTAGTTACTAAATACAAATTTTAATTTGAAATTCAAAAAATGTATATTTTAAATATGTGCCAAACTAATTTCTTCACAAAAAATATGTCTCTAGCACAAAACAAACACATCTTTGTAGTGTCGGGCAAAGTTTTCAAGCCCAGTCACCACTTATAAATAGTAAATTTTCGGTTTTATTATCGGATTTTAATACAAAAATACTATAAGACTATGTTTAGTAAGAAGTAGCAATAGTAAAAGTGATGTCGATGTTACTCGTGAGAGTGAGATGTGAGTGATGAATGAAACACATCAGATGATGAGCTGTGAGACTGCCGAGTCCGCGGAGACAGAAGCACCTCGGGGATGTGCACTCTCCTCACCTCACGTTCATTAATGCCGATCATGTTTAATTCTTTGCCAACTGTTTAGGGATATAACATTTCTCTACTTATATTTTTAATCTACATTACAAAGCTAGCCCATGGAGCTGATACAGTTATACGTAAAACCCGTAAGTAAACGCTTTCACGCTTTGATTCCCCGATAGTTTTCTTTCACGAATATAATCATTAAGTGTTAACGTTTACTATAGCAAATTTTAAACGTATTTATATTGTAATGTTTGTTCACACAATATAGGGTTTGAATACATCTGTAGATCAGTTATCCACGGAGTAATATTTTTTTAATGTACAGACAAAATACATATTATTAATAACAGGCCACCCTAGGGGTTTGAGAAATTTTGTCGTAATTTTGTATTTTTTTGTTATTTCAGTAAATCAAAATTCATCATTACTTCAATTATTAAAATCCATAATGTAAACTGTATTAAATATAAATTAATTTTAACGAACAATTTAGGATGGAAGTCAATAATAAAACTTTGGTCCTCCCTAATACTCCCATGGAACTAAAAGCACTAGCTTATAAAGTAAACATTTACAAGCATAAATAAACATGGTTTTTCATTTCTTTGATAGTGTTTCGCAAAGTATGGAGGCAAGAAGCATCACGATGTTATATAGTTACCAAAAGAAAAAATATTGAATGTGACAATTATAAATTTAAAATACCAAACTGTCTAATAGTAAAGATTTGTTTAATCCTGAGGCCTTTCAAATGCGTGGCATTCATCATCAGAGACTCTCAGCAACTGAAGGAAACAATGATTTTAAAATTAATTAACACATGTTATGAACTATAAAATGATTAAAATTAAATAAAATAATAATATTAGTTGTTGTTGGTCCTGATACTATATGAGAAACGGGGAATTTTGAAACGCTCCAGGCTCGTTGTTCACTAAATAATTTTGATTCTTCTTCATGAACAATGATTCGTATGCATCTAATAATTTTGGATTTTGAACTTCTTTTAGTAGATTAATTTTGAAAAATGATGTCCTGATTCTAAAGAGTGTTTTGCAATGGCGGATTTATCTTCTTTGTTATATTTAAAATTGTATGTGTGTTCTTTAATCACTTTAATTTTCTGTTGGTTTGTCCGATGTATTTGCAGTCGCAGTTATTACATAGTATTTCATATATTCCTGATTTGTCTTCATTTTTAATTTTGTCTTTAGGGTTGCCAAATATAGATTTTAAATTATTTTTATTGGAAAAGATAAATTAATGTTAGAATGTTTTGAAACTTTTCTTATTTCTTCCGATAAAGGACCGTAGTTACAGCTTTTCCGTGTATTTTTGGGGTCATAATTGTTTTGAAAATGTGACAATTGTTTACATGACGATAATACATAGCCAATCCCTTTCACGCAATCACACAGACAACAACTTATACATCCACACGTACTCGTGCTACTACATGGGATGAGGTGCACTGGTGAGTTTTTCCAATTGTGCTTGTCTTTACGCCAAAAGCTCGTGATCACTTCACGTTTAATCCAAGAATTTTGTTAGTACTATCTAACAATGGTTCACTCTAAAAACGTTGTAGTTTTGCTTCGTTGTTATTGCTAGTAACGAGACTTGATAAGTGCATGTGTTATCGACATTGTCAAAGTGTTTCTGAAGACGAGGAAGAAGATAAATTCATCAATTTTGAATTGTTGGCAATTTTTTGTAAGTAAACTCTTTTATTTTTTTGTAGAAGTGTTAGGCTGACGAATCAAAACTATTGATGGTTTCGAGGGCAGTTACACACCTCCTTGCCACTTCGTAAGCAATAAACTAGTAAGAATATCTTCAACAAAACTTTTGTAGTTAAAAAGGTCGAAGTTTTTATATTTAGGGATTGATGAGCTACAATTTATTAACTAACGTTAAAAGTAACTATCATGCACTTTTTAATTGTATTTTGTAATAGAACAAAATAATGTCTTGTATGTTTTAAACCATCAAACAGTTTTCTGGCTACTGTTGGTGCTAGTTGTAAATAATAATTATTTAATCAGGTATTTCCCAAAAATGCTTCTGACTCTCAACTGATTTCAAATCTGTAAAGCCATGCTGGATGTGCAGAAGCCTAATTGATTATCTCTCAACTCTCAAGTAGGTCTTGTTGTATGGATGGTGGAGTTGTGCGACGGCTACCACAGTACAGAAGACACGTATCTCCGCATTGACAATGCGACCCAGATTAGCCGCTCTCGCACTCGGCTTAATTCCGAGTCAGTTAAAATTAAGCCGCCACCGCCGCAGCTAGCTGCCCTCCCTCCCCTACCATCCGCACCTTGGTCTTATGCGTAGTTAGGCTTAACGTACATCTTGGATCTCATCGCAATCCTACCTTCGGTATATTCTCTGTAATAATAACGCGTGAATTTATACGATGTTCATTGCAAAATGTGTGATAGTTTTGTTTTAATGTTGTCCAAAGAAAGGAAAGTCAATTGTTTCGAAGACTATAGTTGCTGGATATTATAATAGGTAAACTGTACTTAATCTATATAAAAAAGTGCCCAAAAGTTTTGATCCCAATTTATTTTGCAAATAAAACAGAACAAACAATATAATTATAATGTATTAAGCTGAGCGATTATTCAGTAAAACGAGATTTTTAATGGTATTATTTTAATTGCCAACCTGTACTGCTTTGTTATAACTTTGCTCTAAAAACAGATTATTTCAACACTGAATCGCTAAAGTTCCACTTTTTCCCAAGGAAATAAAGGTGTTTTACGATCGTTTAGGTTTTAGAAAGAAAAAGAATCATTTCGGTCATATTTTGCTGCACTTGAGCCTGTATCAAAAAGGTTCACTTTGGAGTTTAGACCTAGTGATGAGATATGCCTACAATTAACTCAACGTTGGCTTTTAAACTAAAATGTACTTTTTCCCTTGTTAAAGCATGGTTTGGTATATCGTCTTGCTACCATGTTATACAGCAACTAGAACTTGCAAAACGTAAGTCAATTAATCCATAGATGCAATATTAGTAGCTGACGAGCCTTAATTGATGCTATGGGTAAACGTAACTATTGCAGAATGCCTAATCAGTTTTGAGCTTGCTGTTGGTTGAAAAATGGCATTGAGAAATAAGTCTAAAAGTGCAGATAGTTCATACGAACTGAAGTTACTGTAACATTGCTTTGTTTGTCTGAATTAAAATAGTAGCATAATCTGGCATATTGTGTGTGTATGCAGGCAAAGGGATGAGTTTCGCGCAGGAAGTCTTTGTAACTAACTCAAGTATAGACATTTTAATGATCCTCCACAGTCGACTTCTGGGATGTATTGTATTTACGTTTGGTTAAAGAAAAGTTATTCGTTCTTTTTATTCAAATGCCCAAAGTGTTTGTATTGTGTTAAAACAGATGTTATCTATACAAAAAGGCTCAAGAAATAAAATGTACGAACCAAGAAAATAATATAAAACAGTTTCCTAAAGCTATGATAGTTTATTGAAAAAATAATTATTCGAAAGTATGTGGTTGTGTTGTTTTTACTAACCTCACTACCGGTTTCAAGTTTTAGCCCAAAATCTTAGGTATTTACCTGAACAGAGTGCGGTAAACCGGTATTGAAGGGCACTAAGAGAACTTCCAAGGGTAAACTTGTATTTTGTTCCGTACAATTAAATAACTAAGGACATGATGAGTGAATGCTTAACAATTTACGCAGATAATATAAAACGGTGTCATTTTACTCGCAAGCGTGAGACACTAATTTACATGCGCTCATCCAAGAAATATTTCATTTATTAATATTCGACATTATTTGATAATAATAATTTGACCTATTTGAATACATAAAGGGTTTCTCCAGCCCTGGAGGTATCATTTACCAGTACAACGCACCAGTAGTGGAATACGATTGCTTCTCTTTATATTTATTGTTTGCGATCTGAGTTCCCCTCGGGAAACTCTCAATATGCAGGCCACACCATCGTTTATAAACGACCCAGACAACGCTACTCCACACGGCTGTCAGTCTACACTTTTAACACAACATTTATATTCTTGGCTCCGATTGCATCGTCACACATTTTATTCAGGCTATAACAAATACAATAACAGAGCTTCGGTTCTAAAAAGTTATTTATTTTCCCGATGTTATGAGTCGATAGTGAACTACTGTTTCTAAACTTGTGTTTTTGCGTTAAAACTTAACGCACTTTCTGGATTAAAATGCTATTTATAGATAACGTTTTACATTACATTGATTTTTATAATTCAACGGACTTATTTTAAACAAATACTGATATTTTCTGTCATCACAATTCAAAATACACGGTCTTTTTTTAAAATAACTCATATTATTTCTGGTTTCTTTCTGATTTTAACTGCGTTGGGAAAGTTTAATTTTGTATAATGTATATCCCAGGCCTTAACAATAACAGTGTTAATATAATTTGTTATTTAACAGCTCAGATTTTTGCGATTTACTGGATCTTAAAATCTAAAAACTAAAATAATAATCGCTAGAAAAATTTAACTTTTGAAATAACAATAAATGTTTGTTTACTTTTAAGCATAAAAAATTAAATTTGAAATTGGTCTTTCTCATATTTAAATGAGTTATATTGTATATAATAATATTGTATATACAGTATATACATAAGTTGTATACATATAATATTAACATAATATATAACACAGTTCTTTATTTTTCTTTTAATATAGTATATAATATTTTACAGAGCTTGTGAAAGCTAACATGAAGCTTTTTTAACATGAAAACCAAACTAATTGTTAGTACGCATAAACTTTATAGAGTTCTTCGCTTCAGATTTAAACATCATACAATCATGTCCTTTACAGTTCTAGATGCAGTCCAATCCTTAATAGTGTATCCTGAATAATTTTATTTCGGGTGACTTGAATGACTGCTGATATATGCTGTGAAACCGGTAAATGATCAGTACAAAATATGTTCTACCTAACACTTCCAGAATATAAACATTAGTAGTGAATAGCTTTCAACCCAAGAACTCTCACATTCCTTGAAACCCTATTTTATTTGAGAGTCTGGCTTCATGGCATGATTCAATGTTCTCACGGACTTAATTTAAACAAACACTGATATTTTCTGCCATCACAATTCAAAATACACAGTCTTTTTACAAATAACTCATATTCTTTTGATTTCTTTCTGATTTTAACTGATCTGAGTAAAGTTTAATTTTTACAATGTATATCCCAGGCCTTGAACATATACGTTATGGAACTTTAACTTAATTCTTAAATTGGTTGGCAGCTTTGGTGACTGTAGGTAGGTGTGACAGCTAGGTGCCGTGGCAAGAGAAAAACATATTTTAGAAGAATAATATTTTTAATCCATTCCAATATCCAATACCAGCTGTTCCATTTAAAAACTATGTAATTGGTTGCTATTAATGTAAGTAATATTTAATTGTGAAACATGTCCAGTCATTTCAATGTACTGCGCATTATCTATGTATCGATAAAGCTTCGTTCTTTTTATATACATACCTACTGAGATCGAACAAACAAACCTTAGCGTACTAGATTTCCATTTGAGTTGATATTCTGTATTCAATGTATTGACATTTCAAATATTTAAATACGGAATTCAGATTACAGTTAAAGTCTGCCACTCGTAGTATTCTAAGTTGACAAACTAGTTTTAAAACGGAAGTAGTACCGCTTAACCTTTTAAATTGTTATTCATATAATATGCATATTGTTCTATATATAATATGTAGCGATATGTTCTAGTAAATACTAAACAGTCGTGAAATTGAATTGTCGCTTTTGTTGAACGATATTTTTATGTTTATAAGTTAGGTTTATATATTACGTAGCCATCAATTTCATTTCATGTCTGCTTACTTTAGCTATGCATAGAACCCCATATACTTGTGTTCCCCATATACATATCTCTACTTAGTGTAATCATAATTTAAAATATCAGCTGTGTACTACGGGCCGTTTCCTGGTATAACTATATACGTAGTTATTGCTTAACCTCGTTCACCGTATCGCTTGCACGTTAACAATATTAGACATATGGATACCAAACATTTTGTCTTAGACCTGGCAAAGAACGTAAGTAGAATGGCTTGTCTCTGGAGAAGGCAGAATGTCATAAGAAGTGATCGATTAAGCAGATTTCAGCATCAAGCAGCAATAACACAGTAACCAGGTTCTGAAGTTGCGCGCCCCGCCGCTAGCCCGCGCCACTGTCCTAACTCATTTAGCTGCAGTCAGCTGGCAGCACTGTCTCTCAACTCTCAAATGCTACATTTAACTTTTAAGTCGTGAATAGTCTTGTTAAGAATAAAATATGTTTAAATAAATTGCTCGGTAATTACTACTTACCGATTACTATTAATTATTACTTAGTTTAAACATTTCGAATCAAAATACCCTGGGTTTTTTCTTTCTCAAGACCTTTCGTACGAATGATTTAATGGTTTGTATTAAAGGTATATACTCGTACTACTAACCAATGTTGATGTGGGAGGAATAAATTAATAACGCTCTTTAAACATAGTACGGAAAAAGGTATAGGGTAAGTAAAGGGTAGTAAATTTGGAAATCAGGTCCGGGGCATACCATCATAGACAGTAATGAGAGATTGTGTAGCTCATAAATTGGGTTTAAAATATCTTTTTATGAAATTTAATGACATTTCCTTTCCCCAAACTTCAACTATAATTCAGCTCACAACTCCTTCTTCGTTTCGTATGCATTCGCCGTTAGTCTAAAAGACTAAAATAGTACTTCATTGAGGAGAAAAAATGACAAAATCATTACCGACCGTTACTAATAACTCGTATACTATAATATGTTCACTATTCTACTTTTTCATTATGATTTGATAGTTTAAACGATTTTAGAAAAACATCCACAAAATGTGGGTAGTAGTTGGTCTATGAGGAATAATTAGAATTAGAGAAGAATTTTGTTGATAGGCTACTTTGCACCTTCGCGACCAGAACCTATTTCTTCTCTTTCAACACCGTTTTATACATTTTAGTTTACTTTTGTTTATTCAATTGACTGTTAACTGTTGGGATAGTTGAATGCCGGGGTGTCTCATTAGGTGTCATGTGGAAGGTGGGTTCTTGCCATAAGGTCCGGCCCCCTATGGCACACATGCCCCCCGCCCCACATGTGTACATGTATGTGCTGACGCCACTGAGTGACTGCTGACGCTCGAGTCAGCGCAGCCCCCCGCCAGGGCGGAGTCAGCCCACCCTCACGGTCCACCCCCTACACCAACACTCCCGACACGTTTGTTTTTGCCTAATTGGTTAACACTTGCTCTGTTTTATGATATTTTTCGTATTTATGTGTGTTTGCCCGATGGGCTGAATAGCTCGTAATACCTGCACGACTCTGCAAAAGAAATGTTTTCATCAGTTGGCCAAATATCAAACTTCATCTTTGTATGCCAAGTTGGCTTTTTGTGGGAATTGTGTGCTGGATACGAAAACAGAGTAATTAGGAGGGTTCTAAGTAAAATGTTGTAAATAGCTTTACACGCAATTTGTTTTACAACGTTCAGACGTGTTTAATATTAATTCATTTTAATAATGTAAAATATATCAACCTCTCAGAGTGAATTGGCTTTACTGCGTCCCTGCTTAACTCATAACTCGTATAAGTGGTTAATTTAACCTTCATTTAACTCCTTCGTGCAGCAAATATTCTTAAAACTGCGCACCTCATATTCACAGAACAGCTTAAATAGTAGGCCTACTGAGTACATCATGAATTGCCCAAACTCGCATGGTGCAACATCAACTGAAATCACTAACTGGAAATGTATGATTAGTTTGATGATTGTAAATTCCATCACTGTAGAATCCAAACAATGGGGGCGAAATAGATAAACTGTAAGAAAGGTTTAACTCAGTTATTTTACGTCAACGCTTATTTTGGTATTTCACAATTATGGGATTTACAAACACAAAACTAATGTAATTTGAGTAGGAAACGTTTGGTCTTTAATGACAAATCAAATTACTCAAGGTTTTTAGAACGGTCGCTGAAGAAAAAAGCCATAAATGGTGAATAAAAAGGTGAGATCTTGTGTCATTGTCTTTCACGCTTAGTCAAACTGCTTTAGTTATTGTATGTAGAATTCAGTTAATACAGCAGCAATACTAATTGTTTGATTAATCTCTATATTATGTAGGTGAGTCTAATTCTTTAGCTTCAAATTACTGTACAATAAATGTATTGATCAATTTAAGATTGTTACAATTCATTATTTTATTCGAATTGTAACAGCTTGCAGGTTTGCAACTATACAAATATAATATGTAAATGAAACCTACGCAAAAAAAACAAAGCTTAGCTTCGTTCAGAAATTTGAAAAGGAATCTAATTTTAGGAAGTTAAATTTAAAACTTTCGCCGTAGTTTTATGCACTATTAAAAACGCTAAATGGTCTTTATTTGTTTGAGGTAGAGTTACAACCAAATACTAAAACGCGACTCACAAATCCAGTATACTAGTTAGTTAGGACAAACTAATCTATTTGTTGGTTTTATGGAATAATGCATCACAATTAAACTGAAAGTTTGATTTATACCTTAAAATACTTAAATATTTGGTTTACAAAATAAAAACCCATAATACAATTCAGTATATTCAACCCTTTCCTAAAGTCATTGAGCACAAAGTATTTAACAATCAAAATACAATCATGTTTTGCCACTTTTAAATTACGGAAACCAGTTTAATTGTAAGCAGGCTAGACGATTAAAAACGACAATACATCTGGTTTAAAGAAAATACTGGATAAATGAACAGATGAAGCAACTAACTAAATACACATTAAAGTTTAAGTTAATTTTGAACGTTTTGATAAGAGTAACACTTTAGATTTAAGCAGAGCGTATTTGTAACTATTATATTAGTTTGACATTAACGAATTAACATAAGTAAAATCAATGTATTTACGCATGTAAAATCAATGTATTTGGACCAGTACAAGCAAGGTGTATGCAAAACAAAGCACTTACATAGAAGAATGGAACTATCAGTCGAGGAAGTATCAGTGCAGCACGTGCACATATATCTTGAGTCTGATCTAATACGAGCTTTGACATTTAACGATAAAACAAACTTTGGTCTTGTTAAAAATAAACAAACTCTTTTATCAATGGGACACCTAGAAATTTTATCATTATGTTATCAATATTGAATTTTTGGTCAAAATTAACCCATCGCTTTGTTTTTTCTCATAATTTTAATCATCCGTCTTGTATTTAAAAATTATACATTTTGGGCTAAAGCAAGTATATATCTAATTTAACTAAAAAGCAAGAAAGAAATATGCAATATAGTTATACTAGAACATGGGGGTACTAATCTATGTTTATGACTGGTTTAACTGTTTATTAGCGATGCGTTCATTTTGTCCAGGAGTGTATTTTGGAGAAACTGGGTTATTTCAAGACGTTGTAAAAAGGTAAAAGGTTGTCGTGTTTAACGTGGCGAGGTTAGGACTACAAATTCCTATACGTTATCGGAACTTTCTCTTAAATATTTTAACTAACAAATAAGCAAAATGGCAAAGCAGTTCAGTACAGCTTCTAGTGTAATGCCAAAGACAATACATTTTATTGTCCCCAAGTTGCACCCAAAGTTTACAACATTTTGGTCTATTATCAGGGCTTCTGTCTTGTGTAATGTGTTTCTTTTATTCAGTACAGTTAATGAACGTAGCACTACCGAAACATGTGTGAGAGAATTCAATACCGCAAGCAATAGCACGAGTTGGATAATTCACCCAATAAACCTCACACACATATCGTGAACACATTTTGGAATAACGACGATTGTTTGTCAGTTGATTAAGACTTGTATATAGCAGCTAGTGTATATAAAGCAAAGCAACATAATCAGTGGTAATGTACGGCTTGATGTGACGACTCAACACTACAGTAGATGTGACAATGGGACACGTGAAGCCTTACACACTTCCATCTCGCAATTATATACATTCTTTGTCAGCAAGATTGTGTAATGTATCAACCCCCTCCCCTCCCCCCACCATTACACCCTTCTCTCTACCTGTGCTCATTCAATGATGTTCAACTGTGGGCTGTTCGTTTGAATCGTTATAATAAAACAGACGAATACAGTGTAGTGAATTTTATTGTACATTTAAATGTTGGAACAGTTTATTTTTATTTTTAGCAATCATAGGTAGCTTGTTACGGAAATAACATGCGATATAGATCAAAACATTCATCTTTGACCAGTCTATTACGCCACGTAAGAATCTACCGTAAATTGTACGGTTTCAGGGCTCGCAAATGTTTTGATTTAAATAATACAGTTTATTTAAATCAAATATTTCTATCGTAAAAACTTGCATTATACTTATACATTGCATACCTGCTATAAAGAAAGTAGGCTAAGTACAAAAAGATTAGACATTTTTTAAATTTCCACTCAAGCGGTCAATAATATGTCATTTCCATGTTATTCGTTAGATCCTACTATTTGTGTAAAGTAATTGAAATTTCGTAAAACTTTCGTGAACAGCCAAATATCTGGATAACTAATCGCTAACTAAGAAAATATTCCAGAACATAGTGTTTCAAAATAACAAGAAACAACAGAAGAGATTTGTTGGAGCTGTATTATTGCAACTTGTGGAGGGCCAAGGCGTGTGGTGTTTTATATATGAAGGAGACCGGCAGGAGGTAACGGGCTGTAATTTGGAGATCAATATGTATATAAGTGGCGGTAATACAGGGTGTATGTGTCAGGCGAGGCGCGCAGGCCGGCGTTCTCACGACAGTGTAGGGGTTGCTACTTGCTGATATGATAACAGACCACTGTACTCTATACTGTTGTTAGTAGTGTGCCCACCTAGCCAAACCAAACCTGTAGTTACCAAGTGGAGTCAATTTATACTTCAAAGATTATAAATTAACGAACTCTTATGCATTTTAGAATTCTAAGTTTTAGGTATAGTTACAATATCTTGCAAAAACCACTTTGACTCGAGGAGCTTTGAGTGTTCCTTTAATGTACCTGTCTGACAGATTGAGAGTATGGACTATAAAAACTATCCAAATCATTTGGAAACACTTTTTAGGGTTTTGGTTTTTAGTTTTTCTCACACTCAATCTTGCAACGCCGTATGTGTTTTCTACGATAATCTCAGTTTTCTCAGTAACTGATTACTTACAAAGGCTTGGGCTGGGTAGACTATTGTTATGAGTGTCGTGTATCGATTGTTGCTGTCGGTTAGCGTGGCGGAAGTTGCCATTACCTTTGCTACGGCGAGTCTAGGCCGTGCCGACCACGCAACACCCGAGTCCGTCTCATCAACTGTACAGTCTAGAGTATTCAAACACACACATATTCATTTTCAACCAAACATTTATTGAGAACATCAGGAACACTGGTTTGCGATGCACAAGAGCAAGCATGAAGCAGTGTGATGATGTAGAGGTGCGCGTTGACGTGGACTAAGTGATGATGCAGACACATGGTTCCGAAGGGAGTCTGAGCTCAGTTACTTTGTTAAGGAGACCCGAGTGCATCTTAAATATGTGTCATCCACGCGACAGGAGCGTCTCTTATTTCAGAAGAGTTACGCATAACACTTTCTCATCTCTCCTTTTGACTTTCGCAATAAATTCTTATACTGTACATTTAAAAAGCAAAACTACTTCATTTAAAATATTACACTTCTGGACAAAATGTACGCATCACTAATAGTCTAAAATGTCAATTTTCTTATAGTATAACAGGTATTGAATATTTCTTTGTTGCTGTTAAACAAAATATTTACTTGAGTTTAGCCTCAAAATTTTCAATTTTTAAATTTAAGACAGATGATTAAAATTATGGGAATCAAACAAAGTGGTTTGTTAGTTTTGTCCAGAATTGTATTTAAATCTTTCATTGAATAGTAACTTGCATTAGTAGGTCAGTAAAGTGATGCCTTTTGATACGTTAAATGAGCGAGAGTCAAAATGTCCACTTAGGAACGAGTTATGCACACCAGTTTGTCTTGACGCACACTGTTATAACAAGTTTATTAACATACATTTTAAATCATTCTTATGTAGCTCGTGTTTTAATGCAGGAAAAAATGCAACTTTAGCACATTTGTGTGACAGTGGCTGTTTTATAGCACAATGGGAACAATGTATAATTTCGTGTCAGGCACGTTTTTACCCAGCCAAATTGTATGTACGTCTCAACTAAGGCACTAAAGTATTCAGTCTTACATCAACTCATGAAAGAAATGTCATACAATGTGTCTGCACATTTTCATGTTTCAAAATTTAATCAAAGGTGGAACTAATGGTTAAATTACTCGCTGGACGTTTTAAAATAAATATTTTGTCTTAATGGGTTATTTACATTTACAAATCGAAATGCAAAAATAATAAATACAACTTCCAATTAGTTAAAGTTGTAATTTATATTTTAGACGGCTACTAAAACTTACAACTGTTATAAAAGTAGTGCTTGACATAAGTTCGTCCATGTTGTAAGCGGTTTAACGGTGATCCATGAGTAAAGGTCAAGACAAGACACTAATTTCTATGCCTCACACGACCTTATACCAAGTTACCGGTAGTTCATTAGCAAACCGGAAAATGTCAGGTGAAAATCAAAAACTTGCCTTCATCTTGACAACACTTCCTCGTCTTCCTCAAGCCCCAGCTTTAGCTTTTAGCTTCATTACGACAAACGTCATTTAAACCTCTGTGATTAGCATATATTTTAAAGTGCACAATACTTATACCTACTGATTTGAAGTTGAATCGGCGTCAGAAATCAAGTCAAATATTCACTTTAGAATAATGTTTTGACGTTACCGCTGAGTATGATTTGAAGTATGTATACTATATAATATTATATAAGTACATTTTATAACTAATTCTTCTAGTAAGGTATTAACTAAGATCAAAGTCAGGTATTCTTGAGTGTAAGTGCATAAACAAATTTCCAAAGAATTTGTGAAAAAACATCAAACAATGTACCTGGTGGGTTGGGACCGTGCGCTACTCCAGAACTCATAACTCTGTTGGCACGGGTTTGACCACCGACAATTTTTAAAGTGACTATGTGGCATCCCTTTATTGGAGGTTAGTGGAAATATTTCTCTCCCATTGAAGCCTACTACGGCACTACCATGGGTTTGAGTTTTGGACTTGGACATGGCAAGTGGGCTGCAACGGTAAAGGAATTTTAACATACAGACCGTGTGCCATAGCACACCAGATCTATAGGCGTTATGAAAAGTGAGTTCTATTCTGACCACGGATGGTTATGTGCAGTTGTTTACATCTATGCAGTTGGCACTTCCACATTCTTCCAGTAAGGTGTCGGGTGTCGTGGCCTCCTCGTCCTGACTCCGCTGAGCCCATCATCGATTGGACACATCCAATACCTGCTAATTGGCTGCTATATTAGCCCTGTTCTTGCGCCCTGCTCTGTTTTTCCTTAGCCAACTCTAAATGTAGTTTCCTGTGGACAATCGGTGTCACAGTTCACCTCCCCCACCAACACCACACTCCGGTCACCATTCTTAGAGGACGCTGAAGAAATTGCGTTTAACATGCCAGGCATTAACAGTCCACTGGCACTTCCTCAATCTTGTCCCGGCTCAAAAACGGTAACGGAGTTAAGTTCTGTGTGGATTGCCTGCAGGGTTTCTTGTGTCAACCGTTTACTTCCATTCGTCGAATAAATACCTAACTTAAGACATGTTGAGATTTGTCAGGTATTTTTTCTTGTTTTACCTTTTTGAACATGTGTTAGCTCATTTGCTTCACAATGTTATCGAACTTAGTATAAGTATGAATTTAGTATACTGTAGTTTCAATTAAATTAGTTATTTCTCATGTTATTAAGTTCTTACAGTTTTGAATTGTCAAGAATTACACTAAAGAAACATTTCCAAAACTCTACAAATGAGTAAATTACAGAAGATCTGCAAGAAGGTTCTGTTTGTATAAATGTAGGCGAGGTCGGAGGCGAGGAAGTCGGTTCATTAGGCTCAATGTCTTGTCCAGTAGTGCGCGAATGACACCGGTACTTGATAATTACTTTCTCAATCTCACAATGCCACTTAACTGACCGCTCTGATTCCTCAGTTCAGTTCAAAGCACTAACGACACAGATAAGCTCTTGTCTTGATCACTGCTCCGTCCTCTGCACTCTTTTTGTCAGCTGACGCTTTGATGTGGGATGAAAAGAAATGAGGCGCCTTTGTGTTGTGTTCACTCATGACAATTCTAATTACGACGACCAAATTTTACAATATTCCTCAACAAACTGCTATCGCATAGGTGTATGTAAATAAGGGTTTGAACTTTTTATTGTTTGACAGACTTCAGACTATCAATGTTAGTTCAATTATGTTAGGCCTGAAGCAATTATGGAGGGCATATCAATGAAATCAAAAGTTTTAATGATTCACCGTTTTATTGTGTGCCGTACAGTAATGCTTGTTACCAGATTATTTGTCCAAATGTTTCGTAGAAAGGGTAGCTTTTCTTGAATAGTGACTTTAATAGTCTAAAAGAATTAAAGACAAGTTGGAGTATACTGCCGGCTTTGATGTACTGTAAGCTCAATTAATTACTGAGTTAAGTGCATTTTCGGAGTTGTTTGTGTTGTAGTTAGTAATAAATCGATGTTTATGAAGAAAACCGAGGAATCTTTCTCCAATAAATCACCGACCAGAAGAGTCAATTTTAACATATGGTATAAAACGCTGCAAGCTCACATTTCACCAATTTTACAGAGTAGCACTTTATATCACTGGCCAAGGGTTCCCTAAATTATATTTCACCATGTATGAGCGAAATACTCGTATGAGAAGTTTGCGTTTAACTACAAATTTGGTACAAAACTAGTCTGGCGTCCCAACATGTTATCATACCAATATCATGGGTATGGTGAAATGTGACTTTGTAAGGAAAACTGAGTATCAGTCCAAAGTGTAGCTATTGAAAATAAAATTCCACACAAAATAGTTGATTGAGAAATGCTTTCACTATAGCTAGTCATATGAACATTATTACACAGAACTCGAGTGGACACAGTGGGAGAAAGCAACTTGGCTAAATATCTTTCATCCCTTGATAACGTTGGATGATTTGCAAGATCTCCCCCTGAGTTCATATAATCTAGACTCTAGAGTGTAGACCAGACATGAGATCTGTAATTCATGACTTGGCTACATATTCATCGCCAGGTCTGCTGCTTGTATGCTGATGGTATGTTCTTGTTGCAGACACTACTACCCCCGGCCACCTGTGACACCCTGCATGCCCGAGACACACTGCGCTAGCTACATACTCGCCAACGACACACACTCAGGTAAAATCCTATTCCTTAGAAAATAATAGGGGAGGGGGGAGTTGACTTTTTTGGCAGTGATTTATAAGCTATATGACCATATTGCTTTTACATTCAACATTCAAATACATATTTATTTCAACATTTCACTCAACTTAGATGGGAATTATTAAAAGATCACTAAACCGCTTTTTTAAAAGAACAAGCTCCCCCCCCCCAACCATGAAGGAGACTTTGACCGAGATATGTATTTACATAAGGAACGATTGTACTAAATTTTAAGAAGGTCGGACAAACAATGTGACCTGGAGAAAGTACACACTTATGTATATAACGTTTTGAAAACATGATTAGAACTAGTTGTAGGAGTCAGGATTAGTGCTCATTTCATGATCCCGGCTGTAGGTCTTACCATTCTGACGGCATGAATTATTTTTCCAAGGGAAGTCCTTTTTGAAAATGTTTATGCTCAGAAGCTAGTAATATTATACAACTTTGTTTGCGGATTGAAAGTTGAAATCATCTGTCAGTAGGTAGCTATTGCTATTGCTAGACAGCTTTGTAAGGTACGAATGGCACAAGTCATGCATGTCTACTCGCTTTACATTTCAGGCAAATCGGAATAAAAGGGTTAACTATCTGTTCAATACTCAATTCGGGGTTTTCTAGACTTTTGACAGTGAAATTAAATGTATATGAGAGGCTAATGAATCTGAACTTAAAAGTGATAAGCAATAAATTAAACAAATCAAATTCAGTTTATCTAATATAATTCTCGATGCATGTCCATAAAATGGTATAAGCACCGAGTCGGTAGCATGTCGGTTTTGTATGTTTATAAAAATCATTATCGTTGCTAATGTTTGTAAGGTTTCTGTAAGGTCAGCCTCAGCTACATGGCGTGTTATTGGAAGACTATGTATTGGTATGTGCGCTGATAGTGAGCAGCTGACTGCGTTGGCAGGGTGAGGTGGAGGGGAAGGGCTGCATTGTGCTGCTGTGGGTGACGCTCAGCTGTTGAGTACACTCAGCACACACATACAGACAAGTGGCTCAGTAATGACAAGCTCAGGGCTTTGTCTAAGTGAGCCAAGCACAAAGTATGAAAGCCCACATCCCCCGCCCCCACCTTCCTTCACCCTGCTTCTTTCCTTATTCTCCAGAAATGCTTATTTATAAAGCCGCGCACCTCCCTCCATCTCGTACAATACGAGATGCTAAATTGCAAAGCTTTGTAATGAATGTTTTAATAAAAAAACACCGCATCGTTGTTCTACCCTTATGAAAACTTGCTTCGCAACCGCTATTTAGCTAATTGTGTATCAAAAGAGTATTGACATTCTCGAACTTAAGGGTTGTGGTTTAAGCAAAATAATATTAGGCTACTATTAGACTCAAATTACTGATAAAATGTAAAGTGAAAGCTATTACTTTAATATTTGATTATTATTTGTATATCTTGCTTTGCTCTTCTTCCATCTGCAAGCACCAATATATTTGATCATAACTGCGGTCATTTTAAACTTGCGTTACACAAGTTTTACTCAGAATATTATAATAGACCTATAGGTACGTGTGTAAAAGGGGTTTTAAAATAAAAATATTAATTTATTTTCATTTTTATGCTGTTTTTGGTCCAATACTTTTATGGTTTGAAAACCGTTCAATAGTCTAAAAAATATGTCTCCCTTTTTTGGCTGGTAGGCCTTTACAAGAAGCTTTTAAGGTTCTGGATCAATGTCACTATATTTTAACTGAAAATTTATAATACATTTTGTATTTGTAAATAAAGAGTGAATTAAAAATGTTTAGAATAACCTTTAAGCAAATCTACTTTTATCGATAAAAAGCTAAAATGCAAATTGAGACTATTTAAGAAGTATTTCATGATTTAAGTGAATAATACTCGTAGTAATAATTAGTTACACCGTCATCCAACAAAATTAGCTTCCAGTTTCAATTTATGTAGAGAAAGAATGCTGTGCTCGGGCCACTATAGCAGTTCCTCCACAACAATGTTGTAGACACAAGACATAAAGCCTTGACATAAGCACACGCGGACTCGACCATGTCAGTGTTCTTGTCTTGTAGTCTACATTATTGTCCTCTATACTTAACATACACAGACAGTCGGTCCCATTCTGACTTTACTCTAGATGCGCATTGCGCAACAATGCAGTGACTCGTATCATAATAGTTCAAATAAAAGGCCGCTTCAGAAATTCTTTGAAGTATAGGGGTTATTGTTATTCTTCGAAAGAGCGCACACTGCTTTAGTGCTTTCAACTTTTGAGTGATTGTCATAAGCATCAAAGGTTTCAACTTACCCTAAACCAAAATCGCTGTAGGCAAAAAACAAGCGTAACAAATTGTTGGCCCATAATACCGACCTTCGGTAAAGAGAGACTGATCGCCAGCGTCCGACCCGCGTGTGAAACAGAACCAATGGGTGAGTATAGAAGCGCCTGCACTTTGCAAGCGTTATGTCGTTCGCGAGGGGACTCTTTCAAAAGTGGGGTACTTCACTTGTAAAACTGTACACTGAAATATTATTAATTATTCTCAACATTCGTTGTACTATTAGTAGGCTATTGCAAAATAGTTATTAAAACGTTGACGAACTAAAATATGTATAAAACGTTTCGAGGACTCACGCTTGGGCCTACTATTAAAAGTTAGTCTGTATACTTAAACAACCGATATCAATAAGTTCAAATAGAGAACTCTCTTTCAAGCCCAATTAAATTGAAATGTGGAGTTCCACAAGAGTCAGTATTAGGTCCTGTATTATTTATACTATACTTTAATCAACTGCATTCATTAAATAACTCGCAGAATATTGTTCAATATGCTGATGATACAACATTAATTCAATCAGCATCAACAATCCCATTGTTAGAAGAAACCACATATACATCCGCAAATATTTGTGTTCAGTATTTTGAATCACTTAATTTGAAAATCAATTTCCAAAAACCAAATTTTATTATGTTCGATATTGGTTGAGATTCGGCACTAGTTATATTGAAAATGACATTATAGAGGAAACTGATAGTGTCAAATTTTAGGATGGAATTTAGACAGTCATTTAACATGGGAGTCACATATTGATTATCTTAGCAAAAAAATGCGTTCCTGTGTATTTCTTTTAAGACAATTATTACAATACTGCACGATTGATATTTTAAAAACTGCATATTATGGCTTAGTACATTCTCTTATGTCTTTGGAGTATGTGTTTGGGGGAATCGTTCCAAAAGTAAAATATTGAGAATTTTTATATTGCAAAACTCTGCGATAAGAATAGTTTATCTTCTAGGTTACAGAGGTTCTTGCGAAAATGCCTTTGAAACCCTTAAAATTTTGACCTGACCACCACTGTACATTTATGAAAGAATAGTTTATTGTCCTTCTAAATGTCATATAGTTCAAGGTAGAGAACTTCATTTCCATGAGATGAGATTCGCAAACCTCTTCCGCTAAAACCAACACAGTTCTAAATTATATTCCCTGTTACCTTCACAGGCGAGTGCCATGCTATTTAATACACTTCCAATTGAAATACAAAATTACAAAATTTCAACATGTTTAAATCTAAATTAAAAAACTTTCTTCTTTCAAAGGTTTTATAGCGTAGAGGAATTTATTGAAGGTTCCTGGAAAATTAGCAATACTCATATATTTTGATATATTTTAACAGTGTTGTTACTGGTGGCTCCTTATTCTTAGTTCAAAATTTTGCTTATTTTAAATCAAATACAGGATATTTATAACATTTATTTCCAACGTGTAGGGTTTTATTGTTGTTATACCTGAAACAATTTTTTTGTACAGATTAAATAAATAAGTAATAATGGTTTGCAAGCCTCGCAGTTTTGTCGGTTTGTTGTCATTTCTTTTTTTTACATTTTGTTGAATGTGTGTTAGTGTTTTTTTCTAAAGGGGTAAATCGGCTAGCAATATTGAAGTCATCTCTGACATACACACGTTTTAGACATGTTTGTTACTGGCTGACATTATATTATTATTTCTACAAAATAATTCCAAATGTTGTAATATTGACAAATTTTACTAAAAGTAAAAAAGTAGGCCTATTGTTACGTTGCTGATAGCAGTACTTGCAAATATAAATCAAAACCAATATATGCCTGTCCGTGCGAGGTTCATTAATATACGATGTAAGGTGCTGCTATAGCGTATGTTTGAAGAGAAGGTGATTATTTTCTCAAGTCTCGGTAACAATGGCAATCAATAAGGAACACAGCTGATGTTATGCTAACAAGGTGAACAAACAGAACGAGTTGGACGAACAATCAGCTGACCGGCCATGTCACGTGGAGGGGGAGTAGGTTGAGTGGGGTAGGGGGAGAGTGTGTGTACTAGTACTTCACAAACAGTAGAGCTACGAGAACAGAGCTCACGACAACACAGGCTTGTAATTGTTCCAGCTACTATTGATTTTATAATTATTGAAGTAACTTTATTCTAGAGCCAAGACATGCAAAACCTCAGCCAGCTGGGTTTAATTCTTAAGCCTCACGCACGACCACCCCTTGCCCCCTTCACCCTCCATCACACTATAGCGCATGCTAGGCTAACTTGGCACAACAGAGCATTTTCGTTTGACCGAAAAATGTAAAACAGGATTAATAAAAAATTATTTGATTTGTACGGATAAACGTAGAAGTAAGCATTTAAAACGTTAGTGTAACTTTAACTTTCTCTTATATTAGCTGCGCCACTGTGAACTTTTACGTCTCGGGTAAAGATAGGATAAATAATATTGTGTCATCTTTTCTGAGACTCTAGTATGTTCAGGGCTCTTGGTGTGACCAAAATTCTTTTGTTGAAATACTATGTAAATGTGACAACATGTTACATAAGAGAGGGTCCAACTCTTAAAATTAACTTTTTAATTACTTATTTCTGTTTTAATGAAGCCTGTGTCTTTGGCCAAAATTATCGAACTTCCCAGCTGCTTGTAGACGTAAGTTAATAAATGATTCCCATTCTCATGTTCTAAGTAAAGTTGTCTACCTGAACCTATAAAAGCCTTTTAAGTTGGCTTAAATTTTAAAATGTCAAGGATTTGAAGATAATATAAAAACATACTGCAGCATGCAGTTTGCAGTTTACTACAAGTCATGGTAAAGTATATAATATTAAGTAGGGGAGAAGTACACAACTATAATGTTTAAACGTTATAGTTAAGTGAAAATAACCATAATACATGAAATTGTATTACACTTTATTTACTTGTACATTGAATGGATCAAGAACCTTTTTGTTCCCATTCTGTTCTTAAGGAGTTTTAAGCGTTCTGTGTTATTGTACTTTTCGTCCTCTAAAAGTTATCCTTAAAAAACATAATTTGAATAGCACTACACTAATAAGGCGTTTGTGGCACTACACTTTAAAACGTGTAAAATGGTGAAGTTTTCATCAAAAATTCAACTTTATCATCTTTATTTTTTTAAACGCGTGACAATAAACAAGGAAAATCTAAACCATGCTTTTGATAACATTTCAAATGTGAGAGGGACGCTAGGATGAACGTGAGTGTAGACATTCATAAAAGAACATGAATAGGAGAACGTGATGACGGGGTGAACGACCTTGAACAGTTTTCGGTGGCGAGAGTATGTATAGTGATAATGAGGTGCGAGTTGGAGTGCCGTGGTTCACAAACCTACCACCAGGCGTAATTAGGCGCCCTCATCGACCCACCCTCCACCTCCGCTACCTATTATGCGTCTCTACGAGAACCACTGTATTTTTAATTGAAAATTTGACATTTTCAGGTGACGTAGCGGTGCGAATAATTCGGCAAAACGTTGACGAGGCGCGACGCTATAAGAGGGTGCCATGCGCGGCAGCAATTATTTTCAACAGCCACAAACGATCCGTCAGCTTTTTCGTGCCCTCAACCAGAAACTGAACTCAAATTATACATTTTCTCACCGCTAAAGGGTACCGTTGGTTTTATCCTCAAACATTTTACTAGAATCTGTGTCTTCGTTTAACGCAACACTACAATAACACATACACGTACACTGTACATCTATTACTGTTGCATTCATTCGTTATAGTGTTACTATTTAACTAACTTCTGTAGTTACTGGCAATTAAAATAATAATAAATCGTGATTTTCTGACTGAGTCGTGAATGTGTGACTGTTGTAATTGATCTGATCACTGATCTAAACGTCTAAATGCAATTACAAAGAAACACTTTTAGACATAACTACATCGTAAAACAATACCATATTGATAATGGATTTCGTGTATTGCAGGCAGATGAGATGGGGTCGCCACACTACAACTTGCGCTGGAACAACCACCAGAACCACCTGCTCACAGCATTTGACTCTCTGCTGCAGAACGAGACTCTGGTGGATGTGACCCTGATCTGTGAGGAGACCAGCTTCAAGGCGCACAAAGTGGTTCTGTCTGCATGCAGGTTCGCATCTGTCCAAACATATACGTAATACCGCAGGCATAACATCATTTTGTGTATGCATATAAAGTGATATGGAACTAAATGTCACTAAATTCTGTGATTTTGCCAATAATTTAGACGAAATATTACATTATTTGTAAATCCAAACAAAGACCGTTTTCACACCAACCAGCTGCGAAACCCTTACTCTGTCAGGTTCGATTGATTCAGCATGTCGGCATATATTGGCGTATTTATATATGGATCAGTATGGCCGTTTTCCCACAGTCTGATACCCAAACTGACCCGACACCGATATTCCCTAAAATTCCGTTTGTGAGTCGATATCTTGTCGGCCGTGTTGCGCCGAATGAAACGGCCTAATTGATAACACCTGTGTTCGAAATTTAACAATATAACTCAAATAAAACGTGTTATCGACAATACCGTAATGGTTTTGCTAAAAAAAGTGGGTTGTTTTAAACATTAAATTTGTTGTTATCGAATCAACGTCAAACTAAGTATAACATTCATTATACGTACTTATTAGTTTTATACTACTTGTAATATACACGTTATTTAATAAGATGAAGTGTGGTAAGTGTTTACATAGGCTTAGTTGTTGGCGGAAGTTACTATGACTCTCACAAGGTAGCCAAAACTTATTCTTACTAATATAATGATAAAAATGAGATGGTGTGTGTCTGTTCTTCAATCACGCAAATACCATTGGACCAAACTAAATGGTTTTTCTAAGGATATATAGAGAACTATTTTTTTTACTTTAAATTTGCAATTTTTTCAAATATACACACAGTTATGTTAATAAAGCCCCGAGGAGAAGCGTGGGTACTCTCAGCTGGTTTACTATAAATATTAAAGGGATACGTAGTTAAAAATATTATAAACACACTTTTTTGTTATATGGTGCAAACCTAAAGACGACCTGAAATAACATCTTTATTAAATGTGCATTAGTTCAATGTTAGGATAACCACATTTGTACTTGTATACAAATTATTGTTTGTATGTCCCTGAGAACCAGGGGTGTAGTGGTGGGAACGTGGGAACGGCGTTCCCACACTGAAAAAATGCTTTTCAATTTTCATGACTTTTTAAACATTCTAAACAATTTCGGAGGGAGGTTTCCGGATTTACCCTTCCCCTAGATATTTCATACTCCTTAACCTGCTTCGTAAAGTGCCTAGGTACCATACAATTACATTAATATTTATGATAACTCAGATACAATTTTGCGTTCCCACTATGCCAAATTTACCACTACTATCCGTGCTGCTGAGAACGGATGAATACGAGACAAATCATAGTCCTCCAAAAAGGGACTTAACCTAAGCTATCTCTAAAACTAGAGACTGACTCAGATGGGGACAGAGTCACCTTCATCAGCTATTCTAGCTGGATGAAACAAGTCCACGCTAAATAGTATTCTTGGTTTTGTTAGAAATAGAAAAGGGACAAAAAGGGAAGAAAACATTCTACACCTTGGCAACGGGAGGTTTCTCTTTGTTTTTATCTTAATATTGTTTGTCTATAGATTTTATTAATATTTTGTCTATTGTTAACAAGTGTATCATTGTATATCATTAAGTAATCTTAATAATTTTCTTCAAAGATACTTTGAAAATAGATTTATGTATTTTAAAACTGTGGAAAATGTCTTTTGCGGTTAATTTACGATGAATGATTGTTTCATTTTTTTAACTAATGCATCTATTGATTTGAATATACTTTGAATTTCAATGCTAATCAAAAAATACTCATGTGCCATATGAAATTCAAATTACATTTTTCAACCATTACTAAACTTTATTCTCTTATTTCAGTCCTTACTTTGAAAGAATTTTCTCCGAAACTCCATGTAAACATCCTGTGATAGTTCTGAAAGACTTGCGAGGTTGGGAAGTACAAGCTATCGTAGACTTCATGTACCGAGGCGAAATCAGTGTTGTACAGGAGCAGTTAACATCTCTAATCAAAGCTGCGGAGTCCTTACAGGTAGGCTTTTAGGTTTAATTATACTTTCAAACATCGTATTTGTTTTATAGTTTGTACATACAGTCAAGTGTTCTCCCCCTCGGGTGAAAATGCTTTTTGCACCATAAATATATATAACTCTTGTCAATTATCTCTGAGCTCTCTTGTGTGTGGGAAGTGGGGTTCCACTTTCTTACAAGTTCTGTGGCTTCTTCATCTATCATCTTCATCTATCCTCCCCATTATAACCTGCCATCTTCTCTCTGCTGGAGCTGCTATATGTAGGATAAGTATGTGTTATAATCTGGTATAATAAGTGTTTTTATTTGTTGCCTTTAAGGTCCGAGGATTAGCTCACACAGAAAGAATACCTATGTGCGGTGGAGGAGAGAAAGAGCGAGAACGAGAAAAGGATAGAGAACAGGAGAGGGATCGGGAGCGGGACAGGGAAAGAGAGAGGGAGCGAGAAGGAGCGACTCAAAGTGGAAGTAGTGCTGCGTTTTCTCCAGCTTCTAGCCTAGGAATGTTTCCTCCTCCGTCGTCTGGACAGACCACCATCTCGCCTCAATACAACGGTCCACTGAGACTGCCGCAGCTGCCACACCTTCCCCACATCTCTTTCACTGACCGACACTGCTCTTCCCCCTTGCCACGTCGCAAACAGGTGAGCAATCGTCAACTCAAAGGTATTAAGTTTGGTGCCCGGAACGCAGCACAACGGAGCGGATATGTGTAGCCGCAGCTTCAGTTGAATGAAGGCCCGTTGTTTAGCCAGTAGTGACATGCACAGTGTCGGTGTTCCTAGATTCTGAGGACGAATTCAGGCTTTCTTTGAGGTGACCACTGAGGCGGACCCTTAATACTATTTTAATTAGTTATTATTTGATTACAATTATTGTGGTTTTGTCAATCAGACGCATACTATATGTTAGTCCACCTAATAATGGTTACAAAAATCACTAAACGAAAGTCAACCCCACAGGTTACAAGGATGCAGATGTTTGCATCTGAAGAATGGAAAAGGGCATTATTTTGCATATCAACCCAACTCATCTAAATAAAATTAAAACTCTCTAAAACGGCTTTGAAATGCACCATTTTGCATTAAAATTTCTAGATTTTCTTAGAAGACAACTCTTGCTGGGTATAACCAATCAATACTCTTCCATAACCTTCCTTTAGAAGTATAACCTTCATTTCCACCTTGGACTTAACTCCATCTTGGCCTTTACACTCTAGCACTATCTGCCCAGTAGTCCCAAAATCCTGGCTACGGCCCTGCCTATCTATAGTTTTTAAAGTCAAGTGGACCAACAACACAAATTATTATTTAGTTTTTAGAAACAAATAAAAATAAAATACGTTTTCAAGGGGTTCATATTTCAAAATTTTCATCCCCCAGGCCCCCGGTAGTTCATTCCTCCCTCCAGGACCTAATCCTAGTTACACCACTGATTACAAAAATGCAATCCTAAAAACAACAGTGTGGTATAGAGTTCTAACTAATGAACAGATTGATAGCTACTTTGTTTTCACTGATACTGAGTTTTATTTTCAAACCATTTCAGCATTGTGATGTCAAGTTTTATGGCTGAAGCTAAAGAAAGACTTTTTGCATTACAATTGAATCTGTATGGTTTTAGTTCTGAGTTTCATAAATATTGGTTTGTGCAAATTGAGATAAGTTTAGTAAAAATTCTAACAATAATAATTGTGCCTGCCTAGCTTCTAAACGAAACAGACATTAAAATATAATTTTTGTTTCAATTTGCCTTAATGTAATCAATCAATGCAAACAACCCTTTTCTGGTACCACAATATGTATTTCAATATTTAAACATTATTTTCAGGCAAGACCTAGAAGAAGGTCAGGAGAAATATGTGGACCTCAAGATCTTACCAAAGGTCCAAATTCTCCTGAGAATGAAACTGCAGAAAACTTATCGGTTAAGAAAAACATCAATAACAACCTACCTCTAAATAGGCCTGCTTCCAGCCCATCGCCTTCTAGTGTAAATAATGTAAGTTGTAGTAGAACTTAATCAAATAACCAACTTAATGGACAACTGTACTTATTAACTTTATCAACTGGTAAGGATTTAGAGTTAGTAGATTAAGGTGATCATATTTTCACATACAGATTCCGGAAAAAGTCTTAATTCTTTCCTCTCTTTCCCCTAATAATCACACTACTATAAGGCAGAGGGAAATCGCCACCATATTGCCTATATGACAAGTAAAGTGATACACATTTTTAAAAAATTATGAAAATATAATTATATACTGTTTTAATATGTTTTGAAACTTTACATGAATTCAAATTTGTACTAATATTATAGGTCTAATTCATGGGTAGTGTAGATTAATTTTACACTAACTAGTGGCACTTCTTTGAGAAATGGATGAATCTCTGATTCGTCTGGGACAAATGACTCCCTAAACAACACGGGACTCAACATCGAAGTTTGTTGAAAAGATAGTAGAGTAGATGCTTTCTCATATTTCAACTATAAGTACAATAATTTAAGTATTACTTATATAATATTGAAAGTTCAAAATAGTAGCGGAGATCAGTTTACAAC
This sequence comes from Matsumurasca onukii, assembly GCA_018831715.1. Lineage (NCBI taxonomy): Eukaryota > Metazoa > Arthropoda > Insecta > Hemiptera > Cicadellidae > Matsumurasca > Matsumurasca onukii. The sequence goes on along the minus strand of CM032060.1, from coordinate 32,949,042 downwards.
AGTAATATCTAGGACTTTTCAGCTACTTAAGGAGAAAAACTACTTTTCTATGAAGTTTTATACCAGCCTCTTCAGTTAGACTGGACCCCATTAGTTTTATCCTGAAGTGGCCAGAAAATTTGATATAATTATAACTTTTGAAAATATTGTTTATAGCTTTCTAGTTCAACTATCTTGTTCTTATTTTACTGCATTAGCTATTGAAATATTAGGACTGACTGAAATCCTATAGAAAACTAACCAAAAAATTAATTATTGATGTAAATAATACACTTGAAGTTTGTATCTGCTTTATGGAAAATAAAAAATAATTAGTTGTCCAATAATAAAATAACCGCTTGTATGTTGGAGCAGACAATGAAAATTGAAAGTGAAGATTCCGATGCTGCAGACTCAAGCCAAAACCAGCCGATGGAGCTGACAACTACGATGTCAGAGAACAGACCTGAGTTGCCCAACACCACTTCGGATCAAATCTCCAGTCTACCACCACCACCTCACGTAAGCATCATTTATCAATCACATACTTCAACAATCACATATCAATGTTGAAGAATCAATGTTTATTATTGTGAGTACAAATTAGCATTAACCAACTCCTTAAAAATTTGTTGTCTAAATCTAATTGTTTTGGGTCTTTAAGAATACTTCCAGTTTACTTGGGAACAAATGTAATTTTCATATTTTAAGATTTTTACGGCAATGAAAGTGTTAAAGTTTCAAATTTAACTGGAAGAGTTCAAGCAGTTGATCATCTTTCTACTGAATTCAAATCAATATTTAAGCTTTAGATTAATAGTTTAGGTTGGGGAATTAATTAAAGGGATGGTCTCAATTACTGGAGCTTGTGCTTTGCATTATAGCTAGCTTTGCAGGTTTTAAATCTGTGAGAAATCTATAGCTTGTTAAAATACCCTCTCTAAGAGTTAAAAAGTTCTGCAGTCTTTAGATTTGAATTTGTTCCAGGAGTCTTTTGAAAACTCAGCGTTTCCACACATGACTTCCATATCAGCATTGTCTCTAACTCCCCCACACAGTGAGTATGAATTGAAACCTCTTGGACCTTTCACTTTGAATACAGGGTCTATTGCTTCCTGGTATCCTTTGCAGTGTTGTATTAAAAATCCTCACTTGATAATCTCAATCGTGTTAACTCAATCTACTTACAGCTTAAGAGGTGGCCAAAGAGAATCCAAGAGGTGTTTAAAGTGATAAGGATTTTAACATTTGGAAAATTGCAAACAATGTTTAAGTAGCTAAATGTACCAACATGAGGAAAGCATTTCTGTGGAAGTATAGAACCATTAGCAGTGCAGCATACAAAGAAAATGTTAAGTTTCAGTATGTTCTTATAAAATATCCAATATTCAATTTTGGAATAAAAATTTGATTTTTAACAAAAGTACAGTAGAGTCTTACTTATGTACTTGAAACATGAGCTCTAATATTGGATTAATAAGAAGAAAACTAATTTGAAAGCAATAACCAATATTATAAATTTATAATATTGGTTATTGTTTTCAAATTAGTTTTCTTCTTCTTACTTATACATTATGAGAAATCAGAAACTTTATAGTCATTAAAGCATTTTTACAAATTAGAATAGACAACGTCATGACAAATCAAAGTGCTCTTTTATTAGTTATTACATGTACCAATACGCGCTTTTTAAGTCCAAATAAATTGTATAACAATCTAACAACAATAACTGTGTCATATATCACTCAACTAAGACAACAAAGTAAAAAGTCAATAAATAAGTATGTATTCACATTCTTGATATATTTGATATGGTGTCCATGTATTTATTTCAATTTATGGTTTATTGCATTTCTAGTATAATGTTAGTAGTGAGTAAAAGATACAACTATTATGTCTTAGGATATAAATGGCTTTTCTTTAAAGTTTCCTTATCATCAACTGTTTCAGTTATTCAGGCTTCTGCCTGCCTGTTTGTGACGTATGTAATTAAATGAAAATTGAGGAAGTGGCGTTCAAAAAAGGATTTGTCACAAAAAATCACCTGTTGAGATTTTGGTTGCAATTTAAAGCTGTTTTTGAACACTACATGTTAGTGAATAAAGGTTTGATCAAAAAAATTTAGTCAAATGGTTTTTTATATGTAAAATATGGGTGACCAAACAAAATAAGTTTTGTCCACGGTAGTTGGTCGATCAGAAAAGGTTTAGTCACAGCCTGCCAATCACAGGGCGGCACTGGCCCTACCCATGATGCTCAGTGCTCTGTTGTTTGAGGTTAGGTTAGGTTTAATTTTGCTTATATTATCAATCAAAAGAGGATTAGTCCTCATAAAGTTCATTCAAAAGAGGTTTTGTCCATAGCGATCAATCAAAACGAGTTTAGTCCATTGTATAAACTTAATTTTCAACGAATATGACCATAATATTTTAGTTTAATGTTTATTTTTAGGGTCCAGAACAAGCAATCTTTCATGTAAAAAAAATTGTCATAACACCACACCTGAAAAATATAACAACAGTTTTTTCAATAATCTGAACATTTTTCTAGATGTGACAAACCCTTCTTTGAACGCCACCTCCTCAATTGTTTATTTCTTTCAGTATACTTGTGATTGATTATAAGACTTAATAAAGACTTAAAGAAATAGAAAGGAAGTAAGCTTCCATGGGCGGATGCCTTTGCGCAAGCTTGAGTTGTTAAAAGAACATGTTTTCTATTTAACTTCAAAATGTAATTACATGTGTTGAGTGTTTATATTATATGTTACTCATCAATGAGTAAATGAGTAAGAAGAGGTGAGAAAGGACTAATGAAATTGTGGAAGATTTATTGTGATATATACATGTATAGGTATACGTGAGACTCTACCGAACAAGTTTTAATAATGAATAATTTTTTTCTGAAGAACCATGATCAATTTATTTAGTTTATGCAAACTAAATCATGCAATGTCTAATATTATTTCAAAAGGATTAACCTGCTTTAAATTAAAATTATTTTCTGTATTTCTAATGGTATTTTTCTTTTTCAGTGTTTTCACTAGATGCACATTTCGGTAAGTATTTTAACAAATGAAAGGCTTGATCTATTACCTATTAATGTTATTTTATTTTCATTTATGACAAGTAAAATTAATTAATAAAAAGTGAAGTTTCATTTTGCAGTTTGTAATAAAGGCACCAATTTGTGTTGAATAAATGTATTAACTGTAATATACAAAATCCATATCTATAATATTTTTCCCAGTAGAGTTGTGCAATTGTTAGTTCAAACATTGGTTCAAGGCAACATTGATTTGGAAATATCAAGTTGTTTGTAGTAAAAGTATCTTGCATAGGCAATTATATATGATTCTAAATTAGCTGTGAGTTACCATACAACAAAAGTAAACACTCTACTTTGTTATTCTACTCTTAAAACATAATTCTTGAACAATAATAATAAGTTCACTAACTTAAATTAAATTCAAGCAATACAAATATTAGGTAAGAACTTCATCAACATTTGATTGCATTGTAATAACTTTATCCATTAAAATATATAGAATGTCAAACACTACTAAGTTTGCTCTTGGACAAGAGACCCATGGCTAGTGGGGAGGGGGGGGTGAAGAGTCACTAAGGTTCTGTAAGCCTTGTCCAGTGACTCAACCATAGTTCAGTGAGGCATTGTTAGTTACGGCACAAACTCTACGTAACGTTTGTACCGAGGCTAGTATTGTTCCAAGTGCAGTGCCAACTTATAATTGTTGTACCTTAAAACACAATTGTGGCTATCCCATAAGCTAACATCAAAATTGCTAATCTTAATTTGATTTAGGTAAAATTTTTAAATTTTGTTGAAAAGTTTTGACTATCAAATTGTTTCTACAAATAATACTTAGCAGCCTTTAACAATCATAAAAGTTAATATTTTTTAGGTGAAGGGGAAGTGATGTTGTTCAGAAATTATTGTCTTATAAATAGACAAATATTTGAAAATCTTAAAATAGCAAAATGGTTATTCAATGTATAGATTAATGCACCTGGTTTGTTGTGCTGGTGATTAATACTTGAATCAAAGTATTTTTTAAATTATAAAATTATATTACTAAAAAATTGTATTGTAATAACATGCTGTACACATTAAGATTAGTATCATTTACAGATAAGAAAACTATTGTAGTAGAAAAATATAGGAGTTTGTATTATAATTTTTTTCAGGACTATTCCCAGGAATGGACAGTTGTCGAAATTCCTTCTTCAATGACCTATCTGACCATCGCGGTGAAAATCATCAAATGATTGTAAAAAAGAAAAGTGAGTATGCTATATTATTTCATGAGAACACTGCCATCTGGTGCAGGTTTTACAGCTCTAAAAGATAAAATAATATGCTAGTTAAAACCTCTGCCTTTTCAAAAATAAGTTTAAAATGAAACTCCTCACCTAAAACTGTTTTGTTATTAGATGTTTTTTAATATGGTATGCAAATCTATAAATTGAATTTGTTTTCCCTAGTGGGTCGGCCAAAGGGACAACACAGTGCACCTCGAGGAGGTCCTCCGCGATCCTGGACCAATGCAGAGTTGACGGAGGCCCTGCAACATGTGTGGAACAAGAAGATGACAACCTCTCAAGCTTCCCGCATCTTCGGCATCCCTTACAACAGTCTCTTGATGTATGTTAGAGGAAAGTATGGCAAATCACTCAAGCTAGAACAACTTAAAAAAGAGTGTTTCGGAGATTTAGGGGGGCCGTTGGACATTTTAGGAATCAATCCTTTGTCCTCTAACAACAACAATCCTCCTTCTAAACATCATCATAAAGGCCCTGAGCCTGACCTAATGTTGGGCCCTCCAGGATTCAACCCTGGAAATTATCCATCACCTAACTTCTACCCAGACTTTGGTACATCCTTTCCGATGCCTGTCGGAATGGTTCATCTTCTACCTCAATCCGAGAAGAACAGAGAGCATTCTGGGCCCTTGGACTACATCAAAGATGAATACCACAACCAGAGGAATATGCAGAACCCTTTAGACTACGGAAAAGAGGAGGTAAGGAGCAGTCCAGCGGCCTTGGATTTTGCAAAGGAAGAGATGAACCTGCAGAACAACTCCGTAGAGGATGAGGAGAGGGAGAGTCAGACTCCGCAGACGAGACATCATGAGCAGAACGGACAGGACTGACAAGCACTGCTCACCGATTGTTGATACGAGGCTTTCTCAAACCTCATGGCGAGGTTCTCACACTTGAATTGAAGCTTCGATCTGGTGAAATACAGTGACAAAATAAGTAAACTGCAGCTAGGACAAAGCAAAGATATAATATGGTGTTTATGTGGACCGTTGTTTGTATAGTAGTTAAGTGGTTCTTCTCCAAAAATACTGATATTTGGATTTCGATAAACATTTTGTGGACTTCTGGACAAAATAACAGGGTGAAACAGCATCATGTATCAACACAGTTTTATAGTTTATTCAGAGTTTTTATAGGTGTTACTAGATCATTATAATATTCTTGTACTGCCAAATACAAGTATACAACCGTATTTACACAATAATATTTTTATACAGTTACTATACAATAGCTACATGATAATGTTTCACCCTCCATTACTCAATACCCTACAAATCAAAACCAAAATTTCTGCTTCTCATCAAACTTTCAGGTACACTTCGGTTCCTTTAATGACAACGGTCTTTTGTTGGTACTATTAATGTTGTGCTTCCTATGTTATACATCTCTCAATTTTAAATACATAGTTTTACTAATAAACGGAAGGACTAGTATGTAAAGAAATGCCTCCTGTTGTACTCTGTCGTTAATGTTTCTTCTGCAACTTGGATTTCTCTACATACAATCTTTCAACTAACAAGAAGGAAATTTAAGTATATACTGTGTAATACAGCATATATTTATTCTTCCATAATTATACAGTAGACAAATTTATTTGTTTACTTCATTTAATAAGTAAAACTAATTGGCTTGCTTGATCTTAACACATTAAATTTGCTTTCCACAAAAAACATCAATAAATTATGTAATTAGCAAAAGAGTAACATTTCTATTTACTGGTCTAATGCATAGTTACCATCGTGTGATGGAAGAAAGTATTAAAAACTCAATTAAAATGAAACTCTCTAAAAAAATTCGACTTGATTTTTAAAAATGAAGGTGAATTTTTGTATAAACGGAGAAGTCATGGACATCCCTTCTACAGATACATTTTTTAAAATAGCAGACAAACACATACACTTTAAAAAACTATTTTCCTTTTAAATTTTATTTTATATTACAGTTAATTTACTTTTCAACTAAATAAATCCTAATATGACAGTTATGAGTGTGAAAAATAGCAGTCCACTACATTGACCAAACAGTTAACTGTTGAATTCAGCGGTAAACACTCAGTAGAGTGGTATGTGAAACCAATTGTATTATCAACCGATATTTTCTCACAAATGTTTAAAACAGACATGTAAAAATACCTTCACTCAGATGTAAACGAATTTAAAAAAATTGCTTCACATACAAATTGGGTCGTCCTAATTTTATCTAATTATACTTTGATCATATAAATCAATAACAAAACAAGTTTGTGTTAATTTATTTGTTTCATACTGTGCTCTTTCCATGTTAATTTCATAATGTACTCTTAAATAAAAACAGTGTGTTCAAACAAAAATAAAAAACAATTTGTTCAACAATCTTAAATTTTTAGTTTTTGGTTAAAAACAAGTAAAATTTACACACTAAAGAAACAAAGTTTAAGGGCCATAAGTAAGTTGGCAAACTGGTCAGAGAAACCAATTAGTTTTACATATTGAACAAACAAGACTGACTGCAATATGCCAATGTTCCAAGTATATATTTTAATATGTCATGTAATTTTTGTGTTTGAGTTGTACTGAAGCAAACTACAGTTCCTGCAGATTATATATATAGAGGTTCTAAGGATTAAGTTTTCTCACTGATTAGTGACAGGTTAGGTTAGATATAACTTGCAGTATTGTATTTTCCAGTATTGTCCACTAGGTTGCAGTGCAATCGCCCAGTCCTCGGGTGTTTGTACGGGGTCACTTCTAGCTCTGTCCACAAACATATGTGATTCAAGGGAGATTCATGCAACTGTGAATACAATTCATTTCAATTGAATTGAGCGATGCTTTCAGTACTAGCATCATCAATCTTGTATAATAATATATCTTATAAAATAAATTATTGTGATCAGATGTTTATGAACGTAATGGTGATAAATATTATTGTTGATGTAGATATCTATTTAATAGCCTCCTTACATGTAATTGTTTAGAATTAGATTTTATAATTTGATTCACTACAAGTCGCAATGAAATGTGTATTTGACATACATTGTCTCTGGTTATAATTCTATTGTGTTACCACTTTCATGTGTTGTTACCATTTTAATTCCAAATCATTCTTTGGGAATAACATTTGAGATAACTTAGTGCAAAACATGCTTAACTACAATCACTTGAGTATTTTTATGACAAATAGTAACTACATTTAAGCAATACACTCTATAATTTCATACTAACTTAAAATACAAATTACATTTCATGTACCTACTATGCCGGTTCAGTCTAGAGAAACCTTACAAAAATAGCAAGGATATATATTTATACTTAATAAAATCGTAAACTTATAATTTATCTAATTGAACGGTTAGTTTTGTTGCCGATTACTTGTACAATTTACACTATTTATTTTCCAAATAAATTTTTATGTACATCACTCCTAACAAAAGTTGAATTATGCATATTTTTAATTTTTAAATAATAAAAACACTTGCAGGGTATTGATCTCTTGTCAGGGATGCCTTTTTACAATAGATACAGGTATTTAGACTAAGTTTTGAAACATTTTGGCATTTTATATTCGCTGAAGTCTTGTACTATAACTGCACATTATTAACTGAACATATTAACTAAAAGCAGTACTCATTAGATTCAATTGAAACATGATTTCCTTTGAAATGAAATTACCAACATTTGTTAGCTTCATTAAAATAATAATTAATATACTTTTTGTTCATTTTTTAATGATCTATTTTCTATGTTTATCTATGTTGATATTCTATGATATTTTGCATGTAAAATTTCAACAATTTGATTAAGTTCATTTCTACTTAAGATAACTAATAACGTAATGTTTCTGTAACATTTTGTACAATAAGGAATAGAAAGGAGAGCAGGCTGACCTGAATAAAGTAGAAACACAAACTGTCAAAATTTCGGCCCTACTGGGGTTTTTTGTCAAGACAAAAAGAGAGCCTTAAAAGGATAGTAAAGGCAAAGCTATGTTAACAACAAAACATTTTCTATCCTATTCTTTGTTGGTAGCATGTCCTGTTTTTGTACACAATGTTTATGTGTTATCTAAGTTGAAACATTGAGTAGCGGCAGATTAATTGAACAAGTAGACTAAGCTCTCACTGGCAAAGCAGACTGCAGTCAGGATCAGCTGATCTCACTACTTATATGCTAACTACTTCATCAATTTCAATTACCAATTCTTTTTAAGACACTTTTTGAGTAAGACATTTTCCATATCATTTACTTGTACTTGAATTTTCCACATGAATCTAGAAGTTTTAACTTTTAAGTACATTCAAACAAAATTTGTATATCTTAAAATTGCAGTTATTTGTTTTCTATTTCTTTTATCACCATATAAAATGCCAAAATGTAATCCTATGCTCAGACAGATCATTCAATATTTACATATTTTATTCTATTACCAACCCTGTTTTTGTATTTTTAATTTTCTTGATGTACAGTTATTTAGTTTAATAAATCTGTAAAAGGTCCCAAAAGTGGGTAATTCAAGATACTTCAGGATTTTGTTTTAAAATCAGTCAAATGTGTTTTTCAGAGTTTTCACCTATCTAAATGACAGCAATCTGAACAATCACAATTTTATTTCAGGTTAAAGAACAAAGTATGTTTAATATTACATGAATGTTTTTTTTAAGCAAAACAACAGCACATTGTAACACTATTCATCAAAATTATTCTAATTGTAGTTAAACTATAAGAAAACCTCAAAATATTATGAACAAACAGCAACTACCTTCAAATTGTACTATGTTTGGAATGGTACTTTACTCTAATTGTTGTCTCTAGAAAGGTGAAACAGAAGTGCAATAAACCTGTGACGAATAGGCTAAGTAGTGAACGAGTCAACAATAATCACAAAGATACCACTATAGATGAATCTATTACAATGTTCAAAATACACGGAATGATTTATTCAAGGGCTCTCAATAATCTAGTTCTAAACTAAAGTATAATGTTTGCAAGAGAGTTGTAAACTAGACTTCCCATAGAGATCCTTCCTCTTCACTTCAATAGACTATCTAAAGCAACATTAACATCATTATTAAAGTATATGTGGTGAAGTTTGTTTTCTATTGTCCTTAACAGATTTTAAGAACAGACTATTCACCAAATTGCTAAATTAAAACACAGTCCACAGTGAAAGTAAAGGTATTTTCAAAATATTTTCTTTACTATGATTAAAACTAGTACCATCTCAAACATTTTTAATGTATTTTTTACTAAACATGTTAAGTGTTTAGATAAAATTATATCTTTCATAAAGTAAAACAACAATGTGCGCATAATTAACAATTACTTTTAAGTAGCCTACATAGAAACATCTTATTATTTAGCAGAACTTAATTGTGTGTGGATGTGTGAATGGTGAGAATAGTTATTTAAGTTATTATTGTGATTTTTAATGTTAGTTTTACTCATGCATATTACTTTTGTACATATAAACTTAAGTTGAAACATTTAGTTAAGAATTAGCTGTCTAATTTTCATTTGCTTATTTGTTACTTAAGTATTTTATTGAAACAACTTAATATTATGATTGATTTGTTCGTCATGATGAACTTTTAGTGAGATATGACACTACAGCACTTCATTACCCAAATATTAAGTTTAATTCTTTACATTGTACATGACAGGTAGCAAAATATAGAATTAGCTATTTTGGGTTTTGGTTAGTAAAGTAATGTATGAAATATTTGTTTAATGGATCCTAGCAATGCATTGTTGTATTTAATTTCAAAGCTATTTATTTATAAATTGTATATTCTAGTACTTATAAGCTTGTTTATTGTAAGAATAATCTTTAAATATGTAAATTGTAAAAAAATACTTTGTTTTAGCTCTAATTATACAAGGCTGTGTGCTAGAATGTTTTATTCAGTTCTGGACTTCACCAGTTCTTAGTTTATTTCTGTTTTCTTATTTCCACAAACTGGTGTCTTTAACTCATTCATCATCAGAGTTCAATATTATTCTTGGAAATTCAAATAGAAAATACAAAAGTATATCATAAAGTCACACTGCAGCTAAAATAATAAAAAATGGTCAAATTAAATACCTATTTGAAATACCTGTTTTGAATACAGACATCACGGAAAGTTTTTTTTTCAACAACGCACAAGTTTACAGTGTTAGTTAACAGAACATACAAAATCTACTTCGACCCTGTCGTAAGTGTTTCAATGAAAGTTAAATGAGAATTTCTTAATCTCTTCAAGAAAACTTATTTTTAAAATCAGCATTGTTTGAACACAAGCTGGCCAAGAAGGTTTACAAAGAAAGATTTTGTTAACAAATTGCTACTGGCTGTAAATGACAGTTCCCATATTTGTAACAAGTGACAAAGTTATATGGTACACTTGAGGATTTCTTATTGCTATTGGTTTTTTTACCACAGAAATCAGTTACTTGCTGTTTAACAATAAAATACCATGATATTCATTCCTGTGACTAGGGCTCTAAAGATCCCTCAATTGAAATATTTCCTTTTAATTATAGATATAAGGTAAATATTGTAATACTATGTCTTTCCTTTCCTGATCTATGTTACCTAGGACATTTTCTTTTTAAGTTCCTTGTCTTATTATTATTTATTTGTTATTGTTTTCTTTCAAGATTGATATTTGTTTACCACTACAATTATTTCCTTATTTATTGTGTACATTTGTTTATATGAGGTATTGGTTCCTGATTTCAATTAAAATTTACTTTGCGAACTATTTTGATTATTTATTTATTTTTTCCCATTTATTCCTTTCCTTTATTGTTTTGCTTTTTATTATTATTTTCCTTTACTTTACATTGCTTAATTTACTATAACTCTAAAAACTAGGTACATTTGCATTTACATTGGTATGTTTTCTCTAATTTTGCAGTTTAGAATTAAAAATGTATCCGTGTTAATTTAACTCTGTTGTATTTACATGTCTTTGTTTTGATCTTTTGAGAAGCCATCTTAAGAGTGTGCAGTTGTGGCTGTGACCTTGAATTTTATATCATAGGAACAATTGTAAAAATATACATTTTCTTAAGACACCTAACATCTACAGATTTTAGCGCATTTTTATGAATAAACTTTGTTTGAAACTATTAAGAGGGGTTCGATAGAGCCCGAGCGGTGTTCAAATGGGATAGGGAATTTAACATGGGAAAATTTTCAAAGTGTGTTTTACATAGGTTAATGAACTAAAACGTAGAAAGTTTTTCTCAGGAAGCATAGAGTCATTAGTGCTGCTGCATATAAAATAGAAAAAAATGAGTTCTGTAAAATAGGATTTTAATTACTGAATTTTAAATGTTATGTTCTTATGGAAAAATCCAGTTTTAGTTCAGAAGTACAGAATTAATTTGATGACGAAAGTAAAAGTTTTGATGTTTATATGAAGCAGCATCAATAGATCGATGCTTCCCCAGAGAACATTTTCACATTTAAGTCAATTAACTTGCCTAAAACCTAGTTTGCACTTTGCAGCTTTTATCCCATGTTATAAGCGGTACTCTGAGTTGGACCTGCAGGCGCTCTATCCGGCCCCCTCTTAAACTAATGAAATTGTCATGAAAATAGTAGTCAGCGGAGTCATCACAGTACATTGTCATCTTTCAAATGAAACTTATTTCAAGACTAAATGATAAAAATTGTAGGTGTGAGGTGTTTCAAGAAAATGCTTTTTTTACATGGTTCTAACGGGACAAACTGGCCAACAGGTGTACACTCTTTACATTGTTTAGCTATGGATCAGGAATTTAAAGCATGCCACTTCAAAGACAATTTTAAATTTTAGCAGTTGGGAGGTGAGCTGTTTTAGTATTACAATGTTTAAACTTTTAATCAGTTGATATGGGGAACTGTAAAATGATTGAAAGAAGTTTTTCCATTTCAGGAGATTAGATAGTCTAATGTGAGGAGTATCACATTTAAAAATGAATCATATTCAAGCTGAAATGTTTAAGTGAATGCAACTAGTGGGGAAAAAAGGTTTAACATTTTACTTTAGTTTTATAAAATCAACATACTAAAATGTTGATATGAAGACCGTACTGTATCATTTATTATGGTATGTTTGTGAGTACCATAGTGTCAAGGATTAGGCTTGTTGGGTGGTTTGAGAAGACTGTATATCAATCACTGCCTCCTCAGTTTCAAATACCTCAGAAATGGACTTTCCACAGTTTTTGTAACATATTTTACAGATGTAATTTCCTCTTTGAAATGCTTCCCAATATCTCTCCAATATTGTAATGTCTGCAGAATATAGTTGGCAAAGCATAAAACCAGTTTTATTTCACCGTATGGGGTTTATGTTGAAAAAGCCTAATTATTACTGTATTAACAATATTTCTATCCGCCATGTATTTTAGTGCTGCTTGTTGACCACCACGCTCAATAAACAGTGTACAATTTTGAGATTTTTAAATACAACAGTTTCTGTAAGAGGTCAGTTCATTAGATATTTATTTGAAACCTCCACAGACGACGGCTGTTCAGGTTGCTAACCATTACCAGTGCTTGCTTGCGGTGTCTGTGTCGATGGTCCAGAGCAGCTAGATAGAGTAAACTTGATCAGTCAGAGTCGCATATTTCTGTAAGATATCACAAGTATGCAATATCTATACTGCCATTAGTTAAATGATTAACAACTGTATACTGTACAATACTTAGCTAGCGTGTGAACAGACGTTGCAATATTGCGAGATATAGGGCCGTACTACAAGTTACCTCAGTTACTCTGCTAGAAGTGTGTGATATGTAAAGACTGCTATGTTATGGTGCGAAACTCGGTGCAATACGTGGTGCAACAGACTGTTCCTCTCCACTCCTCACACTTGGTTACCGCAAATCAGCTGTTCACTACATTTACTTACCTACATTAATCATCTTCAGTTTCTTAAACAGCTTGGTTATATGTTGTGAAATATGAGAGAACAGTGGGTGTTTTTCTTTGTTAAACTATGAATCATAGGTTTAGGTACCATCTTTTACTTTTTACATTAAGTATAGAGTGTGAATGGAAGTGTATTATATGTATATTCTATAATAAGTTTGTAAAATATCAAATATGATTTATTCCAAGCAATATCATTTTGTATTTTTGAATCAGAATAGAAAATCCATATGGGAAACTGTTGTGAAACGCATACATAAAGTATTATATTGCACAAGTTGTGCACATAGTATTTTACTTTAATTACTGTACTTGAAATAAACCTATCAAGATCCAAATTGAAAAAAGCATTTATTAATAATATTAGTAAGCTCATTGCTTATATGACTTAAACTCTTAAAGTGTTATTGTTAAGTTTTATCCAATTAGTTTGTTTGGAGTTTCAAGATTCGATATTAAAATTAATGTTAGTTCAGACAACTTTTAATGTAGGTATTTCCCATTAATTTATATTTAACAAGTGCAACCGGTTAGACCAACATTTTCTGCAAAGTTTCAGAACTAATACTACAAAGACATTTTTCTTTCCCTCTAGTACTGTATAACATTAGTTCTAGTTAGTTAGATGCTATGTCATATCATTAAACAAATGGTACGTCTTGTGATTACTATTACCTCAATATTATGTTTTTTTGTTAGAGTGATTTTTTTAACTTATTAGGATGAAATCTTTTATACAACAGTATACTAATGACTTAAGCAAGTTCTGTAATATAAGTAAAGTGAGAATGGGTAAACTCGAGTCAAATAATTCTCAAAGGTGCTAGACTCGAATAACTCTATTTCTTGATAACTTTTTTATGCTCATTGATATAAAGATTTCTCAGGATTCATTTCCCTTTAGTTCTAACAGGAATATTATATTTACATTTTGAGATACACTGAGTCATATTATTTTGTAGTGTTAAAATTGTAATGCTTTTTAAAAACCAAAATCTAGCAATTATGCTGGGCTAATTAAGCAATCTCAAATTTTATTAGCATATTATTTTAACCTTTATATTATTATTTCAACATTAGGATGTTTTTAGATAATAAATACCATAATTAATTATATATTTAAGGATTTTCTTTATCAAATAGAGATAATCAGTTGAATTAAGTAATTCAGTGTAATGCACTTAACAGGGTAGCAAAATACAAGCTAAAAATCTGTAAATATTAAATGTATAGATGAATGTAATTACGGAAGAGCCTCTTAAGGTAATGTGAAAGGTACCGTATGGTAGCTGAGTTGTCAATGGCTGAATGTGAAAATGTATTATATAATAAGGATATATAAACAAATTTGCTAGAAATATGTTTGTAGTAAGCATAGTTTTGGAAGGTGTTTCACGTCAAATAAAGATATTAGAGATGACTTGTGTGTTATTATTCACAAACAAACTTTCCACTGAAGTTTTCAAGGAGCAGAGCCTCTACAGTCTGATCGCTCACACCACACACACACACACTGCACCAGTGGAAGTCTGCAAAAACACTTACCTTAATTGTACAAATACATATTTACAACATGAGGGTTTTGGTAGTATACCTACCCCGCTTTTTCGTTACTTTGTAACAGGGGCCAGGTGGTAGGTTGTGTGTAATATGTGGGATAAATCAACTACCCTAGTAACTGATATGACAAGTTATATATGAATTAATCAAAAATATAATATTTTCTCATAAATTCAAAACATGTAATTTGAATTAACAAAATATTTCATGAATTTTGACACTGTCATTTTGTTATTGAGCCTTACCCTCCCCTATGTAGTCATAAGGTGCAACTTCCTTGAGATCCTCCAAATTAAAACCAGGCTGACACGCAACTAAGCGGGCAAGCGCCGCTTGCACCATTGCATGAGTGAATCGAATTTACTTTGCAATTTGTTACTCTTATTCACTCCAATCACAGCCTCGCTTTGACGCTCGAGTGTTCTATTACCACGTTTCGAGGATGTTCTCTCCACTTACTGTTTTAAGTTTATAATTTCAACCATTTTTTGACCAAATCTCCCCCCAAAAGAGGGTTCCGGTAGCCTGATTTTGCTGGTTAACAAACTTGACCAAGATATTTACAAAAGGAACATTTGTACCAAATTTCTCAAAAATTTGACAAAAATGCTATTTGTAAAGTGTACACACAAATACACATATTATATATTTTATATGTACAGGGTCTACAGTAATTAAGGGATCAAACTTCACCAAGTGATTTATCAAGTCAAAAAAGCAAAAGATTTCCAATAACACATAGTCTTATCTCACCTAGTTTTCCATTTGTCTGTCTGTCGAGGGTTTTCACTAAATAATTTTTATCTCCAAGGTAGAATAAGGTATAAACTCATTTTGCACACTTGTTAGTAGACCCATAATTAAATCCAACGTTTTAAAAATAAAATTGAATTATTATCACTTCCGGGCTCAAAATGGTGGCTATACTAAGTTTTCTAAGCTTAATAACTCAATACTCTTAAACTTTATTGTAAAAACACTAGGTATACAAAACGTGGCAACAGTTGTTTACATTCTAAGACCAGGCTTGTTGTGCTGTGATAAATAATAACGGAGAAATTTAAGTTTTCCTTGGTGCACTCCTTTATTTACATTAAGAAACATATATTTTGACTGCAGTAGGAGTGGGCGTACAACCATCAGTCATCAACGGTCAACCAACAAATCAGTCGGGCATAAGAATACAAGATTTGATATTACGTCTTATTATACATTTTACACCAATATCATCACTCATCCTGATCTAACATTAGTCATGATGAGTACGGGCTGGCGAAAAGCCGGCTGTATTTTATTTATTGGAAGACAGCGTCTGTGTTGGCTTCCAGCCCAGGAACGTTTGAGTGCCCTGGTCCGGGGTTGTGAGCTCAATTATTATTATTATTATCATATTATTATTATTATCAGTTGCATCTCAATTATTCATTTGTACGTATTTGTATTGCATTGCCTATATTTATTACGTTGTCCATATTTATTGTAGTTAAAATAGTTTATTGTTGTACAGTTCAGTTATAGTAGTCTGCTGCTGTCTTCAAGCATGTTAATTTATTATGTATTTTAATGCTCTGTATTACTGGCAAATCTGCTGAACAAAAGCATTCAATAAAGAATTTATTTATTTACCGACAACCTACTCGGTACTGTTTTCAGCCGCAACCCACAATGGATCTGTGCCACAATCTGCGTTACCTTCAAAGTACTGCTGCGCTCTAGCAGTCAATGCTAAACTACAAGCCTTTGAATTGAATGTAGAAACAAGCCCCTCTTGGCAGCGGTGGCACCTAGAACCAAGTTGTATCTTTTCTACGCAGATGAAGACTTCACATATAAAAGAACAATCAAAATATTATTGCGACGAAGCTACAAAGTTTTTTTTTTCAGAAAATAATTTAATTTAATTTTAGTAATTTTCCAGTTTCTCCGTGTTGAAAATCCTATCCCGATAAACGCCCCTCGGGCTCTATCCGGTCGCCTCTAAATAAATAATTACGGTACAAGTATTGTACTGCAACAATTAATTCTATAATATGGTTGTTGAAATGTTGAAAAACACTGTATTGAGGCGGAATATGAAACCTTCTACAAAATCCTAGTTTTCATTTATTAACCAGGTTTTCTTAAAATTAGTTCTCTTAAATATGATTTAGTATGATTATTATTTACTCTACTCTATAGTAATAGAATACATGCAGTTGTTTCATGTTATCCTTGTAAGTTAAGCATAGTAGGCAGATAACTGTGACCGTAGCACCGTAGCTGGTCTTAGTCACCAATATAGATCCAATAACTTACTTGATATTTGTAGAATTCCCAACACGAGCCCTACTGCGCAATGGACGTCAACGAGCTATTTCTTGGTTCTTACTTCATTTACATAAAAATTCCTCAATTGGCTGATTTTATGGGCTGTCGTAATTTGGTCGTAGTAGCTCTTTTTTAAGGTGAAATTGTTAGTCCCCCGAAGCTTCCTTGTTGACTCAGTGGTTAGCACCCCAGACCCCTTCCTGCACTTGGCTGACGATTCCCCCCAAAATTTGGTTCTGGATCCGCCTTTGCTGACGTTTGCTTAGAAGCTATTCAATTATTGGCACAGGCCAAAAGTCAGGGGGTTTCCTTCCTCGAGCACATCCTAACGGTTTTAATTTGTTTTAAATCTATAAATGTATGAACAATAATTGATTTCGTCGAGGATCAAAGCCATAACGTCTTTGATATACTCGAACGACGATTGATTCCCATATACCGAAATGCACTGTGCAGTTGGCCAATGAGCACGAAGGTCGTGGCGTCTACAACTACTCACGCACGCAACAGCTGCGGCGGCGACGTGTGAACCAAGGTGTAATCAGCTGTTTTATTGACTATCAGCATAAAGACGGGCGGAGCTATGAACTATTTCACAGCTTCGTTAGAGGAGAGTCAGTTTTTGTTGTGCCTCCGCTGCGGCTAGCAAGGTTGCTGGACCCAGACCTGGCCTGTCCGTTGCAGTTACGGACAGAATATATATACTTAATCGCTTTTGTAAAAGCAGTCCGACTATTTACTTTTGGGAAACACAAAATAGGTTTTAAAAGAGCAAATACAATATGGGCGTAGTAAAGTAAAGTGAATAGTGGATTTCGTGCAAAGAAGAGTGTAGAACCTATATACTCTAGCATAAAGTCTGACTAATCACTCAATGTGCTTTACACACACATAGTGCTGTACAATGTAAAGCACCGTGATTCATTGCCACTATTCATCCATCAAATATCAACAATGGAAACTATCCCATTTACCCATAAACTGTATTCAGCCCATCGTCGTTTCATGTCCATCCATGTTTAAAGTAGCACCATCGATTCGGCCAATGTTAGTTTCCGAATTGTGTGTAAATGTAATAACAATGTTAAGTTTGTTTTAAGAACATGTAATAATAAATCAATAATTTACATGTCTGATGTATACATGATACCAATATATTTTCTAATCATAACGATAATCGTTTTCTAATCAAACCCTGCGTTAGGTAACCAATTGAAGGTGGGTAGAGGTGGGTACAATTCCAAATTCCAATATATATATATTTTACTAAGTAACCAAAACTTAAAACTAGAACTGGGATGAATCGTTGACTACTTTTTTCATTTTTATCGATTTGATATATGTGCCAAAATGAATGTGCCGAAGTGTGTATGTAACCTATCCTGTGGTAGTCCGATTATTCAGTTGAAATATGAACAAATGACATGAGTACAGAGATGAGGACTGAGGTTGTGTAGTGAGTGCGGTATTGAGATATTAGCACCACGGTGGTTGACACCGCAGCAGACACAAGTTCCCAGCACTCAAGAGTGTCGAGCCATAACACGGTGCTTCGCCCTCCATTAGCACCTCTATTATATTTAAATAGTCTTCCCTGATCGCTTTAGTACTCCTTAAGCTGAATTGAAAAGCATCGTGATTATAATAATCATATATCGTAAATTTCATTGAAAATGCGATAATTATTAAGTTGTTAAAAGACTTGATAATGTGATGAGGTCGGGCAAGCCGGTAAGCGAGGGTTCGGCCGGCCGGTCCGTCTGCTCCTTGATTTGATTGTTGGCGTTAGATAACCACGGCTAGCCTCTAAATTGAGATATTTGATCCTCCAATTAATTAGTATTCATTATGTTTCAGTAGTAATTAATTGAAAGCTTCCAATCAGTGTAAACTGCTGATATGCAACACTGTAAGTTTAGTGTCTTATATCTTATCTGTGACATTCAATCTGCAATGTTTAGTCACTAAACTGCCTTCCAAATGACGAGCTGGTCGAGCCTGACCACACAATCAAGCCTTTTACACAATTATTGAAGTTGAAGGATCTACGAGTGTACCATTATTAGTGATTATTTTGTTGATAATTATAAATATTGTGATCAATTGTAAATAGCTAACAGGCCTACCAGCAAGCGTATTTCTTAAGAAAACTTACACTAAACGCTATTTCTAACTGTTCACCGATGGTAGGAAAAAAGTGGTTCATCATATTAAATTACTAAAAAACAAACGACTCATTTTAAATTATGTTGTTATGTATTCATCAACAAATACACCTCATCATCCATCAAAAACACTCAACACATTCACCCTTCATCCCATATTCTCCTTAAAATCACCTCTGGGAGTGGTCGGTGTGTCAAATCAAAGTATTATAATTAAATTGGTTGGTTTTACCATAAACTATAATAATAATGTGTTGTAACCAAAGTCGAATGGAAAAAAGAAAATATAGATAAAGTTCGAAGTTAGGACTAAAATGTTCTCTCTACCACTCAACCTTTACCTACCGTCACCGCATAGTCACTTTACAAGGGTAAGTGGTGACCGCGGGGATCGAACTCGCGCCAACGGATGGATGCGCTCGGAGTCGCACACGATTCCAACCCGCTACGGGTTCACGGACGCCAATGGACAATGGTGTATGATGAAAACTAACCTACAATATATACAGCAGATTTAGCCCAACCACAGATTATTAGTATTATTATTCTGATTTGATTATATCTTCACTAATTTCTTTCTTGAAGTAGGCCAACAGTATTTAAAGTATTATGATCACTTGGTAAAATATCTATTTTTTAACGTTAGTTTGCTCCCCAACTGACAGAATGTTCGTTAATTGTATTTTCAGGTGAATACTAAACTCGTATGTTAGGATTTTACTTGTTTCATGCCCTTTTACGTTTCAACAATAATGTGAAACAGCGTATGTATACGCTCTATGCAGTAAACTCAGCCCACAGTAGCACTGACGAAGAGCCATGAACCAGCTGTGTGATATATTGTACTTGACCACGCATTGTTTGCTGTGTGCTGTTTTCACGTTATAAGTTAAAAACACTGGTTCTGATATTATCTCAGGTGATGAATTGTGAAGACGCCACCGCCGAGCCAGCTAAATAAATAACAGAGACTCTATCCGGCAAACATATGCGATATGGGCTTGGATAGAGAGCAGGCGCTAGGTATCAGGTTATACGGTGATAGATGTATATACTGTAGCGGCTGCGCATATCGCCGGGGAGATAAATAAACAGCTGTTCATAATCCTTGTCAATTGTAGTGTCACAAAGTGGTAAATGTCGTAGCCCGAGCAGGGCAGATGTTGAGGACCAGTCAACACACGAGCTCTCTCTACTCCTCGTTCTTTGCCTTTAGAGACCAATCAATGTCAAAGTAATTTATTTCATCTCTAAAACTATATAAAGCTGTTTTCTTCTGTATATGTCAAATTAAACTATAATAACTTACTGTATGCCGTATACAAAGCAGGCCGTCACGCAGCTAAGCGCTTAAGCGCCGCTGGCATGATTGAATCGAATTTCCTTTGCAATTAATTGTGTTTCTCTCCTTCGCACCGTTCACAGCCTCGCTTCGGCATTCGGCCTCAGACTTAGGCGTTTTCTTTTACTGTAAGTTGTATTACGTATCTTGAAGCGATAACACATTTCAAAAGAAATATCATTGAAATAGGACTACTTTTCGATGTTAAGTGGTAAAAGGACTTTTGTAGTCCTAACTTCGTCTAGTTAAACAAGACAAACTTTACCTTTTTTACCTTCACTACTTATTCCACTGTTATAGCGAAAAATCAATTTTTAGGCCGCTATTTTGAAACGACTTGACGGATCTTCGTAATTTTTGGTATATTGATGTATAACAACAAAATACATATTTATTATAAATTTCATCAAAACCAAACGGAAATTACGGTTTTAGACGAGGTGAAAAGTTTCCCTAAAAAGAAAGTTCCGGTAGTCCGATTTTGCTAGGTAACGAACACTACCGATATACTCGTATTTTCAAAAGGAACATAATTTGGTGAAAATTTGGCAAAAAATGTGACTTTGAAAGATGATACATATATGTATATACATACACATATAGGTACATAAAGTGTGAGAAAATGCTCAAACATGTTATTGGGGTTATCTTATCCGAAGAAAATTTGGTAATACAATATAATTTAAGTGCAGTTAGTGAATACAGTGATGGAACACTTTCAGGCACATCACGCCAATTCCTGAAGTACTACGTCAGTTCATACATGTATTGAAACACATGTTGATCGTTAGAGCTTTAGGTGTTTTGAGACTAGAAGGACACATTATAGCAGGTCAAAATCCCAAAATATGGTCAAAGTAGGCATTTCGACACATTGGAAAACTCAAGAGGAAATCACGGCAGTGTGGGGAAGTGCTGTGCGAGGGCGGTGATAACCCTAAACCAAGTTCTTAGATTGACGACAACTGCCCATTCCAAAGCATTTAAAATAACTTTAAAACTTTTTTAAATTCCGAATACGTTGAATCAGTAGCAGTGTCTACGGTTTGCATGTCCAGGAGAGTCGTATGAGCCATCAGGAGCCGCGTTGGGCAATACTTCTAATCCATCACTCTCTACCCTCACTTTACACCTGCTTCCTCCCTACTTTTGTGTCAAAGGCCGCTTTGAAGAGTACTCGGATTATTTCCTAATTTATGATGTCAGAAAACTGACTGTTTGTGTCGAAATTCCGGTTCCCGATCGTTGGTTAACGGACAATGCAAAAAGTTAGGTTAAGTTTCTTTGTAAAAACATCTTCCAAATAAATGTTCGATGATTGAGAAGAAGTAAAAAGATAACGAGTGAATTTGACGTTGTTGTTTGAGAAACATACCCTACTGCCTGATGAAATTTAATAAGAACCCGACAAATGTAATTTGGCTTGTTCTGAAAAGTCAGACAAAACTGCAATAGCAGTTTTTGTGCAACTCGTGCGAGCGGTTGCGCTTCTTTCCTCTCTCAAAAAGTCTTGATGACCTTCAGGACCCTCTTCAGCAGAAAAACAGCTGTACTTAGAGCGGAGAAAAAATGTAAAAACATCAGAGGAGCCGGATTGAGTAAAGAGAATGATTGAGTGCAAGGCCCCGGGAGGTCATCCCTGGACCCGGGCCTTGCCTCATCACGAGACCAAGTCAACTGTTTGCTCATTTTCCATCCGTCTGAAAACGTCGCATTGGAATAATGTTACAATGTGTTCAGATTCCGTAGCTTCTGTACTACAATATGTTGAGTTTTCCACAGCATGTTGCTGTGTTATGTAGCTTTCTGAAAGTGAATATTTGGATTTGGATTAGATATAAATCCTTTTGGTACATTTTTCGATGGTAGATCAATATTACGTAGGTCCTTCACGTGTATAGATTTTCCTTCCGAGATTTTCCTCCCCGCCAGGTACGCGCCATCAGCTGGGTCTGTTTCGCCCACCTTATGACCACTCATAGCGCATTTAGCTTCATAAATTATTCATGCAAATTAAAAGAGCTGTAGTGTAAAATAGACATAACATAAGCTTTCTTGTTGTATTCGTCAAGGATTGAAAATGGCTAATAAGCTACACAATTACAGTATAGATCAGTCGTGACTCGTGTCTATGTTGTCAAGTATGAGAGTTGGTTTCAGTGTTTTATTGGTTAGTATTCATGAATCCTCTATACTATGTTATTTGTTATGTAGCTTTTTATGTCGAGTATTAATTTTATGACGCAATCAATCGTTGTTGTCATTTGATAAAAATTTCCCGTTACATTGTGAGAGTGCCGTGTAATTGCTTCAAATTCAATATTTTCAATATAGGTTCAATATTTGTTTAAAGTTTTACCCAGATAAGGAGTAGGCCTACTACTTCAACGAACCCAAAAATAACAGTTCTGTATTAATTTGCAAAAACAAAATTGAATGTTTATAATGTTTGAATGTATACTTTAAATCACTGTAACAGTTTTTATTTAAAAATTCAATTATTAAGTGATAATTTGGCTGGTTAATTTAACCTGTTTGAAAGCAAGCGGTGGCTGTACGATCAAGTAGCGGGAATCGCTACGCTACACTTACCTCTGCCTCTATTCAATAGACTGTCGAAGGCTATTTCCAGATAAGTAAATCTGTTTAAGTGACACATCTGTTTGACTGTTCGACACCTTGAGTTGGCGCTCGTCCCTACAGTAGCATTGCTCCTCTGTTCATGTGCGTCCACACCTTACCGGTAGAAACTCGTCCATACCAGTACCACACCGTATGTAAGGTTCAGCCGTTCAGCCTTCTTCTTGGCGAACTCGTGCGCACTGGTGAGGATTCTGGGGGTAAAGTATAAACATTTGCGCTCTGTTTAAAGGATACCGTGAACAAATGCACAATTTTCCATAATTATGGAGGCAATCATTGTTTAATACCGATGTTAGAGAAGCTAGTATTACAGTACATATGTTGGAGAGGTCAAGTGGTGAGCAGGGTCTGTTTCATACAGTTAACACCTCAGACCTCATACTGTACAAAGCTGCAGACACCGTGTCAACACGCAGCTACAAGTGGTTGCCGTGCAGTCGGTGTTATTGCACGCAGCCTGTAACGTGCAAAGCCTCTAGTCAGTATATGTCTGGTCAATACTTAAATTACTTTATGCTGGGTTACAGCACAAAATATTAATACTCGTATAACACTGTTTCGTAGATTCGAAGCTGTCCGGATGTAGAACCCACTCCGTCCCCCACTAGAGGGGTTGGACCCCAAACTTTATCAATGTGAGTGGTCGCGACCTCCAGAGACGCTTGAAAAAGAAAGGACCACCGCGTGGCGTGTTAGCATAGCCTAGACCTAATCTTAGGGGAAGAGTTCCCTGAGTGGTAATCAGTTATAGCCTTGCTCGTCGCGTACTCTTATGATAGTCTGATCAGGCGTCATTTACTAAGTCATTTTTATAATCTAGACTTCCTTCCATTCCGGTGTTATCACAATATGCCCAATCACACATGGTAGACGTAATTTGTATGAAACCAACTCCTGGCCAGCTTGACCCTATCAATAAATGATTTTTTACCAAGATATTCAGAAAGGAACCTATAATACTAAATCTATAGGTAAAAATATATGTGTATATAGCTATCCAACTGTTAATAAATAGCAATAATAGTTCATACCTCCACGAAAATGGTAACAAAATGTTCTACTTTGGTTAAAAGTTCTATTTTGGATATTCCGTATGTTCACTGAGTAGTATATTAACGGTACATTATTTTTATGATAAAATTTAAAACGAGCTTAACATTCAAAAAGGAATATGGAAACGTGTGTTTAAAACAATAGTAATCTGTGTTATTGTCAAAGAGTAGTAAAGGAGAGAGCCAGACGCGAGGTCAGCTGCTCGCCGCGGTTGGTTATTCATTGATTTTATTTTGACTGTGCAAATAACTGTCTGGGACTGTATCTGTTGAATTTCTAAGAAAGGAACTTGTAGTCCAGCACCGGCTGCTACTGACTGATGCACAAATCTGGGACAATGGATATCTCCGGGATTTTTGTTGTTATTTGAGTCGCACTATGGTAGTTTGGTCGAGACGAGGCGTTTAACTTTTCTCAGGTCGTTTGCCCTTGTTGCGCTACTTTACAGTAATTCTGCTGTGACCATGTACATCTGAGGAGGGTTATTTATTTATTTTCTTTACAAAAGTCAGGTGACAATATAAAAATTGTGTTGACTAAAATCCACGAATGACTAAATGAATGAATATGATAGAATGGTATGAAATATACGGATGAATAACAATGACATGAGTGAAGCCACTGGCAAGAATAATATTGATCATATGGTAACAAAATTGTATAAAAAGAATACCAACACATTACTTTGCACTAAATAAAAAACCAATAAAAATATTCAATGTATTCATTAATAAAAAAAAATAATTAAACCTCTATTTATGTTCCATAAATTCTGCTACTGAGTAAGAAGCCATTTGCAAGAAATGTCTTCTTAGTTTTATTTTGAATAACTTCGGCAAAAGGTCTTTTATTCATTTTGGGAGTGTGTTTAAAAGTTTGATGCCTGCTTGCAGGTACTCTCCAGGTTACCTGAGTATATAGAACCAGCTGAATTATGTCTGGATTGGTGTGAGGGGTTAATCCATCTAAATGAAAAAATTGATCTTACGGGAAGAAATTCAAGATCACAGCAACTACTGAGCACTCTAGCTTAAAGACTGGGCAAATCCCAATAAACAACAGACGAAAATGCAAGGTCGCCTTCGTTGAATATTCATCTTTCATATTTAGTGTGTCTCGAAAAATAATTTATTATTTTCTAAAGGTAGCCCACGTTTTCAGTTGTGAAGGCATTCCAATGATAGCGTAGAACACCGGTCCTCAAAATTCTTGTTCAAAGGATGGATCACAAGAAATTATTGTGTTTGTTGTTCATTAGAAGTTCAGTTGTTGTTCATTTCAACTCCTGCAGATTCTTCCTGGGTTTGATTATATTCATCATGTATTTTTCTATTTTACGACTAATGTATCATGATTGTCATTAGCTAGACAGTAGACTGGGTTCAGTGGCCGGTGCTTTTACACTTGATATGGTAAGGAGAAGTGCACAAGGTGCCACCGGGAAACATAGAGGCCCCGGGGAACCACTAATGAAGGGCATTATATCCTTATTGAGGTGATATTAACTCAGTAGCTGTAATTTAGCTCAGTAAACTTGCGATCTCGCACTCACAGGCCAAACACTTGATTAACATGGCTTAACTTAACTTAGTCTAACCACATGTTCTAGAAACCGTCGGAACTCACGACACTCTACTGCAACACTGCAACTCAACATGTCACAGCAAACACTTGATTAACATGGCTTAACTTAACTTAGTCTAACCACATGTTCTAGAAACCGTCGGAACTCACGACACTCTACTGCAACACTGCAACACCAAATGTTGAGGTGTACCAGCTTCGTTAGTACTTGATTCTATTTTAGATTTATATTCCTAACTATTTCCATGTTAATTATTTCAACTATATTTTTATAATGACGGTTAACTGGTAACGCCTTAACTGGCGAAAGTTGCTGATAAAAATATAAAGTTTGTAAACTTTTGTAAACATAAAGATTGTTTGCAATATTATATATCTGCTAAAGTACCATTTTACAATAACTATATGAGTAAATTTAGCAATACATAAACATAATGAATATCCATATTCAAATTACAATATTTAACTACAGTACCTATTCTAACTTAATTACAAGTTTTGATATTTAAACAAATTAAATTCAAGTTTTGGGATTTTGGGAATTAAGGTCTTAGAAAATATTAAAATATTATTTAAAAAATAACTATTAGAAGACATTATTGTGGTATGTCCTTAAAAAGCGTACTTAATTTTTAACCATTATTATTCATGAATAATTTAAGTCAGTCTCTGATAGTTCAAATTAGTGTTTACACAACGTTGGGAAATATCCCAAATTCTGCAGATTATAGCAGTTTGCTTTAAAATGTGTTATTATTAGTTCATATTCACTTTCGTAGCAATTTTTTCTTAAATAATATTTATAACGATGGGTAAAACCACCTACCTTTACACGCTAAAGCCCCGACATTTGAAACCGCGACCAACTGTTTGTGGTACATCCTGTCCCAGATAGCCTACTAAGAAGGTTGAAAATATTATTCCTGAAATTTTCATGTGTTGTAGTATAATGGAGATTATGGTTTTAAAACTGTAAATAAGGTAATCTAATCGTTTTTCGTAATCCGTTAATGACTCCTTAAACGTATTCACCGTGTATTTTTTGTACAATTCACCAAAACCTAATAAACTATAAACAGTATAACCTGCGTAAGAATACGTGTGCTTGATTTTATTATTAGAGGTTTATAGGGCTGTACACACTTAAAATTTAATAGTTTTTGTAAAATATTTAATAGTCTACCCAAAATTAGAGCTGGACATTAATATTAACCGAGTCATTAAAATACAAGCAGCCTATTAATTGAAGAATTTACTGGTCGAGTTGTAAAATACAATAGATCGGAGTAAGGACAGCGAGTACTGTAGTCTCGTAAAGTAGGGGTAATTAATGAGCCGTGCCTGACTGCGGTGTATGGACCACGGCGCGGCGCAGCGCGGTACAATCACATCGAGTAGCGTCATCATACTCACAGCGTTCATCATGTCATTCATCGTGTTTAGTGTCATTTAACGTTTTCACAATAATCAAAACGAGCAGTATAAAGAACTTCCATAGGAATATTAATAGTCAAATTGTATCGAATTAAACATCTTTAAAAATTAGTAGAAATATAATAAGGGGAAGGAGTTGAACGTATTCACAATGTAATAAGCAGTGATGTATTGTTCGTTACAAATAATTATAGGCCTACTTAGGGTCCCGCATGATAAGGACTCAACTTTGATACTCCATAAGTTCTCATTGTTTCTTCAATATTCGCTGACATTGTTGTATTTATTGAAACTTAAGAGGGATAATTGTCAAGGTGGTATATTGGTGTGACAACTCTTGGGGCTTGGAGTAAGAGCAACACTCGCTCTCACCGCGTTCATCAATCATTTTGGCTTTAACATAAAACAATATAGTTCAGAAGAATGAACAGTTATTCCATAAGCGTATGCATTGCGGGAATTAAAGCCCCTTCAGACTCGCGAGTCGTCGATTCGCTCTCAAATGCATGAAAATTTCAGTGCGCGCATTACGTCCCCACAAAGGTTTCAGTTCTTTAAAGTGCGTGGATATTATCGAATTTCCTTTGGAAAAATGAGATATTCATGCCGTCAGCATGGTAAGACCCAGACCCAAGAATATACAGAGTGAGTTTTATATGTCCCCTCTCACCTTAACTTTTGAAAGAGGGAAAACTTTGAAAACCCTTTAGGGAAGATTGTATAGGGACTTGAAGTTACTTTTGACGTACTTTTCGTTACCCACCCCACCCAAAAACCGCGGAGGAGGGCCTCCCTAAATTTTTAAAATATAAACCCCCCTTTAATTGTGACACCTTATTTGTATAAAAACACAAACTAATTGATACCATTAAACAATTTTTACGACGTTCCTGTTCAAAATGGTGGCTCAAAAGTGTTTCATTTTTTAAGCAGATAAATGGACGCTTTCACTATATTTTCTAAAGTTTTGAAAACAAATTTACGGATTTAGTTTTTGGGTACTTAAAACTTTGAAACGATATGTTACAAGATAAACTTTACAAACTTTTGAAAATTGACGAATTTTGAAAAAAGGGGCAGTTTTCAATAGTTTGCAAAATTTATCTTGTAACATATCATTTTAAAGCTTTGAGTACCCAAAAACTAAATCTGTAAATTTGTTTCAAAGTTTTGAACAATATAGCGACAACGTCCATTTATCTGCTTAAAAATGAAAAACGTTTTGAGCCGTTATTTTGAACAGGAACGTTGTAAGAAACTTGTTTAATGGTACCAATGAGTTTGTGTTTTTATACTCTTTCAAATAAGATGTCACAAGGAGGGGATTCGTGTTTAAAAAACTTAGGGGCTTTCCCCCCTGATTTTGGTTGGGGTGGGTAACGCAAAGTACGTCAAATGAAACTTCAGGACCCTATATAAACATTCCCCAAAGGCGTTTTCAAAAATTTTCCTCTTTCAAAAGTTAAGGAGGGACATACAAAACTCACTCTGTATATATAAGTGTGAGTGTGTGTGTGTGTACTCTACAAGTCACATTTTATGTCCGAGTTAAATGAAATTTGGTACAAATGTTCCTGTTGTAAATATATCTCGGTTAGGTTCGCTAACCAGAAGGATCGGGCTACTGGAACCCCCCTTTTGGGAGGGGTGTTTTGGTCAAAAAAGAGGTTTTAATGATCTAAAAACAGTAAACTTCATTCAATTTAAATAAATATCCAATAAATTAAAAAATATGTTTTATTTTAACTTTACCAATGTACTAAAAACTATGAAGTGATTTTTCACTATAACAGCGTTATTAGTAAACCGATTTCAATAAAATTTTAAATACGTTTTATCTTCACGATATGTAATAATACTTGCAGTAAAAGAGCACGTAAGTCTGAGGCTGAAGGCCGAAGCGAGACTGTGAGCGTAGCGAACAGCCTCGTAGCGCCCGTGATAATAATAATGTGTCTGTTTGTTCCCTTTCAAACGAGAGACCACACGATAGAGTTTCCATGATAGAGTTAACACGGTAGAGAGCTCACCCTATACAAATCCTGTAAGGGGCTATGTGGAACCCCTTATTTGGAGGCGAGAGACGGAACCCCCAAAACCGTCAAAAAGTACTGCATTGTACTCATGTGAGTTTATAGTTTTTAGCCGATCGAAAGTAAAGGTGGGAGGCTACACTTTCTCGACATAACTTCACGTGTCATGGTGTT
Organism: Matsumurasca onukii; assembly: GCA_018831715.1. Taxonomy (NCBI): domain Eukaryota; kingdom Metazoa; phylum Arthropoda; class Insecta; order Hemiptera; family Cicadellidae; genus Matsumurasca; species Matsumurasca onukii. The sequence continues at coordinate 32,919,541 of CM032060.1, read as the reverse complement.
ATTACTACTTCCCACATAGCCATGGCTTGAAGAATATCCGTGATAGTGTGTGTGTGGCTAGACACTATATGAGTTGAGGTGGTTGGTGGGGGGAAGGGTGGTGTGTTGTGCTTGGACCACGCTCTCGCACTCACGCGCAGTCTATGTGCATCTCCCGGTTCCCCACACCGCACATCGCACAACACTACTCGCCGCTCCGCACCGCACACCGCACACCGCACACCGCACACCAGTAAGTACCCTCACATCACTACGTATTCATTATACAATAACGGTCAAATATACAGTGGTTACGTACCTCTAAGTAACGGAAGACGCTAGCATTAAATTCTAAGTAAAAACACACGCAACGCGAAAAATTTGTTCCTTTATGTTAGAGAACTAGTTGACAGTACCCGTGCTACGCTACTAATAAAACTCTTCTTTTATAACATACCCCGTCGTCAACATTTCTAAATAGACATAAGCAATGACAAAGTTTTTGTAGTTCAAAAACTTGATTTCAAAAGTGATTTTCAATAATATTTATAAACCCGGCTCCACTGTTCATAATAATAAAATATGTGCCATTCTTAAAAAATTGCATATTGCAAAGTCTTAAAAGTTTTAAAAGTGAGCTGTGCCTTCAATATAACTCTTTACAATTTGGCCTACAAGTAGCAAGATTTTTGAAAACCATCCGCCATTTTCCAATATAGTGGCCGACTTGAAATGTGTTACGGAAACTCCTGTATATTATGACATTTTCAGATTTTACGTACAATTTTAAAATATTTGTATTTACTTTTTGATATCTCATTTCGTTTAAGAGAAGTACGCAGTCAAAGTAGTGTAAAATATCCATTTAAAATGCATGGGATCTCGTGCACTGTGAGTTTATAGCAAATACTGATATGGTAATTTCCCAAAAATTATTCACTAAAAAAGTAACACCTAAACAAGAATAAACATATACAGGGATTTCCAAAATTATGCTTTCAGATTTATTAAGTAAAAACGTGGTAATTTATAGTTTTAGAACAAGCTGTAAAACTCACAGTGAACAAGATCCTTTGCATTTTAAATGCTGGACATTTTACACTGTGTTGACTGCGTAAATCTCGAAAACGTAATGAGATATAAAAATGTCAAGAATGAAAAGGCTTTAGAATTGTATGTTCAATCTAAACATGACACAAACAGAAATTTTCAAATTAGCCACCATAATGGAAAATGGTGGAAGATTTTTAATAAACTGACTTAATATTCTTAAATGTGGTTAAAAATAAGGCGAAGTCCCCCTTTTAAACATTGCTGTCTATCGAGCAGTGTATGAGATCCCGTTTAAAATGAACACCCTGTCTATAATTCTGTATAAATACGAAATTTACTACTCCCGTATTACGTTAAATTTACGTTAAATGTTATTACCATTAAAATTGTCAAACATTTTAATGGTACATGAGAGAATAGTTTAAGTCTTGATTTACGCAGCTGTGGCAGATTTCTTCCACAGTTAAGCGCAATCATGTCGTCGCTCCTGTTCATTTTTGCTATTAGGCTTTTCCACCTCATTTTTTTCATACCTGTTTTTACCGTGGGTTTTATTTTACTAATTTCTTTAGTGTAACTTTTTAAATTAAAGGTAAATATATTATTAAGAGTTGATTACAAGCCAATTTTCCAAATTGTTCTTATTTTGATACAATTCTCGTTGAGAAACGTGAAAATACGGTACTTTCAGGGGTACGGTAGTAACCACTTTGTGAAAGCGGGGCTCCGATCTGCTCTACATCATGTAAAAAATGTGAAACATTCTGAAATCATCACGCGAGAGCAGAGCTTTTTTGGATTGCAAAACCTTGTAAAGCTATTAAAAGGCGCGTTTGTTTTCGCCCGTAGACTATACAGTTATTACATATAAAGGGCGTGTTTGGATATAAAAATGCGTCCAACACATAACCATGATAGATGACCGTCTCTTGTAGTTGTTCAGAGGTAGGTCCAGAGTCTTCATATGTCCCGCAGCTCATGTACACATTTGAGGTGTTCTTAAATAATTATGGTAGGCACTACAAAAGTATTAAGATTTTTAACTTTTTGATGAACGATTTTAAATTTCAACATTTGTTTTAATTTCGTGTTTGTCTTAGTAGTCTCAGATAAATAATAAGCAATACTTTATATGAACAAGTAAAACGCGATGTTTAATTTGAAAACGCCCCGCCATTAATTTATTTTATCATAATACAAATAGAAACATAGTACCGGAGATACGAGTATATGTATCAGTGAAAACAATCTTTTAAGAAACCCAAAGAAGTGTCCTTTAACCGTTCAATATTCTGTTCGCTTGGCCGGTGAGTGCTTTAGACCCGAAACCGGGTGGACAAATAAATTAATAGGTATTACCTTTACCTACCTGCTGGTGTAGCAACCCAGCAACGTATAGGATTGCTACGACAGACTTCTAAAGGTAATTTGCTTATTAATTTATTGGGGTTCAGTAATCCGGGCCAGAAAAATCATGAAATAAATCAAATGATTCAATGGTACTTCAGAGTCTTCAGTACATGAGGGTATGTTAACATTGAAACGAACAAGCAATCATTTTAAGTGTTTAGTTATTTAAAAAATTATCAAATTATCCAATAAATTAACCAACTTTATTGGATAATTTGAAGTAATTTTTTAAATTATATTCATCAAATAAGAAGAGCTTCATCTCACCATACTATAGTACTATTTAGTATAAAGGTTATTTAAAAGAGTACTGTATGTCTATTTATAATATTATTTATCCAAGTATACAATCTTAGTCAATATAAATACAGTATATTAACAATATTAGTAAAAGTTGTTCTCTAAATGCAAAAAGGCATGGTGCTGATATATATCACTTCCGTGAAACAAAAAATTTAAAATAAGCCTAAAATTATAAACTCGGATTGTGTGTAAATATTTAAAAGCAGATCGTAGAAAGACCAGCTGATCGTAGCGTTCGTAAGAAATATCAGTGTGTGCTAGTTTTCATAGATACAAGGGCTTGTCGAATAAGACACTTAGGAACACACTCCAAACCAGCTTTTGTTACCAATTTAACTTAAAAAGGGCGAAATCGTGTTTATATATAGTCAAGTCAACTATGTGTAAAAGCCTAAATCTTACCCCATCCACGAGATATCCACCCCTGAAAAATGATAGGCCAAATCTACAATAATTGTCATGCTTATAACGAAAAACTAGCTAGTCATACCAATAGCATGGTAAGACGTGGACCATGAAATGTACAACAATCCTCACCCCAGAACTGAAGTTTTGATAACTGTTTTGATCAACATAAAAAAGCGAGAAGTTCCCGTTGTTACGAGGACCTTTTTTCAGATATACTAAAATTGGATTTCTAGAAGTGTCGTTTTAAGGGATAGTTTTCAATTATAAAATACAGTATCAACCCTTTCAACCTATTTAAAAAATTTGAAACAAACAATAATGTTGGCCTTGTTTATTAATCTATATAAATAAAATAAGACAATGTCTGTACATTGCAATGAATCCATCGGTTTTTGGTTATTTGTTGTTTATATACGAGACTTTACAAAGTCGTACTTTACGGTCTCGTACTTTACAAAGACCGAAACTGGCGTCAAACAAATTTCTGTCGGTCTTTCTGTAACGTTTTTAAGGCATCTTGGACCGCTTATAAATCAAAATTGGCTAGAGCTATGACGGTGAAACTTCGTTTAAGGGTTTAGCCTATTACGCAGTGTATCTTTAGCTATACTTTATACCCATACAACATATACATAATAAATGACGAAGAACCAAAGTGGGCACTAAACACGATTTAAGGCATATTGGACAGCTTACAACCGAAAATCGACTGAAGCTATGGTAGTGAAACTTTGTTTAAGGGTTTAACTCATTACGCAGTGTGCCTTCACCTATATTTTGTATCCATACAACGTCCACAAAATAAATGGCAAGGAACCAAAGTGGGCACTGAACACATTTTACGGCATATTGGTCCGCTTATAACTGAAAGTCGGCTGAGGCTACAGAAGTGAAACTTTGTTTAAGGATTTAACTCATTACGCAGTGTGCCTTTAGCTATATTTTATATCCACACTACACTACAAAATAAATGGTGAGGGAGCTAACTGGGCTCTGAAAACACCGGAATGGCGAGGTTACTATGACTCTCACAAGGTAGCCAAACACCGATAAACACTTTTTTGGTTTCCGTTTGTATGTACATTGGAATGAATCCATCGAGTTTTGGTTATTACGTTTTATTATACTTTGTAAAAACCAAAACTGACGTGTAACATTAGACACAACCGTGCGAAGAACAAGTATGTCAGCTGGGAAACTTAAAGCCCATTTTCAAAATTAAGGATCAGTTATAAGGATCAATTTAAGAAAAAATAATTATTTCATAAAACCCTACAGAACAGGTATGGTAGTTGTTTAAATTTTTCAAATTGTAATACCATAAAAATGGCGCATTATACAAAAAATGTATGATAATAAAAATAGTTGTAGCCTATTGTTTTAATTTTACATAAAGATACAAACTCATTTTTCTGAATTTTACATTAATATTTTCACTTTGTGCGTCCTTTTACAACTGGTACATTAATGTTGACATCTTAGGTGTACAAGTTGCACCTGTCAAACAGGTGAATAATATTTACAGTCACCTGATCCTAAAGTGAGAACTATTGCCGCATTAGGTTTAAAAACAGCTGTTTCAATTTTAATTGTTAACCAGCTGATAGCTAAAAGTATTTGCAAAGTTAATATTTATTAACCCATAAACTGTTTTACGCTTTCTTGATTGATTTTACGTTATTGTGACTTTTTGTTAAACTGGTTCAGTATACGTATCAAGAACAAGCGGGTATGATATTTATGTATGGGCGCGCCAATGGAGTTGGCCAAGAGGCAGCGTGATTGTATTTGCCGACTTTTCCTAATAGACAACAACCAAACCATCATACTTTTGCTTCCCTTTTTCGAAAGCTTGGTGAGACTGGGAATCTGCAAGTTAAAACAGAAAACCAAGGAAGACATTGTATCGTGGACATGAGAACTATCGATCTGGAGGAAAAAATTCTAAATCGTATACAGAACCATTTTAACAAATAGTCACAATAACGTAAAGTCAATCAAGAAAGCGTAAAACAATTCATGGGTTAATAAATATTAACTTTGCAAATACTTTTAGCTATCAGCTGGTTATCAATTAAAGTTGAATACAGCTGTTTTTAAACCTAATGCGGTAATAGTTCTCACTTTTGGATCAGCTGACTGTAAATATTCTTCACCTGTTTGACAGGTGTAACTTGTACACCTAAGACGTGAACATCAAAGATCAACTGGTAATGTACCAGTTGTAAAAGGACGCAAAAAGTGAAAATATTAATGTAAAATACAGAAAAATAAGTTTGTATCTTTATGTAAAATTAAAGAAAAACAACTATTTTTATTCGTATATTTTTTATATTATACGCGATTTTCATGGTATTTCAATTTAAACAATTTAAACAGCTGCCATACTTGTTCTGTAAGGTTTTATGAAATAATTATTTTTTTCTTAAATTGACCTTATGACACATAAATACCATACCAAGTTTGAATGCAATCGGCCGAACCGTTTTGGTGATATAAATTTTTAAGTATAAAATGGCGGCTATTGGGGTAACGAAGAATTTTAAAACCCATGTTTATTGGAACTTTTATTCATTTTTTTGCATAAGGAACCCACCCATCAAATTTTGCGCCCTTTTTTAGAATCACACTGTACACAGCTTTAATATTGACTCATTAATCTAATAAGCTTCATTTAACATAGCTTACTCTACCTGACACCTTCCTACAGGTTCATTATGCGTGGTTGTTCGGAGAAAGACTAATGATTATGTAGAAGAGTTTTAACTGACAATGTTATGACGTTTCGTTGTTTACTTTGCGATCCACAGTTACTTCCACCGTTGCGGGTTTTGCGTCAGACTATTTCGTGTACTGTATTTGAATCCCAGTAATTATTGCAAAATATTATTTTTAATTTTATTTTCTTAACTTAAACTAACATTAACTAAATTATCTACATAACTAGGTATACAGGGTGTCCCATAAGTAAAGTGTCAGACTCTAGGAAAAGATTATAAGGGTCATAATAAAAAGAAAATTAAAAATAAAGATTTTCCAAAAGCGTTTAGTTAACCAGATATTTTCCATTTTATATTTTCACTAATTATTTATTATCTCCCACACTACTTATCGGATTCGACTCAAACTTAGCATAAATTTGTATCTAAGTAAGACCATTTATGGAAAAAATACCAGTATGATCTAACGTATCATTTTAAACCGGTGGCTATGTTATGGTATTTTTAGGGCATGTTTGGCGTTACACCTTAAATAGCGAATAAACGATGAGTTTTACGATACAATGTAAAGAATACTGTTTTGTAGAAAATTTTGTTATTTATCTATTGACACAAAAATAAAACAAATCAATTAATAATCAACAAGTTTACAGTGGAAACCGTGGCAAACATATAGATAATAAGGTGGAAAGTTGTCTGTTTTCAGCCAGAGTTTCCCCTAAAGCTTCGTTGTTTCCAAATATATTTTTATGGGCTTGATTTCAATAGATAGGTAATAAAAGTAATTACAAAACGTTATTCTTTACATTTTATCGTTAAACTCACCGTTTGTTCGCTATCTAAGATGTAACGTCAAAAATGCCCTAAATTACTATAAAATAGCCACCGTTTTAAAATGATAGGTTCATCCTGGTAATTTTTACCATAAATGGTCTTACTTAGATACAAATTTATGCTAAATTCGAATCCGATAAGTGGTGTGGAAGATAATAAATAATTAGTGTAAAATATAAAATGGCGAATATCTGGTTAACTAAGCGTTTTTGGAAAGATTTTTACTTTTGATTATCTCTTTATTTTGACCCATAGGACCTTTTCCCAGAGTCTGGCACTTTACTTTTGGGACACCATGTATACATAATGTCATACAAAATGCAGTATAATATACAGCAAGTTCGTATAACAAGGACCATGTATTGAATATATTCATCTATACTATTAGTATTTCGGTTAGGGTTGTCCGGAGTGTTGAGATCTCGGAATCTGGCTGGGGTAATTCTGATATTTTGAATAGAAATGGTCCTTAGTGTGTGGAGGTTGGGGGAAACGAATAAAATTATATAGACTTTTTATTTTTATGGGGTTTTTGAGGTCCCCAATTCCCCATGTTATATTTCTTTTTTTAGTAAATATTTATTAGTAAATATCAACGGATTTGTTTGAAACTCGACACATAGTTGTATACCATTAACCCAAAGACCCCTACGATTTTGGGGTTCGGGGGGCACAATATATGGATTTGGGGGGGGGTTACAAAAACATTGTTTTGGCAACACAAAAATAATTTCTAATATTTAATACATAATTTAGTTTACAATATAAAAAAGCCTACCCATTGTAGGACTACTGTCTTGTATAAAAAGATTATAAAATAATGTACTTAAATTTATGTTCTAAGTGCCACGAGTAGTGACAGATAACTATTAATTAATTTAAGGTCCAGCAATAAATTCTTCTACGCTATAGAACGAGTTTAAAAGTAAATAACTTTTTAATGTAGTCTTAAAAATACTAAAGCTTTCAACATTTTTTAGCTCTGTTGGAAGCTTATTGTATAGTTTAGTTCGTATAGTTAACAAACTCTAGCCTGAGACGGTAATTTGGAAAAAACGTCAGATCTATGATAGTTAGTTCGAAATGTGTTTGCCAATCTTGTTTCATGGGAATGAATTTCGTTTCCTTGGATTAAACGACATTTTGAAAGACAGTAAACTATCGTTTCATAAATGTATATAGATGGCAGGGTCATAACTTTTAGTTTTTGAAACTCGTCCTTGCAAAAATCTCTGGTGCCAAGTCGACACATGATTCTTATAGCGGAGTTTTGAAGAATAAATATTCGCATGTTTTTAGTTTTGGAACAGTTCCCCCAAAAACATATGCCATACGACATGTAAGGATGTATCAAGCCAAAGTAAGTAGTTCTTAAAACTTCTAGGGTACAATTCTGGGATAAATGTCTTAAAAGGTATATACTAGATCCCATATTTTTGCTCACAAAATCAATATGGGAATGCCATGTTAGTTGGCTGTCAAGATTCAGGCCTAAATACTTAACTTAGGTGTTTGATAAACAGACCGAAGCTATTTACAGTCATATATTTTAAACTATTTTAAACCCTCATTCAAATTATGAGTAAACTCAAATCCGATGGTTTGACGTGGCCAATTGAGACGCAATAAGCAAAAGCACCGGTACCCACAGATTACTATAAACATACAGTTAATTAATTATACATAAGAACACCTTAGTTTTGAATGATGGCTATTCTCGGCGATTCTAAAGGCTTGATGTCGGCTTTGCTCAACAAAGAATGGAAGTCAGCAAATTACTAGTTGGATTTCTCTTTTTGTACAACGCAAGAAATTCAATATCAGTAGGCGAATCGTGTCAAACAGTTTGAATAAGTCAACCCCTTGATAATTTTTGAACTGATATCAGCAGTAATGTGATGACACTGACGAATAATTTCATTGTTCTCTTCTGACGTGACACCAGTGACGTACCCTTAACCGATTTCTGAAAATTAGTGCTCATATCGTCAAATTACTACTTGCTTAATCAGCGCAAAGTTCTGCAGTGTTTAAGTTCATTGTAAAATATAAAAAGGCGATGGGAATGCGCTTGAGCTGTACAATGGAGACCCGCACGCGCCATACATGCGCTCATATATCGTCACCTTGCACTCCGACCTGTCCATTGTTACGTCTTCAGATACTGTCAAACTTATTTCCGTCATGACATTTTTCTGTCAGCGGTGTGACATTTGCTACCAGTCTAAGCCTGTCTAATTATGACTAGGCTTACAGTAGGGATTTGCTTCGAGATACGCAGGCCCGGAGATAAGCTTGGCTATGGGTTTTGAGTGAGTGCCATGGACAGTTTCGATTTTGTGGGTTTTGAGTTTGGATGCTTGAGTTTAATGCTGAAACTAAGATTGTACAATATGCCTTCTGATTTAAATAAAGTTTTTGGGTGAACCAAGGAACAATATTTTATTTGAAGCACTTTTGAAATTAAGCTCTTTGTTCACAATTAGGCCTAGTTTAGATTTAAGTGAGAAATGTCGGAACGTGAATTTATTTTTGTGTCTTCAAAATATTCGAGACTCTTTAAATAAAAAAGTGAATTGCTATTTCGTTTAGTTAACGTATTCAATTAAGTCCATAGCTCAAGTTTAAAAACAATACACTGGCTGGGACTTAATCGAATTTATTTAACTTTTTAGTTTTACTTCTAACTATTAATAAAATGTAAGGTTTTAGTTTTGAAAAGGTAAATAAAACTAACCAAACCCACTTGAGCTAATAGCAACAATTGTAGAATATGACGAGGTGGACAATAAGAAAATGGACTGTGAAGGTAAAAATCAAATTAGTTCGTAGCCAAAGCTTTAGGGAAACCCCTTTGCACTAATCCTATTTTTAGTTTAATGTGTAGAAAGTTATGGAACCACAATACATGAATGCACACTTCTGACCGCGACACAGAAGGTACTACAAGTATATACTAAGTAGAAAGCTTGTCTCCTGTAAGCCTATCTGTGTTGTCAGTTTCACAGATTCTGATACTTTCCCCTTCTCCCACTCTCTCCCTCCCTCTCCCCTCTCTCTCTGCTTGTCAAACTTCTCTATTTTAATTGATAATAAACTATACTTTCCTAACGGACATAGTGTGTAGTTATAATGCTAAATAACTTTCCTCCGTGTGTTTGTTTTATCGTTTCCCTTATTGAGTACGTTGCTTGGCACTCTCAGCTGGTTCACAACGCGTACACTTGGGCTAAACCTTGTTACATCAACTCAGTCAATTACGTTGCATCAACAACGAACACGAATATATATTATACCTGAACGCACGTTATCAAGAATACAACTGACTTATTCTACAAGGAATGTATCAATGTACAACAGATGTTATTGTTGCACTGTTGGCAAAACTTATAGAGCCCGAAACAAGGTTTCAGAAATTAAAAAAACGTAGAGTTAATAGTAACGGGGAGAATTTTAGTTGGTGTAGTTGGTTTACCGGAAGCTTTTACTATTTTTACCAACGATACCAGTTCCTATTATTTGTTAATGTGTATAAGTTAAACCAGTGTCTTTAGTTCATCAACTGACCCATAGTGGAAAATTAAAATGCTCAATAAATAAAGTTTCTATTTTAATTTGAAGCTCTTGTCAGCGGAGGGTTTTCAGCATACGTTTGTGTCCCCAAATTTATAATTAAATAATGTTTGATGCCTCTCCAACGTGTGTGTGGTGTTTTACGAAAAAATGAAAAAGAGCTAGTTGATGTAGTGGTTGTTTTAAATTTAAAAAATTATATTTTTACAAAACTAAAATTTCAGTTAGAATGAGCCTGTTAAGGGAGGAAAAGGACTGTCGTGTGTTATTTGGAGGCGTTTTTGCTAACAAGGTTAGTCACAGCAACGCGTGTGAAGTGTTTCTTTCCCTTTTAACGCTGCAATTAAAATCGTTGTAGTTCTTTTAGTATCTCATCACTCGTCCTAAATAACAACTTGATTGAATATGATCAAAAACACTATCGTGAGTAGGCTATGTGTATCTCGCAGTTCACGCGACGTTAGTGATCAGTGATGAGTGAACAGGTGATTGGTGACTGGAGGTGCAGAATGCAGATGACAACTGACTCCGGAACAGTCATCAGCGTCGCCGGCCACCTGAGCTGAGGCTGCTGCGTCAGCACATCCATTCATACCATCAGCATGCCTCCTCCTCACAATAACATCGCCTCCTCACTGTACCAAACCGTGTACCAGTTTACACACTGTATAGGGTTGAGCAAAAGTCTGGAATATATTTAATATGCCCAGAAATATAAAGAATATTATAACGACATTTTGCAACTTTTTGGACTGTCGTCCGCATTCTAACCGTTCTGAGGAAGTTATTTTAAATATAAACCTGTATTGAGTGATATCTTATTTCAGAGAGCTTTGCTAGTAGAATACAACACCGTAACCTTTTTTTAATAAATACTGACTACATGAAATTTTGGTTGGAAAAAGTCTATTGACGCCGGGTTTGCAATATGTTGCTCTACTAACGAACCCTTTCATTTGACATACAGTCCAATCCAAGCCTTTTTAAACTTAAGTTTTGGACTCCACTTGGTATTATAGAAAACGTTTTTAGCCCGAACAATATATTAATTTGAAGAGCTTAGTTGTAGAACAAAACTTCGCAAACTCGAACTGAACAGGTTGTATTAACTGTGTTGACTTTTTTGTCACAGAATATATATTGTATTCAATAAAGGTGTTATTAGTATTATATGCTCCGAAAAAGAATTGCTGCGCAGTGCGCACTTCAAATGAGATATGACAATTATTAGGTACTTCTAAGTATAAATGTACTTTAAAATCAGCCGCCCGTTCCCTGGACTCTATGAAACGAGCAAAACATTCCCAGACATGTACATAACTGCAAAATTTCATTATACTCATACTACTAATTTCATAGTTTCCAGAGATATACAGGGTGTACCAATGAGAACGATACAATTTGTTTACGCTCTCACATGGTTAATATGACAGCAATGAATCACCAACTGTGTTTATAACCTCAATTACGTTCTGCTATTTGATTTGAATTGGCGTTTTGAAGTCCTCAGCATGCCTTTGCTGTTTAAGTCCTTTTTTAAAGCAGTGATTCTTTAGTTAAAACTCGAAGATAGTTTAGATATCACATCAGTCTTCACAATCGGTCGACACAGAAATGTTCTCAGTCGTAAAACAATTGCAAACTGGGTAGTTTTATTCAGACATACTGCTAGCCTACTACACAAATGGAAATCGGTGGAAGTGCTAAAACAGTCCGTACACCAGATAATGTTGGAAAGATGCGAGGAGCAGCCCTTTATAAGCTTTTTCAAGCGAAAAAGGAGTGTCAGCTTGTTCGAGGTTGCCACTTAAATTATGTATTTTTGAACATGAATTGGTTCTAGTAAAATTGAATAAAATGCCCTACCGTTCGGTACAATATTTAGGCTGTCTAATATTAAACATGATCTATTCATCGTATTATGAAATTGTATCGTTCTCATTGGTCCACTCTGTAGAATATCTTCCAAACTTTTGCCAAACCCATTACAAAGAAACTCGCAAATACCTCTCCAGGGTAGGATCTGAACACGTCTGAAAACTATTGTCATACACAATATTAAAATAGGCGATATACTGTTAAGCCTAAGCCTCTTCTGCAGTGGAGCGCTTGAAATGTAATTTGGCAATCAGCTGACAGCGGAACATCTGTCTGGTCAGGGACATGCAGCAGTTCTGTGTCCACCAGTTCACAATGCTGTGCTTGCATTTGTTATGTTTGTGTTATTAATTGTCTCAAGTTCTCAATAGTAACAAACAATGGATTCTTTGAATAACAATATGAACTAATGGTAAGCTAAGGGCTTTAAGTTGTTTCCGGTTAAACTCAACGATTAACAACATTAGGTATTAACTAACAATACTTATTTATTTAAGAAAAGTGGGTACTAAAGCCAAAATAAATAATGTTCCCAAATAAAATTAGTGATCCAAAATCGTAAATTTCCAAGCGGTATTTTTAAATATGATTTGGTAAAGTCTTAGGTTAGATCTTAAGTTAAGATGTATAATTAAATGTAGTTCCTAAATTAGTGTAGTCATCTGAAGACGGGTGGAGTTTTTAACTGCCCGAAATGTTAGGAGTAGTTATTCTCCAGAAGGGGCAAGAAAAGTCCGTTTCTTCTTTTTACTAAAATGTAAAACAATGTATTTAAATTTTTATGTTGCTATATGTTCAAGTTTTTGTTTCACATCCACTCAAATCTTTACGTACAGGTGCATTAGGTAATAAATTAGGACTACGTTACAATATATTGAAACCATGCTGGAATTCTCCGTTAAGTCGAATTATTATATCCTGTCCAGTGTATTAGTATATTCAATTTAATCTAACAGTCAAGTCTAAATTAGGCCTGTTTAAACCTTTTGAACATTCCCAGATATATATTGGATACAAGGGCTAATTGTTGTGTAACGACAACGTAAGTGTTTTTACGTATATAAGCCTTAATAATTAAATTACTAAAGGCTATAATTTTTGTAACAAAATCAAACAAAAATACAAACGGTGCATTATCCTTTTTTTCATTCTGTAAAATCCCATATTTTTGTATGAACCCAAAACTATCCAATATTTTGAATAAAATAATAACTAGCTAGCGAATCAAGTTCTCTGAAAATTCTATTCATAAGAAGAGGTTTTTCAAAATAAACCTAAGTAGGGGTTCTAGAAAGCGCTGTCATCACTCGTATCAGGAACTTGTCTACACTATTGGACCGCATATTATGATTCCATGTAATACAGTAGGCTAGTCATACACATAAACGCTGTTGTCATCGTCCTGCTAGTGGATGAGATCATGCTCCTGTTGACACGTACCTCCTCGTGTTTAGGCACAGTGCGTGACTACTGACTACTACTACTATTAGTAGTGCATTTGGGCTGTGTAGTGTGTACTGCTGTGTAGTAGGCCTTGCCTTGCTGGAACGCTCAGGACAGTAGGCCTACGACTCGGCTCCGTCGCCGGACGTTCCATTGTCGACCAAAATAACCACTTGCCACTTCAAATCACTTTTAGCTCTCCATTTAATTTGTCTCTTGCTCCACACGTCTGCTGAAACGTCCTTTATAGGGTGCCATTAATTATCAGCTCTCGCCGTTTCCCCCCAAAGGATGTTTGACTTGTTTGTGTTGCGATTGAAAAATACAAGACCATAGACTAATGGAGTTATTTGTCTGTGACATGACGTTGTTCTTAATTCGAAATAAATTGATACACTCTGTAGATTATAGCTTGATGACCAAAATAAGTTTCAGTGCCTATAACAACTTTACTACGTAAATATATTCGGAATAATTAAGTGCGAATATTAGTAAAACAAATAGCCTACCAGTATTGTATTAATTTTATAAAACTTAGACGTAGGGGTAAGAAATAGAAGTTTTAAATTTGTGAAACTACAAGCCAAGTTCGCGAATGATAGCATAATATATTAATCAAACAAAAATATATTGAGTTATTTTTAACTTAGTAGTAGTGAATTACTTATTGAAACAACTATTGTCAAAGGTTATATGACAATTTAAAATCCTGTCCAGTAAGTTTGATGTCCTAGATTAAAATCCAGTGTTGAAAAGTTGTTAACTTAAGAATTTAGTGGGTTGTGTTTAGCGTGCGTTCTGGTTGACGCAATTTAAATTTTGAATGCCTTTACATAGTTATTTTAAAACAGTTAACCAGAAATCTAAAACTTCGAAAGAAGTTAAATAAAAATAACAATAACACTGTGCTTGACAATAGGGCTGCGAAGTGACCCACATTAGAGGAACTGGTTTTGCCATGCAAATTCACTTGTGAGTGTGTTGGAGCCAGAGTTATGGCAGCAACACAATAGCCCGGCCACTGGACACTGGCATACCATTACTCAGTGATCTTCCCCATAAACCACAATGTCGCATTCACCATCCGCCAATATTCGGCACAATGTCAACGAACTCAGTCTCAGACAGACTGGCGGGGCACGTGAGTTGTACACGCTCTCCCTTCAAAGTACTCAAAAATAGGGCAAATCAAACAACTCTAACCTGATGACAACAAATCAGTCAGTTAGTGAACACTAACCAGGAGTTACAATTTTACTCCTTGGAAACTTGAGCCACACTATTTTCCATCAGATTAAAATCTGACTATCTGTTCACTTGCTATACAATGTAAAAATCAAACAAGTAGAGGTTTAATCAGTTTGCTTTGGGTGGTCGTTTCATATCAAGCTTTTAGTGTTGTCATGATTCAAAAAATGAACATTGAAAATATATTTTGCATTATGGGTTCCCTGGTGTGTACCAAATTTGATGTTTTTAAGTCAACCCCTTATGTTGTTTGAACAAGAGGAAACGTAAAATGGAAACCTTTATGGCCAGATATATATTTGCCGGCCTGTATAAGCAGCTGTTTGAAGCTCAAATGAGTTTTCTAAAATCGTATGTAACCCCACGTCCTTACATAGCTAAGCTCCTCAGCAGATCTTCAAACTTCGAAAACATCCCTTTCCCCTGAAATGTTTAACTTGCAAAAAATGTTTGTGCAGGTCTAAGAATAACGTGAGATGCAGTGGGCTGTAATGTGCGTGTTATGGGGCTGGGGGGTTGTCCATGGAGAATACCACCAACCTATGTTCCCAGCACCGCCCATGAGGTCCCCTCACAAAGTCACCAAGGAGGCGCTCTTCGAGGCACACAACGTACTCTCCACGGACCTTGAGATGACCACCCTCGCCCATGGGAACGTCTCTAGGTCAGTTGACGTGAATAAGCAGCTTTATATTGATTTGAGCTCCCTTAAACGGTTTGAAAGCCGTAAGTGGTTCATGTCACGAAAGTTAATGATGTCGAATGAATTGCAGGTACTCGTACTTGCACGAGGCTCACGGTCCTCTCACCTTCATCATCAGGTCGTGCAACAGCAGCATCAACGTCACTATCTCGCACGTGCCGCAGAACGACACCGGCTACTGTAAGTGTCTTCAAGTGAAATAGCATAGTGGTAGCTTTAGGAACTATTTTGTGGTAGATGTGCCCTGATGCCCCTTTTCATGATTTATGAGCGAAGTTCGATAGCGGAAGGAGATTGAAATTAGTGATGATATAGGTGGCTAACCATCAAACTAAAGTTTTATTGGCACAGCCTCAGTCGTTAACCTATATTAAGTTTTGTCCTACCAGCGGTAACTGGGTCAGCGATGGCAGCTACAGCAACTCAGTGATTCGAAGTGACCAGCTGATTAGATAAGGAAAACTATACTAAACCTGGAGCAGCCACGACTTTCGAGTCCTCAGGTTTATCGCTTCTCGAAACCAATCACATTAGGAGACATTATTTTGTTCACCGTTCAACACTTGCTGCAAACTTAGATGTATACGTTTAGCTGTTTGAGATGCATTGCAACATCCTACAATATTATATTCGAACTTGGAAGTTCCAAGTGCCAAGTTGTGTTCTGCACTTCCTACAACTGTATCTTGATGACAACACTATGATAAGTTTCTTGCGTTACTTCCAGTGATAAACCATGTCCGAGAAGGTGGAGGCTCTATGGCCATGTCCCGAGGCAAGAAGCACGTGTTCAACTGGTCTCAGACTCCTGCAGGGCTCTACCTCCTGGATCTGGTCGCTGAACACAGAGCCACGGCAGTCACTATGTTTGCTGGACGCTTGGCCAGACCGCCGCCCTACCTGCGTATCCGCCAGAACCCCCGGGTCCGCATAACTCCCCGCCTCCATCGCAACCGCATTACCATCCGCTGGAACCAAAGGTGATCCCCTTCAGGAGTTTAGATACATTAAATGAAGATCCATTAGAAGATCTGAATCCTTACATTTTTGATATACTAATATTGATTGTATATTGGTTCAGTAGCGTAGTGATAATACTCTTTATTATCGATACAACTCTTTTAGAGGAGGCTGTGCAGGATGGAGTATCTTTTAAACACCTTCAGCTGGACTTTTCATTATACGTGTTTTCGGGAAAAACCGGTTATCTCTGGATTCTCGAAACATTTAATTATCTATTAGGTCAACAAATTTTAAATAAATAAAATACTGTATTTACTTAGGCAATATAGCACCTGAACTAGTGAACAGATCAATTGGGAATTGCACAGGGTTGTCTTGGCACCTTTACTCGTTGAGATTCAGTAGAGACTGACACTGCCGTGACCTAAGCTCTATAAAGTTGAAGTTTGAATATACAGATATACTAAACAGCCGGATAGTTTCCTGCCTAAGTGACTAATCAACCTACAATCGTAGATGTTATTATACCCTTCAGAACGCCTAAAAAAGCTGTCGGGGTATATTAGTACATTCTTTGGGATTCAGAAAATCTTCCTTGTTCAAGGC
This sequence comes from Matsumurasca onukii, assembly GCA_018831715.1. Lineage (NCBI taxonomy): Eukaryota > Metazoa > Arthropoda > Insecta > Hemiptera > Cicadellidae > Matsumurasca > Matsumurasca onukii. Next base: position 32,902,420 of record CM032060.1, on the reverse strand, counting down.
GCGAAACTATCGACGCTCCAATATGGCAAACGAGTTTTTTTTTGTAACTGCAATGTGCAGGTGTTTAACTACTATAAATGACCTTTTATAAACGAGTGAACAGTTTATGGAATGACGCTGCGAGTCTGAGATGAATCACCGGTGTTTATATAACTACAGCACAACACCAGTGCACACAGTGTACAGTAGCAGTGACGGTGGGGAGTGTGTCAGTGAATGAGCGTGCCTCTACGGCGACGATAAGCACGCGCCGACGATAACTGGACACTTCACTTTACGCACCACACTCAGTCGCTGTGACCGGCAACTTTGTGTATTCAATGTCCTCTCGGACACTGCCTTTTCTAGACCTGTTTGTTCAAAATACAACTCAGACCACGTCGTCAAACACACAGATCGATTGATGGAATTTTTCTTGATCTCCTCAAGAATTTGGTGGGGTCGTTGATTTTTTGCTCAGGGAGTCTGAATAGCTTGTTTAATGCATGGTAACATAATGATCGTAAATCCAAAGTTATATTATCAAATTCAGAATCTACTGACAGTACAATTCCAACACATTACACAAAGTATTCGTATACAATACAAAGTAGAATACAGTATTTATTAAAATTCAGGACCATATTCAGGCGTATTGTTCCGGAAGAGGGTTGACTCACGTACTTTATGGAGGGTCCTGATTGAAGCACAGTTTCAACACTTAACTAAGTTTGGTATTGGTGATTTCACCGGTATAACACCTCATCATCCATCGAACCATTGTTCACACTCACAATTAATCTCATATTCATAAGCGTGGTCGATGTCTCTAATCAAGTTAAAAAGTTAAATAATCAGGTGAATTTCATACGACCTTAAGTTCTCTAAACAAGGCAAAATTACCTAAACAATTCTATTAGAAGCTTTGGCGAGTTGTGTTCAGCATTCCTTACAGCGGCATCTTGATGACAATAATACGTAGCAATGGCAAGCATTTAGGCTTAATGTTCCATAACTTGATGTTAAATTACGTTTTCCAGTACACTTTTTAGAGGGTTTCAATGTGTCCAGTGTTAAGGTTAGGTTGGTAGAGATGAGCTCGGTAGTGTGGCAGTGGCAGTGGGTAGTGTTAGTGTACTGAGAAGAGTGATTGACACGTAAAACAGGCATTATCATTCGTCGCGGTGCGGCGCTGCTCTGTACCAGCTGTTTATAGCGTCTTCAGCTTCAGCCAATTAACGATGCAGCCACACACAATCACCTCGCTCAGCTGCTCAGCTGCTCTCTACTCTCCAGCCCTCTCGTCTATAGAATAAAATCCTGGATACGAGACAATATTATGGCAACGACCGACTTTCAAATTTAAAAGATGTGAGTTTGTTGTAGGCCTACGCGTCCGCGTGGTCAACAAGTTTTTCAACCAAACATTAGTTTTTAAGATCGGCTTACTATTCAATCAATCAGTTTTTATGAATTCGTTGTGATTTACTTTAAATGAGATGAAACCACAACAAAGTTAAAAGTTTGTAAAAGGAACCACAAACATTATAGAGAGATGAAAAGACAAAATCAATAGACTACTTTCTATTTATTGTTACGTTAGTTCTCACAAAGAAACATTCATATTTCATTACCTATCCTATACCTAAACTACAATATTTTCAATTGTGTACATTTCTAGCCTTCAATTTACAAACATTATCTTTCTTTTGTTTTTAGTTTTGTAGTCGAGGCTTTTCAAATTATATTTATATAATTTGAAATAAAGACGTACTTTAATAGTATATATATATTTCAATTCGCAGTTTAATGGATTTCCAAGAGCCTATACGGGTTTTGTTGTGTTCTAAAATAATTTGATGAAGTTTAAACCAAACCTTCGTTCTCCAGTTGATTTCTGAGAATCGTTCATTGATCGAATGATGCAATTGAAGAATGTCTTCTCTCAACCTGTTGTCGTTTGGTTAAAGGCACTTTTTCCCCCGAATGTAAATGTTGATCTTGTATTGCGTTTTTCAAGATGAATCGTTCTTGCGAAGGCCGTGTGGTGCTAAAAACACCATCAACATTCGCGCGGCGAGTCAACTATTAAACCAGCACCGATGTTAAGCTGTACCAACTAGCAATTCAATAAAATCGCATTTAAAATATTCCTCAAGTATAAAAAACTAGTCAAACGTAAGACTAAAGTAGAAGCTGCGAGCGTGACTGGCGGTCGCGATGTACTCTGCTCTGCGCATGCGCAAAAACAAGGGCTCCGGTCTTCCTTCCTACTAGTAGCCGGAGCCTCCAACCTTCCTCAATCCTCGATCCTCAATCCTGTACCTCTCTCTACCTGTTGAGACAACCCTGACCCCTGTATCATGTACAGTTCTGCGATCAAAATAGTACAAAGAAAAACTGACTAAAATCAACATTCCGCGAATTTTGTCAGTGCACATACAATTTAAAATAGTGGTGTAATTAATTGGTGTATTCTTTTTCCCAATGTCATAGTACCTCTTAACTGTTTGTTTATAAAAATATACACATTTAATTATGTTCAACTAACAGTGATGCTAATAGTGTATGTCTATAAATTCAAAGGAAACGGTTTGAGATTTTTTGGAAATTTATTATTTATACATGCAAAGGTTTTAATTGGATTGGTGGACTAATTTTGAAGCGCAAATTACCAACTTTTGAGATTATTTGTTTTACAGAAAAAGGCTATACGAATTACAATATATCAAAAATGAATTACGGGGACTCATGACGAGATATTTTTAAAACATTGAACACGTTAACTTTGCCTTGTTTGTACATTTATGAAACTTTAATGTTTACCGTAAATAAGTGTGCTCCACAACAAGGCATTGACGTACATAATTATGACACGCGACATAGGAACGATTTCAGATCAAACCCACACCGTCTTTGTTTGTTCGAAAAACTACCTTCTCAGGCCGGTATAAAGTTGTTCCAATCACTTCCAGAAGAAATCAAATTATTAACGGGCTCAAAAAGTTTCAAAAACAAATTAAAGTCTTATTTAGTTAACGGTTCTTTTTACAGTGAGTTTATGGATCGAAATAGTTTATCAACGTCCTAAATTTAGTTTACTTTTAAATTGTTATATATTTTCCCGTTACTAGTGGTTTTATCTTTTTTTAATATACGCACATACTTGTAGTATGTTTGTTTGTCAACACAAACACTGTTTTGTCCATTGACCAATAAACTTACTTTGAAATAAACACAAGTTCCAGATCAGCACGGCCATCTATAACAAATAACAGAACTGTTTGTAAAATAACACTGCAATTCTCCTTGTGGGAGATTTTTTAAAGTCACTTTTTAAACCGATCATTTTGGTATAGTAGTTTTGGCTTCTACTAAATAAAATAGGATCGTTGCCTTTGGCCAGCTGAATCACAATACACAATTCCTTTTCAACTAATGACTAAAGAAGCTCTCACACGTTCTTTCGTTGTGATTAGCCCGTACACGAAAATACAATTTTCCTTTCGTACACAAGTGATAGAAAACTTCCTAGGATATTATCTGATTGGTTGGCGTATTTCTCGAAACAAAACTCTTTATAGTTTGTGGGTTTTAGTTACAAAAGTTTAATACGTTTAAAACCTGAGCACTATTACCAAATAGGCAAATACTAATATTATAAAATTCAATTCGAAGTTGTATCCGTACATAGTTTTACTGTTATCCAAAACCAGCGAAAACGAACTGTTGTATTTTCCTTGAGTTGTACCTATTATTCTTAGTACCTACAATTAAAAAAAACTATAAGAGCTTAGTAGTAAATTGAATCTATAGCTAAAAAAGGTAAGTGTTTCTGAATTTGAAACGAGATTAACTACGTACTATACAGGGTTAGGCTATTACAAATGATGTTCACGATTTCAAACGTATATAAAATGTAGTTTTATGTGTTATATAAAGAAACAAAATGGTTACATTTTAAGAACAACTCAAAAATTTCGTCACAAGTACAGAGTACTCATAATTATAAATTTTTGATATGGGTACCTCTTGTGCTACAACATATGTCAATCCTATAATCAAGCTCTTGCCATACGTTGATAAGAGTGTCTCTTGATCCATTGTTTCGATGGCATTGGTTATCTGTTGCTGGATCTCAGGTTTGCTCATGGTAATGGCGGCGCGTACACCTTATCTTTGATGTAACCCCACAAGAAAAAAAGAAAACGGGGAGATTATCCGAAGACATTGGAAGCTGTACGAGATCATTCTGACCATCGCGCCCGATCCATGTCCCAAGCACAAATGATTTGCATTAGTAACAATATTTTACAAATGCGGCCATTTATTTTAAAATTTAATTACTACTTGCGATTAGATTGGTTACTAAGAGGATCTTCGTTCATAATCAAAATCAGGAACATCATGTGTAATAACCCTGTATTGTACAATACATGATATACTGGCAGCAACACGAGATCCACGCTTCCCCAGAGAACATTTTCACATTTAAGTAAATTAACTTGCCTCAAGCGTAGTTTGCAGTGTTTATCCCATGTTATAAGCGGTACTCTGAGTTGGACCTGTGGCCGCTCTATTAGGCCCCCTCTTAAGTCAATTGTTTTCTATTAAATACACCAACTAATGTCTACCCAGGGTTGTATATGTCAAGATATTCTGACTTAATAATAAAACTCATATAACTTTTAAACCGTTGGTTTTAGAGCGACGGCAGTTGTTTTAATTGATTAAGGAGGTAAAAATCTATTACAGTATACAGGTTGAACTGTGTATTCATTTATGGTAAAACTATAATTTTATAAGCAAAACAAAACTTTGAATGGCCACCATTACAAAACGGTTGATCCGATCTAGCTGGTTAACGAATTAACCTAAAGATTTATAAAAGAAACATTTTTACCAAATTTCATGACAGTTGGACTAAAATGTATGACACATTTATACAGGGTGATTCTGAAATAGGGCGCCAAATTTCAGGGGTGGATTCATTATGCAAAAAAAATGAAAAAGGTTCTCATAAACATGGGTCCTAAAATTCTTCGTTACCCCGGTAGCCGCCATTTTGTATTTTTTACTTAAAAATGTATATTTCCAAAACGGTTTGACCGATTGCATTCAAACTTGGTATGGTGTTTATGTGTCACAAGGGCAATGTAAGAACAAATTATTATTTCATAAAACCGCACAGAAAAAGTATGGCAACTGTTTAAATTTTTCGAACTGAAATACCATAAAAAAGGCGCATAATACAAAAATTTTATAAGAATAAAAGAGTTGTATTTTTCAATTTTACATAATGATACAAACTCATTTTTCCGAATTTTACATTAATATTTTCACTTTTTGCGTCCTTTTACAACTGGTACATTACCAGTTGATCTTTGATGTTCACATCTTAAATGCATTCATATCTTAAAACAACTTAATATAAAACATTACATTTTAAACTTTTGATTTAATCTTCTATTCAATCTTCGAAAACAGAGGACATAAAATGTTATTTATTTGTTCGTGCAAGAGCTGTTCAAATTGACGATCTTCACACATTTAATTACTAACGACCTTGACGACACGGCAGTATAACCGGAAAGATTAATTATTGATTGTAGAGATGTCCAAACGAAGTTAACAAACTCCTGAATCAAAATAAAGTAGTCAGCTCCATTGTTGTTGCGTTAGCTGAATGGAGACACGCATGGCGGACATGGGCCGGTAAGACAGAAATTACAATAACTTTGTTGTTTCTCATTCTATTTTCAAAGTGTATACATTTTTAGAAAGGAAATTAAGTACACTAAAAGTAATTGTCTTTATAAGTTTGTTGTAAAAATACTCGTTTTTGAGTTATTCAACTTTGAACACTTTAAACGTCCGCCATTTTGAAATTTGAAAGTTAAATGAAATTAAATCTTATTCCTAATTAGAAAATGATATTTTAAATTTTTGACCAAAGTTTAGTGAAAATCAGTGCATTGATTTGATTTTCATAATTATTTTAGTAAAAACACATCCACACAGACAGACGGACAACGAAGCGCTGGAGACCCCTGTTTATATGGTAAAATATTATTTTCACAAACAAATTATTTTTTGGTTTTTGTTGTAACATGTCTACAAAGTATGTCCAGAGAGTTCACCGACACCCTGTATATAAAGTTTTGGCATATGATATATGGAGGTGTTGGGAAGCAAAAAACTGCAAACCGCACCTTTCTACGACGTTTCCTTCTCTTTGGCGAGAGAAATGAAAAGTCTCTTTTTCCTATGGAAATTAGAAGTTTGATTAAATTTGTCGTTTCAAGTACTGATAATGGCATGGGCACAACCACCGGCCAATGCACAGTGTACTACTTATCTCCTATGTTGTGCAACAATTTGCCTGTAAACTTAAGACTATTTACACATTTTAAATTGTTAGGTAACCTTCTACTAGAATTTTTATAGTAGACGCAGAGTGGGATGTTGTGAAATATTTATTTGTACAGTGTTATTTGCTTTTCGTGAGATTATTTGTATTCTGTATGTTAAAATACAAATATCCATACTCACTATTCATCCATAATTTTTATTAATGTAAATCATTCCATTATTCATGAACCCAAAAAATAAAATTTGTGTTGTAAAATATCAATTTGGCACTAATTTGTTTCAAAATTTTTACTGAATGTACACGTGCAATAACATTGTTAAATTTGTTTTATTTAAGCATGTAAATAAATAAATAAATAAAATACGAGTATATGACATTTATATTAAATTTTGTTGATTTCTAAATGATGAAGACATATAAAACTTCTTTTACACACAAGTTTTGTTTTTCAAGCAAAAAATTGTTAATATTGTATTGATCTGAAGAAGACTAATATTATTAGTTGAAATATAGTAAATTTTAAATTCAAACTATAAATTTAATGGTTTGTGAAAGACAATTCAACTTATATTAAATTTTGTTAAGTAAGTTGTAAAATTAATAATCATCATATGTTTGTATTGTCTATACTATTAGAATTTCGGTTAGGGTTGTCCGGAGTGTTGAGATCTCGGAATCTGGCTGGGGTAATTCAGAATTTTTTGAATAGAAATGGTGCTTAGTGTGTGGAGGGTGGGGGAAACGAATAAAATTGTATAGATTTTTTATTTTTATGGGGGTTTTGAGGTCCCCAATTCTCTATGTTATATTTCTTTTTTTAGTAAATATTTATTAGTATATATCAACGGATTTGTTTGAAACTCGACACATAGTTCTATACCATTAACCCAAAGACCCCTACGATTTTGGGGTTCGGGGGGCACAATATATAAATTTGGGGAGAGGGGGTTAAAGGGGGGGCAAGAAATAAAAAAATCATAAAAATCGATGTGGGGTATCAAAAAAAAGGGAATATTATGCTGATTTCAAAAATATATTGGTTGTCTATCAAATTATTTGGGGGTGGAAGGGGGGGTTAAAAAGTGGGGGTAAAACCCAAAATTTTCTTTATTAAATGAGTTTTACAAAGCGGGCACCGGGCTCGCGAGCAAAGCTCGCAAGCCTGGCAGGGGGTCTGGGGGCGAAACCTCCACCAGGCGCAGCTAGTTAATATGTATTACTTTGTAGTTATTGTGTGGTTGTTTTCAATATTTTTGAGACACATTATACCTACATACTGTATAGCAATGCAACGTTGTTTCGTGGTATTTCAGTGAGGTGGACCCAAACCAGATGCGCTACTACGTGGTTGTCAACTCACGACGCAACTTCTCTAGTCTCTGTGAAGCTCAGATGGATCTGGAAATGAATGTCACATTCTTCTCTACTTACGAGTATAACCGAGCAAAAGCACAGCGCGGGGCTCTACTCGGCATCAACGATGTTTTTGTGAGTAACATTTAAATAATACACGCCATTCATTAGTTTTATTGCAGGTAAAAATCTGCACACCGTGTTAGCATGCAATGTATAAATTGTGAAATTGATTACACCCCTCTGTGTGGCATTTGTATTTTACAAAATGTGATTAGCCACAAATGCCCTTAAAACGTCTCTGTGCATTACACCGAAGAGAGTACTGTCTGCAATATAGTACTTTATTATTCACAGTCTTAAAAGGAGTTCAAACGTGGACAAAATATTAGGAAGTCTTTTGAGGATACTGTAAAACTTCTAACTGTATTGCCATGCATTAGACAATTACATCATTATTGCCATAATAACCTATTTTACATTTTATACTGTTCCCGATTGTGTTTCAATTTCTTACTTCTATAACTTCTTATTTTGTGTATAACAATTTTTTACAAACAATAAATTAACAAACATTTAAGGAAATGCTCCCTGAAGAAAGATTTTACTGATCATTTAAGACCATCATGGAGGCAGTAAAATACATTGTACCACTAACTATTATGCACTAGTAATTCAGGCTTGTCTAAATTATGAGGAATTTCTTTTGTAAATCAAGCAAATCAAAAACAAGTTTGGTTTGGTATTTTTTGAATCGTACACACAGTAAACAAGTAAATGAATGAAACATTTATTAAAAACATTGTCACAAGGTGTTGTTTGAATATAATTTATTGTTCATATCAATTAAGTTACTAAAACAAATCTTTTAAATATAAAATTATATAAGAATAAATATAACTTTTTGAAAACTCGAACTTTGCTTTCAAGCCAATGCTGTAGCTACAATACAATTCAAATGAAAATCAAGAGGAACAGTAGCAGTTGTCAGAATATTTTAGTTTATTTCTATTATATTTTCTTCAATTAGTTGTTCACTGAAATTTGGTAAATGCATTGATAATACAACTTATAAAATATAGTGTTTAAAAATACTCCCTCCTCTTACTGTATTTCCTGTTTGGACATACTTTTTTGTAAATTATAAGACTAGTTCATGTTGACTAAAGAAAACTTAGGTAAAGAATGGACACTTTTAACCAAGCATGGTACAATATGTAACTTTAAACTTACAAAGTTTATATTTAACTATGCTTTAATTAATTTTGCTTTGCCCCAAATAAGATAATTAAGTTACAGTACAAACAAACCATTTACACCAGTATTAATAACTATTTGTGACCGATATGCGATAACTAGTTAATAACTAACAACAAGGCACAACTGTAACCTGAAAAATATTGTCTTGTAAAAATGCATCTTAACCATTCAAATTAAAACCTCAATAACTCTAGACAAAATATCGTGAAATAATAATAAAAATTTTAAAAACACCATCACACATTTCATTGCAACAAATAAAACAATTAAAAACAACATAATATCTTTAAAAAAAGTTTGTAACAAAAGTCATTTAGCGTCATTAGTGTAGAATTTTAACTTTTTATAGCTACTGCATCCATGTGGTTTTAAAACTCAGTGATATTTTATCTTACAGGAAGTTTTCCAGTCTGGTTGAATTCTTTTGATTGCTTCCAAAACTTCTGCTAGGTTTCAATGGTGAGTTTTAGCTTAGTAATGAATAGGATTTCAGACAACTGAAGTTAATTGTTCAAAATTAACACTTGCAGTGATAGTAAGTCTGATTTTTCCTTCATTGTGCTGTTCTTTTTTAAAACAAATCATAATCAAGTACTCAGTTTTCCTGGACATAGTTACTTTTACATCATTTTTCCTTATTGTGTACAGAAAATGGCACTGGCTTGTTAAATTGTGATTGATTATTGCACCAGAGGAATCAGATAACATTGAGACAAGTGGCTGTTATAATGTGCTTAAATGAGGTTTTCAGGTCCCTAAAATTTATTGTAGGAATATTTTACATATTTTAAATAAACTTACTGGTAGGGACTAAATTTTCTCCTAAAATGTCCAAAAGTCTGTTATGTAATTTTTGTAAAACGAATAATTATTTGATTGTAATTATTTTTGTTTTTAAAGACACCCTTAAATTACCAGATTTTAAAATTAAGAAGTGCTTAAAAATTTAAATTAAGTTAATTTTAAATACAGTACACTCTTGATTATCCATGGAATTGAGTGGCGCAGACACCGCAGATAATCAAATTTTGCAGATAAGCCGAAATTGTCGTCAGTGGCTAGGCAATGGCTGCAGGTACTAAAATAAAACAACCAAAGGGGTTTAAATTAGTTTACATTTATTGTAATAAAAGAACATATTACACGTGATAAAACTACATCTAACTTTACATTATTTTGTTAGTTAGAAATATGTTATAACACTATTAGAAAACTTATTTCCAAGTTTCAATACTTTTTTCGTTTACAGTGTTTTTTTCTTTAATAACTAAACATAAAAATAATATTTTCCTGTTATGAATTTTTGATCTAAAGAACTGCTGTCAATTTTAAAGTAGGATAAATTAAATATCAGAGATAGTCTCAGTAGCAGCAGGTTGAGTTTTAAAACAAACTGAATGTCTACAAACAGATCTACTTTATTGTTTGTTGTCCTTTGCTATAAAATATGATTTATTCATTAGATACCTCAGTACTGGTGTTTCCCTTAACCTTATGCATTGATAATACAACTTATAAAATATAGTGTTTAAAAATACTCCCTCCTCTTACTGTATTTCCTGTTTGGACATACTTTTTGTAAATTATAAGACTAGTTCATGTTGACTAAAGAAAACTTAGGTAAAGAATGGACACTTTTAACCAAGCATGGTACAATATGTAACTTTAAACTTACAAAGTTTATATTTAACTATGCTTTAATTAATTTTGCTTTGCCCCAAATAAGATAATTAAGTTACAGTACAAACAAACCATTTACACCAGTATTAATAACTATTTGTGACCGATATGCGATAACTAGTTAATAAATAACAACAAGGCACAACTGTAACCTGAAAAATATTGTCTTGTAAAATGCATCTTAACCATTCAAATTAAAACCTCAATAACTCTAGACAAAATATCGAAATAATAATAAAAATTTTAAAACACCATCACACATTTCATTGCAACAAATAAAACAATTAAAAACAACATAATATCTTTAAAAAAGTTTGTAACAAAAGTCATTTAGCGTCATTAGTGTAGAATTTTAACTTTTATAGCTACTGCATCCATGTGGTTTTAAAACTCAGTGATATTTTATCTTACAGGAAGTTTTCCAGTCTGGTTGAATTCTTTTGATTGCTTCAAAACTTCTGCTAGGTTTCAATGGTGAGTTTTAGCTTAGTAATGAATAGGATTTCAGACAACTGAAGTTAATTGTTCAAAATTAACACTTGCAGTGATAGTAAGTCTGATTTTTCCTTCATTGTGCTGTTCTTTTTTAAAACAAATCATAATCAAGTACTCAGTTTTCCTGGACATAGTTACTTTTACATCATTTTTCCTTATTGTGTACAGAAAATGGCACTGGCTTGTTAAATTGTGATTGATTATTGCACCAGAGGAATCAGATAACATTGAGACAAGTGGCTGTTATAATGTGCTTAAATGAGGTTTTCAGGTCCCTAAAATTTATTGTAGGAATATTTTACATATTTTAAATAAACTTACTGGTAGGGACTAAATTTTCTCCTAAAATGTCCAAAAAGTCTGTTATGTAATTTTTGTAAAACGAATAATTATTTGATTGTAATTATTTTTGTTTTTTAAAGACACCCTTAAATTACCAGATTTTAAAATTAAGAAGTGCTTAAAAAATTTAAATTAAGTTAATTTTAAATACAGTACACTCTTGATTATCCATGGAATTGAGTGGCGCAGACACCGCAGATAATCAAATTTTGCAGATAAGCCGCAAATTGTCGTCAGTGGCTAGGCAATGGCTGCAGGTACTAAAATAAAAACAACCAAAGGGGTTTAAATTAGTTTACATTTATTGTAATAAAAGAACATATTACACGTGATAAAAACTACATCTAACTTTACATTATTTTGTTAGTTAGAAATATGTTATAACACTATTAGAAAACTTATTTCCAAGTTTCAATACTTTTTTCGTTTACAGTGTTTTTTTTCTTTAATAACTAAACATAAAAATAATATTTTCCTGTTATGAATTTTTGATCTAAAGAACTGCTGTCAATTTTAAAGTAGGATAAATTAAATATCAGAGATAGTCTCAGTAGCAGCAGGTTGAGTTTTAAAACAAACTGAATGTCTACAAACAGATCTACTTTATTGTTTGTTGTCCTTTGCTATAAAATATGATTTATTCATTAGATACCTCAGGTACTGGTGTTTCCCTTAACCTTATGCATTGATGTTTCTGTAAGGATGTTAACTGTCAACACTCTTAATCCCTAGTAATTGAAGTATTAATCTAATTAAATGGTCAATATCTGCATTTTACATTTCAGATAACGTCTGTTGGCACAGGCTTGAGTTTCACCATCAGCAATTTACAAAGAGGCAGAGAGTATTTTTTCAACATATTTGCAGAGCACAATGCAACCAAGATTAATTTCCTCTACACCAGCAAAGCTCTTTTATATGATTCAAAAATCAAACCAGTGGCACTCAAGGACAACAAACCTGTGACTGTAAACATCCGACGGTTAGGAGGCAGGGCACTCTTCCGCTACAAGGTATGGGGCACACTTTGAATCCATATACTTTATGTAAAAAAACCAGGAAATGCATGCTAAAAGTAATTGTACAACTTTTAAGGCTAACTAATTGTCTATTTTGAAACCTCATATGTCATATTTGTTTGATGCATGGTTTTCTTCTAAATCCCAGTGGCGGCTTGTGGGTATATTGACAGAGGAGGCCTGATTAGGACGGGTAACTACCAAGAGGTCTGGGGGGTATGGAATAATCCCAAACAAAACGAGGGGATCCAAGGGGGGAATTTAGAAAATAGGGTAGTTAAAGACATGTTTTTTAGCACTTTAATATCAGTTCAGTATTCAATTTTGATGGACGAACTTGGTAAATTGTACTACTTTACTTAAAGACATGTAATGTATTTTACAATGTAATACATTTTTACAATGTGTAATATATAAAAGTATCAAATTTTGTTTTGCTTTTGCTAAAAACCGATTATTTTTGTTTAGACTAAAAGTTCAATATTTTTAATATAACAACATTGATCTTTAAATATAAAGTCAATGTACTAAAAAAATATTTGTTGGACTTCAATGGTTCATGTAAATACAGACCTATTGAAAGCTGTAAAACATAAATAAACATATTTTTGTATTGATAACAAATTAACCGGCGATTAGTCAGCCTATATTTTACTATGAATATTTACATTATTTATTTTTAAGAATCCTTTTTTTCTTAAACTGATAATGTTTATCAAAGCATGGATAAAACATTTTGTATTTTCATTAAAATACCTTTCTAGTGGCTAATCCAAAATTTGCATTTTTGTAGTGGTTTGCCCATTTTGTTTGACATTTGTCAAACAATTTGAGTTTTTAGATCTAGAGTATAATCTTTTCTGGCAATACAAATCCATCACTACATTATAGTTAAATTTAAAAAAAAAACACACCTTTTGTGAACATAGTTTTGACAATTTCTCTGCTGATTAACCCACCAAAAGGTGTTTACAATAACCTTATGCCATAAGTGTAATGGCTGTAGTTACAATTATAAAGATTCAAGGCGGTATTTATTTATTTAAAAGTTTGTAAACAGTGGAAATAAAATGATACTGTTTTTGGTACCAACAGTAATATTTGTAGAAATTACTAAACAACTACATAAATTCACTAAAAATTGCTGTAAATTAACTTTTAGTCAGTTACTTTTGATTTGTTATAACTTTAATCAGTTACATTGCTTGTAAATTTATTCAGTTAACTTTCCCAACCCTGCTATATTAGAATTACTTCAGTCAATAAAGTACTTAAAAACCCTTTAAGCAAATGTTCAAACTGCTTTACAAGGAACTTGATGCAGTACAATTTGGTTAAGAGTAATTCCCACCCTATTCAATTTGAACTAACCTAGGCAGTCCAGCAGCAACTGACAATATTATATGTTTGAATTATTAAAATAAAATAATCATAAAACTAAAGTTTATACTATCATACAGCTATAAGTTATACTGAAAATTATTACTATCACGGAACTAATACACTCTGTCTTCAATGAAGGTGAGTTCAACTCACAATGAAGAGGCTACGCTGAGTTGGCATGTGATGCCGTGTGGAGCCAAAGTACAAGCCGAGGTTACGTCTCGCCGGCAAGTGGTCGTGCCACGCCAGACTGTGGAGGGCTACGCTCACCTACAAGTTCCTAATCCTAAACCCGGCCAAAGATACAATCTACTTGTGTTTGTCACAAGCCCAGAACAGATGAGGCAAATTCTTGGAGTGGAGGTATGTTTAAGTTTTTGTAAACAATAATTTATACTACTTTTTTCAAATCAAACCAAATTGTTTTTGCATCAGACAATTTATACAATTGTATTGCAATATCTTAAGCAGGGGCGGCTCGAGCATGCATGCGGCCTCGGGCAGACTTAATGGCAGCGCCCCCAAAGTGGTGTCCGCCCCCAAAAACTTTTTGAAATTTCAAAGCAAAATAACGTGTTTTAAAGTGGGCCAAGTGTTAACTCGCCATGACAAAAACAACAGACTACATTACCAGTAACATTGACTATGAATAGAAAGCATTATTTTTTATATAAATGTTTACGGAAACCTTTTGACTAGCACTAGACAATTTTAAAACTGTTGTTTTGAGAACTTTTTTAAAAATTGTTTCCTCTTGTTGTTGCTTTTCAGCCGTCCTTTTCAGAAATTTTGTTCTACTTAGTTTAGAAAAGCTCATGTTACAGTATTTCCCTGCCCTATACACCTCCAGACACCAAACCATTTACACAAATCAATCACAATTACTCAATTCAAACGAATAATCATGTTCAACTCTTGAAATAGAAAGGAACATTTCACAAAAAATGATGCATTGCTAGTTTAAATGTACTGTGCATTGTTGCAGTCCACCCTTTCACATAGTTAATTACCGTATATACTCGAGTCTTAAGCTGCATGCGAATCTAAGACCTAATATACTATTTTTTGTAAGCAGCAAATTGTTTTCATGTTTATTGTTTAAATAATGTATATTTTGTGGTTTAGGTTTGTTTTAGTTGAAACGATATCAAACTTGCAGCCAAAGAAAGACTACCTCATCCAAGTCACAGTTAAGAAGATAAAAGGGAAGGCACTTTCTTACAATCTGCTAAGAGTTAGAACATCTATGTTTGATTGTTAAGCTTTTTATCATATTTTACAACAGACGACTGATAAATGTAATGTTATAGGATGTCTCATAATATACAGTGAATATTTTGGATTTAATACTCCGTATATTACTAAATAAAAATGCAATTTTTTGACTCATACCGTGCGTTTTATTTTTGTTTTAATAGTGTTACTGTTTTATTATAAATTTGTAATATTTAGTATTTTAATTCTATGTGTTAATGATATATTTTAAAGTATTCATTGATTGTTATGAGCCATCTAATCAAATAAAATGTTAATATATTATGTATAGTGTATTAGAGATTTCAAGAAAACTGTATATTATTACAAATGTTAAACAAAACATGAGCTTTACACAACAATTAACATGGGCTAGTGAAACCTTTTGTTAAAATTCTTATCTAATTGAGTTGACTAAAAAGTCTTTTTTACATTCGTTTATAACTGGTAAACTCCGCTCTTTAGAAAGCTGCGTTTCATATCAGTGCCATGCCATGTAGTGGAAAGGAAAATCCAGCCTGAAACTGTCATCTAAGAAAAGGGAATAATCTGTTTGAAAATTTCTTAATATTTTAATTTAGATGTCTCCACTTTACCTTCACTTGATAGCTATTTGTTAGCCCCATACTAAAGAAATGGGTTTTAGTTTCTATTAAACTATAAACATGTAAATTCTTTCTTAAAGTTATAATTCATTTGGAAAATTCTCTTAAATCTAATATAATAATGTTGAAATCTAATATTTTCAGTTCGTACACTTATGTCTGCATAAACATTTTTTTCAGGGCTGAAAATCTTACATTGTTATATAAAAGGCCTATTTTTTGGTAAATGTTAATATTTAAGTTCAAATGATCAGATGTTGTTATGTTAGTGAAGACATGAGCTTTTTGTGAGTTGGTCAGTGTTCAAATAATTATATAATAAAAGAATTTATAATATATTTCTTGGAATGCCTAAAATATAGTTTTATGTACAGTTTTCTACCTGAAGATATTTGTTATTTATTGGAAGTCCTACAAATAATATTAGTGCCAAGTAATTTTATATTTTGAGAGTGTAATTATATTTAGTATTTATATGTTTTAGATCATTTGAAGTTAATAAATATTTTTGTACTTTATTGTGTGTTTAGTATTTCTTATTAAGTAAACCTACTTACGAATCTATTATTGAATATTTCATATTTTTTTTGCTTAGTTCTGTATGTGTTTGAGGGTACAAAACAGTAACAATTAGAAGTCTGACATTGAGGTTGGACGCTAAAGTGGCATCCTCAGCAACAAAATCGGCTCTGAAGCCTCGGACCAGAAGGAGATTTGACGGTTAATGATTAGGAATTGCAGACTAAAAAATAAAGCTAAGCATGCTTTTTCCAAGATATAGATAGTCTTTACCCAGAAACCAATGTAGAATAAATGAAATGTTTACATAATTAACCCTTTGCGCTCCAATTTATTTTTTAAATTTTCAAAAAACCCCTTGTATGGGTTTTTCCAGTCCCCTGTAAGCAAAATTTCAGCAAAATCGCTCTCTGGTACGGTGCATTACCAATCATTGAATCACTCCTCTAAGCGCGGGGATTTAGCGCCTCCCTAAGCTCAAAAAGTGCCACTCTCCGCCTCACTGGATTTGATGAGCCATTTTCTCTTCAGTGATCCTCAGCGGGTCATTGTGGCCCCCGCACCCGGAATGATCCAATGCTCAGCATTGCACCGTACCAGAGCGCACCCGGGTGGGATTCAAACCCACTCTGTGACAGACAGGGGCCAGCTGTCCGTCACTATAACCACTAAACCACCGGGCTGTTTGTCGTGGGCTGTCAAACTAGCACGTGAGTTGGTGTCAGGGGGGGAGGGAGTGGTAGTTTCCGTGTTCTCTACTAGGCGCCGTTAGTGTAGTGTAGTTCTTGCCTATCGTTTGCGCTATATGCAATAAACGATGTGTCGGACTAGACTAGTTTGTCGTTCCGCTCCGATGTCGGACTCAGTTTGCCATTGGAGCGCAAAAGGTTAATATTGTTTATGAGCTAAAGGAAAACTTATATAAATATTGAAATGAGAACAATTAGACCATCTATACAAGTTATTATTTATCCTTATTTTGAGCACAAGCAGCCAGTGCTTTATTGACATCTATGAGTGACTTCTTAGCGAGTTCTCTCATGCGTGCCTCCGGTGAGTTAGGGGACTCGTCCGCTGGCAGAAAGCTGATCTGGTACTTGAGTGCTGAGTGAGCTTGTCGAGCCAAGCTCACGTCCTTGCTGCGACTGTGAAGCTCCATCAGAGCCGCACTCAGCTCGTAGTGCAACACTGCTGAGTACAGTCCCAGCCGTCCATGGCCAGGGTCTAGCTTGTCTGTCACACTAACCAGTTCCCGACACATCTCTGGAACATGCAATACTCAAGGTGTTATGCTGAACTTTAACACAGTATTACAGTAATTGCACATGTACCTTTTGGAGTGTTCAGTGACTGATAATTTATTTCATCTAACAAAAAAAACTCAAAAATCGCAGAATTATCTGGCTGCTATACGAGCATCACGCTTGGATATTCAATCAACTGACTAAACACAATGAATTAAATTGAATTTAAAATGTCTTTATTTATTTAAACAAAATATGGTATTTACCTCCATTGATCTGTCTATAAATTGTCAGTCTAGATGACGCGTTTCGGGTTGACTAACCCATTGTCGAATACCTCTTCATTTCAGCCATAAGCTTCGTCATGGTCACATTGAAGACAAACACACACACTTGAAATGACAATTTATAGACGGACTAACGGAGGTAAATACTATATTTTGAAATAGTCTGTCTTGGGGCCATAATGAATAATTTTAATTTTTGTTTGTTTGTACACAGATACAATTAAATAGTATCATTTTAAATATCATGTGAAAGGTTATAACAACAAAATTGTTACTTCCTTGCAGAATACATTGTTAATATAAAATTAATCTTGAATACAGTACTCTTCAGTGCAAAAGATTAATTCTTTTAAATAAAAGAATCCTTCTTAAATGAATACAAGGGATTTATTATTAGGTATTGCTTCACCGGATTATTAAATTTCTGAGTGCTGTTTATTTGTCTAATGTTATCTGGAAGAAGCCTCAAAAAGGTTTCAACTTTTGAATGCTTTTCATATTACAAGGGTGGTCTTCTTGTGTCTCATTTGGCAAACAAACCTGTTTTATGTACTTTACAGTCTCAAATACATTTGAACTTTTCACATTCATATAAATTTGCAAATTGTTGAACACTTCTGTTACCTACTGTATCTATTTTTTCAATCCCCATAATAATTCTAAGGTTTTTGGAACAAGAGAGTTTTTTTAAATTTTTTTCTTTGAGGTCACTTTTTAAATACTTTATACAGTATGTGATAATGGACTAGAGCAATATAAATAGATTTAATGTATTTAGATTAGCTCCGTACAGTCCCCGCCTGAGGGAGGAGTTAGTTTTGGCTGATGAGTTGAACATTCTTGAGTTTTTTCTAACCTGCTAGGAGCTGCCTTGAATCGCAGCATAAACTCCTTTCTCAAGTTGCATAAGCCTACCTCCACCCCCACACCCTGTCTAGTTGGTTTACTCTTCAAATTAAACCCTCTGCCTTGCTGGCAGCTTCTGACCCAGTTCAGTGACTAATTTCCACAGATATTGGATTGTTTTTATAAAACCAGACTCGCCCTTCGGGCTCGTGCCTCCTAAGTCTGCACTCAGCCTGTGGCCTCGTATTAAGATGCAAACTATCGGTTAAGTACAAGGGCAGATTTTCAGACGCCATCAATTTCGGCCACCAACTTGTTAGAGCCTTGTTTTCAGATTACAAAGGTTTCACACCAAGAGCTTCAAAAAGAGCATGTGGTAAACCATTGACTTGTTCAGTCACCAGTCGACCGGCTTTACGAGGTCTGTCCAATAAGTTCGCGAACTGGTTCAATATAGCGACCTTGAGGCGGCGTGAGCTCCTTACTACATCACGTGACTACTAGACATTCAATGAAGCGTCAGTGCTCGTTTGACAGTCGAGCTGTGCCTATCAAGCTGTCAGTGTCAGTTCATATTTTTCTTGTTTTTTCTTTTCGTCGAAATATGGAGATTGATGAAATCACTGAACGACAAATCAACATCCTAGTTTTTAGCAAAACTAGGGAAAAGCTCTCATGAAATTACAGATATGTTCAGGGCTGTTTATGGAGATAATGCCTTAAAGAAAAAGTCCATTTTCAAGTGGATTAAACGTTTCAAAGATGGCCGCTAAGGCGCTTAAGATGATGCAAGGCAGGGACGACCTTCAGCCTCATGTTTGGATGAAAACGTTGATCGTGTGCAAGCCCTGGTGTCTGATGATCGTAGGAAAAGTGTTAGAATGACAGATTGCAGACGAACTTAATTTAGGTCCTCAGGAGCTTGAGAGATTGCGTGCGTCGTGTGAGGCCGATTTTGTGTCAAGGCGATGAATGGATCCTTCACCATAACAACGCCCCTGCACATTCTGCTGATTCACAGATTCTTTGATTCTTCACATTCTTTGATCGTTCGTGAATTTTTGGCAGAAAATTCCATCACCCTCCTGACCACCTACTCTATTCGCCAGATATTGCCCCCTGTGACTTTTTCCTTTTTCCAAAATGCAAAATGGTGATGCGAGGGCATTACTGGATCAACTTGATGTTGATTTGTTGTTTTGATTTCATCAATCTCCATTTTTCGACAAAAATTAAAAACAAGTAAAATATAGACTTGCACTGACAGCTTGATAGGCACAGCCCGACTGTCAAACGAACACTGACGCTTCATTGGATGTCTAGTAGTCACGTGATGTAGAGGGCAGAGCTTTACGTCGCCTCAAGGCCGCCATATTGAACCAGTTCGCGAACTTATTGGACAGACCTCGTATAGTATATTAATAAAACCAGATACTAAATCTTGCTTCTGTACACAATGATACGAGGGTCATCCAGAAAGTAAGGAATGTTTTGGCCTGGTCAAATAAAAATAAAGATATCAACACAAAACTTTATTTACAAATGTATAGAACCTTCCTCTACTTTTCTACGCAGTCGCCATGGATTTTAAGACACTGGTTTTAACGTGGGACCAGTTTTTCCATACCCATGTTCTACTCATTTGCCGCCAAAAATATGAGCCAGGATTTCTTAGCTTCTTTGAGTTTCTTATCCTTAACAAACTGTTTTTTACCCAAAAAATCCTTAAGCTTCGGGAATAAGTGATAATCACTCGGCATTAAGTCAGGGCTGTGTTCGTTTCTTTTCTTGCCATGACAGTTGCCATGACTTTTGGACTGTTTAAATGTAACACTTTACATTTAGCGGGGTTTTCAATTGTCGATGCCATTATTAATCACTGTGGACAGGAGAAGCGTACAATCACACAGCAACGTACCTACACTCAAACTGAATAGGAAGAATGTAGCTAGCAGCTGCATGCACATTAATTAACATTACAATTTGTCATAGATACAAACGATTAACGCGAACTTATTTGAAGCACCTAGCAAGGCCACAGGCCAAGCAATGTCATGAGCACAGCTAGTGGCTTTAATATATCAAGCGAGGCCACAGGCGAGCGGCTAATGACCAGAAGGGCAAGTCTATTAATCTAAAGATGAATATTGTAAAAAGTAAATGCTTTAAAGTTTAAATGTAATTTTATTTACTGACTATTTCTATAAATTGACTATTTTCTATTTGAAGATGAGTTGCCATAAAAATGTAACTAATGATTCCATAATTATTGCAAATTGTTTACAATGTATTATATGAACTACTATATTAGAAGTGTAACACAGCTCATAGAGTCAGAGATATGTTGGGAGGCAGCATATTTTAGCTTGGTGAAGTAATGAACTCTGAACTTAAAAGAGTAGTACTCGAAGAGACTCACAGTTTGTCAAAGAAGTAATGTGTAATGTTACTCCGTACCAAAGTACAGTTTGCTAGAATTTAGCTTGTTAGCCTAATGTATTATCCGTATGCTTTTTGTAAGCTTTTATTAAAAAACTTTTACACAGATTCTCTTAACCTGCAAAATGAGCTTGTAAAAAATTCAAATTCTGAATATATTTGATTTTGATAAAAATAGTGTGTTGTTTAAACATTTTAATTCTTTTAAATAAAACTAAAGGGGAAGGAGCCTCCAATCGAGCCAGACTCCTCCCCAGCACAAGAACTGTCTCTGTTCTCTCTAAAAGATCTCTGACTCTAACGTTACATTACCAGTTTTTCTGACGAGAGCCTGGTTGTTGAGGTCCTGGTGGAAGTAGCCAGGTTGGTGACCGTACAGCTGTATCAGAGAGTGTTTGATCTTATAGCACAGATAGTGGTTCGGATGAAGCACAGTTCCAAGCTTTTGTAACAGATCCTCCAACCGCTCAACTGTCGGTTTATTCTACATCATATCAGAGCACAATGTTATATTATTTACATTATTGCATTCAAATAATTAAGTAAAAGTTGGTTTTGCAGCTATTTACCCAAAGTAATTAAAAGTAGTAATATTAATGGTTTTTTAACAAAATTTCCTTCAAACAAAATAAATGGTTTCTTAAGTAGTTGGACGTTTTTTAATTAATATTTTTAATAATTCTAGGAAAAAAATTTGTATAA
Organism: Matsumurasca onukii; assembly: GCA_018831715.1. Classification (NCBI taxonomy): domain Eukaryota; kingdom Metazoa; phylum Arthropoda; class Insecta; order Hemiptera; family Cicadellidae; genus Matsumurasca; species Matsumurasca onukii. The sequence continues at coordinate 32,880,640 of CM032060.1, read as the reverse complement.
CAAATTAATTACACAAATGTTTTGAATCATTATAAGGTTGTCTACATCTGTAATTTTACAAATTTTGTCAAATACTTTAAAATTTAAACACATTTTCAAATATTTTTTGAAACAACAGATTTTAACATTAAAAGTCTAAAATAATGAAATTGAAATGAAATGCATTAATTCCTGTTCATCCCTTGCATAATATAGACTCTTATTAATGTATTCAATATCCTTCTCTCGTGATATCAATCTAAATCAAATATCAAATACAAATTCTTTTTAGTTGTATTAACAGACACTGAAAATAAACTTTAATACGATATACAATCTAACTATGCCATTAAAACCCACCTCGTCCTCTATGTCTGGGGTTTGCAGGTTATTCCAGGAGCTAAGCGAGCCTGCTGAGGTGAGAGCAAGTCCCAGATAGTACATGGCCTTGCAGAAGCGTAGAAGCAAGCAGAAAAACAAGCAGGTGACAAGGGGTTAGCAAGCACAGAGCCAAAAGCATGGAACAGTAGGAAGCAAGAAAGTGATCACTAAAGAGAGTGGAAAAGTCATCATACTGTAAAATGGTATGACTACACTCCATTGGAGGTTCATCAGGGTAAAAGCATGAAAACTAGCTACATCATCTAAGAGCTTATTTAGAAACACTAGTTACCATAACTTCTAAACAAAGAGTGTCCTACACTTACAGTATTATACTATTTATGTACTCGATTACTTATGATTACACAAAAGCAAGTTCAAAGGGCTGTTTTTAAAGCAAAGGAAAGGCTTGTAAAACTAAAGCCCTACCTCATAACTCATAAGGAAATCAATTGACAAAATGTTAAAGCTAAAGGATAACTGAAACAATGTTATACTTTACTGTAATTATCCAAAATGTCACTATCTAATATGACTTGAACATATATTTCGTATTAGCAAGGAACAAATATATCAGCTAAATGGTCTTTAGTAATTAGTTCTAAGAAAACAAAATCTTAACTCAAAACTAAAATAATTAATATAAACAACGAGGTAAAGGTGTTTATAACTCACTTACATTAATAGTTATGGTAGTATTAAAAAATAGAAGTTTTCAAAACAATCGGGCACAGCAATTTTAATTTATTATATTTATCAGGTTGATTGAAAATTGGGGTTAAAAACATGGCCACACACGCTACTGTGGATCCTAGCAAATTTCTAACAAAATAAAAAAGGTGTCATTCATCTTTCTTTATATATATTACATTTGACTCAGGAAAGGTTTGGAAGCAAAAATAATTCTTTAAATACACTTGAGTGGGCTTCTGCTATAAAACAGTGATGAGCCACAAAACTTATAAATTCTGCAGTATTAGTAGGTATTAGGTAACATATTGCAGGTTCCTTTTTTGTATACTTAAGTATTTTTGGTTTGCTTGCTCTTTAAACATTTTGCAAAACTCTTCTCGACTATAGGTTACAAATCATTTGCCCAAATTTATCTTTTAGTATTGTTAGCTGTAAAAAACATTTCTTTGCAGCTAATTCCATCAACATTTTTTAACTAATTATTGAAACATAATGATGATCAAAAGACAAAAGTACTTTTCTTTGTTTAGAATAATTTTAAGTGATACATTTCATCTGCAAGTGAGTTTTGAGAGGGTTTGCAAATAAAGCTGATCCTCTAGTTTTTTCCAAACACCTAATAACACCCTACCTGAAGTAAGTTTACCAAGGCCTCATCAACTCACCATTTGAATGTTTTCAACCTCTTCATCCAAACAAGAGATGAGTTCGCACACCTCGCGAGATGTGAGAGTCGTCGGACACTTGTTGCAAGACCAGATGCAGCTGTCATCCAGTGGATCCTTAGGGTACTGAAACCCTCCACAAGCATCCCCCTATCAATTAGCAAACCAACAGCATTCATTAAACATTGAAATGTATTAATTTTTATACGTTTCATGTTCTTCTAAACAGCTTAAAGCAAAAATGCCACAACATTTTGATCCAAGTTTGCCTTTCCTTGCAGAAAAGTCCACTACCAGGCTGTACTTGTTACCGATAAATAATAGGGGACTTGAAATAACAACCCTTGGGACTTGTTGGTCTGATTAGGGGGTCCATCACACTAAAATATAATAAACTAACAAAGTGATTTTCAGAGTAATTACAAAATAGATCATTATGTATACAAGTTCTGTTTAGATTATAATAAAAATGTGTGCTTTACTACAAAATAATATACTACATATTACATATTGAAATGGTTTAATCTTTGAAGAGCTCCAGTTCCTGAACTACTATGATAATAATAAAAAATAATTAAAAGTTGAACTACTATTGCAGACATTTTCCATCGTTAGTGAGCAAAAAGATCTCAACGCTTAGGGATCAGATCCGTATTCAGGTGAAAGTAACATAACAGCCAAAGTGACCTGAAGACCCCAAAACATCAGATCTAAAATCAGATTCCGAAACGTCGGGATCTTTTTGCTCACTAACAGTGGAAAATGTCCGCAATAATGGTTCAACTTCTGAAAACCTCCCACCATCAACAAAAAACTTTAAACAAAGAATTAAAAGGTTTTGAAAATCATTTTACTATGCAATTTAATTGCAAAAACATTGTTTTTCTGAAAACAAGTTTAATTTTGTTTGCAACATTAAAAAACTAATATTTTGTTAGAAAACAATTTTGTTGGTTAAATCTGGCAAAACATTTAATTTCAAGATTTTTTCATCCTTGGAATTGTTTTAATACAAAACTACAAATGAAAATAATTATGATACTGTTATTTTGTTGCATACTTGAGGTGTTTCAGCCAAGCAGCGCAGAGCGCTGATGTGTGTGCCGAACTCGGACGGGTCAGCGCAGCGCTCACATTCACATGAGAAATACTTGGTGTTGCGCAAGTGTTCTCTGCGCGCCTGCGTCATCCACAGCATGTGCGTGTACATCGTCGTGATATCTTTTCCTCTATACAAAACACAACAGTTGGAGAAATAATCAAAAGTGAGATTACTTATATGTACATTATGTCGAAAGTGCATCTATACATACTGCATGCCACAAGTCAAATCAAATCAAAATATCTTTGTTTCATTATCATCAAGATAAGTAAAGTGTCAAAGTTATACATTCATTGAGGAAGGCTGCTCTTGTAACAGGTCTTCAGGTGTTATTCAAGTGATCTGACTTCAGATGGTAACTTGAAATTTACAGAAGACTCCCATTTGTTTGGTCCCCTCAGGACCCACGGCCGAACTATCCGAAAATACGAGGAAAAGACATTCTGGAGCCCTTTAGAGCTCCAAAACTGACATACTTTAGCTTAAGGCCTATGTTAAGTGAATTAACATGATCAAAAATGTAAATATCGTTCAATAAAACCTTAGGATTTGATACTGTTATTTAAAGAAACCGCCCATAAAAAAAGTTGTAGATAAAAAAGCTTGTAGATGTAGCCTATATTTAGGCCTCAGGTGGCCGGTCGAACCAAACGAGATCGAATGAGAGAGAGTCTACTGTACATGGAAACTAATGCAATTTCATGTTTTAGCTTGTCAGAGCCAGATGTTAAGTAAAGGAATGTGTATACAATTACTTGGGTATATCGACAGCGGCTCGCACAGTTATGCGAGTGTTGTGGAAGGTGTGCTTAGTGTTGGGAAGGCAGGAGTGACACATGATGAATGCAGTCGGCAGCAAGGCAAGCAGTTCTGCTAAGTCTTCTGTTATCTCCAGAGCATTCACATCTATCGCACCACAGATCCGGTGAATCAACTCAGGTGATGTGTCACCAAGTGCATTCGCTTCCAGTCGGGATAAATAGTTGGATAATGGCTTCACCACATTTTGTTCAATTTCCCTAAAACAACAAAATCAACTTTAACCAGTAATTTTAAACATATCTTTCACAAACTTATTGTGCAGATAATAGCATAAATAAATACTGTCAGCCTGAAATATGAATATCAAATTCTGCTCTAAATCATTCACACAATCTAAAAGTGATTCCATAATACACTTACAACATAAAATTCTGTGGAGCTCAACAAATTGACATCACATTTTTGAGGTTATAAAACCTGCAAAAGCCCCCAAAGACCTGGGTGTTTCAAAGACATGTACAACTGACTCTAGATGAGGAGTTAGACTGTAGTATTAAGTAGCTTGGATTGACCACTAAGTTACAAACTATACGGACTGTAGTTTGTACTGTAACAGACAAACAGTACATTTATACTTAGTACTTACTCATAGACTTCTGTGGAAGGTCCTCTTTTGTTCATATGAGTTTCCATTGACATAATTATTTTCCACTTACGGGGGTTTCTCTTTTGCATAATTAGGCATCTCAGCGGCAAAATGAATTCGTATCTGAAAAAAATTGATTGAAAAGGGTATTATTGTTGATTTTTTTTCAGGCAACCACATACATTCTTTGAAGTGCTCTTGTTTTGCAAAAGGCTGCTCAAAGGATGTATGAACCAAGGATTTGACGGTGCATGACGGTTTGAAACATCACCTGAAAAGCTGTGGATAGCTACGCTTTTAGATAAGATCACTCCTGAAATTAACCAAATTACTGCTTTGGTAAACAATTATATTTTATAATTATATTTTTACCCTTTTTATCATCTTTTTTAATTGCATACATTCTTAACTTTCTTGCACTTTTAAAAAATAATTTTGTCAAGGTTCATAATGGTTTTAAAACCCTATTTCATAGTAAACTAGAAAACAGAAATGATATCGTATTGTTTAAACATGTGAGTAGGAGTTTTCTGTTTCAAGTGAATTTTGTCACCTGCATTGCTTGGCATCTGTGACTGGAGCAAGTGACAGCACCCTGCACTCAACAGCGTGGCAGTGAGGGTCGGTGAGGCCGGGACAGACAGGGCTGCAAGCCGGCCAGCCACAAGAGGAGCAGCTTGCAGAGTCTGACGGCTGCTTCAGACAGCCTAAGCACACAGGGGAGGGCTGTGCCAGCTTGGGTCCCACCACTGTCGGTGCCTCTTCGTACAGCAGCTCTCCTGCCTTCACATCCCGCGTCGCTGCCAGGTACCGACCCAGTTGCTTATTCACTTTCACCTGTAACGGTACAGTCAATAAATAAGCCATTCGTTTTCTGTATGTAACGCTAATAACAACACTTTAAAATGTTCAAGGTATGATTTCATATTATACATTTTTTTAATTCTATGCCTAGTAAAAATGTTTAAAATGTAATTTTAAAATTAAGTTCTGACTTCATTTTTTTTCATCCGGTCGACAGGCAGCTAAGCGCTAAACTGCCATTGGCGTGAGTAAAGTGAATTTCCTTTGCAATTTGTTACTCTAATTCACCACGCTCACAGCTTTCCTTTGGCCTCACTTTTTCGTGCTTTTTTACCACATCGTTACGAGCTTTGACCAAAATATTTACATGCAAATCATGTTTAACAAATTTTATGAAAATCAAACAAAACTTACACATGTAAATGGTTAAAAACACGCTCAAAGTGAGTTCTGGGGTCAGAATTGGTGCTCATTTCATGGTCCCATAATAAGCATGAAAAATGCCATGAATATTTCTTTTGAAAAAAATTGCCAACACACAGTTAATTTAATATTTTTAAGATAATATAGAAGGTAAGTTTTGAATTAGCCCAAATACAAGTTTAGTGCTTCACATGCTATTTGTGCGGAGAAAATCTAAGAAAATTCTTGTAGGTACCTTTTGTTACATAAGTATAATAAAAAATATTAGGGTCCACTTTACAAAATAACTAAAAGAAATAGATGGTTATGTAGGTAAGGTCTTGTTCATGTTCACTGCAATGGTGGATGAGATCGGTACTGACCTCAAAAGGTCTGCAGTGGTGCTTGTGTTCAGGCCAGTGGTGTTTCTGATGTTGTTTGCCGCAGTAATTTACAGCTTTGCAGGAACTGCAGGTAAGAGGGCCAGGCTGGCCGCAGACGACACACGACATGTCCACCATGATTCACACACTACACACTGCTCTGTTCTACACACTACTGGGTAAATATAGACTGTGGGACACTGCTCTCCCTTTTGGCAGCCTGCCAATAGATTCCATTCGTTGCTATTTGCTAAAGAGCTGCTGTATTAATAATACAGTGAAAACATATTTAAAATCTAAAACTATTATTTATATTTTTACTATGAGGCGCCTTTTGTTTTGAGGTTATCTGATGATGTCATCAGCTTTGCTGACGAAAGGTTCATGATAAAATTATAAATATTGGTTTTACATTTACAATTTGTTTTTCAATATTAGAGCTCACCTTTCAAGATAGTAAATAATTCAGTTTTTAGTTTTATCCCTGAAATGGGATAAAAAAGGAACCACAATATTAGACAATTAATAATTATTGTATAATTTAAAGTATTTTCTCAAATTCCTTTCTTTGATGACCAAATGATAAACAATAGGGTTGTAAAATTTAATTTAAGTTTGAACAGAAACTATCCAATACATATTTTGTATTTGAATTTATTATTAAATTCCAATAAGAAGCTGCCTCATGATAAATAGGTTTGTAGTGTGACACTTGTGGTGAGAGGTGACGTTAATATATTAATATCGTAACAGCAATGGAATTTTGCATTTGATTTCAACTTGTTCACACACAAAACTGTTATCATAATGTAAAAAAAGTAAATTTCATCCGATTAAAATGAATATATTTTAATGACATCCATCAATATACCAAGAGTTATGAAAATGTATTCACTATTCAGTCATTTCAAAATGGTGGTCAAAAGACTGATTTTTTACAATAACAACAGAATAATAAGTCCAATTTAATTTGAAATGTCTGGTATGTACAAAAACTTGTATTTTCAAAAATCTGTATACACTAGAAATATTTCGTGTGGTTTCCAAATTACAATGGATAATTTGTTATTCTTGTTGAAAAAGTGACAACTCTTTGCATTTGCAATCGCAACCTGACCTCCCCCATCACTCAGGGTAGGAAACCGCTGTCATATTGATACAATTGGTCAAGTTAAGCAGGGTAAATTGATATGGTTATCTGTGTTTAGTTCAAAAACAAATTGTTATGAAACATACAATCAATTTCAAAATTTATATTTATTGGTTCAATTATTATAAACGTGTCACCACTCAAATTAACTTCAATGTTCAAATGCTGTTTTCAGATTAGTATATAGTAGTTAATTACACATATTTTGGAACATGATTATTTTTACTTGAAAATGTTAGCTTTAGCTATAAACTTTTTTTGACACAATTTTTTATTTTTTTTATAACATTTTTAAAATGAAAGAGCCAAGTTTTATAAGATGCTCTTGAGTACAAATTGGGGTAAAATAATATAAACCAGCCGAAGTATAAAACAATTTATTACTCTACCTACTGGCATAAAAATAATCAACAATAAATTACAAAAACAGTACAGTATATACAGATTGATAGAAATGGTAGTACTAATCAGTATGGAAATGTTGTGCTTCTGCCTACCACGAAGTTCTGACTCGCTCAACCAAGAAGCACATAATGCAGACTTACACACCTATCACCCCCACCACTGCGATCACCAGCCACGACAAGCCAAGGTAGTAGTCAGTCTCACTCGCGCTACCACCGAGCCCACTGGCCCACCGAAGTCTGACGATGTCACAAACATCTTCTCTTCTGGCAAAATACCTGTTCAATTTCAATGTGATTAATCAAATGGATTATTAACTGTTATTTAACAACAGATCGAAATATCTTAACAGCGTAGGGGGGTTGTTTGTTAGCTCAGGAAAAAGTAATAACTGTAAGTGTAAACTCTTACCTGTATGCCTAGTAATGAACCTGGAAAACATGTCCAACGTGTATTCACTGTCATTGAACTTGGAAGCTGGTCGGCCATTGTGGAACAACATTACAGTAGGCATTCCCACTATGCCATACTGAGTGTTGAACCTGGAAAATGTATGATCACATTAAAACTGCTTTTTTATTTAGGAGAATCAAATGTAATGTTTTCTTAGTGGATGCAAAATAACACTTACCGTACTTGAAAATGTTTAAACAACTGTGTAAGAGCTCTTACACATTCAATGCTAATACACAGCCAATGATCATAGGCTAAGTAACACATTCAGTTGTGTTACGAATGTCAACAAGCTAGAGGATAGTTGAGATTCATGGACAATGTGATGGAAGGTGCTGATGAAATAGTTCACTTAAGGTCATTATCTTAGAACTGTACAGCAAATTTAAAACTCCTGCAGCACAGATTACAAGAAATACCTATATATATAACACCTTTATGTATGGAAGATTTATGCATTTATATGCAAAGATTTTCAACTTACCGCCCGCTTCACTGAAAAATATACAAGACAACACCAAATTTGCAAAAGATGACAAGAAGGCTTTCTAGGACATGGAAGAATTGTAAGAAGAAGCAAGAAGAGTAAACTGGAAGACAGCCTAAAATATCACAAGATTAACAATTTCCTGGTCTCTAACCATATTGTGACTATGTCTCTGACTGTAAATGCTGACTTTGTTTATGCTTGATGTACAAGTCTTACAACAATAAAATATTTATTTATTTATTTGTGACTAAGACTACTATCGGATTCAAAAAGCAATATACCGAGTTTTGTCCGGTGTTGTCGCAGCTCAGTGAACATAAAATTGTGGCAATCACATGAAAACTTTCTCCTTTTAATTTTACGTATGGAAATATAAGTTAATTATTTTAAAACAAAAATTTAATGTTTTCAGGTACGAAGAGTCTGAAAAACACGTTTGTTCACCGTATTAGGACCAAGACTCAACTTTGAACAATTCTACAGCCTTTAATATGTGTTGCAGGTCAATGAAACTTTTACACAAGGTAGATTATACAATCATCTAACCAATTACAAAGTTTTGCAGTGTTACCTTTTTTAAAAAAAATTGTTGTACAATTGATGTGCCAGTGCGACCTTGGAATTTTGGTAGTCGTAGAATCACGCACTGCGGCTTAAACGGTAACTTGAATTTAGGAAATATTAGTACATGATTTTATATTATTAAATAAATAAATGGACATCCAAGCGCAGCAGAGCTTAAGTCATATGGACGGATAGACAGTGAGACGTGCCGGGGTAGGAACCGGTACATCTCCCGTGTTTCCGCTGTTGCCATATCGTGTGACTGCACAGCTTGTTCCTTCCCCATCACAATTTTACCGGATACCGGATCTTATTGTTCAACAGTTCACATTGAGTGCAAAAAAAAACAAATACAGTAGCATCGATGATCATAGAAATCTCTCTCTCTTTCTGAAGGAAAAGGTGACAGGCTTCTTGAGTGGTTTCTCGCAGCAAGTTAGCACGGCAAATCACCAAAACAATAACTTTCCTTTGCTTTGGAAGAGGTGCAAAGTATTCACGTTGCCAGGTACGTACATATTAGAAAAAGGCAAATGACCTTGTACCAGGCCACATTTATTTTCTATCAAGTGACAGGAATGGCGTGCAAAAGTATTGTCTTCTGTTTTTTAGAGTATGAGTGTGCGAATACCTACACAGGAATGTCACCGCAAAGTGCAAAGGGGAGGAGGCTGTTGACCTCAGACCACAGTCCAACTGCATGACGTGGCAACACAGGCCCGCTCCAGCACAAGTAGGTCTGTCTATCCGCCGGCATGACTTACGCTCCGCTGCTCTTGGATGTCCGTTTATTTTACATTATAAAATCAAATACTAATATCACTTGAAGTCAAATTATCTAGTCAAACTAAACTTTTAGTTGTAATTCGTTTAAGCTGCAGTGTAGGATTCTATGACCACCCATTTTCAAGATTGCACTGGCTCATAAAATGGTACAACTTTTTATATAAAAAAGGTAACATTGCCAAAGTTAGTGGTTGGTTAGGTTATTGTATAATCTACCTTGTGTAAAAGTTTCATTGAGCTGCAACACATATTAAAGGCTGTAGACATTTTAAAAGTTGAGTCTTGGTCCAAATACAGTGAAAAAGCGTGTTTTTAAACTCGTAGCCTACCTGAAGAAAATTTATTTTTCAGCTATAAAATAATAAACTTATATGTTTGTAGGTAGAATTAAACAAAGACAATTTTAATGATTGCCATAATTTTACGATCACTGAGCTGCGTACAGCACCCAGTCAAACTGGAGTTTATTGCTTTTTGAATCCGATAGTACCGGTAAGTAAAATTTAACAAAGTTAAGATGGTGCACGTTTAGTTAGAATCAAGTTTGAGAGACTGAATACCATGAATGTGTCAATTAGTACAACACAAGCTTTCAAGTATTTTACTGATTTAATTGATTTTACTAAGCCAAATACCGTTTCAAGTTATTTGACACTTTATAATCAAAATTTTAATCTTTGCTAACTGTGCTGTTTAAAACAAAGACAAGAATAATAATGAAATTTATTAGTCATTTTACAAAAATTAATTGTGTTGACTATAAAACAAAACAAACAAACTAAATAACTAATCATTAACATAAAACAAATTATAGAAATGTGATAAAACCTATGGTAACGGGACAGGCAGTTGAGGTGTAATATTCTAAGTTATAGTATTAAATCCAATTGTATTACATTTGATTGTCATGCATAAATTCACCCACACTGTAAAATGATTTATTAATTAAATATGATTTTAATTTTTGTTTGAAAATAGCCAAATTAGGTTCAGTTTTTATGTTTTCAGGCAGTTTGTTGTATAATTTAACTCCAGCTTGACAAGGAAGTTGGTCATAAACCCGAAGCCTGTGATAATTATTTCTAAATACATTAGAATACCTTGTATTATGTACATGAAAGTTAGCTCCAGTTTCTAAATTACATTTAGTCAGACATAGAACAACTGCTTCAAAATGTACATACAAGGTAGTGTTAATATGTTAAGTGTTTAAAATTTCTCTACAAGGTTCTCGAAATCTAGCTTTAAATACGATTAGTTTGCCTTTTTCTGAAGTATAAAAGGCATAAACTTCTGTTTAGAACACGCTCCCCATAAAGCAATTCCATAATTTAAATGAGGATGGATTAAACCGAAATAAGCCGTTCTCAAAATACTAGTTTTACAATAATGGGATAAATTTGAAGAAGAAAAATTCCAGATGCAATTTTAGTGCACTGCGCTCTCAACCTGAGCTCCAAGATCTTTATCAATATGGATTCCAAGAAATTTAACACTAGTCAACTCTTCAAGAATTCCGTCGTTTATCATTATCAGGGGGCTGTTATTATTGATATTATCAAACCGATGATTCAGTCTATAATATAGGTAATGTAGAATGCTAGATAATTACCCTGAATATTGGAAAGCGTTGACAGCAGCCATCTTGATGGCAGGGAAGGCTCTGGGGAGAGCATTGAAGTGAGGGGCTGCCATACAACTGAAAGGGCAAGTTCGAGCGTAGAATAAAAGTACAACACAGTCAGCTCTCTGACTGCGACTGGTTACGTTTGGATCTGTGACCAACAAATTGATCAATCTCGTAGAGTTCACCAACTGTAACAGGCAAAACAATGTATCAACCTAATTTATTTGACCTATATTTATTTATTTTTTTATTTACTTATTCAAAATATTTATTTTACAAGTGGAATCGGTTTGATCAAATATGATGATCTTCATTTTGCAATCCTAACAACTCTTTGATACTCTTCATTTTTCTCATTATAATATAAATTAAAAATCATGACTTTAAACCACTTAATCCTTGTCCTGCTTAGGCTTAGTGTTTGGCGTCCGTGATTGGTATCGCGACGCACTCGGGCTCATCACTCTGGTGGCTGGTTCGATCCCCGCAGTCACCACTTACATTTGTAATGTGACTAATATAGTGACGCTGGGTAAAGGTCGAGGTTGAGTGGTAGAGAGGACTTTTGTAACCTAACTCTCACTTTGTTTAACAAGACAAACTTTACAAACGTTTAGGAATAAAAGTAGGAAATGTTCACTAATTCTTTCAGGGTAACTAAAAATCATCCCTGGCTACTCATCCGTCAACCAACCTCCTTCTTGTGTTACAAACGTAAAAATCTTCTAAGAAAACTGTGTACTTGGCAGCTCGTGACCATTGAAGGTCAAATCATCAGTGCAAACCATTAGACAAAAACTAAACCATACTCTAAATTGCAATAATGTTATTTATATGAACACAATTACACAACAAGAACTACTGAAACAATAAACTTGCAGGTTGCAAGCAATTAGCAGTTGCAAGCAAGTTTAATTACTATCCTCCTTCTATCTTTCCTACCATGCTATTTTATTTACAGATGCTTCAGATAACTACCGGTAGCCTACTTGTATTTTCTAGAAAGGAGATCAACAAATCACTATTATTATACTTGATCAACAGTACCATTTACTAGTTTACTTTCACAATCTCTACAGATCAGATCCAACAAATATTAAATTTTAAAGCACAAGCAAATAGAAAAAAAAACAGAGAAAAATGTTAGTCACTATCAATTATCAAGATCAACTCTCACCAACTTTCTCTCAGTGTCGCCAATTGCCTGGTAGATGGCAACTTTTATACTGGGATTTGGAGCAGTTATGCAGGTGAAACTTTAGAATAATTTTGTTAGTTGTCATGTAACTATAACAATACGGCTTACTTTGTGCATTCTCTATCACAACCTGCCCGTGCCCTCACACTCAATCAAGAGGCAGACCAAGACAAAACCCTTCTTTAGGCAAGAGCTACTAACTAAACAAAATTACAGTGGCGCCATTTTGATTCCTGAGAGACGCAAATTGTGACAACAATGTGAACCCGATAAGTGATTTAATAAGTTCATTACAGAAAGAAAAGAGAGTTTCTGACAATAAATGCCATGCATTTGAAAGGCCTCAGAATTAAACAACTTTCTTTATTAGACAGTTTGATGTTTTAAATTTCTAAATAATCTAATAAGATCCAGCTCTTCAAGATATGTGTCATAACATACAGTTTATTTTATTTATTTTGATAGATGTTTCTTAAATCATAGGTGAAGTGTCCCTTCACACACTACCTGACAAGCCCCCTCTACCTTGTAGTCGCCTGACTGTTTAGACAATGTGTTACTTAACAATGCAAGTGAACAAAGTGAGCAATGACAAAATATGTAATATGGATTATGGAAATATTTTTTCCACATTTCTATCTTCTTTGCTTGTCCTTGAGTAAAAGTATAAATATAGTGAAAGTACAAATACTTAGAAACCGTCAAAGTTGTTGTTAGACAAAAACTATCAATAAAGCCAAAAGTAACTTAGTTATTTTACTTAATATTTTTGTCTTCAAATTTATTTAGTAATAAATTAGTTATTTTACTTATTGACTTATTTTGCCCTTTTAACCTGATTTGAGACCAAAGTACAGTACTTCAAACACTTTTTAAGGATTCCTGATTTTAAAACTAACACTAACAACACAGCATGCATACACAATGTAGATATTATATGATAGATGGATATATTTCTATGCATTGTACTATTGTTAATACACTGTACTAGCTTGTGATTGTTAGACGATACAATTGTTAAAGACATTACTGAAGGATTAGTTAGCAAGGTTGGTTGACCTCGACAGTCAGAGAGCCGGCTTGGCTTGAAGCTCCATCTTGCAGTTGACCAGTGAGGTAGAGTTGAGTTCATCGTCAGTGTCCGAGACAGTGGTGGGGGGAGTCGTGTCCGGCTTGTCTATGTAACCTGACTCCGTCTCCGAGACAGGCTCTGCTCGCTTCGGCACCCAGTACAACTGTCCATCTATCTGCTTCTGTAAAACACATTCATAACTATGTAAGTTTTTGGAACAGTGCGTTTAAAAAGATTTGCAGACAACTATTTTTAGGCGTTTCTTTATATGAACTCAAAATGTTTCCTTTAGCAGTTTAGTGGTCTAGTTTTTATTGTCTACCACACTAGATTAAATATGGTTAATTTAATTTTTGTGCAGGAATTAAAGTTCTGGCCCTTGACAAAGATAAAGGTATAAAAAGTATCATTGTAAAGATTTTGAATGTATAATTCAATAAAACCGATTTTCAAGCCTGGTATTCGGCAAAGTGTATGAACATGTTTAAGTCCTCACAACAACCTTATTTAAATTAAAATAACTTACATGAAACTCTGTGATAAACTTGCTAACTGAAGTTACACTTGTTGGTCCATTCTCCAAATCAGTTTCTGCTTTTTCCACTGTTTCCTCTTCCAAGTTTGTTTGATCTTCTATTTTTTGAGTGCTGACAGTAACTGACGCTATCAACAGGATGCTAACTAAAATACAAACAAGGCATTTTACTCTGTTGTACATTTGTCATGGATTGGTGTTCTCACCCACATTTCTAAAGGACAAAGTTGTGATGATGCCGTAGGCACTGAGTCAACACAGATCAGTCTGATTAGGCTCTGGCATTGTTCATTTGGCTTTATGAAGCCGTTAAAATCAACAGTTTCCGTCAAATTAACCTGAAAGGGTTAATAGATAGTAATCTGTCATCAGCAAATTACCATAGGAAATAAAAGCTATTAATTTTTTCGCCATATGGAACAAAAAAAATAATTAATTGAGCTTCCCAACACAGCCTGTTTATACCAAGTTTCATTGAAATCAGATAATACTTTTAATTTTAGAGCATAAACATAATTTTTAAGGTGAATTATCACCGATAAGACTTAACAGTTCAAAAAAACTCCAAAGTTAAGAGAAGAAACCAGAGTGATACCTGAGGATGGCATCCTTCTTACTGGAAGTTTGCTAGGACTCATAGTAGAGCTTGTGTTTACGTATTTGCTTATTTTAAACAAGATATTTTAAACTAGGAAACTGAATACTATATACAATAAATAGCTTGTACAAAATTTGTAATGAGACATACAAGCACAACTACTCTTTTTACCAATCAATTGGTCAAAAATGCAATTTTTATAACAATGAGAGGCGATTTAGAAGGAAATATGACACAGATAATATCAGGTGGAGTGACTATGATTCAGCTCTTGATGTGTGGGGCTGACCAAATGTTCGGTTATCTGTACAATTACTCCTATGCAAGTTTCCACAGTTAACATACATTTTGTCAAAGACGCTAGATTAGGGGGAGTGTGTATATAATGTGGACTGATATACATTATATATATACTACTTATACAAAATATAAAACTAGTCTACGAATAAAGGCTTATATTTCACAACTTGCGTTGCTAATTCATAGTCTAACAAACTATAAAAATATATATATACTGTTCTTGTTTTAAAACCTATGCTTTTCTTAAATACAAAAAATAATCAATTTTAGATTTAATTTCAGGAGTTTGACCTTTTCCTATGTGTTTTTGTAGCTAGACTACTGGACTTCATGTCTACATACTCACCATCTCCAAACAATGTGATAAACAGTTATGCATTTTATGAACTTGGCGGAGAAACTGAATAGAAAAGTGATATACTTACCTAATACGTAAACTTCAAGATTTAATTTTGAAAACTCCATACTATCACTTCAAAATAGTTCCCACACCATTCTGGAAAAAATGAATAACAGTTAATAATATGGCATGTTGAAATAATGTTGAATTCCTGTTAGTTTTTAAACTTGGCGGAAAATACAGGTCCCAATTTAGGTCAAAACTTTCCAAACCATAAAATCAAGTTGTAAAAAAACAGCAAAACCAATTGTTTTTAAAGGTTAATTTCAACAATATTTTTTTTTCTTTGACTAATCACCTCACACTACAACAGACATTATAACACAGGTTTGAATAACTGACTATAGGCGCCCCAAAAAAGGCCCGATTAGGCCTATCGTCAAATGCAGACCCCAGAGATGCTTTGAGCAAAACGACCTTTAACCCTTTCTGATCTAATTTATTTTCAGGATACATTGTTTTACTCACTGCCTGCATGTTGTGTGTAGAAAATAGTGTCCACAAATTAATAATAAAATAATTATAAAAATGAATTAATATAATATTAAAAGGTATTTATATTTAATTTTTAATCTATATGAATAAACTAAGACTTTTGTCTGTAAATTGCAAAGAATGTATCAGTTTTTGGTTATTTGGTGTTTATATACTTTGCAAAGACAGAAACTGGCGTCAAAAAATTCCTGTCTGTCTGTCGTTCTGTCTGTCTGTAATGTTTTTAAGGCATCTTCAACCGCTTATAACTCAGAATCGACTGAAGCTATGGGGATGAAACTTCGTTTAAGGGTTGAGCCCATTACACAGTGTGTCTTTAGCTACATTTTATATCCACACAACATCCACAAAATAAAAGGCGAGGGACCAAAGTGGGCCCTGAGCACTTTTTTAAGGCATCTTAGACTGCTTCTAACTCGAAATCCGCTGAAGCTATGGGGGTGAAACTTCGTTTAAGGGTTAAGCTCATTACTAAGTGTGTCTTTAGCTATATTTTATACCCATAGGCCTACATCATCCAGAAAATAAATGGCGAGGGACCAAAGTGGGCACTGGACACGTTTTTAAGGCATCTTGGACCGATTATAACGTAAAATTGGCTGAAGCTATGGCGGTGAAACTTCACATAAGGGTTAAACCCATTGCGCAGTGTGTCTCTATAGCTATATTTTGTATCCATACACGTCCACAAAATAAATGGCGATGGGCCAAACTGGGCTCTGAAAAAGCCGATATGGCGGGATTACTATGACTCTCACAAGGTAGCCAAACATCGATAAACACTTATTTGGTTTCCGTTTGTCTGTACATTGAAATGAACATTGGTTTTTGGTTATTACCTTTTCTTACACTTTTCATCGACCAAAACTGGCGTTAAGATAAATCCTGTCTGTAACACTGTTAAGCCAGTAGGCACTGAACACGTTTTTAAAGCATATTGGAACACTTTGACTCAAAATCTATAGGCTATGGGGATGAATTTTGTTTACGGGTTTGGCCCATTACCCATTGTTTCTTTAGCTATATTTTATATCCATACAACATCCACACAAAAAATGGCAAGAGACTAAAGTAGGAACTGAAAACGTTTTAAGGCATATTAGAACGATTATAACTCAAAAATAGCTGAATCTATGGCAGTGAAACCACGCTTAAGAATTTATCCTGTTACGAGTGTGTCTTTAGGTATCCACAAAATAAACCAAAGGGACCAAATGGGCTTAAAATGTTTTGTCGGCGCAGAAAGCAAGCTCCACAGCCTAACAGTTTTTTTTAATGTGGTTTTTCGCTACCGACTCCCCGTGGTGAAGCTGGATAGTTATGTCTTTTGTCTGACGTTGTACTTCACAGTTGGTGTAGGTAACTAACAGGCAATCATATTATTAAACTTTTTTTTTCATCTACGCCAATGGCATTTTAATGAGTTACTTAACTTAGGGTTTTGTGGGCACCACAAAACGCTTTAGGGAAAGCGTCCAAGCCCTTGTGTTTCCATGCAATTGAAGTCCGAGCTTGAGAAGAGGGAGAATGAACACATCAGTGTGGAGATGGATGTACCAACTTATGTTGGAAAACAACTAAAGAGTGCTTTCTAACGTTAGAGTTGTCTTAAGATTTATCCCTGATGGTGACAAACTGTTCTGCAGAGCGATCATTCTCAAAACTAAAACTAATCAAAAACGACTTAGAACCTCTATGCTAGGACAGACTGAACAATGTGCCTTACTCAACATGAACATGATGTTTTAAGGCAAATGAATTTCGACCAGACAATTCAAACCTTTGTTACTGAAGCTAAAAGTGACAGCCATAAAGCATCACAAGTTAAATCATTGTTATAGTTCTAACTTCAGCTGCAATACAATATGTACATACGTAGTGGTTCATTAAATTAACATTGAAAAATTTTACTATTACATACCCTGAAACACCTGTCTCTCCTCCTGTCTTGAACCCTTCCCACTGCCTGGGGGCCTGCACCCTGTCGAGGCCTAGGGGCCTAAATATCCTAAAAGCGGCCCTGTCTGGCGGTGAAACTTCACATAAGGGTTAAACCCATTGCAGTGTGTCTCTATAGCTATATTTTGTATCCATACACGTCCACAAAATAAATGGCGAGGGGCCAAACTGGGCTCTGAAAAAGCCGATATGGCGGGATTACTATGACTCTCACAAGGTAGCCAAACATCGATAAACACTTATTTGGTTTCCGTTTGTCTGTACATTGAAATGAATCCATTGGTTTTTGGTTATTACCTTTTCTTACACTTTTCATCAACCAAAACTGGCGTTAAGATAAATCCTGTCTGTAACACTGTTAAGCCAGTAGGCACTGAACACGGTTTTAAAGCATATTGGAACACTTTGACTCAAAATCTATAGGCTATGGGGATGAATTTTGTTTCTGGGTTTGGCCCATTACCCATTGTTTCTTTAGCTATATTTAATATCCATACAACATAATGGCAAAACGAAAAATGGCAAGAGACTAAAGTAGGAACTGAAAACGTTTTAAGGCATATTAGAGCGATTATAACTCAAAATAGGCTGAATCTATGGCAGTGAAACTACGTTTAAGAATGTATCCTGTTACAGGTGTCTTTAGGTATCCACAAAATAAATTGCAAGGGACCCAAATGGGCTTTAAAATGTTTTGTACAGTGCTAAGCTCCACAGCCTAACAGTTTTTAATGTGGCTTCTTAGTTTACCGACCTCCCATTGGTGAAGCTGGATAGTTATCTTTTGTCGTGTACTTCACAGTTGGCGTAGGTAACTAACAGGCAATCACATTATTAAACTTTTTTTCTGTCGCCAATGGCATTTTAATGAGTTACTTAACTTAGGGTTTGTGGGCACCACGGCACAAGGCGGTCCAAACCCTTGTGCCTGCGGGAATCGAATCAGCGACCTTGCACTTTGGAAGCCATGACTCTACCACTGAGCCATTGTCGCCAGGCACAAGTGTTACACTATAACATTAAAAACAACTTTGCAAAGAACAGGTCGTCTTTAAGAACAGCTAGGAAACTTTAAGCCCACTTCACACAAAATGAAGGAACAGGTTTAAGGATTGGTAGTTTAATGCGCCAGTACCTGAGCAATAGCCTGCCTTTGTACAAAAATACTTTAAGGTCATGATACTATAATATTTTATCCGTGGCGAAGCACAGGTATTCGGGTACATGCTAGTTTTACAAAAGCCTACAAAACCAACCATGTTTGACAGAGCGTGACTTGCGATCTGGAAGGGTAACACTATTACTTGGTCTTGGGTATCTACAGGCACTTTGCAATAAACATAGAAACATATTCAATTATCAAGTTCTAACATTTCAATCTCAGTGAAAGTGCTTAAAAGTCATTTTATTATGAAACTGGTTTAGAAAAACATGCTGTCAACCAATAATCTTTGTTGTAACAGATTACAAAAAATGCCCTGACAAAATTTAACCCTTAAGTATGAATGAGGGTTACCCCAGCGTAAGAAAATCTTATTTTAATTTAATAAGAGAGCTGAGGTTTTCATTACTTTTTAATAGACTTATTAGTCATTACTTAGGCTCATTTTACATCCCCATAAAAGGCTAATTCTCTAGTGTTATTTCAATACTATTAGGCTATTTAATAACTTTTGGGCACTATACTTTTGCCCAAAACGTTTTGAAACACTGATTACCATCCACCCTGTACATATAAAGGAATTTTCAACATTACACATATGCCAATTTTACCACTTTGCCGATTTTGACCCATGCCTTCTCGATTTGTGCTTCTTGGAATACCCAGGAAGTTTTAAATTATACAAAACGGAAGTTTTTAAACTTCACCCACAAGCAAAAGATTGAGTTGTTGCTCGTTCATCCTGGAGACTGGAACTGAAATCACCGGGTGACTCGACATGTCAGTCACTAGGGGACTGGTTACTAACAGGTTTCTGTCGCGTCAGTGTGTGGAGTCTCATTGCATTAAATTGGAGGTTACTCAAAATAAACTAGTTAGTAATTTGAGTCACTGATCAGTTTCTTTTCAGTGGCTCCGTGTGCAGACGGCCTTACACTTGTCTCAGTCAAGTTTCTAATCTTCTTTTAACTTCAACTTTTAACGCATAATAGTGTTAACGTAATGTTCCAAACTGGCATGCTCAAAATTGTGTTGTTTATACTGATTTAAATAATTTCTTGAACAAATATTTCTTTTAATATGTTAAGTATTTACAACATTTAGAAGGCTCATCACAAATAGCTAACAGGTGCGTCTTTAAGAACAGCTAGGAAACTTTAAGCTGTTCTTGTATGGCGTGCACTAAGCAGGGGCGTTGTGGAGTGGGGGAAAGCGTGTCCTTATAAAGCTGTGTGCTGTTTTCAGTGTACGGCAAGGCTTGGTTAGATGAAACACATCACACTTTTGTGGTTGAGTAGTTTATCCAAAATGGCGATTTGTCAACCGCAACTCAACACACCTTCTATCTTTGCTTCACGCTCAATCATAGTGATTTAGATCCTAGTTATCAGAACTATGCAGCAACATTATCTAGACCTTTAATAGTCCGCGGCCGACTTCTAGGTTTCCATCTCAATGGGGAACCTATCTGTCGAAAATTCAATACCCACGAAAGAATGGTTTTAATCAGGAACTAGTTTCCATTAATTTGTAAATTCATTAGTTTCCCTAGTTTCAATTAACATGATTCTGACTTCTGATTAAAAACAACTGAATGACGTTGCATTCCATAGATCCAATCAGAAGTCAGAGTCGCAATTTACTTGAAAAAGATGAAAACAAGTCTGTAAAGTAGGGTCTGAAAGGTAATTGGATTTGTTGATGCAGCAGGCATTTGCTGACAGGTTTTCTACATAATCAAATGAAGGTGAATGTATTGGGGTGATCTTAGTGACATTACGGATGGCGCTGATAAAGGAGGCTGACCCCCTTCGCTGGTGGCAGATACTTAAACACGTCCCTGCTTGCAAGGAGTATTTTTGATATGGACTACACTGATACTACAACATTTGGTACTCTCTTGGTTTTTAGCACATTTTGTGTGAAACCCGTATTCACGCTTAACTGCTGGCAATTGTTCCCCACAAAGATGCACAGCATGACACAAGAGCTAAGTCGTCATTGATTCAACCTTTCAACATGATTAACCTTTCTGGACCTTATGCAAAGGACAAAGATGTGTAATGGAGGGTGTTGTTACGTTCTCATAATGAGATTGAAGTTTACCAAACTTTATACTCAAACCTCAAGCTCAATCTACTCGTGCAGATTGCCATTGCTAGTCGTCTTGCATCTATTCTATTGTAAATTCTTTGGGCCAGCAATCCTGCATCGTACAGTTTTACGCCATTGAACAATCTGTCCCTGATTATCTTTGTGTAAGCCTATGTAATATCTGGACATTATTTACTAGAGCAACACCACTGTAGTAATGATGTATGCAAGCTATGCTATGTAGTAGTTTGTGTTATTTAAAAAACTCCCTATACAGGATTGTTCGACACCCCTTCATTCCACAAATAATCCATAATATGAACTATCCAGTTTCTACTGTAACATGATTCATCCCTCATTGGCTTAGAATTTTTAATCAGAGTAGGCCTAGTCTAGTAATTGTATGTAGGCATACCTCAGCAAAAATGCATCCAGTCCTTTTCAGAAGTTCAGCTTTCCAGACTATTGTTACCTGCTTGACGTAAATAGTTGATTCTATAATAGTAACGTTTAATGGTCTTATAAAAACGTTTACTTCCACGCAGACTCTCTGGTAGAACTCAAAAGAAAGAAGGCTAAGCCGTAGTGACTTTAATAAATAATAGTATTGTTTTTATTTATACCCAAAGTTGTCTATCTACAAAAAAAAACAACTGTACCATGACAGTCTAACTTCTGGCCCACAGAGTACTTGCTTCTAGTAGTTTTGGCTTTTCATGTAGAAAGTTTTAAAAGTATAGAGCAAATTAAGCAAAATTCTACAATAACTTATCGAATAAATATCGCTTGTAAGTGGCTACTACAGCAAATGAACAGAGCATAAACACGTGGTCGTACAGAGCATAAACACGGGGGATCCTGTATCCACCTTAACAAAAACTGTATCAATTATTGATGTAAGTAAATATTGCACAAAATGTGGACATTGAACTAGCAGCCATCCAATTTGACAAATCTGTCATTATTTTATCTATCTACAGATCACCATCGGGCAATCCAGACAACTTTTTCTTGTTATTGGCAGCTGTCTTAACGGGTTGTCCAAATTAAACAAGTCTATTATTCTTTATGTAGACCTCAACTTTCACTTAAATATAGTAAATACATTAACTAAGTTTAGTCTATGTCCTGAAAGAACATGGCCTCTCCATTTGCTGATGACTCCACGTTTTTCTCGAGTGGAAAAACGTCTGCTGAGGCTGAACTAAATGCTGAGGAGCTGTTTGACAGGGCTAATTGGGTTGGTTCCTGTCAAATAAATTAAACCTTAAATGAGGATAAAACACAGAGACTACTATGCTCATTGTCTACAGATCCTGGACGGAATGTTGCAGGAGTAAAGCTCTTGGGATCTACCCTTGATAGCAGGTCAAACTGGAAACCTCGCATCCTCAACGTCTGCTCAAAGCTCTCCCGATTAACCGATCTCCTCCGAAGTTTAAAACCCCTCGTCATGTCTGAGAAACACATGGTTACTGTTTTCTATGCTTTTTTCCAAAGCCATGTGAGTTACGGATTGATGTTATGGGGCCATGGATCATGCTGTGATGCCGTCTGTCCTCATGCTACAGAAGAAAGCTCTTCGAATAATCACTTCAGCCGGACACTTAGACCAGTACTGCAGACCTTTGTTTGTACAGCTGAAAATTTTGACTGTGTTCAGCTTATAAAAACTGCAGAGCGCTGTACACATCTATCTATACTATTAGTATTTCGGTTAGGGTTGTCCGGAGTGTTGAGATTTCGGAATCTGGCTGAGGTAGTTCAGAATTTTTTTAATAGAAATGGTCCTTAGTGTGTGGAGGGTGGGAGAAACGAATAAAATTATATAGATTTTTTATTTTTATGGGGTTTTTCCATTTTTGAGGTCCCCAATCCACCATGTTATATATCTTTTTTTTAGTAAATATTTATTAGTAAATATCAACGGATTTGTTTGAAACTCGACACATAGTTGTATATCATTAACCCAAAGACCTCTACTGATTTTGGGGTTCGGGGGGCACAATATATGGATTTGGGGAAGGGTTACAGAGGGGGCAAGAAATAAAAAAAATCATAAAAATCAATGTGGGATATAAAAAAGCGAATACAGTATTATGTTGATTTCAAAAATATATTGGTTGTCTACCAAATTGTTTGGGGAGGAAGGGGGTTAAAAAGTGGGGGTAAACACGCAGAAAGGGCGCCAGAGGTCTAGGGCGAAGCCCCCAGCTGACGCAGCTATAGTACTCATTAGTATTTCGGACCTGTTATTGTCCGAAGAGATCTCGAATCTGGCTAGTTCAGACTTTTGAATAGAAATGGTCCTTAGTGTGTGGAGGGTGGGAGAATCGAATAAAATTATATAGATTTTTTATTTTTATGGGGTTTTGAGGTCCCCAATCCACCATGTTATATATCTTTTTAGTAAATATTTATTAGTAAATATCAACGGATTTGTTTGAAACTCGACACATAGTTGTATACCATTAACTCAAAGACCCTACTGATTATGGGGTTCGGGGGCACAATATATGGATTTGGGGGTGTTAAAGGGGCAATAAATAAAAATAAAATGGATGTTGGGAATTATCAAAAAGGGAATATTATGCTGATTTCAAAAATATATTGGTTGTCTACCAAATTGTTTGGGGAGGAAGGGGGTTAAAAAGTGGGGTAAAACATCGGGATGGCCGAGTTTTACAAAGGGCACCGAGGCCGTAGTGCGAGGTGCTTGGCTCCTGGCTTGAGCAAGCGTCAGGTCTGGTGGCAGAAGCCTAGCTGACACCCAGCTAGTAAAGAATAATCTTCACCTATTGCCCACAAGAGCTAACCTAAGCAGTACACACCTACAAACTGTACAACGGACAAAACTTAAATGTTCCTTTTTGTAGACTGTCGAAGATTAGAGGCTCTTTTCCTGCACTGGCAGTTAGGATTTTCAACCATCTACCAACTGAACTCAAAAGCCTCGAAGGATTTTAAATTTAGCCTAGGGTAACTGTCCTAAATTTAGTTTACTTTTAAATTGTTATATATTTTGCCGTTACTAGTGGTTTTTTTCAATATATACATATACTTGTAGTATCATCATAATAATAATAATAATTTATTGGTCAATGGTTGACATTGACCAATAAATTATTATTATTTTATGATCAGTCTTCACAGCTCGGCTAAAATTGTGGCTACTAACTAAGCCCTTTACTCGTTGAACGAGTTCTTTAACGACGGCAGAAGCTTGGACTAGCCAGAACTCATGTGACGTCATCTATATATTTTCATGGTGAACGATGAAGACTTCAAGTATCCGCGATCTATGCCATTAATTAGTAACCATTGACGCAAACAATCCAGCAGAGCTGGTCAAAGGTGAGGAAGGAGGTCATCATCAGGTAATAAACATAGAAACTGTAATTGACCTATTAAAACCCACAACAGCTAAGACACTTCCCACAATCGTGGCTGGAACACCCTCAAGAACCACGGCTGAATCGAACGCATCCCGGCTACCAGCCGTCAGCCTCTGTCTTACACTAGCATCCTACAACCATTGATTTTAAATGTATAGGAAGTCAATGCTACAACTAAGACGCCCCTGACAACCGTGGTTGAAACACCCGAGACAACCGCGACTGAGACAAAACCATTGACTTTATATATACCACACAACCTAACCTAAACATTTAAAGTGAAGGGTTAAATCTTTTTCTTATTATATGTTGGCGGGTCAAGAGTTGATTTAGCTATTTTCTCTTTACATTTGGTAGGTATTTCCTAGCTTAAATATAGTAATTCTAACTTCGCCACAAAAAAAATACTTATTTCATTTTAATACCCTAGTTAAATCAATATTATTATATTAACTTTTGCATGGTTCGAATTTTGTTCTTCAATATTTATGCATGGCTTGAATTTCTATTTTGTATCTTATATATTGACTTAGCCTATTGTACTGGTATTTAACGGCAAATAAAAGACTTATTGACATATCTCCTTAAAAACGACCTCTCGCGCACATAGCTGTTAACTTAAGGAAATCACTACCAGTCCTTGGTAGATGTAGTTCGGGCATTATCCGGCCGCCTCACTTTGCAAATAAAAAAGAAGCCATTGACTTTAAACCTATACATTTAAAATCAATGAAGGAAGCGTACATAATTATTTTATCTGCAATGCTTGATCTACTTTCTCTGTGGTTAGTTTTCAAATGTGACCTGTCTCCTGGTTACTTTTGCTTTGACATTTGTGACTTGTGTGAATGTTGACGAACTGTCAAGTGTCAACGTTCGTTAAGTTCCTTCGGTGTACAGTGTTAAGAAAATACATTGTGAAATACTTTTAAAATAATTATGCTGGACGATTTATTATTAAATTAGCATTGATAATCCATGTATATGAGTAATCCTTTAAAATGTGCACATCTTTATTTACCTTTATTGATTAACCTCAAAGTATATTTATCTATTATACAAGGATAGCTGAGTTATTATTTAGTTGTATCTGGGCAGGCTCAATCTGGACATGACAGGTAAATATTACAATTTTAAATGTATTTGCTGGTATCAACAATTTGTAAGATGTATTCGTCTAAGACAGCATTACGTAAGTGCAGTAGTCCTAATTAGTGCCAAATATATAAAGGCCTGCCGGGTCGTCACCTTTGCTGTAAGTAGGAAACGCTAATCTATTTTACAGTTTTATAAAATTTGGGCAACTTAGGAATTGTTAAATAAATTAATAAGTCAATTTTTCATGGGCTCTTCACGAAGCTTACCACAACCCTTCATGGTGTAATGACGAGTATACAGGCATCGTTGGTTATTGCAGGAAGGGCTAAGGATGGCTCGTCACGCAATGCCATTACTTACATTGCAACATTGGGTAGTGTTCGGATTTGTCGCTAGAATGCAGCATGTGATGCACTCAGTCCCTTTCTCGACACAGTAATGTATCAGCTGTTTCCTGCCAAATATACTGGCAAGAAGGGAATATTACTGGCTCGCAGCGCCATTGCTGTAGCAAGTTGGGCACTATAGGCAAGTCATCACGCAGCAGTTTAGTTAACACGCCAATGTCAGAAGTATTTTAGAACGTGGCGTTTTCACATCTTTCAATTCTAGTTTGATTTTCTGTATATTTATAAGTTTCTTTAGGTTATTTATTTAGTTTTATAAACAAAACATTCTATAATTGTGCTGAATATCCTGATTTTAAAGAATTTGTAAATATTGTACTAAGTACTTCATTTAGCAACAACTGGAATAATGAGTTTTAGCAGTGGCGTAACTAAGCCATGGAGCGCCTTCCGCCAGGTGACAGGGTGCGCCTTCCCCAAAAACCCAGTCGTGGCCTTGTTTTGTTTTTGTATGCAGCAATTTACGGTGACAAGGTGATGAGCAACTTATAGCATCTCTTATGTGGTTATAGTCAAATGTGCATACAAATCTGCAGTATTAACAGTCAAGTAAATTTAGTTTACATGTGATTTTAATATTATGTTATATTGTTAGTTGCTATAACATATTATACACATAACAGTTACTGAATTCTAAGTTTGAGTATGTAACTTGTTATGAAGGAAAGAACGATGTATTATCAGAAAATCATTTTGAATGCTGGTAGTTAGAATTTAATATTGTTATGAACTGTATTTACTGGTTATGTTTTAGGATTGTATATTAATATTTTAATTTGAAAAATTATTTATATAATGTTATAGTTATATGTTGCTATAATTAAATGTAGTTTATTAGTGTAAAGTTCTAGAAATAGGTAGTTTTAACTACAAACTGAAGTTTTTGAATGGAAAGTTTAATTGACTATTATGAACTTTTTGTAAAAATAACTTATTTTATGAAGTTTTAAATGTTTTCTTTTTCCTGCTTTAAGCACCACTTTGTTTCTCAGACATTTCAAATCTAAACGCTACAGCTACAGTAACTGCGATAACACTGACCATAAACTGTGAAAACCAATGCGAAATACAGAAAAAATAAGTTAGGTCCACAGTGTCGCAGTGACAGTGTAGGTACTGCACAATTGACATGGTGTCAGGGCAGGGTGGTGTATTGTGTATGTGCCTGAACATTGCGCCCTGCAATTGGTGGCTGATTGACTCATCAGTGACCAGTGGTTGTAATTCGCGCTCACAGTATGCTGTACAGTACAAGGAGAGAGATGACGCCTGATGGGCGATGGACGAGTCCATGCTAGCTCAGAGCCACAATATCATTCCATTCAAATCCAACTCTAGGCAAATTATTTGACTTACTATCCAACAAACACATATAGCTTACAGTATTTACAGTATTTAATTTTGGTTTTTTTATTTGTAAAAATGTATTTTAATTAAGTCCGCAAATTTATTTTTTGCTGTGACGGCGATGATCGTTAAGCAACGAGTTCCCCAGACTGCTGCCGCAGGGTTGGTGCTATTTACGCCACTGGGTTTTAGGACAGTTTTATGGACACTGATGGTTTATATTTTTTTCAACTGGAAAAAATTATATTAAATTTAGAAAAGAAAAACAAAATTAGCCTTGACTTTTTTGCATTACAATTTTTTTTGAGTTTGTAGTTTTTTACTGTGTGATGCTTAAAAAATCTGGTGCCACTCAAAGGGTTACCTTTATGGTAAATGACTGGGAAAGGCAAGAACCCACTGACTAATGAAGGGCTAGGGTGGAACACTTTGAATTAATGAGAGCTAGGTGGATAAGTCAAATTGTATGTGAGCAAGGGAGATCGATGACAGAATGTATGGGAAATGTCAGCTATTAAACAAAACATTGACACTTGTATACCTTTGCTTCCGTGGCGACGTGAGTTTGTTAAAGAGGCTGATGCAAATCGGGAAGTTGGGACTCACGGGGAGGTATGTAAATTGCGATAGCTCAAGTGAAAAGATCCATAATGAGAGTGGCTGCCTTGTTTTCCATGACCCTTTTCAGGAATGACAATAGTCCGTTCTAGCCGATAAGAACCACAATCAATGTGCACTCTGCCGAGAAGTGCAGTAACTTGGCCATTCTAAGAATTTCTATCAACTGATGTTGTTGAATATGGATTTCCTTTGTTGTTTTGTTTTTGGTTTTAAATTCAAACTTTAGCTTTTAGGACTGTTTTTAAATCCAAGACTGCAAGTAAGAACATTTTGTTTTATCATTGGTACAATTCTTGTCTTAACGTACTGTCTAATTTTCAGATCGTGCAGGACCTTCACACTTACAAACAAGGAAAGAATGTGATTATGGAGAAAGGTGTTATAGGAAGAATCCTTCTCATTTCCAGGATTATGAACATTCTCACTGTTAAGTTTCAAATTACAATTATTAGCTTTTTTCTTAAGTAATTTAATTCTTAGTCATTTGTAATTATCAAACATTAAAAATACAAAAGGCTATTTTAGAGTGGTTTTTCAATACACAAGCGTTTTTAACAGCAATGCTGCCTTCGTTAGGCAAACTTGTTACATGAAAATAACAGCATTGAATCTCATTGTTTTTATATTTTAATTATTTTGTAAACAATTGCTAATAATCTTCACTTTAAGAATTAATTTGTATTTATGACAGTGTCAAAATTAACACAAGAAAATAACTTGGATAGATATTACGTTCCTGGACCTTGCCGGCGTGGTGGTGAGTTGGTACCGCGCGAGACTGCGGATCCAAAGTTTGGAGGTTTGCACCCCGCCTCAGCCAACGGTTGTTAGTTAATTTGTCGCTAAGGTCACGCACAGGATGCAGAGGCCCATAACATTATATAAATAATAAAAAATATAATCTTCAAACCAATAAAAATATTGTTGATTGTACAGCCATCTATTTTGTGGAACTGCTCAATATTGAATAAATTCATTATAACTTGTATTAAATCACTTTTATATTTAAAGTTTTTTACCTGAATTTAAACTGGTGATTGTATTTAGGATAAAACATGTCGCAGATGTCGAACTGCACTTCTAAAAAATTGTTCAATCAAAAGTTATTGCTGTTTAAATGTTTAAAAATTTAAAGTTTTAACAGCAATAACTTTTGATAAAGCTGTTTATTAAAAGTTCAGTTTGCAGCATGGTTTTTGGTGAAAAAACACCTTTTAACAATATGCAACGTGCCGTTTAAAGTCTCAAAATTGCAAAAACAAACAATTCAAAACAGATGCTGGAAGTACAGGTTATTGCCAAATGCAAAAAGCTACGGCAAGTTGGGTAAAATTAAAAAGGTATTTCAAATTCAAAACATCTTTATTCATAAATTGCATTTTTATACAGTACAATTATTGAATGGCGTTAGCTAGTTGTATAATAATTATTATAATAAATTACATCTTCTAAATCCAACAAAATATAACAAAATAAAAAGCCATGGGCTATCTAAATATATTTTATGAGCATGGTTTATATATTTATTTATTTCAAGCCTTAACCTTGAATGTTTATTCTGTATTTGAAAATAAGAACTGACAATGCCTATTTCATGTAAAAATATTGTGATCAATGGCAATAAAGGATTTGATTTGATCTTATAATTCCTCAAATGAATTTAAAGCCTTCACCTTTAAATAGTTTTTCAATTTTCTTTTAAACAATTTTAAACTTTTAATATCTTTAATATTTTGTGGAATTTTATCGTAAAACTTTATACTTGCAGATTTAGGCGATTTCCACGAAAAATTTTAATGAGTGATTTGGTATTGCTATTTTATTTCTGTTTCTTGTAGGGTAATTATGGCAAGTGCCCAGTTTCTGAAGAATGTGTTCTGCCTCTCTAACAGCCACCACTGTCTCCAAAACATACAACCCATAAACAGTTAAAATCCTTAGTGTAGTAAAATATTCCCTAACATGTCATCAAAATTTAAGTTTGACATAATCTTTAACACTTTCTTTTGCAAAACCAGCACACTATTTAAGTTACCATCGCTAGTTGCCCCGTACAATATGATACCATACAATATATGGGAATGTATGTGAGCATAATAAATCATTTTTAGTACATCAATTGAGCAGAACCTAGCCATACTCTGTAAGATGTATAGACCTGATGAAAATGTTTACCAAACTATTAACATGATTATTCCAACTCAATGACTCAACCACAATCAATCCTAAAATTTCATAGCCTCCACTTTTTGTATTTTATTGCCACCAATATTAATAGTTTGTATTTGTTTATCTCTATTGCCATGTATGAAATGAAATGTAACTGGGTTTTCAGAATTTAACAGTAAATTTCTACTATCAAAACGGCACCCACTGGTGCCATCAGCTAAATTTGTAAAAAGTAGGTTATAGTCAGTGGTGAAGTGGTAAATTTGGCAGAGTGGAACGCAAAATTTTATCTGGGTTATCATAAATATTAATGTAATTGTATGGTACCTAGGCACTTTATCAAGGAGTATGAAACACCTGGAAGGGTAAATCAAAACTTCGAAATTGTTTAAAAATTTTAAAAGCCATGAAAACTGATATGCATTTTTCAGTGTGGGAAGCCCTTCCCACCGCTACCACTACACCCCTGGTTATAGTCCCTAAAAAATATCTGTAAAATTTGGTGCATTTATCCAGGGCCGTTCAAAAGTTATCTCCAGACTTAATTGACACATTGAACATAATCTGTTCATAAAAACAAAACAAAACAAAACTGACATCTGACAGACGGTGTATTGTACTTAGATAAGTTTTTGATGGTTTAAGTGTTGATAAAATTATAATTGAAGTGGTGAGGGCATTCAACTGCAATGTAGTTATATTCTAACCAAAAAACTCACTGACAAAAAATAAAATAAATATAATAAAGTAAATAAATACATTTTCATCATACTGCCCTGAAATAACAAATTTTAACATAAATAAACAACATTGAAAACAGCTGATTGCCACTTTCAGAGCTAGTGGTGAAATATACCAATACTTTTTCTTCAGTGAACGTTTGGTCCAAAAATAACAACATAGTTAATAGGCATCACCATTTAATTATATTTTATTGGTTTGAAGACTAATTTTTGTTATTTAACTTAATAGTTTTAAAGATGAAGATTTAAACGGGTTAAATCTTACCTCAAATCAAAACTCTTACCTGGGGGCCTCATATTGATTACATTAGCTCCAAACTCTCCAGAGTTATTTTCCTTATAAATCGGTTAACTCATTCTGTAGATCAAAATTATATTAAAACAGCCTATTTTGCATATTTTCAGTCCATCTTTAGATACTGCATAATATTCTACGGCAACTGCAGTAGGATAGAAAAAATTCTAATTCTACAAAAAAGTAATAAGATTAATGTCAAATTCACCCTCTTTGGAACACTGTAGGCTGTTGTTTATAAAATTAGAAATTCCCACTGTAATTAACATCTACATCTATGACTTATTGGCTTATGTTTTATAAAACCCCAACCTAATCAAACATAAATCTCATGTATATAACACTAGACACAAATCTGAGGCCTATTGAATTTATAGATTAACCAAAACTGCAAATAGGCATTAGCTACATTATTAAAATACCAAAGTTTATAACAAGATTGTTAGTTAGTAAGTATAATGTAAACACTTTTAAAATTAAGTTCTATAATTGGCTGCTAAAAAACCCTTTTACAATTTTAAATGAGTTTCTAATATGTCAAATATTGATTTTAGTATTTAATTAGTTATTATTATGCTCTTCTCATTGTATTTTCTATCTGTATTGTTTGCTTAAAATATGTCAATTTTGTAATATTTTTTCTGACTATGTCTCTGACTGTAAATGCTGACTTTGTTAATGCTTGATGTACAAGTCTTACAACAATAAAATATTTATTTATTTATTTAAATGTATACTCATATTTTATATACATGTATTTATACACATTAATAACTATGAAATAATTTTCTTGATTACAGTAAGAAACCTGTTGACAATATTGAGAAAAACCAACAAAACTTCTGTGCCTGATGATTTTAAAGCAAAAATCAGCAAACAAACCCTTAATGAACAATTGGACATAATAAGAAAACTGCAAACATCATCAGAACAAGATTCAAACAGTCAAACTGAAAGAAGCTCAGAAGGATCAGGATACCAAGACGGAAACTCAAGGTAAATTGGAATCAGAACATACACACTGGAATGGCGGAAGTAACTATGAATTTCACAAGGTAGCCAAACACCGATTAACACTTATTTGGTTTTTGTTTGTTTGTACATTGAAATTAATACATAGTTTTTTGGTTATAAAGTTTTACTAAACTTTGTAGAGACCGAAACTGACGTTATAAAATTCTTCCCTGTCTGTCTGTAACGATTTTAAGCCATTTTGGAACTCATAACTCAAAATCAGCTGAAATGATCGGTTGAAAATTTATTTATGGATTCAGCTCAAACACATTAGACAGTTTGTCTTCATCTTTTATAGTAAATGTTCACGCAACAAAATGTATTTATTTATTTATCTATAGAATATTTAATATACATACAACATCCAATAAAAAGTCTGAAGGCGAAGCATGGCTGTGAGCGTAGCTAAATGCCTTTAATCTCCGTGGTAATAGAGCACAAAAGCTAAGGCCAAAGGCCAGGTAGTAAGCGGAGTAAATTAGAGTTAAAATTAGTGATTTAGTATAACAAATATTGCAAAGAAAATTTGTTTTATTCATTCAGTTTTATTCATTTAGCACTAAGCTGCGTGTCGGCCTGGTTATGTATTTAACCTATAAAATGGTGAACTCATGGAAACAGATTTACCAAACAACACAAACATTGATTTTTTTTTAGAAACATTTAGGTAAATATAATCACAAAAATTCAATATTTATTCCCGTAGCGTAGCACGGGTATTGTCAGCTAGTGTATCATATTTGTATGTATAGCGAAAAATTCTCAAATATCCTAAAATAGGTTCAAAATCAACCAATCATAGAATATCTTTTTCAATTCAACTGTATTAAGTTCCTGTCGTATTTTGGGAGGTGATTCAATAATTTTGGCTCTAATACAACATAAGTCTTTTTAGTTTTGTCAATCTACAGTAGGAAACATCAATGGTATGTTTATTCCTAGTATCATGTTGATGAATATCACCTCTTATGCAAAGATTCTCTTTCCTCTTTAAAGTGTATACAGTAGCATCAAAAATATACAAATTCACTACAGTTAAAATTTGAAACTGTATAAACAAACTTAACAAAGGTCTACAACGTGCATTAAAAGCAGCGTTGCTCAAAAAGGCATTCTTTTGTACTAACAAGACAGATTCACATTTACACGAGCTTCCTCAAATTAACAACCCATACCTAACATGTGATTGGAAAAATGCAAATTATGAACTCCTTACATATTCTCATGGGACACAACCCGCTCTCTACACTGGCGACATAAGTCTTAACATTTAATAAAAGATAAGGATAGTCATGGTTAGATGACAAAATTGAGATACATCTATACTACCTAATATATAATAAAAAGTTTTAACACAAAAAGTGAACCAAATTCAAAAAAGGTTTAAATGAAAAGCTCTAAAAAGGGGAAAATAACTTTAAATGCGTAATATCACGCGGTCTTAGTCTACTATACAAATGTATTTAGTCACTGCTACAAAAGTTCAATAAATTACAAAATGGAACTTCGTATTTTCTACACAATGCATTGAAATTCCACCAACCATATTCAGTCTTAAAATGACAGAATGAGGCATGCCTAACAAAGAGCATCTGAGACACTGGATGAACGGAGGCTCTAATTGCAGCCAATCAGCAGAATGGCCTCAAGACAAATATCACTGAGGTACACCAGACCCACTGAAAATGACAGAATGAGGCATGCCTAACAAAGAGCATCTGAGACACTGGATGAACGGAGGCTCAATTTCGCCAATACCAGCAGAATGGCCTCAAGGAGCAAATGAGACTACTGGAGGTACACCAGGACCCACTGGAAAATGACAGAATGAGGCATGCCTAACAAAGAGCATCTGAGACACTGGATGAACGGATCAATTCCCCAATACCAGCAGAGTACCCTAGGAGCAAATGAGACTACTGAGGAACACCAGGACCCACTGAAAATGACAGAATGAGGCATGCCTAACAAAGAGCATCTGAGACACCGGGTGAAGAGAAGGCTCGAATTGCCACCAATACTAGCAGAATGGCCTTCCAAAGGGCAGGGCGGCCTGTAGAGGTAATTGAGGCTGTTTTACAGGAAAGAAGAAGATGGTGAACAAAAAGGCAAGTTAAATTGTTTTTCTAAAGATAGGAAGGACACTATTTTTTTACTTTGAATTTGCATCTTTCTTAAAGTATACACACAGCTATGTTAACGAAGCCCCGAGGTGAAGCGCGGGTACTCTCAGCTAGTTCTGAATAAATAAAAGTATTGGATCTTACATTACTAGGCAAATCATTAATATAAGTTAAAAAGAAAAAAAAAACACTAAAACTGAACCTTGAGGTACACCATTGCTTACAACTTTTATTTATTTATCTATTTATTAACATGCACAAATAAAACAAATTTAACAATGTTATTGCATGTGTGAACATTAACTAAAATTTTGAAACAAATAAGTGCCAAATTGATATATTTATTATTATGGATATGAAACGACATGATAATGGATTGAATACAGCTAAATTCATGAATAATGGGATGAATTACATTAATACAAATTCATACACAGTGAGTATGGATGGTATGATAGAAATTAAAAAAAAAAAATCAAATAAAACTAAATACATCAGAACTTAAGACATATTATTGTGTTAACTGTAGACTCACAACCATCATGTACCATCTGTGCCAATTTAATGTATCTAACTTTGACAAGCTATTGGCCTAAATTATTCTTCCCAACAGCTTGATAAAACTCTAATCAATAAAATTGTTAGATACGACAGGTACTATGCACTCTTAAAGTAAAACTTTAAAAAACCCAGCACCGTATGACTTTTTGGCCGCTATGGATATATAATGACGCTATAGATATATACTTTGCCTTGGTTATAAAAATATGGCAATGTTTTGTTTGTTTACAGCTTTTATGAGAGAAGAAGTATATTATTCCCTGGTGATAAATTACAGTATACACTAAATCCCAAGCTGATGATATATCAGTGTGGCGTCATCCAACAAAAACTACTTCACTCGGTAGACAATTTCCCTAAAGTCAATTTTATTCAAGAGAATATTGTTTTCAAACACTCACTTTTACTTGAGTAGAGATCAGTTATTTTCGACTTTTAAATTGTTTCAAATAATAACTATTCTTAATGTTACAGAATATTTAAATCACAAGAAGGCCAATAAAGTGTCAGATTTTTTTTAATAGACAGCTTCGACAGCAATGCTGTCATTGTCAGGCAAACTTGTTACATGAAAATCAAAAATTAATATTTATATACAGTTGTTGACAAATACAACAACATTCAAAACACTTGGATCTAAAAAATTATAACTAAGTGAAAAAAAAAATTATTGGCCTTTTAGATTTTAACAATTTGTATATTGCCAATAATCTCCACTTCAAGAAATTATTCTTCATGTTGTACAAATTTAATGTATGTTTATTATTCTGATTTCAATTTTGAACTTTGTGATCCTAATTTGAAAAAGATATTATTGAATTATGGCTCACTTTCATTGCTCTTTTACTAAATGAATTCAAAGAATAATAAAAGTAATAATTACAATATAAATTTGCCTCAAGGCAATAAAATATTGTGTAGCAAAAAAAAACTTAAAACGAAACATTCACACTCATTCATGCATGATTTCCTGCTTATTCCACATTCACAGTTAACATCAGCCTGACATTTTTATACACTATTTTGGTTATTCAAGGAGGTAGGGAAACGTATTATTATCTTATTTACAGTGAAAAATATTCAAGCAAAGTTCATTGTCAATTCATTTTATAGTCAATTATTTTAATCCTTGCTAAATTTCATGTTTTTGCCATTAATTTTACTCCCTGTGTGTGGGGGTGTGGTGAACATCTGTTTAAGTGGTGAACATTAACCTTTGCTTTAATCCTCACATGTTAGTTTTTGTTTTGTAATTTTGTAAACACTTGTGAAACATTCAAATGAGTAAGTAGGCCTACAACTTGATTTCCGCTGAACTTATTTTACTAACTCATTAGGTATGTTTTGATACTTACAAATCCCACTGTCCTCACCTCATTGATACTATGTTATTCTTTTGATGATCTTCACCTCCCTCCTGTCAGGTCTTTCATCTCTAGTCACTGAGACAAGCTCCCCCATGCCACATCATTCTGCAGATCTCTGGTCAATCGCAGTGTCGCGAGCTCCTCAAGATAATTGGTCCATCAGTTCACCGCTGAAAACTCGGGTCACACCCTGCAGGAGCCTCCTTACAGAGAAAATGTCATCCGGGCCAGATGACCTCCTGCTTATTGAGGCTATACTCCTCCATTCTCCTTGTTGTCGAGTCCCAGCCTAAGCACCACTTAGCGTGAGCGAACCAGGTTTTGTTTATTTTATAGATGTGTAAAAACCGCGGCTGAAAACTCACTGTATTAAAATATTAGCTTTGCATACAAATTTCTTTTACTTAGTAAGTTATTGTTCACATGGTGTCAAGTGGGATTTGTTGAGGATATAGTGACCAGCCATTCATTGTAAGTTCAACTAATAATTTGTATACTGATCCTCAGACTTTGTGCATATTTTTATTTCATTCACTCAACATCGAAATTGGCATTTACAAGTGCTCTGTATAATCTTCTAGCTCATTTATTGTATATGATTATAATGCAGTCAATTTTGGAGCTCTTGACAAGGCATCAGGCATACACCATTAACTGACATGAATTCTCAGCCCCGCGACAACTATTGATGGGCAGATCTTCACGCTGACATTTTACCTGTCATTCCTTCCAAATCATTCCAAAAGAAGTTGTACAGAAATACACGCAAGTTCAAAATGATCTATTCAAAGCAAAACAAAAAGAATACTATGACAGAAGAAATAGAGGAAAGAAAACCATGATCTGCTCTGGACAAAAAAAAAGTATGGATCACTGATTTGAAAAAGATACCGACAGTTTTTGAAAAAATTTTATGCACCAATGCTCATAATAATGCTATAAACTCAAAGAAGAAATCTCAGAAGAAACAGAGAAAATTTGAAAGCCATACCAGAGAGATAGTATGATGACCGGCCACCACTACTTAATGGAAAATGCCCTACAACCAGATGATGCGGATCAACAGCCAACAAAATGTAGCCAAACTCGCCCACTGTTGCACCTGAGGACGTCATATTAAACTCCCAAAACTAAACTTGTACCTCTTCAAGAAAGTGGGGATGTTAAATCTTGTTATTAATTTACTATTGTCATATGTTTTAAAATGTCAGTTGTTGCCATGGCAATAAAATAAACAGGTGGATTGTATGTTTTACAACTGAGGAATTGTATTAAAAATATTAGCTTTGCATACAACTTCTTTTACTAGTAAGTTGCTTTGCACACTCACATCTCTTTGGCGGGTGGGCACGTAGCAATCCTTTGTGCAAACCTGACTCTTTGTTATTCGTTACTAACGTAATTAAGGAATCTTAATAGGGTGTTATCAACACTCTAAATTTGAAAGAGGGAAAGAAAGTGACTCCATTTTCACTCTTTTTCATATCTCTAGAGAACAAGTCCCCAGCACGGCAAGACTGGTGATCACTGCCCAACCTTCAGCAACCAAGGACCTATTGGTATTATCAACACTCTAAATTTGAAAGAGGAAAAGAAAGTGACTTGATTTTCATACTCTTTTATTGAGGTTGATACCCGAAAGCACGGCCTCCTGTTGTCCAAGGCCCGGCTTCCAGCGGCTTAGGGACCTAATAGGGTGTTTCTTTTATTTTATAGAGGTAAAAAAGTGACTCGAAACTCACATCTTTTCATACTTGGTGGCCGAGCCCGAAAGCCTCTGTGCAAACCTGACCTGCTTGTTGCCCCTCCACCGACCAAGGACCTAATAGGGTGTTATCAACACTCTAAATTTGAAAGAGGGAAAGAGTGACTCGATTTTCACTCTTTCATACTTAGAGTGAACGCAGACCCGAAAGCAGCAAGACTGGTGACCACGCCCAACCTCCAGCAACCAAGGGACCTAATCGGTATTATTGGTGGAGATTACTAGTCGGGTCGAGGAGTGCTACCTTGTGTATGTACAAATACATTCTGTCTTGAGTTGCCATAGAAATTATACGTTGCACTTTTAATGTTATCGTTAATAATTTGTGGAATTTTAAAGTAACTATGGAAATAAAATGTTTAATTGTTACATTTAATATTAATGAACCCTGGAAATCTAACTTTCTAGCCAAGGCATCAAAGCTAACTGTGCGTCTGAAGACAAATGTATAACTGAGAAGAGAAAAAATGAAACCTGTTATTATTTTACAAAATATCCATTGAAAACTATTAAAAATTGGTTTTAAGTTTAAGTTGTTAACTTTTAAAATTTAGAAGTACGGTATTAACGTAGCACCGTATATAAAACAGGGCTCTGAATTCGCTTTACTGTTAGTAGAATATCCATCCGTATACAAAAAGAAAATGAATGTTTATGTCTAATTTTGTAATACATGTATCCTTTAACTACAAAATCAGGAGAAACTGGAGAGAATCACATTGTGGCCAATAGTTTTACTCTCGCTGTAGAAATCCTGCAACATGTTGTTGACAATCTGTATCTCGGGGACGCAGATTTTCTCAAATCAAACCATTCGTCTTACTTATCAAAGGTTTTTGCTGTAAAGCCAACATTGCAAAAAATACTTCTACTATTCATCTTAAAGTGTCTACACCTTTTTACATAAGGATTCAAAAGACTGAACCTTTTAAAAGTAATACCATAAACGCACACTACCAAGATTGGAACAAATAATTCTACCAAACTGAAAGCTTTAACAAAGGCAGTGTGGAACCTTAAACGAACTGTCAAAACTTTGTTAGAAGGAGTTGATTAGTCCAAGGATCTCTCTACGGACTTTTTTCAACCTGGAGGCTTTTATAACGTGACAACTAAGTTGTAAGTTTCTAATTATATATATTATTACAAGGAATTCAGTTAACTATTGATTTGAACATGTTATATTCAAGCGCTAGGTACATTAATACAATTGTTAACCGACTTTACTAACAGTAAATTAAACATTTACTCGATTTCCTCTGTTACCTTTAACGTGCTCTAATTATAAACTAAAAACAAAACCTCCAATAGACTCATTTAACGATGCATAAAGAAAAAAATAATAATCTATCGAACCATTTTAAAACTATTTAAGGTAGTCATTAGTATAAAAACCACATTAACTTCACTTTGTATGATTTTTGCATTAAATTGAATATGTTGTTATTTTTTTTACATAAAAGGTCATATTGATTAGTCTTTTTCAACAGAGAACCCCCTATATAACCTATGTTTTAAAGCAGGTGTTACCCAAGCAGTGTTGGTAATTGGGGTTTTCTTTTTAAATTATAATAACTTAAAAATGTTTGTTAAACATCTGGTACTGGTTACACAGGCGCTTGTACTGATTCGACGTGGCAACGCCGCACTACTGATTCTTGTAGTAGTTCGGCAAGTGGCCGAGAGGTGGCGCTGCTCCAATACGTTAGCTTCTCCCTCACGGACTAGACGAAATCGGTCCAGCAAGTTCTGTACTATACACTCTTAACCTGGAAACCCTTTTAGCCCACCACCTGGTTCCTATCCTTATTTCCAAAAATCCTGCAAAACCATACACATACCTCCAATTGTCAAACAGTTTCAAATTGCTGCAGATTTAAAATTTCTGAACTGTATCAATGTTGTTATCAACCAATTATAAGATTAGCTGAACTATCCTACAACATGATTTGAGAGAGGTGCATTTATGTCATTACCGAATAATTTTTCAAGACTTGCACAGTAAGTTAGGCTGATTTTATGTCTAATTAGGTTTCTAATATCTATGATCGTATTTTGTTCATTCTAGGAAACGCCAAGATACAACTTATAATAATCTTAGTTCCAAATGCACTGAAGAGCCTCTAGCTAAGAAAGTACACAGTAGTGTAAGTGAGAGGAGTGATAGAAATAAAGCCTCCAGCAGCAGTAGCAATCACACAGCATATCATAACTCAAGTACTGATAGAAGACACAGTACTTCTGGAACTTGCAGGTCAGCTGTTTGTATATCACACACTAGATATGGTCCATCATTTTGCTACAATTGAGTTTCAAGTTTAATTTGTAAAAAAACTCTAATAACTTCCAAATAATGAAAACTTTACTTTTTTCAACTTGTACTCCACCCAGAATGATCTTTTGAGATTTCATAGATTGTAGGAATGGCTTCAAGTTCTTGCATACTAGAAGATATTGGTCGTTGTAGACTTCGTTAGCACCTGTTATTAAAAACCAAAAACTGTCCTTAGAGAAGGTAAGCTGTTTTGCTTCAGTTAAAATATCGTTACATCTTTGCTCCCTCTTGGTGACCGTGACAGGTGGAAGTTGACGGCCGGAGTTTCATATGGATTGCTCAAAACTGCTACTTTTTGCTTTTTATAGAACGGAGTGTGTTACACTCCCATTAAGAAATTGCAAGTAATGGCATTCAATTAGGTCACAGCATAAGTAAAATAAACAAAAAAGATGGAAAACTGTCATTTTTGGCCCACTGTAAAAATTGGCCCAAGCTTCAAAGTGTTAGTACTCTCAAGGTACTGCCACTAATGACCAGACGTTCATGACCTCAACCTCCATCTTTCTTTTAATGAGAACTGTATAAAAATAACAAGGGTTTCTGAAATGATATTGTTTATATTTGGATTTTTAGCCCACTCAGTAGTGAAGAACACAATAAGAAGATGCAAACAGCTCGTAACATGAGTGAAGCGTTGGATTACTTTAAAGATGTGAAAATACGTAGTCAAGGCAGTATTGTAGAGAAACATACAGCTGCAGCTCCTTATTACTTCTTCCTAACGTCGATAACAGACTCTCCTGAAACTCATAAGGAGGCATTATCCTTGCAGATGTTTGGTGGGTAGTAGTGTAGTCATTACAGGGTGTTTCATAATGAAAGAACAGACTTTTTTAAATACAGATTTGAAGACGAATGTCTAAAGTTTATGATAGTTGTTAGTGTGGCTTTGTACATTCGATATGCACACTGCATGCAGCACGGCCCACATCCAAGTGCTAGTCCATTTTTGTCCACGAGACAAAGTAACTGGAGTGAATTAGTCTACTGCTTACGTTGAATGAAGCTTACTGAGTTCTTGAATGGTAGCAGGTAAAGGTGGGATATAAACCTTATCTTTTACGAATCCCAAAAGATAAAAATCACACGGTATAAACCGGTGCTCTGGGGGGTTGATGTTGAAAAATGAGAACTTCTCCTCCTCGCCCCATCTCTTGGTTTGGATCAGCCTTGTTCAGGAATGTTTGGACTTCTCATAATCTTGTAACTTGTCAATGTTGTCATAACTGTTTTTTTGTTATACCATTCATAAACTTGTTTGTGACGATGTGGTTGTTTACTAAATCTTTGGTGAAACCTTCGTTGCTCTTGAAGTATTGACACGTATTTCGCAAACTCTTAAAAGACAAAGGGAATTTTCTTTAGGAGTAGTCCTTGTTTAAGGACATGTGTTAAATTAAAATAAACAGATTACATGCGATGGGCTGATACAATAACGAAACTTCCTTCTTTGCTCTATCTAAAGTGATACAAATATACAAAAGTGATATAGTGTTATACAGATACGAAATATGTTCTTTCTTTTTGAAATGCCCTGTATTTGTTAGTATGACCAAGAAATTAAAGGTTTCCTAGTACCTTAAACACCTAAAAAGCACTTTTAAAGATATGTTCTAAATCTAAAGAATAGATTTAATAGACATTATCTTTAAAATATGACTGCTTCAGCAGAGAGTTTTCTTACAAAAGAGATTAAAATTCCTTTGTTTTTGAAGTTTTTTGTTCCAACAAATTAAAGCAAAGAGAATATACTTGTCACCATTGTAATAAAAGTAATACAAAGTAGAAACTACAATAATAAAGGAAACAGGTAAACTGAATAATTGAAAAAGAAACATTCAAAACATTTTAAATTCATTTCTATCAGAATGGACTAAGTCAAATTATAATTACAGAAATATTTAACCGGTGGTAACTTCTACAGTAAAAAGTCAATAACCCAATCCTTGAATAATTCAATCTCTTTACAAATTATTTTGTCCTAAATCTCCTTAACACTCAGTGTTATTAAAAAGCCTGTGTAAGTCAAATTTTAGAGCCCTCAGAATAATTTTTGTTGGGCAAAATCTAAGTTAATGGTCATTTTAAACCTCAACAAC
Source organism: Matsumurasca onukii (assembly GCA_018831715.1). NCBI lineage: Eukaryota > Metazoa > Arthropoda > Insecta > Hemiptera > Cicadellidae > Matsumurasca > Matsumurasca onukii. The sequence goes on along the minus strand of CM032060.1, from coordinate 32,838,193 downwards.
CCCATGTTCATTTGTATAAGTGGAATTTTCCTAACCTCTATTATAATACACAAGTTTCAATTATGAATTTAATCTAATTGTTCTTCATATGCTGTGTCAAGTCTAGACAAAAGTAAAAAATATCTTTACTACATTATCATAGAGAAGGACAGTGTCAAATCCAATAAGGGTCCAATACGAGGTCTATCCAATAAGTTCGCGAACTGGTTCAATATAGCGACCTTGAGGCGACGTAGAGCTCCACACACTACATCACGTGACTATTAGACATCCAATGAAGCGTCATTTGACAGTCGAGCTGTGCCTATCAAACCGTCAGTGTCAGTTTGTTTTTTCTTGTTTTTGCTGTTTGTCGAAAAATCAATATTGATGAAATCACTGAACAACGAATCAACATCAAGTTTTTAGCGTAACTAAGGAAAAGCTCTCATGAAATTACAGATATGTTGAGCTGTTTACGGAGATAATGCCTGAAAGAAAAGTCCATTTTCAAGGGATTAAACGCTAAAGATGGCCGCTAAGGCTTTAAGATGATGCAAGGCAGGGACAACCTTCAGCCTCATGTTTGGATGAAAACATTGATCCTGTGCAAGCCTTGGTGTCTGATGATCGTCGGAAAACTGTTAGAATGACAGATTGCAGACGAACTTAATTTAGGTCCTTAGGCGCTTGAGAGGTTCGCGTGTGTCGAGTGAGGCCGATTTTGTGTCAAGGCGATGGATGGATCCTTCACCATAACAACGCCCCTGCACATTCTGCTTTGATCATTCATGAATTTTTGGCAGAAAATTCTATCACCCTCCTTGATCACCCACTCTATTTGCCAGATATTGCCACCTGTGACTTTTTCCTTTTTCCAAAATGCAAAATGGTGATGCGAGTGCATCACTGGATCACTTGATGTGAATGTGTTGTTATGATTTCATCAATCTCCATTTTTCGACAAACAGCAAAAACAAGTAAAATATAAACTGACACTGACAGCTTGATAGGCACAGCTCGACTGTCAAACGAACACTGACGCTTCATTGGATGTCTAGTAGTCACGTGATGTAGTGGGCGGAGCTTTACGTCAAGGTTGTTATATTGAACCAGTTCGCGAACTTATTGGACAAACTCATATGTTTTTACTTTTTATGTCTTTTAGTCTCTACACAAATTGGAGTTATAGAGATCAAACCCATGAGACATAGAGGTCAAGAGGAGAACGCTAAATTTTGATTACTTGAATTTTTTTGGCAGGTTTTCCTTGATATGAAAAGCTTGCTTACTCAAAAACCTTGCTATCTCAACTTTTCTAAGATCCCCTTCAGATTCAACTTATTGAAGTTCTACCGTACTTAAATGAAATAAAATCATCTTTGTTGAGTTATGTAACATGTACTTCTTGAAAACAAATCTTAAGTGTGCCAGTTTTAGGCTGCTTTAACTATAGAGGTAGAGACCATAGAGATTCAAAAATCCAATAAGTCAATAACAGTGTAATTTTGTATTTCTTTTAGATATTCTGGACCCCTCTCTTGGAGATTTAGAGTCGTCCCTCCAAATTAACTTTATGGTTGAGTTTGGTTGGCTCTTAGCACAATACCACATATCAAATCAAAGGTAATATATTAGTGTTAATATAAATAATCCGCAATTGGCTCCAGTAAGACCATATGACTGGCTGTGGCAGTGTTTGAATCAAGACAAGTGGTTAGTTTGCTATAAACCCAACACCGTTTCCACACGTTTTGAGTCCAGTGATCGGTCTAGGATGCTGCCAGCGGGTAGCTACTCACTTGCCTCACGCAGCTGAGTGGCTGTTGGGCACACTTTAGGTGCAAAAACAAAATGCATAGAGTAGGATTTGAACTTGCCAATTCAAGCTCCAAAGTCCAGTAGTTTGGCGACCAGACCACCGAGACCTCACATTGATATTATTTCATATATCTTCTTAATCCTTATAGAGCAAGAAAGAGATTTTCTGGTTGTGTGCCATTATTGATGGTACAGCCTCTGTTCGAGGAAATATTATTAATGGTATTCTTAAGATTGAAGGATAACATTTTATTTATGTACTAAAACCATCTTGTGAGAACTACAATATTTGTATCAGTTGCATTTTTGTTAAATCAAGTCATGTTCTAGAATTTAAGTTAAATGTAATTGTAACCAAGTTAAAATATAATATTCTAATTCCGTATTTGAATTTTATGTTTTAGAGGAAAGCCAATTACATTAATATACGGAATGATGGACACGACTGAAGACAATGTGAAAAAAATCAAACATGTAACAGCAGTCAATGTTAAATGTCCCTCTCCTTTCGGATCACATCATACGTATGTAAAAGAAAAAGAAAATGCTTATAATATTTTTGTAACTAAGGTAGGCCAAAAAACCTGTCAGATACATGCATCAAATTGTACGTCCACATACCAAAGCATAGACAGCATGTTGTTGTTGACTTAAAGATGTCAACATAAAAATGTGATGCTTTTCTGTATTTCTTTTCTGTCAGGTGGTTTGGTTTTACCCTCTGCCTGTTGAAAACATAATTTTATGTTGAAATGAAGAGTATTTTATTTTTGAAAACAGGTCATTTGTACAATTGGAGGATTAAGCTACAGAGAACAATATATTTTGACACTCCCTTCTATAATATACTCTTCTGTTTTACTCGTGGATACTATTGTACAGTAGGAAATAATATAAGGTTGTTCACACTTTTGTTTCCAGTTGGCTTACCTTAAGAGCAGTGCGGGAGCAGAATTTCGGGTCTAGGACGGGAACAGGAGGGATTTTGCAAAAAATCCAGGAACAGGAACGGGAAAAGCTGGCAAATAGACATATTAAAGAAATATTACCTAAAATTGAGTTTCTTCAATCAAATTTTTTTTATGATCAAACGGTTGTTTGTGGCTCACAACTCCGTCCAGTTTTAAAATAAAAAATCTCAAAGTACATCACAACTATTACATAACCCACTCACCCTCACCCATTCACAGTGAATAACACTGACTCACTTAGCCCCAAACATTGCAAAAACAGTTGGGAAGAGTGGGGTGTATGAATCACAAAACGATCGTAAATCACAATGAGGTTGCTAATGTGAGAGAGAAGTAATGAGACTGTTGAGCTACTAGCGCACAGAGATGATGGGTGAAGGCAAGAAATAGAAGACAGGGAAAGGAAGGCACATAGGGGAAAATAGCAGCTGCAGTGTGGCAGGAGGGGAAGGCAGGTTCTGGTAAGTGTGGGAGCAACCTCCTTATCAGCTGGCACCTACGTCATTAGTTCTTGCTAGGCAACCACATAGGGGCGGGGTTACACACCAATCACAGCATTTTCTCTGTATATATGTGATACAGTGAGATCGGGTTTTGAGAAGAGTGTAGTGTGGGTTTGTTGTTTCCTTAGCTCATCTCCATTTACTCAATGATGAATTTCAGTTGACAAATAATGTTTTTAGAGCTTTTATACTACTTTTGAATTACAGTAAATTGCAAAGGTCAATAAAAATACGATATTGTAAACTAGAAGGATCTAGTACAATTACAAAATGGATGTTTGGTTCTGTCTGAGATTGTTATTAATATTAACCAACCTGACAATGGCTGCTGGCTTCCATTCAAAATGCACTCAGCATGGAAGTAAGGGGAGAGAGAGGTCGTTTACTTAGAACTGCTGGGCCACTAGTTCCTTATCTTATCTTCACCAGAAGTACACACTCATGACAAAAATACTTGGAAGTACAAAACACGAATTTTGTTGGAAAAAACACCAGTAGTTTTTACTTTTAGTCCCAAAATTTCGGTACTAGGGGTAGGGTATCGGAAAATAATCTTATCCCGATATCGAAATCCGTGATCCCGCACAGCTCTACTTACCTTATTTTATTTGAGCATGTTTAATTTAAATTGTTAAGACAAAAAACAATAATTTTTTCAGAAGTTGAAGTTTTCTTAAAATTCAAGTCTAAATTTAGTTCAGGTTTCAACTTTCACGGTCATAATACCAGCTAAAACCTAAAAACAACATAACACAAAACTATTTGACACTCTTCCAAATGAAGTCAGAGCTAAAGTGTTAAATAAACTACATTTCTTTTAATAATAAACTATCAATATTTCTAAATTGACCAAAAAGTGTTTGAAGTAATACATTGATAAATGAGTTATTTTGAAGAAATCGTCTCATAGCCTGTTTTCAGATTACATTCCCATTTTTCAGGGGTTAGTGCTAAGTGAGATTTTTTTTAGATTTGATACATCAATTTCTTTCTCTAGTGTTTTCTGCAAGCAAGACTGAGAAAGGTGTCAAGGTGTGTCGTGAGGTGATTAGTTTGCACGGTAATAATTTGTGCAAATGGTAGCCACAGACCCTTAAACAATCTCAATGTAGATTGAATGGTTAAAAATTATATTGATATTATAAAAAAAGTCCACAGAACACTTTGGTACAAATATTTTGAAAATACTTAAAACTTTTCTTAACATTGTAGTGTTGTTTGGCAGGAAGATGTGTGTGATGGGGTACAAGGACGGCAGTGTGAGAGTGTGCGTGCACACAGCTAACCTTGTAGAACCGGACTGGAACAATCATGTACAAGGTGTATGGCTTAGTCCGACCTGCCCAGCCCTGCCAGCAGACTCAGACACTAGTGCAGGGGAGTCTCCTACCAACTTCAAGCACGACCTAATTCAGTACCTCTCTGCTTACAAGCTGCCAGAGTTGCAGCAATGGATAGCCAAACTTCGTAGAGTGAACTTCTCAAAAATCAAGTAAGTCATCTAACCCTAACTTTTGGTTTGAGTTAAATAGATATCTTTAAAGAAAAATGCAAAAGGGGTACCCTGTGCCCCTTCTTGTTTAAAGTATTAGACAAAAAACCCAAATGAAACCCCATTAATACGTTTTAATATGATTATGACTTAGGCTTACCACAGCAAAACTTGCCTTTTCAATTTTCAGGGGAGACCAAAAAATTGTAAATACACTAGAGTCCCGCTAATCCAAACCCCGCTTATCCGAAAATCTGCCTAATCCTAACACTGTTGGGGGGAACAATTTATTAGTTGGTAAAATAAATAAAACTAAATTTCCAAGTTATTACATACTGGTTGTGTTTAATAACTTACCAGCACTCACAATGACGCACTATACACGCAGATATGCCACAAACATATGTAACAGGCCCTACTTACACATCCATCTGCGTAGAGCCCATCAAGTCTGTGATACGTTACTTCCACGCTGTTAATTATTGCATTTTACTACAAAATTAAAATAAACAATGTCTTACATTTAAATATAAAATATTAGTAGTTCAAAGTTAATATATGACCATGACCTTATGAGGTGAATTTATAATAAATGTATCAATATATGTCAAAATTCCGCTTAATCCGGATTTTTGCTAATCCAAACAGGGTCCGGTCCCGATTGAATTGTATTAGCGGACTCTAGTGTAGTTTATTTCTAGTGTTATTGTTTTCATTCATAGTTTGTACCTTTATTTTTTAATTCAGGGCTGGAACTTACTATGCTGTAAACTATCTTATATCAATTTCCTGGTCTTGTATTATCTATTGTAATCAGGAATTAATAAAGACAAGCTCAAAAACTACTTTCCTGCTTCATTCTCACTATAAAGTAAAATTCAAGCTAATACTTCTTTTAGAGACAAGTGTCTTTAATGGGTTGTGTTATGTTTCAGTGTGTTTTTTGTGGCGTCCACGCCTGGTTCACACAGTGTAGACCATGATCAGTGGGGCTGGCCGAAGCTAGGCAGACTGCTGAAGCAACATGTACAGATAAAACCCAAGAGCGGTTTAAGCCCTTCCTCGTGGCCGATAATTGCGCAATGTTCTTCCATCGGCACACTCGGTCCCAAGCCCACGTCCTGGTTCTGCGGAGAGATAAAACAAGCCATGAGCGGCGGTCTGGGCCTGGGCCTGCATTCTCCTCCACCCATCAGGCTGGTGTGTAGATGTGTAGATTTGTGTTTTTTTAAATAGAAATGCACATTTACTAAAACAAGTATAAATAATAAACTTAATCAAAATACCCTCTAAGAGTGGTTGGTGTCTCAATTCCTAGAACCATTGTGCTAGGACTGCGCCCCAACAGCCAATCGGGCAACATTTACTGGTCAGCCAGGAAATATATTTATTTGATAGCATAGTAAGCTTGAAGATAAAATGATAAGAGAGAAGACCCTCCAATAAGAATATATCTTGTGTAAAAAAGACCAGAACAAATTAAAACGTGTTTTGCAGTTGTTAGGCTCTTTTTAAATTTCTGAACTGTGTTCCAAAAACAAAGGTTTTTGTAAGACCAAATAGAAAAAAGTTTAAGGGAAAAGTTTAAAAAGTTTAAGCTTTTAGTTTAAAAGTTAGTTTGACAAATAATACAATATTTAAGAAGAGGAAATGGTTATTCCTGTCACAATATAAATATATAAACATATCTAAAAAATAATAATAGTAAGAAATATTTTAAAAAATATAAGATATAAATAAACAAAATATAAATAAAAATTACGTCAAATTTAAACTAGATTTCATAATAACGAGTTCAAAAATTGCTCAAAAGACACTCAGATTCTGGAAGTGGTATTAAATTTTGTAAGTTTAATTAAGAGTTTATAACAACTGTTTTATTCTTGAAGCGCTTTTATATGCCTTTTACATTGGTATTAATTATACAACCAATTAAAAACATGGCAAATACAAACTAATAATTTTGTGTAATGTCGTTTGTCCTTTCTCTAATACCGCCACTGATAGAATACTTACTGTAATGGGTTTAATAATAATGTTAACGTACGGGTAATAAATGTAAGTTAATTTTAGAATATATGGTTTCAACCAAATTGTTAATTATTCATCGTACTAATTAGACTATTGTATTTTTAAAAAATCATTAAATAATAATTCATACATAGAAAATGTAACATAAAATTCCACAAACAAATAAGTTTTCATAAATTCCCCAATTTGCACTATTAAAACGCCATGGATCTGACTTCTAGTAATGGTTTTAAACGTATTTCCAAAAACATTAGTTTTTAGTTATTAGTTTACCATTTGCTGCATTATTCATAAAAATAAATTTAAAAAATATGCATAAACTCAGTAAAAGTCAATAAATTTGGGGTTTTTGTTACACCACTTTGAAGTCTAACATGCGATATTTTAACTAATTTCGACTTTAAAGTGGATTTGCAACAAAACCACTTTGAGCTAAATTATTAAACTTGTTTTTAAATGAAAAATTTGAAGTTTCCTTTTTTAAAACAAATACTTTTAAACCTAAAAATAATCAAAAATAAAAATTTTCCTAGATCACTTACTTTTGATGTCTTAATGTAAAAGTTTTACATTTTTACTTTATAAATTCACAATAGTTAGAATATACTTGATATGCATACTGCTGGAAAGCCCGCTTCTGAAGAGAAATATATAAATATATAAGTACGTAAAAAATTCTGGTTACTGCCGCTGTGAGCGCAGTATTTAACGCTACTGTCATGCTAAGTCGAACGGCAATTCTCAGGTCTGCAGTGGACGTCACGTAGACAAACTGATTTTTCATGAAGTGGGCCAACATTCCTCTCTACTTCAACCTTGGAGCTGCATGCACAGCGACTTGTCACTGTCGTGACTGACTGGGTGCCGGTTCAAGGTCAGGTATTACAGTACACCTACTGCGTGGCTTAGTTGGCGCCTGTGGCGCATTGCGATGACAGCCCATCCTCACCTACCCCCACAACCACCGCCAACACTGTCACTTCCAAACTGTTGCAATGCTTCATTGACGATTTAACAAGTTAACTGTCTGTACTCTTTTTGTATTCAAATTGTTTCATTAAAAGGTTTTCTAAAAGTTAGTATCTTTGTTTTGTTTCTTCCTTCCGACAACGTAAAATGTCTAAAAAATGCCTAGAAAAATTCAACCTTTTTTCCCATAATGCTAGTTTGGATTAACCGGAAATTCGGATTAACAGGGTTCGAATTAACGGGACTGTGGTGTACATATAAAGTTTTGCAATATGACTCAGGAGGTGTTGGGAAGCAAAAAACTGCAAACTTCACCTCTACGACGTGTCCTTCTCTTTGGTGAGAGAAATGAACAGCTCTATTTCCTATGAAAATAGGCTATAGTTAAGCCACAAGTCAAATTGTACAACCTTGTGATGTTGTATGATGAGAGTGAATGTTGCAGTGAGTGGAAGAGTGACAGGCGACATCGCACACGAGCCATGCCCCACATCAAGACCTACTGTCGCGTGTCTCCAGACCTGTCTGAGCTTTGCTGGTTCCATCTCACCTCGGCCAACCTCAGCAAAGCAGCCTGGGGCACCAAGACCAAAGCCGGAGCTACCAACATCCTCTCCTACGAAGTCGGTGTCCTCTTCATTCCTAATTTCGTGGTCAGTATACACTACAGTACTCATAAAACTAATTATTTTAAAAGTTATTTATATAAAAATAAATAAATGTAATTAGATTTATTATTTAAATTATTGATGTGTGTGTTGTAAGCAACAATCTACTTTCCAGTCATCATACAGTCACTATTGGATGAGCAAAAGTAAAATGAATGAATGATTAAATCCTAACCCACCACTAGAGCAAAACAAGTTATGCGTTAGTTTGTCTTTATAGAGGATATTGTTCAAACGGCTTAACCTATTGAATTTAGATGTTAAAGGAGCGTTTATATTATACCAGGAATGTCAAGTTTGAATTTGAAGCATATCGACACACTAAATACAAAATGGAGCCCATTTTGGTTTTTAAATTGATTTTCTGTACAAGTTTTAACAAAAATTTGAAGTAATGCTTATAAGACTAACACAAAATATAAAAAATAGATCTGTAATGATGAAATACTAAGGCTGAACAAAGAGGGAAAAAATAGTTCTATGGGTTAAATACAGAGGAGGAAAGCCAAGAAAATAACCAATTCTTTGAAAATTGCTCTGTGAAGCTCCCGAAGGCCAAGGGAAAGAAAAATAATCTGTAATAATAAATTATGATGCAAGATATTGCTGGTTAATGATATTAATGTAAAGTAATGGAAGTTTATTATTGGGTTCTGAACATAATTGTGTTCCGATTTAATTGATAGACTGATACAATACTGATGTTATAATCATTGTGATATAATATTATAGTATTTATTAGTTTCACACCTTATTTGTATTAAAAAGAAGGTGTGAAGCTAATCAGTGTTCTATTATATGAATGAACCACTTTCAATAACACCATATTGATTATAATAGTACTTCTATCTTGTTGCCAATAAAATGAAATTTTTCATTTTTATGACATTTTTTTGAATATGAACAGCTGTACTATTTTTTAGGTTGGATCAACATGTTTCCCGATCAAGACCAGCTCTGCGCAAGACTTTCCAGTGTTCCCTATGCCTTACGACCTGCCTCTCACCCCGTTCTCATCCAACGATGTGCCTTGGTTCATGGACATGATTAGCTGAGTAAAGGAAGACGTTAACTCCAGTATGTCAATATGGAGGAAAAATGTTGTATTGTAAAAGCTCTTTTGATGAGATTTCTATTTATTCATTTTTGTGATTTTCTACTTAGCTTATAAATAAAAGCATTGTTGGTTATGAATGTTTATTTATTCATCTACACATTAAGAGGCAGCCGGATAGCGCGGCAACGGGCCCACTCTTGGCCCCACTTTTAACACGAGGAAAAACTGCAAACAATGTTTTAAACTAGCAAGTATACTTAAATATGGAAACCTTTTCTCTGGAAACTTAGTTATGTTGAGGCTGTTGCGATAAACTCTAAAACTTATACTTTTGTCAAACATTGAATCTTTTATTATAAAATTTACAACTTAATTTTATCATAGAACTCAAAGTTTTGCAATTATTATTTTTTTGGCCAGGAAGTTTTACTTTTTGTTTTTTTATTTTAGTACATTAACCTACTTGAATCATCGTTTGCAAAACTTCCCATGATGAACTTCCTATCCCTTCAAAACGCCGCATGGGCTGGGCTCTATCCAGCCTCCTCTTAGTAACCACCAATTGCACCTTTAAATAAGATTAGGTATAGAAAGTTGGTTGGTAATGAGATTTGATCCTTTAAATGTGAATAGCATCTGGAGTAAACCTAGTGACGATGTGACATACACTAGAGTCCCGCTTATCCGAACCATGCTGGACTGAACACTGTTGAGGGGAAAAAATTATACGATTTTGAGTTGGTAAAATAAATAAAACTGGTTTTGCATTTACTGTATCATACTTCATGTGTTTAATAACAAACTCCAAAATACAGTCGATTCTCTATTATCTGAGGTAATTAGACCAAGACCACCTCGGATAGGAAAAATCTGATAATACGGAGGTTAAGTGCTTCTACCAGGAAAAGCTTACGCTTCCATTTATCAACTGTCACTAATGTAAGGAATGAGAGAGAAGAAATCAGACTGTCCAGCTACGAGCCCACAGAGATGAGTGGTGACGGCAAAGAAAGAGATGACAGGTGGAAAGGAGAAGGGAAAGCAGAGAGGGAAGAGAGCAGCTGCCGTGTGTGCGCAGGAGGGGCAGGTGCCAGGTTGTCAGTGAGGACAGCTGCACCCTTATCAGCTATCTACTACGTCATTAGCTGTTGCTAGGTAACCACATAGGGCGGGGTTACATAGTCAATCACAGCATTTTCTGTATGCTTGTGACATCGATCTTTGAGGAGAGTGTAGTGTGTGTTTGTTATTTCCTAATCTCATCTCCATTTACTCAATGATTAATTTCATTTGACAATCATCTCCATTTACTCAATGATTAATTTCATTTGACAAATAATGTTTTTATACCGGTACTAGTTTTGAACTACAGTAAATTGCAGGATTTAGTACAGTAAAATCTTGAATTTGTACGTGTACAAAATGGATGTTTGGTTCTGTCTGAGATCGTTATCAGCCAACCTGATAATGGCTGCCGGCCTCCATTGAAAATGCACTCAGCACGGATGTAGGGAGGGTTGTTTACTTGAACTGCTCGCCCTAGTTCCTTATCTTTTTTCACCAGAAGTACAGTACACACCCTGCCGCCACATCATCTTTGTACTGCCTGTCATATCTGCGTACGTTACTCCCGCACTGTTTTGTATTCCAGTGTACTACAGCATTCAAATACACAGTTTCTTACATTTAAATGTAACTAGTAGTCACTCAAACTCTATATATGACCTTATAAGGTCAATATATGATAAATCCATCAGATGAACATAAACCATGTGAAAGTATCAACATGTAAGTTCCAAATAAACCTCAATTTGATATCAATATATGCATAAAATCCGCTTAATCCGAATTTTGCTAATCCGAACAGGGTTTGGTCCCAATTAGTTCGGATTAGCGGGACTCTACTGTATAAAGAAAAGTACAAAGCTGTTAACTCTCTCCCGGCAGTTGTCACATTTTCACGGTTATGCCCAAAGCTGCTGGACTCAATACATGTTCAGCGCTGAGAGTACGCTTGACCCGCCACACTGTTTCTGAAAACTCTTTTGTCCTACTCATCTTAGTTTTGATGTTTTGCACTGTATTATCAGTAAATATCCACCGAATTCTAAATTTCTAATTCATATTCTTTTATTTGTAATTTTGTAGAAAAATACAGTAGCGTAGCGTAATCTTTACATTTATATAGTTAGTTACTAAGTCATAAAATCTTTAATTTGTTCAAAAGATCTTACCATGAACATCCTTGCAGTTTTTCTTGAAGTACTTTTCTGTTGATGACTTTTTTAAGGGGTAGGCAACAGGTTGATCGATTTGGATCCCACTAAGCTGGGCTTTTCCTCTGTATGTGCCGGGTAACGGGCTGGTAGGATGAAGTTATCTTGTCTCTGGCGTTGTCTTAGGTGCAGTTGACCTAATTTGGTAATATTCTGTTAACCACATAGCAGACTGTCTCAGAAATGTATATTGACACCACTGTGACTACTGTAAAATGTCAGTACTCCGTTTACTGTTGGTTCGTTCTCCGAGGTGTGTATTGGCACAATGCCACCCCTCCCTCATGAGGTGCACGAGTCCGATGTATCGTGGATATATATACACTGATTACTTGAATACGGAACAAGTTTGAAGTGTATGAACAATATACACCAAATTTAACACACTGATGGATATCGATATTCCCGTTTTGTATTCTACTTAATATTCCAACTCACAAGTAAAAACTAAATGTAGAGCTAGATTTACTGATGCTATAAGACAGAAAGCTATGGATTATTGAGTTCTGTAGTGTATCGACATGTTTGTGTGTGTAGACTGTAGAGGTAGGTGAAGGACACGAGCCAAGGGGCTGGCACACGTTATCAGTGACGTTATCAAGGGCTGGACTGAGTTTCTTTGTTTTGTATAATGTAGCTACCATCATTATTAGATAAGATGGTATGACTTTACAAACCACTGTAACTGTAACTACTTTTGTTTTTAATTTACAACAGTTCAAACTCGTACAAATCTCCCGGCGTAAATTATATAGCTGTAACTATAAGTGCACTCAAAAGAATCCTGAAATTAATAGGGTCTCAGGGCTCGCAAGTATACTTGCAAAATAATCCAGAGACCTGAGGTAAGTAGGTTCTGTCGATCAAAATATACGAAAGACAACCCGGAAGTTAGTAAAAGTCGTAATCTAAAGGTCTTGTGGGGAGGGGGAATGGAAAATATGCAACCTTCTAGAGTAAAAAACAAATTTATAAAACTCAAACTAGGTTAATCAAAATTAGAAACAATTAAATTAGTCGTGGTGGTAGTTAAGAAAGATTGAAAGCAGCATGTATCACACAGATGGACACTTGTGATAGAAAACTATAGGCAAATAGACAAAAGTGTTTGATCCAAAAGCCTAGACTGATGAAATAAAAAGAATCTATTTCGAAAGGAGAAGCAAGTCTGAGAACAAAGAAAAGCCAACTTGTAAAGACAGCCTTAACGCGTGGTCCGACTGGGCATATAGGCTATGTGAATAATAATGAAACAGACTATGAAACCGAAAAGAAAACAATCAAAACAGTTGAAATTAAAAATGGATATAATTCGAGGGCAATAGGTAACATTCCTTGCGGCATTTGTAATGAAGCGCATCATCCATTGCCGAGATTTACTTATGTAGATGGATGTTGAATTATGTTGCGGGGGTGTGCGAGCGCGGAGTGTGGAGTGCGGAGTGCGCACACTCGGCCCTGCGTGTGCCTGAGCGCGTCAGTCCGTGGAGAGCCGCGTCACGTCCTTGGTGACCCTTATCTCGCGTTATCAGTCACCCCGTGAGTGAGTTGACAGTAGCACCAGGTCAGTCTATCCACAGTCGCACCTTTTAGCAATCAATGCTATGATACGTGTATACAGTGTTACCAGCTAGGTACTACAATCCTAAAATTGGAACAATCAAAATATTTAGTACTAAACGTAAATAAAGAAAATAAAACCGAGGTTTGTTACGTACAGTTTTGTTGATAAATTGTATCATAAATAGGCAAGATTGCATTAAATTAAGTTTGAACTTTGTAGATATTTGAGAACACGTTTTATTAATTATTCAAATGTGTTAATTAAATAAATAAATAAACAAATTGTTTATTGCGTAAACATTGAACATGTTATGCAATCGTCAATACTGTAATTTAAAAATTGAATGAATGAAATGAAAAATAACTATCAATGGCGAAGTTAAGACGTCTCTATCTGGCCGAAGTCCTCTCTTTCACTTAACCACAATACAAAGATAAATACAACTAAAATCTATACCTTACTTAGAACCGAACTGAAAATATTATAGTAATAACTACAATAGTGTAAGAAGTATATATGTACAAAATGCACGTTAAAATCATGAAAATTAACAGGAAAATAATACAAGTTAAAGAAATGAAAGGCTGAAGTAGCCAGCCTACTTTTATAGGCTGTGGGTATATTTAACCCCGTATTCCCTTATACTGTAATAACTATGTAGCTTTGTGCAAAATCAGAATACCATAAGTCCCACTTGAGGGGAGGGGTCTTCACAAAAATTACCTACGAGTATACTAACATTTATTCAAATCCATCGAGTCGTTTTGAAATGGCGACCAAAAACTGATTTTTGCTATAACAGCGGAATGGGTAGTTCGAGTTTAATGAAATATGAATTAAATGTTTTCTCTTGACATGTATCAAAACTTGTAGTAAAATAGCACCAAACGCTGAGACCGAAGCCTGAAGCAAGGCTTTCAGCGTAGCGAAGAATAATTAAATTGCACATTTTAAAAGAAATCAGCTCCAATCACGCCAGTGTTACCACACAGTTGAGTTTCAGCTAGGCTTTTGCTTTAAAACAAATAAACTATACTGAAAGTGCAAATTTGGGCTACGGACATGTAGTGTATTTTTAAAAAGTTCTTTAATTAGTAGCTCTTTAATTTAATAGTTCGTTTTCAATTTATCATTTAAAACAATAAATATATCAAATAAATTTAAAACCATAAACAATAACATAAATCATGACAGTGAACATTTTAGCTTGAAACTAATTTAGAGCCAAGGCCTAACCAGTATGCTCGTAATAAGAAAACATAAATAATCCAATTTTAACTACATTTTTATTCGAGTTTTCTAACGCTCCGATTTTACGGATGCTACTTGTTGAGCCGTGTAACTGGTGTCTCATTGAAAACTGACCGTAGGGACTAATTGTGTATGTAAAATTAAACGTATGCTTAAACGAAGTACTTAAGATAAAAGGAAAATTTTGAACTTGCAAGTAAAAAAGTAGATTTGACACTAGTGTGAACCATATTGATTTCATGTATTAGACATTTTGAGTTATTGTATGTTAACGAGAGGCTCATATTTTGTATTTGTGATTTTTTAGTCTTCAATGGTTACCGATTTATAGGATGCACATTTATTCTATGCTCGAATCAATACATTTTCCATGTGAATAAATTGAGCTTAACGATCAATTATGGTGAACAGGAAACCTTTTGAGTTAAAATCATTATTACGTATGTAAAATACACCCTGTTTTGTTAAACAACTTGTGTTGGCATTATAAATCACAATAAATTTACCTTATCTGTTGCCCTAATGATATCTTTAAATGCTCTCTTTGTTAACCATTGAAGATGGAGAAACACCATAAAAGCAAAATTAAAAATTTCTGATAACTTAATTTCACTGTCACGAATTTTATCATACTAATTCAAGATCCGACAGCTCATTCACGTGAGTGAAGTGACCCCAAATACCAAATAAGAACAGTAATAATTTAACACTTAACACCACTGCACTCAAGTGCCATGTTGCACTGTGATTTTCGAAAGAATGCAGTGGAAAAATTATGTTCACTAAATTTAAGACACTTTTATTTAACTCTACATTACAGACGCTTTACATTACTAGTTTACTTTTTAATCGAGGTCAAGTCAGAAAGGGTCTCAAAATTGATTGTACATGACTTAAGTTCTTGCCAAACATCAAGTTTGGAGTATTATTAGCCTGAGCCCTGATTTGATGTGTCGCTGAGCACAGAGAATACTCATTGGAAATGAAATATAAGCCAGACTAAGCCTGTTCATTTATTTTAACAAATTTACCCCTGACCGTTGTTTTTACACAAACAACTCCGAAAGAGTTGTTGCTTTAGTTTCAGCTTAACGGTTGATACGCTTTGCACAGTTTTGAAATGTGGAATGTTTTGGCGTTTCTAAAACGAGTGTGCAGGCTCAATAACTGAAACAGAATGTGGCAGTGCTTTTAATAAAACTACTACTATTCTGTGTTGGAAATTAATTAAAAATGTTGTCCTAGAACCTAAAATGTATAAACAGTTTATTTCATTACGTTCTGAACGATACGTTATCCTGAAGGCCTGCCATGATTTGTCTAGGCTATATTTATTTAAGTTTTTTTAGCAATGTCCATACAAAAATGGATTCATGTCGTCAGCATGGTAAGACCCAGACACGGACACATGACACCGTGAAATGAGTACCGATTCTGACCTCCAGAACACATTTTGAAATTATTGTTCAAAACTTGATATACGTACACATACTGATACTCGTAAATTATGCATACCATTTTGGTTGTTTTTTGTTTATTTGTTCTTTGTTATATGTTTTTGTATGTATTCCTATGCATCTTGTATGCCATGTATTAAATCTTTCTTTTCTTTCCTAAATATGACGTGTAAACTATATTTATATGTGTGATATTATAATTAATTAATACAAGAATTGATAAAACTGAGAAGCACCCTTTAAACATTTTATTTTAACCACTACCGGTTTAGGAATTATCCCATCTTCCTGGTGGTACAAAGCATCACAATAGTGACCTAAAATCATTAACCTTGTATACAAACAAAAGTATAAATTAAAAAAACTTTAAAAATTATAATTAATTCTATGTTAATTATATATGTACAATATATTGTTGTGAGATAATTATATACATAATATGCACGTTATTTTTTCAAGTTCGTAAGCCAACAAAATCATCAAAAGCCCCTTTGATGGAGAGTTTTCCCCAAAAAATATGTTTTAACTATCCGTATAACGTTTTATGAAATGAATTAAGTGTTCCATTTATGATATGTACTACAAATTTATAGCTATAAATATTAATATAATATATATATTATGATATATCATAATTAACTATAAAATCACTAAAAAGCTATAAAACACATACAAGTGCATTAGAAACGAAGCAGATGAGCATGCTAAGCTGATAGAACACAAAAATGAGTAACGAAATGTGATAATGAAGCTAGATAGGCGAATAGATAGTAAGTGAATAGCACAAAAGCTGAGACCTAAAAGCAGCTTGAGAGTAGCGAAGCGTGGCATTAGCTGAGGAAGCGAAGGCTATTATAGTTAGAGTAGCACAGTGTAAAGGAAATTCGTTCCACTCATTGCAGCGGCATGTAGCACTTAGCTGCATGTCGGCCTGGTTTAAAGTGCGATCTTGTTATTCTCTAATTGGTGAAAGCCGTCAGTTTTTGGGAATTTATATATTTATTTGTAAATTTGTTCATTTATACTTTAAAATAATTCCTCCCAAGCTATTTATTTCCGGACGTGTTCGTTGTGCTGCTAGCAATTTGTTTAGGTTTTCGTCTCAGTTTTAATTTTGATTTTTGATGGTGCTTACCTACCTTTGATTTTCGGCATTACATTAGTTGGACGAGGAAAATTAGTATTCTTAGATATTTAACGTAAACGAGTAATATCTAAAGTGGCTTAGTGTAAATCATTATGAGATATAGGCTAAGGCGTAAAAATAACTGCGGAGTTAAATGGCCCTGCGTTTAGGAGTTGTTCTTATATGAGTATGCGAGAATATTCAACATGACCGCCCATTCTTAAACAACTCTCCTCTTCCAATCTCGTCTAGAACCATCAGTCATTTAGAACCCGGTGAAGAGTTTATAATAGCGGCAAGTGCTACTTCTCTCTCAAGTGAATCACGGCAGGAGTTGTCTGCTCTCATAAGCCTTACAATTGAGAGAGCTAAATTCTCGCTAACACTGTATAAAAGAGCACTTTATCTGTTATAAGGGGTTGAAGGAGATAAGTGACTGGCCTACAGTGAAGAGGGCTGGTATATTTATTAGGTTGGCACAGCATATCTTCAGTGTACAGTGTCAGTTCAGCAGTGGGGGGTCTACTTGACCCTTGTAACTACCAGACAATGCTGCCAATCCACCACACCCACACTATTTTTGTGCCATTCCGACATATTACGGATATAAATTGTACTATTATTAGTTTAAACATATATTTACATAATAAATATTTTGTATGCATTATGTTGATTGTTTTATAACAAATCTGTTTAATCTATTTTGCGTTAATCGGCAAACTATGTTCGAAGGAAATGCCAGATTGTTAGTTGTAAACATGTTTTATGTTAGTTAAAACCCTGTTAAATCACATAAATGACACCTGATGAAATTAATAAGGTCGACTTTGAAGTAGTAGACAGTTTGGCGGTTAGCTTAAGTGCATTGACCACTGAGAAGCATTAGGAAGCACGTACATACGCTTCATCTATGACCTTTGATCTACTACTCCATTAGCCTTTGAAAACTCACAACTTTGGCGAGCTTTTGAGCATTTGTTCTCGAGTTGGGGTATTATTAATGAGCAAGTTTTAGCTTTTACAACTAGGTGTGTAAATCAACCTATGGTATTAATAATTCAATGATTTTATTGAGCTGTTAAATGTAAACATCAATTGGCTTGGTCAGTATTATATAGTACAAGTTAACTAAAAGTTAAAACAATACTATGCTACAATACATAGACCTAGTCACTGTTACAATTACTGTCACACTTACTGTTCGGAGCACCATGTCACAGGATGGATTTTGAATAAAATATTTTATGTAACAAAACTTATAAAATAGGCTATGTACGAACATGTTTCATTTGGAAAAAGACTGACCACTTACACAGTTGTGTGGTCAGTTAAAACAAGAACATATAACATTATAATAAGATACTCGTATTTTGAGTCTAGCTACAAGTTAAAACAAAACGCCACCTGCCATGTTTGCAAAAAAACTGACATAATTGAACCAAAGTGAGTAAAATTACTCTAATATGTTTTCCCTAAAGATTGAACAAGATCAACCAAATATATATACATTTAAATACTTGACAGTTTGTATTCTGAAACTATTCTAAGGGTAATGAACTATGTCTACTATTAAATGTTAAATGAATTAATTATATTACAACAGAACTTAAATAGCTAATATTTTCTTGTGTGTAACCATTCTCTTACTTTATTACAAAAAAACGAAGTCTTATTGTGTAGTTTTCTAATGTTAAGTGGAAGTTGGTTAAATAATTTGGGTCCTAAATATTGCAAGAATGTCTAAAATGTCCTTATTTACTCTTGGTAATCTGAAGCTACCTATTGTTACATTTCTTGTGTTATAAACTAAATCATATTCTCATCTATTGCCACTACGCAAAAGAAAACTTTTAACACCTTGTAGGTAAATAAATGTTGAAAAGGCAAAATGTTCAGTTCTTGATAAAGAGGAAAGGAGCTTACACGTTTGGGTTTTCTTAAAATAATGCGCATGTAAAAGTTTTTAGTAACACTCTTAATTTTTGAAGGGACGTTTTATAAGTTCCGCCAAAACAGGTGATGCCATATTGAAGTTGAGAGTTTATAAGAGCAAAATATAATACCTTTAACAAATTGACATCACAAAAGTTTCTTAAGAAATAAAATGTTATGATGGATAGTTTGATTTTATTGTGTAAATAATTAATGTGCTTTTCCCATTTTACCTTTTCATCAAGAATACACCTAGGTACTTAAAATTAGTAGCCTTTTCAATACATTGACAGTTACATATAAAAAGTCACAACAGAGTGATATTTTAAATTATAAGATAAATCAAAACCTGATAAGTCAAAATTAATAAATTTAGTTTTGTCAACATTTACTTCCATTTTATTAACTATACACCATTGCCTAAGCACCAACAGATCTTCGTATATAAATTCAGTTAAAACTCTAGTACTTTTATTTGCATATAACAAAGAAATATCGTCAGCAAAAGCAATGTGACCATTAATATTGATGTTCAATAAGTCATTTACAAAAATTAAAAATAAAGTTGCAAATATCACAGACCCCTGTGGAACTCCTTTTTGCACTAGTAAACTAGAACTAAAACTATTTTTAATTTTGACTTGTTGTTTTCTGTCTGATAAAAAGCTTTGGAACCATTTCAGGGCTATACCTCTTACGCCTGCAAACTGTAGTTTTGCTAAATTATAGTACAATTAACTCTCTGTCAAAACTCCCAGAGCAAATCTCCCTGTCATCGGCGAACCGGATGAGCCATCCTTGTACTGATGAACCAGCATAGTTGAAGTAGACAAGAAAAACTCTTGTAGTTGTAGATGAAGCTCGATTTGGCGGGAATTTGAATGTATTGCGAATATAATATGACTACTTATATATACAAATGACAAATTGTACGAGATAATTTCGGAAATTCCTTAATGAAATAATTGCACTTATTCACAATTTTGAATAAAAATACGAGTTTATACTCGTACTTTAAATACATTTTTATGTATATAACTTCACAGTAAATAAAAACGACATTCTAACTACATGGGTAATACACGTTGTATGACTCACAGTAATAGATGTTAGAGAAAAGTAACAACTCATTTCGTGTATTAGGAACTCCCCAACACACTGTTGTGTTCTCACAATGGATCACTCTGTATCTCGCTCCAGTTCCTTGCCGACCTCTCTTTGTAGTCGCGCAGTGTTGTGATTCTATTTTCAAAATGCACAGTGCAACTTTACATACGTAAAGCTATTTCCATTTCAACCTCCTGTTGTTCCATTTATACCACAGACGTAAAGAGAGCAACTTTTGGCGCAAAAAACGCTTTGCTGCTGTCAGCCATTTGCCTAAACCAGGAGTTAAGCTCCATAATATAAAGCGGATGAAAGGCTTTGTGGCGTTCAGGATTTCTGAATCTCAAAAGTGTTTTGTTCTTCTGTGTAATCCACCTCAATCCTGGATTCATATAGAATATTTATCTGTACCACACTATTTCTCAATAACTCTTTATGGGAAATAACATAGTGACAAAATAAATAAACATTGTACATTAACTATACGCTAAACCGTTTCCCTTATTACTTACGCGTACAATTAATAAACTCCTTATGATTAAAGATAAAACTGTTTAGTTTTGTTAGTAAAATGAACAAAATGCGAGCAAACAAAGTAGATTCATTAAAAAAAGTCCCATTATCGAACAAGACTAGGCTAACACACAAAAACAACATTAAACAAATCGCTGCTAGCTACGGATATAGCCCATTATCATCAAAATGATAGAGTCTTCAACAACAAGTGATTGTTATAGACCAACCAAAATGTATTCCTATGAAATAACATGGCAACACCATGGTGTAATAAGTACTTATTACACCATGGGCAACACTACCAACTCCTTAGAGATCATTATGCAGCAGCAACGATTCGAAATTATCATACACCCAGCCCCCAAAGGCGAAAAACTAATAAATAATCTAGTCAATTCCTCATCATCAGACATTATATTTCAATTAAAAGTAGACCTTCATGCATACATCTGAATATTAACCGAATTAAGACTAAGTAATAAAGTCTTTATTCTTAGGTTCTAAGAATAAAATACAACAGAAAAAAAGACAAAAAAACAGTCCTGACTATGTTGTCTGTTGATAGTCAGAAGTTGAGGTGAAAAAGGTTAGGTCCCCTTTATATTCCTTTGGTTAGGTCAGTTGTCTCTACAAGCAGCTAGACAAAACAAGTTGTCTAGTTCTAAGCAGAAAACTGTGTGTATCTCATGTTTTAAATGTGTTTTCATGCGCATGAATGCGCAATTTTACGATTAAGACGACATACAATGGATACAAATTTTAAGATGTATGTTGGTTCTTCTTGTGTCATATGATGGGGCTTCGGCCGGTTTTGAAATCGATTTTAAAAGATATACTAAAATTGATTGCTAAGGTAAGCCTATAGTATAAATTATATACCAGGCCGACACGCAGCTAAGCGCTAAAGCGCCGCTTGCATGAGTGAATCCCATTTCCTATACGCTCTTTTCATAGCCTCACTTTGGCATTTGGCTGTTCTGTTACCACAGGCATTACGAGACTGTGAGCGGCCTTCCGCCTCAGACTTAGGTGTTCTATTACTGCAAGTTTTATTGCATATCTTAAACAGATAACACATTTCAAGTTGAATTGAAATAGGACTACTCGTTCCGCTGTTGTAGCGAAAATAACTTTTGGCCACCATTTAGTAACCACTGAATGGGTTTTCATAATTTTTGGTCCAGTTATGAATACTGTCAAAATACATATTTATGTTTAATTTCATCAAAATCTGATGAAACTTACTGTTTGTAAACCATTAAAACTTCTTTTTATGAGAAAACTTTCCCCCAAAAGGCAACATGTGATGGCCCGACTTTTCTAAATAATGAACTTTACCGAGATATTTACAAAAGAAACATTTGTACCAAATTTCATGAAAATTGGACAAAATGCGACTTGTAGAGAGTTCACACGTATTAATATATGTACAGGGTGTCCATATACTGTATTTCATTATCATTTCATTCATTGTCAGTAATTACGGGATCAAACTTCACCAAGCGATCAATCAAGTCAAAATAAACAAAGATTTTCCCATAACACATAGTCATATCTCGCATAGTTTTCCATCTGTCTGTCTGTCTGTATTTTCACCAAATAATTTTTATCTCCGAGGTAGATAAAGGTATAAACTTAAAACTTTGCAAACTTGTTGCTATAATCAAATTTATTATTTAAAAAATATATTTGAATTGTTGTACCTTCCGATTTCTCAGTTGCAGCCATTCTTGTTTTCTAAGCTCAATAACTCAAAACGCTTTTGAGTCAGGCAATGACACAATCTTACCCCCGCATAACACATACATAAAGTCATTACATAAGAACAGCGTTCGTTGGACACTGGACATCAAACCCTTGAGCAAAGTCACTAAAAGACGCTTGTTCTAAGTTGACGCGAAGTTTTGTAGTTGTTAGCTGCCATTTGTCTTAATTCGTAGACTATAGTCATTGGAATACGACATCGCCACATTATGACGCTCGTACTGCTTACGCCGATAGTGAGGATCGCACAGAAGCTGAGACAGCTGGTGTAGGTGTATTAGTCAGGTGTATTATGTATTCAAGCCAGGCCACGTGATCACAATCCCTAGAATGGGACTCTGACGCAGGAAGGTAGGTTTAGATTGAGCTGGGTTGGTTGGTGAGGTTAAACTGGATCGAATCAAATTGAGAAGGAAAGTTTGCTCCTTCTAGAACGCACATTTGTTGTTAGGTGTCACAGAAAATTTCAATTTACTCATGAAAGTTTGAAAATGTTTTTGCGCGATTTATGTTTATTTAATGTCAGAAATACCTATTTGGTATCACACAGTTTTGAAACTCTATAACCCGCAATACAAATGTGTAAATCCATTGTGGTACCGTAACAAATCGTTTAAATCGAGCTTAAGCTTCTATTTAACCCCAACAAACTCTACATGCAATTACTCTGTACTTATTTTGCGAAAAGGAATCTCTCTGTTCTGTGATTCCTTTATACACTTTAATTATGTATAACAGTGCTGGAAAGAATTAAGAACATATTACCCTTTTTATAAATTGTTTTATTGTGCGACATGTTTCGGATCTTGTCCATTTTCCTAGCAGACAAAAAAGTAAATATTTGTATATTTCGATACTTGTAAGGCTGCTAGGAAAATGGATAAGATCCGAAACCCACAATAAAACCAATTTATAAAAAGAATACTATGTTTTTTCAACACGGTTATACTCTGTACTTGTTGCATGTTTTGTTAAAAGCACTATTTTGAAGTAAATGAGATCTTGAATGAAGTACAGTAAAAGGAATGGGTGAAGCCCTATTTTTGACAACATTGTAGCTCTTACCCATTAGAATCTTTGTTTATTACTTAGCTATAATCTATTTTCGTCTTAAACACTTTAGACATTTTGTTTGTTTGAATATATTATAGGAGCCTTTGCTCGAAGTTTTGAAGCATTGGGCTATTAATTAATGACCCATTCTAAGGAAGAGTCGGCCTTAGTTTGTAACAAGACTACACCTCATAACTCATTACTACCCATCATCACACTCATCCTTCACCACATATTTGCCTTAAAATACCCTCATGACAGTGGTCGGCATCTAAAATAGTGATTTAGTGAAGGAACCAAGTGAGGTCAAATTTAACTCTCTTTAAGAAAACATACTTAGTTCCTAAGGTATTTGTTTGTATTTAGCGAGCCTTTTTATTGCTTAAAACACATAGTTTAAAAATTGTTTAAGTTTGAAAGCAAGTTGAGACTATACATCCTAACTCCTTATCTATTACTATTTTCAGGCTGAAATCGTAATCCTATTGGGGTATAACAAACACGGCGTCGATACTGAGACATGCCATGGATAGGTGAGGGGGGGGGGTAGAATACGCGATACAGTCAAGTGAGTCTATTCACACCGACGCTGAGACAATTAACTACAAGAGCCATTGTTCTTCAACTCACCTTTGTGTCCCATGTTCCGTTTAAGTGATTACACCAGGTGAAACCAACTCTGTCAATATGCCGTCAGTCCAACTGGCTTAACCTAATTACAAACTGCTGGATTAGAATCTTGCACGTTTCATTATCCTATACACCCGTCCTACAGCGTGGATCAACTGTCAGGAACACTAATATTATTACAATGTCGAACAGTGCCTTACAATTAATGTTTATACTGTAAAAAAAACTAAGTATTCAAATCCAGGATTCTCGATTTAGGGGACTCTTATAAAATATGGTTGATGGGAATGATCTCAATGTTAACTCTATTTCGAAGGGTAAGGGTACAGTTTTGTAAGGAACCACTTTATTTCATCCGTCAACGTAAAACCGTTATCTTATAAAGTTTCATTGAAACTCCTAATTTGCATTCTGGGTTTTCCGTTGACAGCAAGTTGTTAAGGAAAAAGAAATGACTTGGTGGATTACGGGGACAAACACGAGGACAATGGACCTTTAATTGATCAATTATATCGTTGTATGCATTCCTGTGAGTTATTTGTGCGTTGAAACGAAATCATACCCATCACTTCATCAATCCTATCAAGAACTTGTGTTATACTGATAGTTAAATCTGGAACCAATGTGCATTTCCAATATTGGAACCAAATGAAAGTTAGTTAGGAATGTGTCGTGCATTTGACAGCACTAGATCACCACTGACAAACCAACCGACTCCATCTCGCTCACGCAGATTAGGTTGTCTCGTCATGTACTGGATTGTACCTGTCAACGTGCCCAACTCATCCATTCATCAGTCAATATGTGTGGTAGGAATGTAGTGAACGTGTGCAGTGAATGTCAAGTGACTGCAGATATAGTTTAAGCTACATTGTCTCTGCACGAGGCAAATTAACTGAGTTGCAAGTTCGCGACGTGGCATGGCGATGAAGGTGAACAGTTGTTTTTATCTGCAAAGTGTTCCTAACCAAGAAGTAATTCTGGAACTTACATAGTAAAACTTGTGTTATAATTGATTCCATGAGTATTATGACGTAGTTGCACAACAATTTCACGTTTTATTACGTAGTTTTCAAATTGACGTGGGTTTAGTGTTTATAATACTAAGTTGACAACTTGGCAAGAAAGAGTTAAAAAAGAGTTGGAAAGAGTTAAACCTTTGACTGTTGTTTTTTGTACGTGTACATAAAACAATACATGTGTTTCTAGGGCTTTGTTATAGTATGACAGGATGGGGAGGGCTTGATTTAAAATACTGTAATTGTAAAAGAAATACTGCAGAATGGAAATACATTCCATGAGTATCAAGGCTCCGAACGGTTAACCTTACGGGTAGGTCTAACTATGAATCTATCAACGCAAGTTTCTATTACAAGTTTCTATTAAATAATTGTTGACTGATATTCCAGTATAACAGTCAATTTATACAACAATTCGTTCATAGGAACAAAAATTCTGTCTACGCAATTTAAGCTGTACAGAATCATGCTCAGTTATGATTCTAATTTGGATAACGGTTGGACGTATTTTAAACTAAAAGAAACTAGCAGATTAGTACGCAACACTCAAATACGCAGTGATAACTTTTCATGATGACAACTACTACTCCTTCAATCTGGGGAACAGTTGTCCCTAGTTTGTAACAAGACTACATCTCATCAGCCATCAAAATATTCATCACACTCACCATCATACCATATTCATCTCAAAATTTCCTCTAAGAGTGGTCGGTGTCTTAAAGCAAAGTATCAAAGAGTTACGAGTCAGGTTTTACCCAAGATTAATACTGTACTTACTTCTTTTGTAAAAGAAATACTTTAACATTCCATGAGTATTAAGGTCAATCATTCAAAGAATCATTTCAGGGGTGCATTACGTTTTCCTATATTCACCTACTCCTATACACGTAGGTTACAGCTTATTTCTTTAAAACTGCTATAAATATTATGTAAACAATGATAAAGTTCTACAAGTTGTAAGCATATGATTAACTGAATTCAAAAGTTATTAATGAGATCGGTTATACGTTTGTTTTGCATATGTTTTACTTTGATTCTGTCTAGTAAAATGTATACAGTCATTAAAATGAATTGAATGACGATTATGAGTAAGGATTGTATATATTTGTGGTAGGTCCTTGATAACATTTTGATTGATTTTCAAATTTCATTAAATGTATTGGAAAAGGGCTTTTGTCTTTTGAACGACTTGTATGCAACCATGAAAACAGATTTGTATGTGACTAGAAGACGAGCATCCCTAACAGTACAACTTTCTTCCAAAGTTAAGAAGACACCAGACCCAGGACGCAGCTATTTGATCAAAGCCCTTATCTTATTACCTTCTTCTTTGTCTGTGACTGACCAGTGTCAGATTGACAGCGTCAAATGATTTAAAACTATATACATATATACAAACATACAAGATGGCGGCAAGATACGCTTTATCTCAGTACATGTGCCAGGCATTATCAAACAATTCCTGAGAGAGTAGAACGGTTGGCCAATACAAAAACCACTTAGCTTTGAAGGCGTTCACTTCCAGGTTTCGTATCGTCTCATGAAGGGCGTTGAAGAGGCTGATCCCTATTGCTGGAAAGCTGTCTGCGTTCTTGATAGGCGATAACTGTTAGTGTCAGTGCTGTTGCACTCCTGATGTTGTGGCTGTGGACCTCTCGGCGCATAGTCCAATTCTCCATATTTTCTTTGACATACATCAGGCAACTGAGTATGTAGTGATTGTAGATGGTAAGAATCCTTACTGTGATAAAGTGGGGCCTACAGTGCTCTCTTCTCCTGCTGTTTGTCATGACACGTATTGCTTTAGCTGGAGGATCAGGACTCTCAAGCACCCCTTCTGAATGCCCCCACAAGACTAACCCATAAGAAGGCGACTGTGGAACAGACTATGGTAAGCCACCAGCAGATATTCTTCTGTGATTTCCCGTTTAGTTTTCTCAGCAAGTATATACCTGCTTAACTTATTTTGCTATGGAAGATATGTGTGCATCAGCTCAATTTTGAGTCTATGATGACACATTCAAGAGTTTCACAGGTTTTTCTGGTGAGGAAAGCTTAGCAGGGTGCACAATTCTTTAAGGTCTTGGCCTTATTTAAGTTTTAACTTGTTACCTCGAAACCGCAGCTTAGCGCGATGAAAGAGAGACTCCGCTTCAGCCGATACTTGCACTGGCGTGTCTTCGCTGGAATAGAGAGTACAGAATCATCAGCAAAGAGCAGAGTAGAACCCTCTATGCCCAAGTCGTTCATTCATTTGTTGTTGGGTTGGCTGTATGAAATCAGAGGAGTCATGATTGACACCAAGGTATATTATTGATAATCTGACTCACTGAATCAATGAAATAAGGTGTTGAACTGATCTGGGCTGGAGACAGATGTCAGTGATCTTGTTTTACCTCTATTGTTGTTGGGTTGGCTGTATGAAATCAGAGGAGTCATGATTGACACACTAGGTATATTATTGATAATCTGACTCACTGACTCAATGAAATAAATTGTTGAACTGATCTGGGCTGAGACAGATGTAAGTGATCTTGTTTTACCTCTATTGTCATTGATTATATATTTCAGGCAGCTACATTGATTATGAGCATTATTTATTATTTGAACATTAGCGGCTTTTTTTGCAGTGTTAACTTGATACTGATAGTGTTTTTTAAATCTGAGATAGAAATTGTGATATCTAACCTTTGCTTCAGGGTTAGCTGCAGATTTAAATTTATCATGTGCTAAGAGAACAATTGATTTTAGGCCATGTAGTTCTAGGGTATACCAATTTTTACCTGCAGGTTTCCTGGTATGACGGTTGGGTTTTCCAACAAAGTGAGTTTCTGGAAAAACATTGTCAAAGATCTCCCTGAACTTACCGAAAAACACTTCAAAAGCGTCGGTTGAGCTTTTACCTGTGGTGATTTCGTTCCAGTCAACCACCTTTACCGCTACAGTTTAAATTATCTTTTGGGAAACCAATTTAAATAGCTAACGTCTAATAGCAATACAGTTAAAAGACTTTTATACATTTGTGAGTAATGCACAATGCTTAGTATGTATAATTTTCAGTAGGCTAGACCTAGGTATCTTCTAACCTTCCATGGACATTTTCTGATCACCTGCTGACAAACAATAACGTTGATTGAACACACTTGTGTTTTCAGATTGGACGCGAGGATGATCAGCACCGCCGCACTAGCACTTGCAGTGATGAACTCCACACAGTATCCAGGGGCGGGGGTGTGGTGGGACATGGGCAAGTTGCAGATTCTGCTGTACTCCGTCATCTTCCTGCTGGCAGTGCTGGGCAACTGTCTCGTCATACTCACCCTGTTCTTCAACCAGACCATGCGCACCATCACCAACGTGTTCCTTCTCAACCTGGCTGTGTCCGACCTGCTCCTGGGCGTACTCTGCATGCCCTTCACCCTCGTAGGTACCATCCTCAGGGACTTCATCTTCGGCGACGTCCTGTGCAAGCTAGTGCCGTTCTTGCAAGGTCAGCAACGTTAATAAGTAATTTATTGTTGTATTGGTATCAATTATCCAAACTATTTTCAGAATTTATACTATTAAAATAATAGTAAGGGGTTTGCGCATCTAAATAGACCCTGCAATTTGAGCACGGTATAGCACGGCCTAGATACAGCACCCCACAGGACACCACGGTTTCAGTATAATTTAAAAGATAATTATTTTGAGTTAATTATCAATGAAAGCATAATTATCGAATTTCCTTTGGAAAAATCAGGTATTTATGCCGTCAGGACGATAAGAACCAGGCCCGGTACAATGAAATGAGCACCGATCCTGACCCCCCAGATCACGTTTTGAGCATATTTTTACCTCTTTATATACATATTTAGCGCCCATAATAATGGACCCCATAAGTCTGAGGCCGAAAGCCGAAGCAAGGCTGAGTGGAGCGAACAGCCTCGTAACGCCCGTGCGGTCACACTGGAGGCAAGCTGCGGCCGAAGGCCGGAGCGAGGCTATGAGCGTAGCGAATTAGAGTAAAAATGTCAAAGGAAATTCTATTCACTCATGCCAGCGGTGCTCAAGTGCCATGCTGCGTGTCTGGATGGTTTTCTACTTAAAAGAGGCGACCAAAAAGGTTATAACTTCCGGTAAAACCCCATAAGTCTGTGGCCGAAGGCCGATGATCGTAACGCCCGTGGTCATACAGGAGGCTAAGCTGAGACCGAAGGCCGAAGAGAGGCTGTGAGCGTTGCGAATTCAATCAGCAATTTATTCCCAGGGAAACAAAGGTTGGTGTTGTGATCTTTTTGTCCCTAGGGAGTGAAAGATCATTCTGATGAACATTTTGTGGCAGGACGTCGGCTTGTTCAATGATTTTGTTTTGATTTTAACACTGACCTTCAGTAAATCAGTGTAACAGCTGTTTCTTCAAAACAATATAAATCAGACTGCTGAACTCAAAACACGGTTTACCTCGGCTGCGCGAGCTCGTATCAAAAAGCGTCATTTTAGGACCTAGTGATAAAATGTACGGTACTATTCCATGGTTGTGTCCAGTCATTCAAAATTATACACAATAATTTATTATAAACACCGTATTGTCATATGTTCCAGCAATTTCATTTATCTACTGACGAAGCTGAGGCGAAACATGTTCATTTAACTTTAAAACTAAAAAACATAAAACTGTGTTTTCATTATTTAGTAAGAACTATCACACGAAACACCAAGAAAATTGATTATTTAGGCTTATTGAAACCCAAAATAGTTTAGATTAATTGTTATCAAATTGTTTATTATTTTAGATTCATAATTATCAAATTCCTAAGTACAAGTAAATAGTTGGGAAATACTAATGAAAAGTTGAGAAATTATAGCGAAATGATATAACACGCAATATTAATTTGAACGGTAAAAAGTAAAACACGTTGAGAGCAACATTGTCATCTGAAGTCGAGAGAACGATTCTGGAGCAAAATACGATAATACATAATTCATAGAATTATATTACTCAACCTGGAAAGCAACCGAAAGCGCGCTCTTTTACATCTTGCTCTGAAATAAAACTGTTCTTGCTTTAAAGAATAATAGATATTGCGATCCTATTATAAGCAAATTGTAATCTGTAGCCTTGACAAATCATCCTGACCACGCAAACATTGTTTGACATTTGATCAATTAACGTTTTGTTTGTCCCCTAATTGATTTTGTTAAATTGAGTTGTGCCAGGCCTGTAGTAATCTCCTACACTGTTATTCAATGATTGCCGCCTCGAATTCAGACTAACTAACCATTTCAGATTAAATCCATGTGCATTTGTAACTCACCGTTTTCCCATAATTTGAATCTTGTGAAAATTGTGTGGTATTTTGTGTATTGTATTAGTTAATATGTGTTTATTACTGAAGCTATTAGGCTATTATGTAGCAAATACAAACATCATAACAATGAATACGCGCACACTTCTCGTTTGTATTTTACGTCCTTCAAAATAAAAGAGCCACACCATAAGAACTGCCAGCGAAATTTTAATATACTAAAACGAGCCACAACACAAAGGTAAGTGACAAAATAACAATTGCCAAAGATTCTAATGAACCACTTGCGTAAGCATACAGGGAATCCAGGGTGACCAGCACGATCAGCTGTCGCGAACGAGTTACAGACAAACTAATCATCCTAGAAAGTTAGAACTAATTTTATCCCCACTAAATTTCATATGATGAGTCCAGGAAAACTACTTTCAAACTTCTTATTGTACAGAGTGTACCGACGACTGCAGGTTACGGGTTTGAATCTCAGGATTTAGACATGTAAAAAGTTGCAATCGCCATGGAAGCTTATAAGGAAGAATAAACATTTTTAACAATAATTTGAGAACCAACAAAAATAGAAACGCGTCAAAAACAGGCCGAGACGTAGTTAAGCACTTAAGCGCCGCTTGCATGAGTGAATGAAAATAAAATGACTTTATTTCAGGCGAAAGTTAAGACTGTGAAAGTCTCTCTACCACTTAACCTGACAAATAGTAATATGTACAAGTATAATATGTACAATAAGTTTACTTAATATTAGCCTTTAACTAAATTAAACAAAGTAAAAAATAACTAAGGTACGATTCGCTCATTTACTTTAACAAAATAGTGAGAGAAAAAATTTATTGTTTGCCAAATTATGTATAGTAAAATAATTATTGTTGAATAATAATACAACCACCCATCGCCATTCATACTCTTGTCAACATCGCCCGACCACAGACATTACCGATCACAGCCCGAATCAGGAGATCTCTGACTTCGGCCGCAAACCGAGCGCGCCTCTCAGAGACTCTTATCTGGTCCACAGGCGGGCTGCATGGACACTGAAGGATTTGTTGTATATAGCAGTGGGATGAGATGGTAAAGCTAATTATGAACTACCACGTCTAGTGTTACGGGCACTAAAGCTCGACATGAATGTGAACCGCTCAGACAAGTAAATAGGAGACTTAGTTTTTAAGATTGCAAAAAGAGGTTTCACGATGTGAAATTCGTAGAGCTTCTTGAGTAAATCGAATTTCCTTTGCAATTTTTTACTCTTATTCGCTACGCTCACAACCTCGTTACGGTTTTCAGCCTCAGACTTGCATGTTCTTTACAGCAAGTCTTATTATTACATATCGTGAAAGGAAAACGTATTTCATTGAAATCGGACTACTTTTCTCGCCGCCATTTTCGAACTACTCAATTGATTTTCATAACTTTTGATACATTGATAAATATTATTAAAATAAATAAATATTTCAAATTTCATAAGTATTAGATGAAATATACTGTTTTCAAATCATTAAAACTATTTGTTTTAACCAAAACTAAAGTAGGCCTACATAACATGTTTTTAAAAGTTGTTTACACGTTGTCAACAATACTTTAATGCTATCCATGGTCTATCATTTGACAAAGGTATTAAACAGGTAGTCTATTATTTGATAAAGCAAGTTGTTTCTTTTTAAAATAAATCACACTCTGTAGTTTGAGGATCGTGTAACACACTTACACAACGATGGATGTAGAATACAATAGAAACGTTGTGACAAAGTAACGTGCGTTGTGGTGTGTGAATGATGAATACAACTGGGGTGTATCTGTGTGTCCCACTCATTCGCAAACCTTCCCAACATGTCACTTAGTTTCATAGTTTCAGCACAACATTGGAGACATTTATAAGCGAATTTCCACAGGAAACGGATATATCTCAACACTTTGTTTGCATTTCCCAATGTGTTTTCTGTCCCGCGTTGACGAATCAACATACTAGTTGGATACACTACGTTGTCTTTTACTAGGCTTGGGGTTGAATAACAGTTACTTTCAAACTTGTTTGAAGTCGGACATTAGCTGTTGACCTCCAGGGACCTGAATAAGGACCCTTTCGGTATTTTGCTGTACTTGTTGAAAAACATAACGTCTCTTATTTACGAAAGAAACAGAAAATCAGGTATGTTTCTTTGAATTTGAAAATATGTCCGAAAACAGGTAGATATGATATAAAACAGGGTCAGGCAAAAGTGTGGAAACACCTTTCAAACTTTTTAACCAGTTTTTTTCAGCGCAACCGAACTCGGCACATTTTATAAGAGGAACCAAAAGTACCTTTTAATGCATACTGACACTTTGCCCCAGTTTTCAAAATTGGGATTGGGAGGGGGTTATCCCAATAATTTTCATAGGGAAGCCCCATCGAGTGACACCTCATTTTGAAGGTCTAAGAAAATGTTGATGATTGCTGAAAACTAGAAGTCTCTATCTTAACCCAGAAATAAATGGCGTCGATTTTAAGTTTCACAGATTTGTATTATGCGAAAGTATGAAAACGCCTTAACAGCCTAAACTACTCCCTAATCCCCCATTTTGAAAACTGGGGCAAAGTATCAGTATGCATTAAAAGATAGTTTAGTTTCCTCTAATTAAATGTACCAATTTCGGTTGCGCTGAAAAAACTGGTTAAAAAGTTATAAAGGCGTTTCCACACTTTTGCCTGACCCTGTACAATACAAAGATGCAAAGAAAGTACCACTCTAAAAGACACTGCTAAAAATCAAAGATTATAGTTTCTGTAATTTGAGTGAAAGGCCGAGGAAACTAGAACAGATGAATCAGTGAACGAAAGGAGACCTTGAACTACGCAATCAGCTGGTCAAGTAAACACTTTCCTCAGAAATGTGAGCACACATTCTCCTGTACTGGATCCGCCTTCCTTGTAGTTGGCACAACTGACAACACATCAGTTCTGGGGCCATTTGGGTGTAGAAATACAAACACGAAGGCTTAAAACACAGTCTAAGGACGATTCTAACTAAAAGTGGTCCTAATACATTCATTAGCAAAAACATTAAAACATATATGGTACTTTTCCTCTTTGTAGATGTAGTACTACCAACCTCCAGACACTCAGGACAAAATGTCCTTCTCATCAGATCGCAATTGCATAGAAAAAATTCCGATGAGAAAATTAAAAGCCCAAATTACAAAACACACACAAATCACTACTGTTTAGGGTTTCCATGTTTCATAAAATGTATGTTAATATAAGAATTGAGTCGAGGTTGAGTGGCAGAGAGGATTTTGTAGTCCTAGCTTCTTCTCGCTAAACAAAACAAACTTTACTTTTTTACCTTTACTTCTATATATACAATAGAAATAATGAAACCAAAATAATAATTGTACCAATGTATTAAATATATTCAACAAAATATGTACTCTTAGCTTTACTTTTTCCCCTCAATTAGTTTTCTAGAGGAAATAATTTGCAAACTGCATATTCTATCGATGTTCCATTTGCCTGAATAAACCTTCTTAAATTTGAATGTGAAAAAATGCTTGGGGTTGTATTATTGTCTAATCAGGACTTAAGTGTTACAATACTTCAGCAATCTACGAATAATATCAACAACTAATATAACAACTTCTCTATCATTCAAATGAGTGATAGGCCTACAAAATTGTTTACAAATATTTTTAAATACAATTAAAGATAAATGTACATGGTAGCCTACAGCGACAATAGAAGTGTAAACATACATTATAAAAACAACTTTTAAAAAACAAAGTATAATAAAACTGAGCAATAAAAGTGAAACTAAATTAAACTGAAACTAAACTAAATTAAAAGTGAAACTAAAAGTAAATTGTTGTTTGCAATAATTTAGAAATAATATTTATTTGTCTTTGTACAATGGTTAAATAGTACTACATAAAACATTATAATTAAAACAAAGTAGAAAAATATAGTTAGCAAAGTTTAGCAAGCCACTGGTAACAAGATAAGGCCAATAATAAATTGCTTATTTAAACCTAATCTCTAGTTAGTTCTAACAAAGACCCTAAGTATTTATTGATCCATGAACTCACCAACAGTGTAATGCTGAGCACGCTGGGTCTAGACGTGACTTAAACTGTTTAATGGCTTTCATTAAGTAGTGAAATGAAATGAAATATATCTTTGTTGGTAGTGAAGTTAAGGTCTTTAAGGTCCAAAGACATTACAATTAAAATATATACATGAAATTTAAATATATATACTATAATTTGAACTTAAATGAAAGTACTACAGTAAGAACTTTAATAGCTTTGAAAGATCGTCCAGTTTACATGATAAACATTAAATTTAAATGTCATAATTAACATGAAAAAGAAGCATTCAAGTATTATTATTATGAGTAGTTTTTACAATCTATCTTCGTTTCAATTCTTATTCAAGTAGATGTGGAAATCTTCCTTACACGGCGCCTCTTTCTTCAAGTATTTAATCATTGTGATGTTGCTCCGCATATTCTTAAATGTATGGTTTGAAGCTAGCAGGTGTTCTGCGGAGGAAGACTTCATCATTGTCATG
This sequence comes from Matsumurasca onukii, assembly GCA_018831715.1. Lineage (NCBI taxonomy): Eukaryota > Metazoa > Arthropoda > Insecta > Hemiptera > Cicadellidae > Matsumurasca > Matsumurasca onukii. Next base: position 32,803,164 of record CM032060.1, on the reverse strand, counting down.
TTGCTAGACTTAAGGGCTTGTATGCGTGTTCTTGAAGCCTTCGTTTGAAAGTCTGCCAGTTTACCCAATATAAGTAGCCTACGCATCGCAGTCACTACTATAGTTTAACTTGTAGATACTGGGCATGTTTTGCTGTACTAATAAGGGTTTCTACGATTAACATCTGATTTTAAAAATCTGCTAAACAAAAAAATATTATTTTCTAGTTTGATAGCTAAGAATTGGATTGGTGTTTCGAAAGGTTTTTTGCAAGATACCGTTAAAAGATAAGTAAAATGAGGCACATTATCTTTCTTCAATTTCCTATCCGTCTATGGCATTTCTGATATTACAATTTATTTTGACTCATAAATTTGTCTGCAAAATCCTCTGAGGGGAATGTCACCAACCCGTAACAAAATACCTCAGAAGAATTTGAAGAAATATTTTTAGTCTAAATTTATTGTATATGAAATGTGGAATTTTAAACCTGACAACTTGTAACCTATAAATGGGTATAGCACAAAATGTCGAGCTACAATAGAACATCTTCCTTTGCGCCGTTGAATTATTTTTAAATAACCTTTCTTTTGAGGTTTCACAAGGGAGGTGTTTGTATTTTTAAAACGTTGAGGGCCCTACCCCCCGTTTTTGGGTGTAGGTGGATGACGCAAAGTACTTCAAAACAAACTTCTAAACTGTATAAAACATTACTTAGGAATTTCTCATTTTTTCTTTTTCAAGAGTTTAGGAAGGGCATATAAAACTCACGTTGTATGTATAAACATTATGTATGATTTGAATGTTCGAACGTTTTTATTCCACCACCCATTCATTCAAGACAAAAGGAGTATTGGTACAGTAAGGAATAGACGTATCCTTTAATTAGATTGCGAAACTTTGTAATTGAATATCGATTTAAACGATTTGTTGGATTTATTTCTCCTCGCCTGTCCTCCAACTCGACGACTGTTCCTACGAAAGTTGCTTTAATTAGATTTGTGTTCGACTCACAAATGGCCAGCTGAATAGGTTCAAGGATATTATGCAGATTGTGTTAAGGGAATCCATTAGAACTTTCTGCTCTATAAGCAACTGATGCTGAAGCTAGAGGATGGCAAACAGAGAGCGAATTGTTTACTTTAATAACAACGTAATCAATATTCGAGATCAACTTTATCCTTTAAAAGATCTAAAGCCAAGCGCTTCTACTGGGCAGATTTCTCAATAACATGGTTGTTCGTTAATAAAACAATAGAACCAACTACGTAATTTGTATTAGTACAAACAGCCAACAGTTTTCTGATCAAAACTAGCTCCATTATAATACAAGCTAATAACGTTATCTTAAATTAGAGTCATAAACAGCTTACCTGTTATTAATAAATACAGCATACATTAGGATTTATCTTACTCCCACAGCTCTTACAAGTGACCACCTCTTCAACTGAGGCGAGACTGGTCAAGTTAAACTACCATCAGATTTTGCACTATGGAAAGTCGACTTTAAAACGTAGCCGATAAATTACATCTACAGGTCCACAACATAGAGCTATTTTTGTTTAGAGTTTCTAAAAGCTGAAGTTGAGTGTTTTCAAAGACCGTACAGAAGAATGTTTTTGCTTGTCTACCTCTAAGTGTAAACGTTATGTGGAAAATCCTACGTTCTTGTATACGCGCACAATAAAACAGACTAAACCGGTGTGAGACTGAGTTAGTTTACTTCTTGATTTGAAACAGCCATTGCTATAATATACAGCCGATGCCTAGCCCAAGTAGTACCGTGAATTTGTGTTACTTCCTGTAAGAGGGGTGTTCGCCAACATAAAGTTTTAGACTATACATTTATGGTCCAATTTCAATCCGGTATTAATGATCCGATTGCAATCAAATTTGGAATTTCAACATTTATATCACCGTTCGCACAAAAACCTACAAAATCCAATCAGCTAGACCAAGGATGCCGGAGGAAAAATAGTTTATCATCGCCATCTTGGTCTGGCTGAACGGATCTTGCTGTGTACATCTGTTATTTACGGTAGCACAAAATGTGCATACTGAGATACGTCGAAATAGCCCAGTTCGTAAAAATACAGTTTACATAGCCCAAATCCCATGTTTTGGGCAAACCACCCCTGCAAAAAGGCAGACTGGGTGAACCGATTTGGCTCGCTATAACTGAAAATTATGTTATGGAAGGTAGATTGCGCATAGATGCCACATGGCTGAGGCAGAAAAATCAACAAATTTCGGCAGTCCAAGCACAGATAGTGCTGCGAGGAAATCTTTTTACGAGTCTAAAGTAAAACCCAGGACGCACGCAGACGTTTGTTCGGTCTCGAAAATCTCACGATTTGGTCACATTTAAGTCATCGACATCGGACAAACTTGATCATGTCGAGCCGAGGGGGGAGAAATACGGCAAGAGATGGCAGCGCTGTCTGTGCTTGGGCTGCCACAACCATGATTGATTTTCCTGCCTCAGCCATGTGATATCTATGCCCGATCTACCTAACCTAACATACTCTTTGATATGTCTAACTTTACCTAGAGTTCCTTTAAAGTAACATTTTGTACTAAATGTTGTACAGTTCAGACAAAGAGCGATCTGTAGTGTGGTCACACATTCTTTGACACTTCTCTCTCTATGAGCTTTCAACGCCTGCTGAGTCAAATGACAAAACTTTATATATAGGCCTACATTTACATATACAACTTATATGTACATGTATGTACAGTTTTGCCATTTGACTTAGTAAATGTTGGGAAGCTCAAAAGTACTTATTGTTTTTTCTACGACGCGTTGTTCTGTGCGACGATAGAAATAAATAGCTTTTTCCCATAGAAATTCGCTAAAGTTGCGAGTAATGGAATGATGATGCAAGAAGGCGGTTACTGCAAAATTGAATTACGACGGGTTGTGGCGCGGCGGCGTGCAGGAAAATGCATTCCAAACGCAGAGTGAAAATTCAATTACAGAGAACAAGGGTTACCACACTGCGCCCCTGGCGTTAGAACTGATGACTAACTGGAGCACTCTCTTCCATGGGTTGTGTAGTATAACTCTAACTACTGTAGTAGCCCTGCTCTCCTCCGCCCACTACTGTTGCAACCGCACAAATACAAAGTCATGCGGAATTTACCAATTCGACCTTGTAAAAATTCCGATGGCCGTTGTTTTTAGCATGTTATTAGACCTCTTACTACACTAGCCTCTAGGTCTACAAAACGCTGAAACCTGCAGCTTGTTTTGAGAGAGATTGTTTAAGTCGGAAATCATGTAGAAGGCGTGTGAATGTGTAATTGTAATCTTGTGCTATACTGTATTTTGTTCTTATTATTTTTTACTATGACCTCGTTCACCCATATTTATCTTGTGAGTTATGGCATATGTTTATGGGGTAATTGCTCTGAAGGCAAGATCCAACTAATTTTCATATTATAAAACATGGCAATTAGATGCTTTCAAAGCCCTAGACAAAAATCTTAGAAACTGTATTTTCTTCAGATCTAAATATTCCCTTGGTGATTGTAATAATGATATTAAACTCGAATATAACCTAAGAAATTTAATCAAGCCCTCCTACCATAGGCTAAAATGTACGACAAACTTCCATTTGAAGCTGGCAGGAAAATTTCTAACCACTTACCCAATACATTAAAAGTTTTGGATTTAAAACTATTTAAATCACATTAAAATACATCGTTTTCAAAATTCGTTTTATACTTGGAAGAGTTTAAGGAAACTTCATAAAATGTTGATGATAATTTTGTTTGTTAAATTTAATGTATAGATTTACCTTTTAATTTATTACCTGTACGTGGTATAATATATAAAATTATTATATGTTTAATAAAACAAAACCATTTGTAAACTAATTTGACAAAAGATTGTGTTCTGTTCGACACCACAAGTTCAATTCTGTTCAAAACAGCTTTGTGACTATCTGAAACTTAAAGTTAAGCAAGGGAAACAGATTGTGAAAGATAACCTTTAACTAAGAGTACAAAGGATAGCAAATATGTTGCATACGAGTATAATGACTCAAAGTACGAGAAGACAGTGTAGTGTAGGCTACATGTAGTTAGTTATCAGTTCCTGGAACACTACGTGTGCGCATGCAAGACTGGGTCACTGAACAAACTCATCAATTTTCCTCCTCATATACCGTACTCTGTCAAAGGAACTTATTTTCTATTCTGTCTAGTTCCTAAGATTCATCACTTTAACCGTAACTGTTCTTGATGGTTTCATAACATTTATTAAGCCATTGCTCATTATGTTTATTCAAACCAAAACGACGTTGCAGCATTTAAATCGGACAGAAAATACATTTTAAAAGTAAAACTTAAGTGAGTACTCTTGAAAAAGTAACAATCCTATCAAAAGAGTATGTTTCTAATGATATGCTGTTGCTGATAAATAAAATTATAGTCCTCACTTTTTATGGTTATTGTGGATAAAGGTAATAAAGGTTTTATTTTTGCTAAAAGTTATGGCTATAGGACCTTCGAACTTTGGCTTGGATTAACTGAGACGTTTAACCGCCACGTTAGTAGCGTTGATTCTGGATGTGCTACGCCAGAAACAGAAAGGAAAACCAAATACAGTATTGACAATAACTACTAGACACGATATCCAGCTCGCTTCGGCGACACCTAGGAACAAACATACAATCCTTAGAATTTAAACACAGTACAAGTTTAAAATATTGAATGAATTTGGATTAGTATGACATTGAACGTTATAAGGCCAATTCCGTAATACTGTGAACCGAACACCATGTTCTGATTTTACAAAAACCTCTCGTCACTTTTACAAACGTCTAATCCGGAGGTGTAAACAGTTTTTAATAGAAGATATTTGGTTAAGTGTCGGAAATAGTTTAGATAAATGGAATCTGCTTGCGTTATGTGGTAGTTCCGAGAATGGGTTTTTGTTCAAATATACACCGAGATACTTGATCTGAAGGTTTCAAGGGAATTTCTACATTGTTTATGGAAATACGAGCAGAATCGAGCGAGTGTTTCAAACTGAATATTTTAGCCTCGCACTAGGTTAGGTTCAAATTTTCTCCATTTAAACCAATCGAAAATTACATCCACTGATCGTTGTAAGTAGTCCTTACAGAGATTGATAGTATAAGCTTATAGATTATCATCACTTCAGTATTATTGACAAATATGTTTGTTCGTTTGCACGTTGTTTAAGAAGCTAAATCCTACAATGTAACAATTCATTCTACAATAACAGTACATCGTTACTCTAAACCTTTACTGTTTTGCTTTTATCGTCTTATGCCAGTGAATATAAAATTGGAAAGTAACCAAAATTTGTTTAAATCTCAATTAAAAAATATTTAATATCCCATGCTTTTATAATATTGCTGAGTTTCTGGACCAATCAAATTTTAAAACACGATGTACTATTCTGCACTGTACAGTATTTAAAGGAAAGGCGAACTATGGTTGAAAATATTGTCAAATGTCTTTACAAATAATTGACGGTAATTATTTAGTGCGATAATTTTACTAAACTTAATAGTTATAAGAAGGGCCTGAAACCAATAAAACAAAACCTTTTAATCATCATAACGCCAATGACTTTTCCGTAGGTATGTCCACAGAATACCTAGTTGTTCCGTGATATATCTTAAATGGTTGAGCTACGTAATTTCATATTACATTAACAACCGAAAAATTACAAATTATCACCATAAACTTAGTCTGTATTAAATGACCAATCTCGGAGGCATTTTACAGCCCTTTACTAACAAAATATGGTAGGAACTGTTTGAATCCTAGAATGCAACTGGAATGCCATTATAAAGTCTACTGCACTTGTACTAATTAGTAATCAGTTGGACTTGAAGAGCTCTTCACGTTAAACCAGACAAATCCGCTACAAGATCTGAGCCCTCAAACGCAGACCTCTTGTTGTACAGTTACAAGCTCGAGCTGCAACGGGTTAGCAAAACAAACAATGTTTCGTTTGCCTTCAACAAGATTTAATTATATCATTGTTTGTAATTATACTTTTGCGAATTGAAACATTATTACAGCGAAGAAATTGGCAGTTCGAACTTGACATTCATACTAGTTAGGGCGCAATGTTACAAAGAGTTGGAAAACATTTAAACGATAATGCAAAACTTGACCAGACTTCTTAAAAAAAGTGTTGTAAGGGACTACCAGGCTAGGGAGGAATAGTTTTTGGAAAAGACTAGGTTGAATTTGGTATTAAATTAAAGGTCAATTAGGTACTAATATTGTTCTCAATTATTATGTTAGGTAACTACAATTATCGTTCTCATCATATGTGTACTTTATCCAATGTGTACTATACTATCTGATAAGCCACATGATCTGTGCTGCCGTAAAAGATTTTCTGCCGACTCCTTGTGAACCATTCCCTTTGGTGACTGCTTGTAAAGAGCCTTCTTAAATCGTAGTGTATTTTTGTACATCGATATAGCATATAGCAGTTTTCAAATGTCTATAATTAACCGTTGAAAATATATTATTAATCCGTTTTGAGAATTTTCAAAAACAATGTATGAATACGATATTCAGCACTTAAGAAATATAAAGAATAATTAAACCCACTCAATTGACGTACTAATTTCTTACTACTGTATTAGGGGGAAGAATCCGTGTCCCTGCAAAGCTTGGCACGGTAATGACTTGGTGTCCGTGCAGATAATAGAGACCAGTGACACACAATAATGAACATGGTTATGTAAGGTACCTTTCACCCATCAGTCCATGTCCTGCAGCTACACACTGCCACACAAACACTATGTTTAGGCTACTTGAAAATGTTTCAAAGTACGCATTCTATGTTTTTGCATCGGTCATTTGTAAATAATACTGACGAAAAACATGTACGCCTACACAGTCCTTCCATTTCATATTTTCAAAACCTATACGATTATTTTTCACTTGAAAAAAAAATGTGACGCAGAGGGATTTTGTAAGTTCGAATGTTTACGGACAGATGACTCATTTCCTAATGAATGGGATATAAATACCTCTGTCAATGACCCACAGTGAGATGAGTAAGTTGTGTATCTCCATGTCACTTGACCTTGAGTGATTCACAGTAGCAGGGGCTGGTAGGAATCGTTAGAGATAAATATAGACACACTATTAGAACAACATTAGACCATTTCATCTGATACAATTAAGCCTCCCAATGTTGTTGATTGTTCGGACAGGAAATAACTAAGGAAGTATAAAAGCCGTCTGCTGCCAGAAATTCAATCAGTAGCCAAGATGTACTCAGTGTGCGTGTTGTTGGGTGTTGTAGCGTGTGTTGTGGCGAGGGCGCCGAGCAGTCAATACGGGCTACCCACTTCTGCCGGCCCAGGGGCGTTCGCTCCTCCACCCTTTGGTGCACCAGCTTCTTTCGGCCCATCAGCAGCCAGTGCTGGACCTGCAGGCTCTGAAGGACCCGGCAGTCCCGGTGCTTTTGGTCCTCCAGGACCTGACGCTTCCTTCTTTGCTCCGGGTGGTGCTGCAGCCTTTGCTCCCGCCGGACCTGGTAGCTCGGCTGCCGCGTTTGCCCCAGCTGGCCCCTCCAGTGCTGTTCCCAGTGCCGCTGCTTTCTCCCCTGCTGGAGCAGCGTTCTCCCCACCGAGTGGATTATCCCAGCCCAACGCTCCAGCCGGTGGCGCCGCTTACGCTCCGCCAAGAGAACCTGCTGCTGCCTACGGCTTACCGGGCCGTTACTACAGACGGTTCTAGTTTTAAACTGCCAAAGTGTATAAAGAAGCTTAGTACATATTTGTATCTAAAAATGTGTGTAAATACTATTCATAAATTAACATGACATACGAGTATATTTTTCTTAACACCTAACATAGTCTCACCAATGAATTTCAAATTCTTCGTCGTAGCAATGTGATGCTATTAGTTGAGCCCTTGACTTTTGTAGCGTACGGAGACAACCACCTTAGCTCACTTAGCACAAGTGTCATTGTTGGCCTTTTTTATTATTGGTATTATATTATACTGAACCTACCTGAAAGAATATAGTTCTATATGCTCCTAAGAAACTACTTTGAAACACGCAAGGAATATGACTATTGTATATGTTAGCTGTCAAGGACCTTTTACTTAATACTATGCCAAACAGACAACCTTAAACTAATCATTGTTCTTTATTAATTGAAATACATAATCGCTTTACTCTGGCTGCGTAATTATTATTAATATGCATATCAAAAATCGGAATGTATGGCAGAGAAAGGGATAATACAATTCTCACCTAACTTTTTTAATAAAAATCACTTTATTTCAAAATTACTTTGGGTTACTATTAAAATTTTCCATTGTTCTATGTAAATAAAAAAAGACATTGCATATAAGTTTCCATTTTATATTTTTAATACCAAACTCTTAACAAAAATGACAATGAATCCATAGCTAATTAAAAATCAGTTCTTTTTTGACCACTCTGCATAATCATCATGTTAAAAAACGAGGCCACCACACATAGGCACTGATAGCGTGAGTGAAGCAAAGTTCCTTTGCGATGTATTGCTCTAAATATCTTAGCTCTATTGCCACGGGTGTTACGAGGATGTTCGCTCCGCTCACAATCTCGCTTCGGCCTTAATGTAGTACAGTCAAAACAGACAAATATCTGCAAAATACATGAAAGACTACTCCAAGGATGACACTAACCTTATTATTCTTTATGACAATGGGAGTCACGAACCGTTTAGACCCTAGGTATAAAATAGATGGAACATGGTTTTAAAGGGGTTAGAACTTAAGGGATAATATTACCTGGATTTCAAGAGCTAATAACACATAGTTAATTCTTAACTTACATGCTTGAGTAGTTTATTTTTAATTATTATCTTATCTATTTTAGCCTTTAGATAAAATTCAATTTTTATAATTCCTTAAAAAGTACAAATAATAATAATAGACATAAAACTACATATTACTTATTAGGGGTAGTTAAGAAGTAAGTAATTAAGAAAGTTGAACTAGCTCAAACCTCATTACAGATGACAATTCATAGAGAGTTATTTTCAACATAAGTTTGAGTGGATTTAAGCCGTCGATTAATCCTTGGAAAAGCTGAAATGCGTTGATGTGAGAGGAAGATAAGGGAGAGGATAATCGGGAACGATTTTAAACCAGTTAATAACAGCTGAGCAAGATTAGTTCCATCTCCCTCTCTCTGATCTCGTAGTGGTCTTCACTATGACACGTGTATATGCGGACTCATTTAAATTAATGTAAGCCTCTGAATAACACTGTTCATTAACTTTTCAGTTAACGTGGCGCCAATCTTAATTAGTTACCGTGGCGCCAGTTGAGCTCATTCCAACTGGAAAACAATTTCGTATAATTAAATACTTGGAGGGTTCGTAGGGTCGAGCGCAATTAAAATACAAGCCTCGTTTGGTTTGCGTAGGGGTAAATGCCCAGTGTGGTTTTAGTCGACAGACCCTTGATTTCCCGCCTTAAAACTCGCTTAAAATTAAAAACATAATTTGTCACTGTTAACTTTGTAGAGCCTGGAGATACTGTATCTCCAAGATAAATGGAATTCACATATTTTATAGTTATTAGAAAGCTTGGTATGTTTCAGTATGTTACATTATGTTTCGGTACTACAGTTCTGTCATAGTAAATGTGTATTGTTTTCCTATATTTGGAAAAATTAATAGATTCCAAAACTCAAGTCGCTTGCGTTTGCCGAACAATTAACACATTAGTGCACACTGTGGAAACCTGAAAAGTGTGTACTATTTTGTTAACTAAATTCGTAATTATTTGTTTTATGATAACTTTCATGCAGTTATTTATTTTGCTATACACTGTTGTAGAGGAGCTGAGGGATACATGAGCTGGTTTGTGTTGAAAGTAAGCAGTGCCATGTCGATACTCCAGAGAGGTCATTATCTCTCGTGCGACGCTGACCTATTTTGTGTCCCCTTTTATACAAATAGCTGTTTCCCATTAGGAAGCTAGTTTTGTTTATAAACTTTTCAGAGAAATCATTTGCAACAAAATATTAGAAGATATGTAAAACTGACTCTCCCCTTAGGAGAATTGCATTATAATAGTTTTCCCACTGATCTGGTTGAAACAGCATTGGATTCATTCGCCCCAAGAGCCTTGAAAATGGGTTGTGATCAAAAAGGTCTTGTAGAGGGTCCAAATGAGTGACTCAAATTTGGTTGTAAAAGGGAAAATAAGGAAGTCCGACAAAATTGCTAGCGTGGTTAATTTAAGAGTAGTCACACTCAGCTACTGTAGTTGCTGCTACTACTAGCATGTTTGCGGGATGTCAACACAGTTTACCATTGACAAAATCAGCTGATTCAATGTTGGCATGGCAAACACTCCAAACGTATGGCTCACAGAGTATTTATCATGTAGGGTGAGTTTTAAATGTCCTTCCCCCACCTTAACTTTTGAAACGGGGAAAATTTTGAAAAGCCCTTTGTGGAATGTTTTTATAACACTTTTCTGAAATCAATTTAGCAACAAATCAATCTAAATCAAATATGATCAACTTTTCTTTGGGGCGGCAGAAGCGAGCAGTGCGACCTGCTGTTTATGTGGATGAATTCCTCTTAGAAGAAACCGAATCCACAAGGTTTTTAGGAATGCATCTAGATCAAGGCCTAACCTGGTGTGATCATGTTGATAGCATTTGTGCAAAAATAAGCTCGGGAATTTTTGCAATGCGAACATTGGATGCATTCTGTACAAAGGAAGTTCTAAAAACAGCATATTTTGGTTTAGTATACCCTCGTTTTGCGTATGGTGTACGCCTTTGGGGAGGGTGTTCAAACATTAGATTTCAATGTGTATTTATTCTCCAAAAGAAAGCAATTCAAATTATTAAAAAACTAAAATCTAGAGAGTCATGTAAACGTGCTTTTCGGGAGCTTGGGTTACTGACTACCTTGCCTATATATCTACGAGGTAATAATTTATTGCAAATCTAAATGTAACTTGGTACAGGGAAGGAATGTTCACTAATATGAAACAAGAGGGAGGGACAATTATAGAATCCAACAACATCGATTAAATTTAACTCACCATCTTTCGGAACAGGTTGGTGTTAGGTTGATTAATTATCTCCCCGATAACATAAAACGTATCAATAATATTTGCCAATTCAAAATTCTCATAAACGCTTCCTTGTACAAAATTCCTTTTACTCGGTTCGGGAGTTTTTAGATATCTAATCAAATTAAATCTCAACTTAATTGGATCTTGAGTTATAGGTGTGAATGTTGAGTGAATGTTACAGAACCTGTATGTTTGAATGTGGAACTCGATGTGTGTGAATGTTAGGATAAGGACGACTGCCATACAATGTTATAAATGTCTACAGCAATAAAGAATTTATTTATTTATAAGGTCCTGCAGTTTCTTTCGACGTAATTTTCGATACCCTCAACCCACCCAGAGTGGGCTAAATTTAAATACGACTCCCCTTGTGACACCTTATTTAAAAGTATAAAAACACAATCTCATTGATGTCATTAACACAATTTTACGACGATCCTGTACCTAATGGCAGCTCAAAACGTTTTTCAGTTTATAAGCAAGTAAATGGACGCTGTCGTTATATTTTTCAAAATTTTGAAAAAAATTACAGAATTAGTTTGTGGGTACTCAAAGCTTTAAAATGATATGTTAGGCCTACAAGATGAATTTTTCAAACTTTTAAAATTGACAAATTTTGAAAAGGGGACAGATTTTAAAAGTTTGATAAAATGTACCTTGTAACATATAATTTTAAAGCTTTGAGTACCCAAAAACTAAATCTGTATTTTTTCCAAATTTAGAACACTATAGCGTTAGCGTCCATTTATTTGCTTAAAACATGAAACACTTTTAAGCCGCCATTTGTACAGGAACGTCGACATTTTTTTTAATGGCATCAATGAGTTTGTATTTTTATACCCTTTAAAATAAAGTGTCACAAGGAGGTGGGTTCGTATTTAAACATTTAAGGGGGCCCTTCCCCGGTTTTCGGTGGGGGGTAGGTAACGAAAAGTACGCCAAAAAGAAACTTCAGGATCCTATAAAAACATTCCCCAAAGGGGTTTTCAAAATGTTTCCTCTTTCAAAAGTTAAGGTGGAGGGGCATATAAAACTCACCCTGTATAAGGTATGGCTAGTAGCAGCTATTAAGAAGCTGTAGGGTGACTGATCCATAACGAATAACACTAATGCATAACCCCTGTATTTTCTACGTGCTATGCCATGAATGTATTTGTTATTTAATACCTTTTGCTACTTACGAGTTAAAGTATTACAGTTACAGTATTACTACTAATTACTACTTTATTACAGAACGCACAGACGTACAGATACAATTTTCATCATACTTTCCTAAATATAAAGTGTGCTTACTACGCTAAAACGTAGGTGCGAAGTTCATCCTTCAATAAAAATTTCCTTTGCAATTTGTTACTCTAATTCGTCAATTGTAACTCCAATTCGATACGCACACATGATCGCTTCGGCCTCAGCTCTGCCTCATGTATGACCACGGGCGTTATGAGGTTGTTCGCTCCACTCACAGTTTCGCTTCGGCCTTTGGCCTCCGATTGACGTGGTCTTTACTGCAAGTTTAACACATTCTAAAATATAAGGAAAATACATTTTTATATTTCATTAACAATAACTACTTATACTCACTTCACGAAAAATCATTTTTTGCCGCCATTTTGACTGAACGGATTCGTATATTTTTAGTTTATTGATAGATTACATTAAAATTGATGATAATTTTAATTTTCACAGAAATCGGATAAAATTTACTGTTTTAAAATTATTATAACAGTTATTATTTTAACTCCTTCCCAAAACGGGTATTGCGATTTTGCTGGCTAACGAACTTTGCTGAGATATTTACAAAAAGAACACTGTAGAGAAAATAAGTGCTCATTTCATGGTCCTGGGTTTACTATGCTGATGGCCTGAATATCTTATTTTTCTAAAGGGAATTTGTTGAAAATACAACAGACTTATATGCCCTGGAGTCAACAGGTCTTCTTATTGGTGTACGATAAAGAATAAAATATGTTATCCCCTAAAGCCATTTAAATATACTTATTTGTTTTGAATAGTTGCCTTTTCGTTGTTCATACTCTAGACTCTAGAATGACATGATTAAAGTGATGACAAGTTCTTGATCTACCCACAGCTTGCAGTGTGTCCGTGTCTGCGTGGACTCTAGTGGTGATCTCTGTTGAGAGGTACTACGCTATCTGTCATCCTCTGCGCTCTCGCCGCTGGCAGACTCTATCACACGCCTACAGGATGATCACCGTCATCTGGATGTGCAGTCTTGGAACGATGGCGCCGATAGCCTACTTGAGCCAGCTCATCCCCACAAATCAAGGTCAGTATATGGACCTTTTTTGCAGTCAGTTTTCCACTGGTCATTTTTCTCATTGACGACGACATTGTAAATAAAACTAGTTTTTTATTTATTCATTCATGGCAATACACCTTTTTACAATGCTTTTTGATTGTAAAAGGCATACTATTTACAAAAGACTACTATTTACATTAGTACATCATATTAATGCATAAATTTAATGCCATATCTAGTGTTACTGTTAGGTCTGACAATTGAACGTTTGTAGGTTATACAGTAGGTGACAATTTTGTATTGACTATTTAACCACCAACCACTGCATTTCTTTCAAGGATTGATTAAATAGTGGCCAACAAATGAGTTACAGAAAAAATCGTCAACAGTTTCTTCTTCGCAGCTCCTTCCATTCTTGTTTTAAAGTAGTTTTACTCGTTTTGTCTGGATTAGTTATTCTTTTCAAATAGTTTTATGGCAAAGTTATTTATAACAGTGAACAAAAGTTTAATTTATCACTAGGCCCTGTTTTTTGGAAACGCTTTTAACTTTCTTAAGTTAACGTTTGAGAAACAGAAAATCACTCTTGGGACGAGTGATGAACGATGCTTTTTGTCATTACGCTAATAATAATGAGAAATCAATGTCAATAAAATGTGTTAAATATTAAAAAGAAACTGAAATAAACTGAAACTGAAAAGAAACTGAAAGCAAACAGTGTTTTTCAGCAGTAATTGATTTATACTGTTTTGAAGAAATGGATGTTACACTGATTTACTATAAGTCAGTGTTAAAATGCAATACACATTTGTGGAAACAGCTCATGTCCATGCCACAAAATGATAATGGAATAATATGTTTTCCCTAAAAAGTAAAAGATCATCAAAACAAACCATTTTTCTGGGAATAATAGTGCAACTTTAGCACGTCAATGCACGTGTTTAAAGCTGTTTTAGAGCAAAATGACAAAAAGATTTATACTCACGCGTAATAAATACACGACACAATTTAAAGCAGTTTTGTTACTGTTCTCAGGGCATCACAAGTGCAGGGAGATCTGGCCGAGCAGGTCGCTGGAGCAGGGGTACAACCTCCTCCTGGACGCACTGCTGCTAGTGCTGCCCTTGGTGTGTCTGACAGCCACTTACTCGCTCATCACACTCACCCTCTGGCAGGGCATACATCTGCAGACCATCGGCCAAGGTAGCATAAAGAACATTGTGGTTTCAGTCAGCTGTTTGAGGAAAACATTGACACAATGTTTTGCATAGCAGTTTGCCCGTCTTATCGCTGCATAACGCAATATGGCCCCCTACCATTACTTAATAGAAAACGATAATCTCTATTCTTTTTCTCCCCCCTAGGGAGAAAAAGATCATTTTAATGGTATTTTTGTGGCATGGATATCAGCTGGTTCTACGAGTTTGTTTTGAAATTTAAGACTGACGTACAGTAAATCAGTGCAACAGCTGTTTCTTCAAAACAATATACATAATTCAAACTGTTGAGCGCAAAACAATGTTTACTTAATTAATTGTTTATAATATTAAAATATTTCTTGACATTTATTTCTCATTATTATTTTCATCATGACAAAATATACTATTTTTGTCATTCTGATCTGAAAACAGCTGCTTTAGACACATGTTTTGACAGTGCTAAAGTCTCACTTTCACACCCAGGTAAATAAAGTATTGTGTTGATGATCTTTTTCTCCCTAGGGAGAAATAGCTCATTTTAATGATCTTTTGTGGCATGGACATCAACTGGTGTAACGAATTTGTTTTGAAATTTAACACTGACGTATAGCAAATCAGCTGTTTCTTCAAAACATTATAATTCAAACTGCTGAGCTCAAAACAATGTTTACTTAATTAGTTGTTTATAATATTTAAACATTTATTTTTCATTATTATTTGCATCATGACATAAAATTTCGTTCATCACTCGGCCCAAAAGTGTCTTTTTGACACTCGGTCATTTAACCCTCGTGTCAAAAAGTGTCACTAGTGATGAAATATACTATTATGAATAGATTTACAACAAATGTATGTGGATAACAATCGTTAAACTCATGAGCGAGGAGTCTTCGCACCCTCCAACCTAAATCAAATTTCTTGAACACACCTCCAACTTTGGAGGACTCCTCGCATAGCATATACTCGAAAGGGGCCTCAGACGCCCCTTTATAGCTAAAATCGCATTTCCCAAACATTCCTCTTGTAAGGCCTCCTCGCGTTACCTTTTATCGGAGGAGACCAGAAACCTGCCTCAATGTTTCCCTCACACAGTAAAAAAGATTAGATGTTAAAAAAAGTTTTAGAGTGTTAAATTAACACTTAGACTCTTCTCAATCTGATATCCACTACTTACGATGTACTGCACATAATACTGCAACCCACCTACCGCTTGATTTATTTCTGTCTTTCACCCTGTTAATTAACACATGTCCTAGCTTCTAATAATCAATTATTTTCTAGTTGTTCCGATACAACCCCAGATTTTGTTTTAATCATCTAAAATAATTAAGTTCAACGAAACTGAGTCACATTTAACACATCGCAATAATTTTAATCTTTCAAAAGAGAAATTTATTTTGACATTTTCAAGAAAAATTAAATGGAGAATTGAAATAATGATCACACGGTAAATATTAAACTAACCAGCCAATGTAATGTATAGGTAAAGTGCAGTTTTACAAGCCTTCGAGCCAAACCAATAATATGAGTTGTCATCCGCCATCAGCACTACAACTTGCAATGGGTAATGAAAGGAATCGCATTGAACCCAATTCTATTACTTTCAATACAACTTACCTTCAACTTCCCTAGATGGGTGCTGAACAATTAAAACTGTTTAGGGAGACGGCATTTCCCTTTTAGTTTAAAAATATATTCTAATTTCACTTATATTCTAAATTTTTATGTTTAAAATATTTTATATAATATGCTTCATGATGACTCTTGAAGTTTCCAAAAGACTAACACAGTATAAATACTTGTATAGAAAATAGAACAAGAACATAAAAAGAAATATAACTAGCAAATGTCGTTATAAAAACGTTTTCTAGTTAAAGGAGAGGAAAGGGTTAGGGACTAAAAGTCAATACAACTGAATTTAAACAAAAATAAACAATATTTAAAAAGAAATTTGAAACTCAGCTTATGTAAAACCACATATGTGCTATGTTTCTTAAGACAAATACTGTAAAAGTTTCAATTATCTAAAATGTATGCCAAAAGGACTTCTTGATTTTAAACCAATTGATGTGCCAAGTCAGAACTTCATAGAGTAGGTTGGTTAAAGCTACACTAGAGAAAGGTCAAATTTTGTTTAAACAGTTAGATTATGCAAATTCAAAATTCTTTATTGTAGTAAGTAAGAAAATCATACATTGTACAACAAACGTCAAATAACACTCGTAATTGGTCATTTAGAACTTTATAAAAACCTTAAATAAGACTACTGGTAAAATCATTAAAATTGTATAAGTATATAGGATTGTATATGTATGTTATATATGTACATATAAAATTATATGTACATAGAATAATTAAACATATAAATTTTGGTTTAAAAACTCAGTTACTGAGTAACAAACTCGTTCCAGAAGAAATTTGGTTAGCAACGATTTAAATTTGCATAACAAGCTTATACTATGATGAGAGGCATGCTAAGAAACGGGTTTTGATCTTCATGATTAATTATTGTAAAGACAATTTCTTTGAGATTGTACTTAAGTTAATGCCGTTTGAATATTTTGATTATAAACAGAAAAAATAATCATGTTGAAAGATTTCCAAATTATTGCATGTTCGAAAAAGATTGACTAACAAAGAAAGCACAGCACAAATGCTGTGTGTTTTAATTAGATCTGTTAACTTTTTGCAAGAGTCAAGTTTCATTTTAGGCCCAGAAAACCTGTAAATGAGCTATGATGATCTAGTAAATCCTTCAAACAAATGTTTATGTCTGTAAAAGGTGTTGTTGTTTCTTAAAATTAGTTTTAACTTGCAAGTTACAATTTTGATTTAATACAGGTTGTTTCAAAATGAAAGAGCAGGTTGCAAATGCATAGGAAACTATTTATTAGCCAAGAATGATTTTTATCTCTGTGGATAGAACAAAGAAGAAAATTCATCATTTTATCAGATGAACGCATGCAGGCTGTTTATTTTCATTTCTTTTCACGTCCTTGGAAAATCTCGACTACTCAAGAAAAACCGTTCGTGTTTTAGATTTTTGTGTTTTTGAAAAGTATTACAGCCAACGGTTGTAACACCATTTGGTTCATATCTTAGGGGTTTCATCAAAGATAAAGATGTATGTCCCCCTTTTGCTCTCAACCATTCAAGAACTCAGGGTTCGGATAACGGAAACAGTAGACTCCATCACGCCAGCCACTTTGGCTCTCGTATGGTGAGAAATGGATTGTCGCTTCGATGTATGGCGTGCTGTATATGTGGGACGCATACCGAATGCATAAAACCACAATAACATAAACTTTGGACCTTCGACTTTATAGAGAAATTATTAATACAGGGTGTTTTTCTTTTTTAAACGCAACCCAATGTCCAAATTATAGTAAGTCATTTTTACGAACGCTATATGGTCATAAATTGTATCATTGGTTTGTTTACTTCAATATCTATCAAACGGGATGTATTGTTTCAGTAATAAATAAACGTAATTATGATTTTTAGCAAAGATCAAAGAGTGTTTATTGTTGAAGAACACTTAAGAGCAGGATAATTTTTTGTGTCAAGAGGCGTTTGTGGTCAGGTTTACAGGTGTTAGTTTTTCAAACAAATATAAAACTCATGGCTTTGTTAAAAATTTTAACGAAACAGGTTGTGTAGGGAACAGGAAACATAACAGAGGGCGTACTGTACTGAATGAAGAAGTGATGAAGGATGTTAGGGTTAGTTTAGAAGATTATCCTAAAAATCTTAAAGAATTTTGAAATAACAAAAGCAAATATCCTATTCTTGCCTGCAAATCTGATCTCAAACGCCTCTTGACACAAAAATTATCTTGCTCTTCAATTATAAATACTTGTTAATTTTTGCTAAAAATCTTGATTGCGTTTATTTTACATCAAATTAGGAAATCAAAACCACTATATTACGGCAACAGTACATACCATCTGATAGATATTGAAGTGAACAAACCTATGATTCAATTAATGACCATATACGTTCGTAAAAAGTGACTTACTATAGTTTGAACATTGGGTTGCGTTTTTAAAAAACACCCTGTATAACATTATAAAATATAGTTTGTCAGTAATCATGATATGAAATCTGTTCTTTCATTTTGAAACCCCCTATATACGGAAACCCCACACATACTAGTTTTATACATCCAACCGTTAAATACTCACACACAGCCGCTCATGTTTGAACCTACAACTGTGGTGTCAAGTCGTGTTTCATGACTTCAGGACAGGGAGACGGGAGTGTCCGGGTCTAGAGTTCAACTACAGTAGATGTATACAGGGTGTAAACGCACAAGTTACTCGGCGCGGGAGCTAGAAGTCACATTCATATGTATTCACTACACAACCGTGTTCCTTATTATTTATTTCTGCCAATTACCTTATAAAGTTGTTCTAATTTATAACATTTAAGCTTGTAAAATGTGTAATAGTAATAATCTGGTTTGGAGTTGAACTGATTGATTCTCTAACACTTGTACTGTGTTACAAAAGTTACATGACCGGTGTGTTATACTATAATTACTATACTCAGCTCTGATGGATAAGTAGAATGGTAAATAAATACACCAAAATTAATGCAGAACAAACTGTAGATGAACGAGAGTACGAGAAAACTATATTAACTAATATAGTTTTAATATTTAATAAAAATAGAGCACTGTGTAACCACTGACATGCAATATGAGCAACCCTACTATATTGCATATTGGAATCTCAATGCCTAAAGCGATTTTCTCTATGTGTGTTAAATATTGATCTCATACTCATATTGCATATCATGTTGTATGCATCTGTGACTTTGATTATGTTATCAGCAAGTATTTCTACTCTTATACTGCATACTTACTTATCAGAAGAAGAATAAAAATACCTTGTCTATCGTACTGGTTCCAGTTAAGATTTATCATCAACACTTCGCAAGGGACGAAAGCGCGTTTCGGGCACTTGAGTTGATGAATAATTAATATGTGAAATTTACATTTTTACCCAAAACGCTGACATTTACACACCAACAAACTTTGATACAATGTGCGGAAAGTCTTGTCGTGCTTGTGGAAAGGAGGGCTAAGTTGGATACTGTGTTTACTTGATTATTACTATTCATCTCAGACTACTTTGACAAACACGAGATGAAATGTTTTTCCCATACTATAATTCACAAAATGGTTACTTAAATGTATTATATAGTGCCTTTTAAAAGAAGGGTTATAATTTTAAAACAACCTTAGTTTTATGCTAATCTCCGAATCTTACTCTATACACTTGAGGACGTTGTACATGTATGTTTCGAACAAAATTTATTTGGACGAAAGCCTTAAACATGCTCATCAAATCTAAGGCCTTTAACCTAAGCTTGATGAAAGTATGCAGTGGCGACTGTCAACATATAACCGAAAATCTGAGAGGGTCAAGTATAGACTTTATTTCAATACTTTGACCTGAGGGTTGGTGTTTAACACCAAATAGATGAAAATTGTCTGGGCATTGAGATGCTCACAATTATGTGACCAAAAGTTCGAGAGCAATGGTTTTTGACGTTATCGAGGAAAGAATTTCCTACGAATCCCTGTTTGAATAAACTGTGCGTATGAAACAATAATAAATAATGTGACAGTTGTTTACTATAGGCTAGAGGAGAGTTAAAAATCATTCAAACTGTTGCAGTACCTGCGGTATACATTTGTAAACAATATGATATTTTTCTCCATAGGATGTAAAAGATCATCAACGCAAACAGTTATTTTCCTGGGAATAAACTTTACAACGCCATGTATCAATAACCGCTGTTTGTAGAGCAAAATGACATACACCTTTTTTTCAAGAACGTTTGAAGGTTCTAGAGAACAATATATAACTTAAAAACCTATTTATGTGCACACGTAATTTTCTTAAATTGAGAGGATTTTAGTTTTGTCTTGTGCTCGTTTTATTGAGTATTTAGAGGTGGTTACTAAGTTTAAAATAAAAAAATAAATTGAATACTTTCTTCGGGTTTTGTGTTTAAAACTACAAAACATTTATCGAGTGACGCCTCTCCTAAATCATATGATATGGGACAAAGAATAAAACCTATAGGGGTTTCTAAAAATTCCATATAACAAAGTTCATCACTTTCCTGAAACTACCCAAAAGTTACGTTATTAGAAAATGCCAGTTTCTTGAACATTCACCAAAATGATCGCCTCCGGTCATTAGTTAAATTCTTGGTCGTTTACTCGTTTCTCCCCATCGAGATCGTTATTGCTGCCATTCAAAGCATAACTCACCCAGTTAAACGCCTTTGTTAACTTGAACTTCGCAGATTACAGAAACAATAGCTAATACCGTTTGCTTATGAAGCTAAAGATATCCTGAGGGCCATTGGCAATCTATTACCCTCTCCTTTATTATTTATGTTTAAATGGAATATCTCAAAAGGCCCCTCCTTAACTTTTGAACAAGTCAAATTTTCTAAACGCTCTGGAACTTGTTATTAAGTTATTCTAAAGCACTTATTGTAGTATTATTTATATAAATACTTTTATTATTTATATTAATGTTAGTTTTTTATAATTAATTTTTATTTAAATTTTTGTACAATTGTACATTTATTAATACACAGGGTGTCACAAAAATGTGTAGCGCACTATGCGGAACCGGATTTTACATACAAAAGTATGTCGAAAATGTTTAGTAACAATTTTTTTATATCAGCTTAGTTTAGCTGTAATCCACCATTTTGTAAGTTTTTGAAAATAATTCAAAACCTCTTGAGATATTTAGGTGGAACTTAGTATAAACCTAATAAAAAATATACATACACCTTTTCTTAATAATATTGTCCAAAATATTTTTTATCTAACTTATGGAATTTCAAAATGGCAGTCATTAAAAGGTTTCAAAGTGTAATTCCATTTGACTCCATTTTACTTTGAAATTTGTAAATAGCCACCATTTTGAAGTTTGATAAGTTAGAGAAAAGATATTTTTAGAAAATGTTATTAGAAAAACAATAAAGGTTTATACCGAGTTTCACGAAAATATCTCAAAAGGTTTTGAGTTATTAATTATTTTAACCAAAATCAAAAGAATGTTACAAGACATTTTCGACTTATTTTGGTATGTAAAATTCGGTTCTGCATAGCTCGCTACATATTTTGAGACACCCTGTATTTGGATATCAAAACCCCAATGCTGTTTTAGAGGATTGAGGTTAATTTTATAGCCTACTAAAGTAAATTTAACTGCAAAATCTCCTGTAGTATAAAATTAACCTTTAGGTGTTATACATAAATCACACCTATAAAAGTAATTTTACATGTTTGTATTTAAAATTTCCTTATATATCCAACTTGTTTATTTAAGTCTGAAATTGTTAGTCACGTGTTGGGAGAAACGTTCAGGTTTAAATACAGCTAAGATTGGATGGTATATCAGGTGGGTCGGATAGTGAGGATCCGAGTTCGAGTCCCGGCTCGTTCCACATATTGAATGTTGTCCAGAATTGGAAGTTGGGACTAAAGTCCAAAACATACAATTTGAATGAAATGTCACAAACCATTATTATTTCAGTGTTTTAAAACCTAGGGATAGTATAAGGTCAATGGACTACGTTTTTAAATACTGGTAAAGTAAAAAAAATACACGACTCATAACGTTGTTCTAATTTGTATTTATTATCTAATTTAATATAAAGATGTTAAATAACGATAGAATATTCCAAACTATTAATCAGACCTTGACGTTAGTAATTTTACTTCTGTGGGTTACATTTATACTAGGCACATCATAAACGACCCCAGCTGCTAGAATAAAATATCCGGTAAAAGAGTGATCATTTTGAGGAAACACCTTCCAAGATATTTTTTGTTTAAAGATAAACTATGTTGGGTAAACCGCCTTAAGCTGTTTAAGTTGTATAACACATCTGGTTTTAGATTATAACTCGTTATTTTCAGGACCAAATTTTGTTTTAAAATCTGATTTGTTCATAAAGTTTTTATTGGAAGAAGGCATTACTTTGTGCGTGTGTGACAACGAGGAGACATGTGAGCGTGCGGTCAGGGGTCACACGCCGAGGGACTGCCAGTCCATCTAACATTTTACAGCCTGTAGTAAATGTAGCGGATCACTGGTTTCGGCTTACTTGCTTTAACCCCCTCCTCCACCCCATCTCATTGCACTGTGTCAATGTGTTTGTTTAGGTTGACTTCAAATCTTACTCAAATTAGAAACCAAAGCTGTAACCTCACATTTAAACTCTGCCAAAGTTTTACATTTTTGTATCTTTGAGAAACGTAAATAATTGTTGAGTGTAATTTTTGTGTCCAAAGCCCATTTATACCATATAACCACTGTAAAAACTTCGCTTCGCTCATCATGGTTCGAAAGAATACGGAATAAGTTATCTGTATTAATAAATAAGACAACAAATTATAAAGCATAACATTATTTTTAAATCACCCAAACAAATTGGTTAAACATCTTTTGCCGTTGAATTTTTTAATGGATTTTCTGCCTAATCTCAAATTTAACCACTTAATCTCTAAATAACACATAGACATACGTAAATCACGCAACAACGGTATCTATCACTTGCCTGGTAGGAAAAAGAGTAACGTATATACAACGTATGTCAAGCAACAGTTTAAAGATAATATTTAAAAATATATTATTTTTGTTGTTTCCAGTATACTAATCAGTTTTTAGATTAAAAATTAGCATCATTAAATTTCTACACAAATTGATGAAGTTTATATTAGAAAGTTAGCGATTTCACTATTATACCACATTTTACTACTTTGGAAGCTTTAAGCCGTTTTACATACTCAATTTCACATCATAACAACTCCTATAGTGTATTCATGCATTTTCGTATCTTGGTACTTATATTTATTGAAATGTATAGCGTAAATCTTACAATATACAGATTGTAAAAAATGTGTAGCGCGCTATGCAAAACCGGATTCTACATACAAAAGTAAGTCGAAGATTGCTGGTAACATTTTTATTTCGGCTTAGTGTAGCCGTAATCCAAATGGTGGTACATTTTGGAAAATAATTAATAATTAAAAACTCTTTTTAGATATTTTTGTGAAACTTGGAATAAACCTTATTGTTTTCTAAATAACATTTTCAAACAATATTCTTGATTTAACTTATTACATTTTAAAATGGCGGTCATTTAAAAATTTTAAAGTCAAATGGAATCAAATTGGAATTTATAACCCGAAATAAAGAAAATGTTACTAGACATTTTCGACCTACTTTTGTATTTAGAATCCGGTTCTGCATAGCGCTACACATTTTTGTGACACCCTGTATTCAATTAACCAGTAACGTGTTCAAATTAGTAATTATAGTTGTAATAAAAATTGTGTTTGCCAATTACATAAATTATATAAAAAAGTGTGAAAAACTTGTTACCTGGTGGCCAGAGAAATATACATATTCCACATATGTCATATCATTGCCAGTGCTTTATAGGCAACCTAGATTCCAAACAATGCAATGCAATTCAAAATTGAGGCACTAAGAGAAAATGTAAAAATGCATAATGCAAATTTGAATAATTAGGCTAGAACGACTTAGAGTTACAAGGAAGAAAAGCATTTTACATGCGTTTAGGATTTGGGCCTACAGCTGATTCTGGATCACGGCCAAACCTCGTAATGCCTAAGTGAAATCTATCTTCGTGAATAATACATGTTAGGGATTGCACACGCGAACAATTAGGATTGGCTGTTCACCAATTTGACCTACATCGTTAGCAAACTGTTAGTTAACCAAACAAAGTGAACAACTTGATATTTTAGACAGTTAGCAATGACATTCAGTGTCTATGTTTGTGGGTTTGACTTTTCTTAATGCAGCTTTGACGTTTTGACTGATTTGCTTAAAGTATGGAACTAAGTTTCCTTGCGCTAATATAGAACGACGTAAGCCTATGTGAAAGGAGTTTTAACATATTTTAATTTCAATACAATGAGCCAAGATAGCAGTTGAAGTTGCTGGCTACTTTCAAAAACACTGACAACTGTGCAGTGAATTCCATAAAGAGAAGTGCAGGAGTTTTAGCTAAAAATGTTAATCGAAGTTCGTTGTGAAACATGGTGTGAAAAATTTACGAAAGCTTCATTCTCTACTTGCTGATGTTAGAGCTATTTGGTACATCTATTTGTTTCGCAGCTAAATTTGAAAATGCGTAAATAATACCATTCAGGATCATAAATAATAACCGTTAGGGTTGATGATCAATAAGTTTAACGAGCGTTACAGTTTGAGAGATTCATTCAGCAAAACTGTGATGGGCTTACTCGTACAAGCAGTTTCGCTTGAGAGTTTCCAGAGAATGGTCCATTTAAAATTAGCACCCTCGAGTGAAGCATTTTGGGTTCCAATGTTGGCCTAGCGGGAATATCTTTCTCATTCATGCATTTAATTAAAAAGTGCTCGAAACCTTTATTGAGTTTACGGCTAGTACATTTATCGAATAACATGGAACATACCCAATACAAAATTAATTATTTTATTTTGTCATACGGCACTGAATATGTTAGCTGTTGAAAATTGATGATTTGTGTTCGCACTGTCGACTTTAGTTTGTTCCATAATTTGTTTGCACTATGAAATTATTATTAAAACTTACTTAGTTTTATTATTAGTTTTATTTACTTTACTGATTGATTATTGAAAAACCGGGCCGACACGCAGCTAAGCGCTAAAGCGCCGCTGGCATGAGTGAATCTAATTTGCGGCGCTCACAGCCTCGCTTTGGCCTTCGGCCTCAGATTTGTATATTCTATTACGACGAGTGTTACGACGATTTTACTAAAAGTTATACTATAAATCAAGAACGGACAAAATAGTTTAAATTTCAATCAAATCGAATGATTGATTCCGTTGTTATAGCAAAAATCACACACAAAATCGCATGTTAATAAAATACATCTTTATATCTAAGTGCATGATGATTGGCCAAACTTACTGTTTTAGACCTTTTTTCGGTGAAGGTTCCCCCCTCGGGATGATACTCATATACGGGGTGAGTTTTAAATGTCTACCCTCTCACTCTAACCTTTGGAAAATGAAATATTTATAAAAGCCCTGTAGGGAAGGTTTTTATAAAATTCAAAAGTTTGTTTTGACGTAATTGTACTGTACTTTTGTAATTCAAAATAAATTATTGAATGTGACATATTACTTTTAAACCGAATTTCTTGTAATCTTTAAATGGGAATTTAAAAAAACGAGCCGAGATAAAAATGTTTTCTTTGCGTCGTTGAAATTGTATTAAAATTCCTTTTCTTTTTAGGTGCCACAAGGGGTTATTTAAAATGTTGGGGGATGGGTGACGCAAAGCACGTCTAAACAAACTTAAATTAATTTTAAAAAACATTCCTTAAAGGGGTTTTAAAAATATTTCCTTTTTAAAAGTTGATGTTGGAGGGGTTTTAAACTTACCCTGTATACTTTAATACATATACAGGGTGTTTCAGAATTCATGTCGATTACTTTAGGGTTTGGTTTCTAAATAGTAAACTATAAATAATAAGGTTCTTTTATGTAAGTGGTTGTCTGTCTATATGTTTTAATAAAATAATTTTAAATTTTAAAACTGTTTCCATGTAAAGCTTTGAAATCGGTGTAGGTCTAAATTATCAATCTAAATAAAGTGTAATTTTTGCAAAATCCTAACTTTTAAAAATTCAAAATGGCGGGCCGTTTAAGTTTCAAAGAATGACTCAAAAACGAGTACTTTTACAACAAATCATAAGTACTTTTAGTGTATTAAAATGTTTTAGGCTTTTAAAGGGCTTTTAGTGCCCTTTCTAAAAATGTATAAACTTTGAAAGAAAAATGATTTAGAAGCAATAGTTTTCTGTAGACGCAGTTATTACTATTATTATGAAAGTTTAATAGTTTTGAATAAATAAAACAATATTTTTATTTAATATTGTCCATTTTATCTTCAGAACAAAGGGCATAAAATGTAATTTATTTGTTTGTGCAAGAGCTGTTCAAAATGACGACCTTCGACGGTAGCATAACCGAAAGACTAATTATTGATTGTAGATGTCCAAACGAGTTTAACAAACTTGAATAAAAAATAATGTAGTCAGTTCCATTGTTGTTGCGTTAGCTGACTGGAGGGACGCATGGCGGACATGGGCCGGTAAGACAGAAATTACAATAACTTTGTCATTTCATTCGATTTTCAAAGTTTATACATTTTTAGAAAGGGAAAGGAATACACTAAACGCAACTGTACTTATAATTGTAAAGTACTTTTTTAGTTATTCAACTTTGAAACTTTAAACGGCCGTCATTTTGAATTTTAAAGTTAGATTTTGAAAAGTTACACTTTATTTACATTGATGATTTGGACCATATATCGAGTTCAAAGCTTTACATTAAACAGTTTTGAAATTGAAAATTATATTATTAAAAACATTAACAGACAGACTTACGCATATTTTAAAAACTCTTATTATTTATGAGCTTACCAAGCTTCCAGGAACAAACCCTAAAGTATTCGACACAAATTCTGAAACACCCTGTATATTAAAGTTTTGACAAAATGCTCTAAACGTGTTTTGGGGATCAGGATTGCTGCCACTCATGGTCCCGCCTGGACTCACCATGCTGACGGCAAGAATTTTATTTTGTCCAGAAATTGATAGTAACTATATTGACTTTACTGGCCCAGGCACTTATAGGCA
This sequence comes from Matsumurasca onukii, assembly GCA_018831715.1. Taxonomy (NCBI): domain Eukaryota; kingdom Metazoa; phylum Arthropoda; class Insecta; order Hemiptera; family Cicadellidae; genus Matsumurasca; species Matsumurasca onukii. The sequence goes on along the minus strand of CM032060.1, from coordinate 32,775,899 downwards.
GTTAACTGTTCATTTAAAAACGGCGTTTAGTAATGTACAATTAATATTTTTTAACTTGAAACAGTACTATTGATGGTTTATTTTAGAGAAACTCACACTTTTTCCGGCCAGTAAAAAGAAAATGCTCACCACTTGAAGTTTATGAACATCAAAATCTATACTTTTTTATACAGAACGTGCAGAAATATTCTTTGAAAAATGTAACTAAAGATTTAATGATGCTCTGTTTTTACGAACCGATTTTTACTTACGTAATTTCACACAATTAATGAGGCCAATTTTCTAAAAATAAGTAATTTTGCAAATCTTTTGTAAGTCGAATTTGACCTATTACTGTTAAAAATCTTTAAATTAGGCATAGCTCTTTTGATATTTTGACTGAATGTGTAGATTATTTACTGCCAATTAAGTCTTACTAGTAATCATAAATACTATCGAAATTTCAATATTCATAAAATATTTTAGCTTTGTAACCACTCGTATAGTGATTATTCAGTTTTTCCTAAAACTATTATTAAAGCAAAATGGTATCTTGTTTTACGCAAAAAGTGTACACATTTTAAATGTGATATTTGGTTTTATGTGTCCGACAAAAATTATAAATTTCAGTATAATTTATTATTAAAAGAAAATCCTACTCATCTAATATAATTTGATTTTGGTCTTAAATTTCTTCTTTTTTTCAAAAGCGCGAGACGTGTTGGTTTGCAAGTACATTTTATTAGTACTTTTTGCTAAACGTAAACAATAGCTGTAAACAAACAATAATCTATACTTTGAAAACTATGTTTTCCAAAATATATTTTTAAATAGCTCATTTGACTTTGACAGTTATAAAAGCTCAATGGCACAAACTAAATGAGTGCTTCATTTTCCCGTCCTCAGGGTTCAACTGTAGTAGTTATTTTTCTCTTCTATAATGTAAAATTTAAAAGTGACTACGATGCAATTAATTTAATCTACGGGTTGTTATTAGATCGTCACTTTGTATTTCTTTGTTGGATGGTATTGGAAACAACAACAACGAAGATTGCAATTAGGTGTTTACAAGGTTTGGCTGTGATCCAGAAACGTTCGCTTCAGCCCGTAAATCCGGAATATGTAAATCATTGCCGCCTTCTTCGACAACAACACGGAACTTTTCTCTAAATTGTCCAATATCTTTATTAAAAGTATAACCAGCCTTCGGCCAGCTGGGGGCTCCGCCCCCAGATTCCCCACTTCGGCCTGCGGCCTCAATTCCTGTTCGCTTCGCTCACGGTTCTGCTTCGGCTCTCTCGGTTTGGGTATTCGCTTCGCTAATGACTATACTTTTTTAGTTAGGTATTTCCTTGAGAGTTGAAACTTATACACTGTTATTGTTCTTATTTGTTGATGATTACATTTACAGCAGCTAAGCATTTTTAATACTTTGCCCATATTTTCTATCTCAAGCAAATTTAAATTCTTAACAGTGCCAAACAAATCGTTTGTTCACGCATAACTCCTCTTAGATGCAACTAAATACGTCGAATGATATCTCTAATGAAAGAGCATGATTCACTGAGTGTTCTTAGACCAAAACGAACAATTTACCTCAATTGAACCTGAGATATGACAGGGCAAAACGAAGAAATCATGAGAAAAGTTTTTTGAGTATAACTTGAGAAGGGCGAAAGTTAAGCGATTTCCGATGTTTGATGACGAATCTATGCATAAATACCTTTCATTCAAAATAAAATGAAGAAAATCGGCCAGATAGAACGATCGCATTTATTGCCATTAGATTTTCATCAATTCTTTTTAATATATAGAATAAAGTGTCACATAAGTACATTTTCATCCTGCCCACACGATAAACTATTATTTACAGAACTGTTTGCTGTGGCTAAAACTGGTCGATTCCCAATAGGCCGGGAACACAGGCCGGAAAAACTGCAAAAAATCCTAAGCTGGAAATTAGGTTCCAAGTTTTATCACCACGAGCGACTATTCTACCTACAGTACAGTATTTCATTAGAACATTGTCTACATAATTTTTAAACAGCCGACTTCTCCTTGCAACATAAGCAAATGAAACAATAACAAACGTCTGAGGTGGTTAGTTTGTGGTTAGTTTTCAGTCTATATACGATTTTGCAAATTATTGTAAACGTATTGAATAATGGCGGTACTAAAAGCTGGTAATATAAAAAGTATTGTTCGAAGCTCGTCCGAAAGTGTTATTCCGGTGCTTGATGGGGTTCTAGTTAGTTTTCAAATTCGCCTATACTTGATACTTGATCGTGCACCGGAAACGGTCACTTTCCGGACTTGTGACGAAATATACTATTTTTTCTTTTGCTAAACAGCAGCTGCTTTAGACACTTGTATTGCCCAGCTAAAGTCGCACTTTTATTTCAAGGGAAATAAAGATTGGTTTTGATGATCATGTGGCAAGTACGTCACATCAGCTGATCCAATGGCCTTGTTTGATTGAAATGATTGACTTGGACTTGTGTTACAAATGCGTTACCTCGGTCCTGAGCCCTGTTTCATATAAATTACTACTTTTAGTAACTTCTAAATGGAAGTGTAGAAATTAGTAGCTGGGAGTCTTCTATAATTGTGTCCTATGTAAAGTTTATAACACAGTTGTTAACCTTTACTTCGGTGACGAAACGAAGATTGATGACACCAGTGCATTTTAACTAATAAAATAAAAGTTATTATTATTTTAGTAGTTATTAAACAAGTAATCTAGTGTTGATATTCAAATTTAAGACCCTCTCAGGAAAGCCGTCCGAGCGAACGTAAACCTTAGACAAGAATAAATTAAGTATGATTGAAACTCAATAAATTAAAGAAAATTATAAATTATATTGTACAATTAAATTTGGAACATAAAAAAATTATACTGTCGATTCTCTAACCAGAGAGTCTCCAAAGAGCCTATCTTATACATTTAGGTTTGACTTTATAGACATATGTTTAATTTATACTGTTTTTGTTCAGGAGGAATCCTATTTTGTTTTGAGTTAGAATGAGTTAGAATATTTTATTTTAATAGTTAATCCACCAGTCACGATGAACCCCTATGCGTTGTGACCTTAGCAACGAAGTAACTCCCAATCACAGTCTCGCTCGCTGCCGACTCACCCACAAGTAGCTCAACAATGTACCAAGTTTCTTTATTTGAAATAATTGCATCACCAAAACAAATCTGTAAAGCGGCAATAAAGGCCTTTCCCAAAAAGAAAGCCGTTCAAAAGATCGCTTTCGTGTTACCATGAGCTTCAGACCTAGTAGGTGACATCATGTTGCCAAGTCCATCGATGTTGCTTTGTGGACGAGTACCTTGATTGGATGTTACATATTTGGATGTTATGCCAATAAGGAAAATTAAATATTGTCATTGAATAATGCTGGACCGTAAATGATTGAATTGCGGTTAATTTATGGAATTCAAATAAGTGCCCGTTTTAACCAAACAGATCGTAAATTAATAGCAATTCTATTAATTTACCCAGCATTATTTGTGACAATATTAGTTTTCCTTCAAAAGGATGGCTAAGTGTGTTTGCATTGAGGAACAAACATCAAGAACATGGGGTGTATGAATATTGATAGAAGAAGTGTGCAAACATCCCGCACATCAGTTAGTGAACATCCTATAACAGTTCTGTTGCAAAGAGATGTTGTAGCCTATTACCCATTTGTTCGACTGAACGTATGAGTTTGAGTATTAGTTTGACTCAACCTCAAGTATGATGGCTTTAGACGTGGGATTTGGCTAGCCGTAAATCGCTTGGTAATGAATGCATAGCAACGTAAGATGGACGCACACTATATTGCGCAGTAGACCTTGACTTTAAACAAATTTAAAACTAATGCAATAATTAATATTTGAACTTATTTGCATTCAATACTTTTACATAAGAGCTTAGTTGTTTACTCCACAAATTTATAAACCAAGTTCCGGATTTGTCTCAAAACCACTTCTAGACTCCTAGAAATGTGTTATTTACTGATATTTATCAAACAAATGTCTTAACCGTGTACAGGAAACTTATAGTTGAATTTAATAAATCGTACCTTAAAAATCAAACTACCATAATCGTACAACTCTTTGGAAATTGTCTGTTTTGTAGCTTGGAATGTTAAGGGCTGAACTGAAGCCTAGGCTTTAGTTGAATTGTCAACGAGACCACATTTGTTCTCAAGAAAGATAATTATAATAATCTTGCTCAAACGCCCAGGTTTTGAAGGTGTGTTGTGATCTTGGTTCCAGTGACGGTGGCGTGCTCCAGACAAAGCTCCAGTAGCTTCAAGCCCTCCATGTCCGGAGGTTCGTTCCGCAGTCCTTGGACAGAACAGGACAGTATGCGCCGGTCCGTCAACGCCAAAGCACTCACTCAGAAGAAACGAGTAGTCAAGATGCTGTTTGCCCTCGTGCTGGAGTTTTTCATCTGTTGGACTCCTCTTTATGTTCTCAATACGGTAGGTTGTACCTCACTCTAAAGTTATGATTGTTATATACAACTTTTCACTTTCCAAAACTGTTATTAAAATTCGAGTATGATTTGTCTTCTAAATTATTGGTACTGGCTAAACATCGACCACTCTTAGAGGGTATTTTAAGGTGAATATGGAATGATGGGTGATGAGTGTTTTTGATGGATGATGAGATGCTGTCCTGTCACAAACTAAAGCCGACTGTTCCCCAGATTGGGTCATCAATTATTAATAGCCCAACGACCAATGAGCAGCTACTAGATATCATTGCTATTGAAACCCTTAGTTTCAGTAGCAAGGTTTTAAATGTATCAGTTTTATAATTAGCACTACTCTAATGAGCACTAGTGAAGTCATTGTAACGGTTATGGTGAAGTAACTTTATCTACCAATAAAAGGCACTAGCAATAATCAGTGTAAGCAAAAACGTTTCAGCAAATGCATGCTTAATACTTCTCTGCACCTAATGTTGACTTTAGAATATCCCCGCTTGAGCTACTTATGTGAAATGGTGTGTTTAGGTAGCACTATTTGATCCAGCTGTTGTGTACGAGTCTCTGGACTTGCAAACAATCAGCTTGTTCCAACTGCTAGCGTACTCATCTAGTTGCTGCAACCCCATCACCTACTGCTTCATGAACTCTGGATTCCGCAAGGCATTCCTCAACCTATTCCGCTGCTGCCACCGAGACACTCCGAAGCGAGTCAACACTCATACCTTCAACACCTGATCTGAGACCAGATATTAATATCGCTCTTCTTCAGTCCTATCTCACATTATAATGTTTCACGATAAAAGGGCTATTCCTACCGGATAAGACTCACTACTTCAACTTCAGAAGATGATCCTACCAACTAAAACATTTCAAAGAGAGTTAACATTCGTACCTTCAACATCTAATCCAAGGACGAAAATTACAAGGTTGGTCTACCACCGTATCGTCTATAATGCTTCATGAACTCCGGATCCGCTCATCTTACCTTCGCTGTTGTCACCAAGATACTTCGAGAAACACTGAACATTCAACACCTTATCTTAGGGTTTGGAGTTACATCCAGGGATAAGCTCTAATTATATCACCACAGCTGGTATTACCAACAACCCTGTAAAATCAACTTAATTCACTAATGCTATATCATCTTATGCGAATCTAGTACAAGTCGCACGAATGACTCCTTCATGAACTCCGATTTCGTTTAGCTTTTGGTTTATGCCACTATTGCCAAAATGATAAAACAATATTCATTTTCGAAACACACGATAAAAAGATCAGCATCCGGACTAGAGGCTTCATATTAAACCTTCAGATCCATGCTCGGGATTTTCATGGCCTTCTGTCTTTTCCTGCTGTCACCAATCACAAAGAGAGTTACCATCATGATTCGTAAGCTTCATCAGCTCATGATCTGTGGACCAGAAATAACCGGTTATCAGGGCTTATATTTACGGGTTAACAATTTTATAATCTAGGATAATTGTAGTATCACTTCTATGGCATAGTTGGTAGTAATGTACGAGCCTGTAAACTGAAGTATAAATATTTTCTTATTATACTTGAACGGTTTTATTGTATCAGAATTTTGTTGCAAATTAAAACTATAATTTGATTATCACAGGCTTTTTGATAGATTCGCAATTCATCAAGACTTATGACGTAAAGAACGCTAGACTAATGGGTAGTTAACTACTTTACGTGGTCTCATAAATCACAGATATCTCAACGAATCACAATCAGTTGAAATATGCAAAATGTGATTGTGGTCAAAGGTTTGGCAGTACCTGCGACAGAAATGAGCTACTTTTAAATGGTTTAAACTGCACCCCAATGAAATAGATTTTGTCGTATTAAGATTTCTATTTTATATAAGGAGCCATGCTTCTTCATCCAGTATTAGATTTGGGAATGAAGATCATACTTTATCACATTGGTAGTTTTATTCATTTAAATTGTGTGAAAGACGTGTCATATTAATGTACTGATGATAATATTTGTATAATACTCGTAAATACGTTTTCATGGATAAACATCAAACTCAAGTAAAAGAGGCAAGATCTTTTTTTGTAAGTGTAATGTAGAGGTGTAGGAGTGTTTGTGTTTCAGTGTAATACTGTACCAGATTGTTAACATTGTTAAGATGATTGTGTCTCCCTATATTCCTTGTGTTGCATTCCCTGAGTACGATTGTAAAGGTATACGAGTACATAAGTAGATGAATATAATACCGTTTTCGAATTCGGTGTGTCTATCGTATAGTGAAATATTTAAGTAAAATGTTAAAAGCTATTATACCGTCTGTAAATAAGGACCATTGAGTAAATTTAATAATTTTGTTGCATTTAAATTTTAGCTGTATAATTAAACCAAATTATAATTCAGTAAATGTTTACTCTGTAAGGATGTTCCAATTAGGTAACAAACTGGTTTAAAATTGTTTTGAAAATGATGGCGAATGCATTAAAATATTTCCACTTCCATGAAATTTAAAAATCCCTTAAATAATCGCCCATTATTTTGGTCTTCAACTGATTGGTGCATGATCAGCAATACTAAATAACTTACGTATTTCTTGTACACTGGCAAATTGCCTAAGAAACCATACTTGAAATCCGTTATACCCATATATCAGTTGAAGTCATATGACAACAAATGTACACTAAAAGTAATAAAGGTCATAAGAAAACTGTCATAATTATCAAAATAACAAATAGTCATAGATAAAATGTTTGCTTGTAAACGTGTAACTGAAGAATAAACCTAAACTAAGCTGTTCAGAGTATTTTTGAAAAAATTGTTGTAAATAAAGCATAAGATGTTTTTTAAGTTGAGACTTATTCAGTTAATCCTTTCTGTGTGAGCTATGTCATAATGCACCCCTAAAGTAAACACTTCTGAGATGTGGGGTCGTTTTTCTAATTTTAATATACATTTTAATGTAATTTTTGATATACATGTATATCAAAACCTTTGTCAAACCCGGTTAATGGAAAGTTGTTAGGATTCAAAGTTGCACATGTGGCTGCCGGTACTGGATAGTTTTGTCTCATTTCTGGCTCTGGTAATCTCTTAACAAGATGGTGTAAGCTTTATGAGTGTCCGACAAATATAAAAATATTTGAACATCAGTTTTCCCGAGACATTGCACGCCTATCACGTAGGCAGGGGTTACACAGCGCCACTTAAGTGAGTGAAGCGAACTTCTTTTGTCTTTTGTTTTACTAACCTGTTAGTTAACGCTCTCAGCTTGGCTTTGGCTTTCGGCTTGAGATTTACGTGCTGTTTTCTTGCCAGTTTTAATGAATAAATTCTCTATGTCTAGCCAGGTAACCTTGTAGTAGTCGTTGACATAAAATGCATATCGTGAAGGAAAACCCCATTCAAAAATTCATTACAATCAGACTAGTCCATCATACTCGTTCCATTGTTTGGCCACCTCTCTGAACTTACTCAACGGATGTTTGTAGTTTTGGTTCATTGATCTACAACATTCAAATAAATAATGTTCAAACTAAATTGCATCAAAATCGGAAACAATAATTTTTTAGGTCATTAAACCCACTTTTTAGCTGTATCCCCCACAAAGGAAGTTTTGGAAACGTGCACAAAACGTGTTCTGGGGGTCAGGATATCGTCCTTAGGTATCGGCAGCAGGTGCAACAGAAATGACAACTAATGATTTGAAACCAAATCACTATAATACAAATGTTAAAAACACTATTAACTCAAATCGTTCAAAAATATATGTCTGAAGCCTGGAGATCCCCTTAAGCTAGTAAAGGAGACTCATACGTACAAACTGCGTCGTAGGACATACTATATGCATTACTTGCGTTAAAGTTCAAATCTCACCAACTGTTACAACTTGGCAAATGCCCTGGAGGGACGTTGTGGGGAAAGGCTCATTTGGACAATACTAAGCCAGCTTCCAGGCTATTATACAGCCTTGAGTCACAATGGCCTCTGTAACGGGACGCAGTGGCAAATGGGGAAACTTCCCTCACTTGCAGGGTATTCCCCCATATTTATCGCCTAATTTAAAGCACTCTGGTTCAAGATCCGATTGCACTGTAATCTTTACAAATTGAAAGTTTTGCTCGTACGTCCAGGGTACAGTAGCACCTCAAATGTAAAATGGGAATTATTATAGCCAATCATTTGTCAAATTAACAATGTAATGTGGTATGTGGACCACAGCAGGAAACATATCATTGGACCTCTCCAGCAGCCCAGCCTCCAATTAGTGAAATGCATAATGGTTGTTGTGGAAAAAAAGGAACTCGCAAACCAAGTCAGGTTTGAAGACACAGAAATAAACAAACACTCACATAATTTACACGTGGTTACTGTCCCCATTTTGAACCATCGTTTACAAACAGCTGCAGCACAACTTATATCAAAATGTTCTATTATTTATTTTGAATATATCAGTGTACAATATAATTGATGCTGTCTTATTATTCTGTTGACCGAATGCAATCCATAATACGATGGTTCTAGAAATTATCATAAGTTCCTTTTCAATATTATTTGTATGGCATTGTTTAAAAAGATAAACATTACTGTTTTTTTTAAATCATAACTTTGTTTATAAATAAAGTCACTTTATTAATTTGAATATGAATTACTTATGTCGATTACAATTCATGGTGTCAAAAGTGGGATCAAATTTGAATAATATTCAAGTTGTATTATCATAATCTTCACATGGATGTTAAGTAGAATTAAATATCCATTGATTGAATTGTCACTTTGATTGATCGAGTCTCTGCGTAGATTACTGAGATTATACTTGTAACAATAGGATCTCACTTGGCGCTCGCCTGTTTCCCCACACACCATCCTTTATTCTCGGTCCCGTGGCCAAGACTACCTCCACATTACTGTATTGAATGACGTAAAATCTCGTCCATAAAGATGTAAGTTGAAAACTTGAAAGGGGAAATCCAACCGTTCAATGTAAAAACAATCGGTATTTTTTAAGAGTAAATTAATTTCAACTGAAACGAAGTGTTTAAAAGTAAACTTTAAGACTTTTTCCCACCAAAACCGTAATTTCAGTAATTATGGATTGTAATCCAACATTGGCAGCCTTTCAGGTGTAAAAATAGGCGTTCTGTATTAAAAGACAAATTACAAATCCAATGTTAATATTCAATCAATTAATTAAAAGAATAATTTTTTGATAACTTTAATTTAAACAACAGGACCACCTTAGAAAATAATCTCATTATCAGCCGAGTCTACAAACAACTAACACATAAATACAGTTTACAAAGTATCTGTCAAATTTAAATCAATGCTAATATGTTGCCTTGAATAATTATTTTAGTTAGAAGATAATATGAACATTCTTGTATTATGATAAATTTGATTTTGAGTTAGATGTTTAAAATATTTTCAAATATAGGATTTCTGTTTGGGCAATTTGGTTTTGGAATTTAGGGTATAATGTGGTTTTGTCTTTCTATTTGGTATACAGTGCATACTCGAGAATATGCGAAAATCTTCTTCGGAATTCATTTTTCCCCCTTTTCTTTCCTATTCCCATATTACCATATTGTCTTTGATACTCGAATAAGAATTATTAGAGCTTATGAAGTATTTTGCAAAATTTAACTTAACTGAATCGGTGGATTCCTTCAATAGTATTCCTTCAAAGTGGATTTTATGTCTTGAAAGGCTATTGGAAGTAGTGTAATTTTAAAGACATTTTTAATTGAATTTCCCCATCATGATATGTAGGCCTAGAAGCGAGGCTGTGAGCGTAGGGAATTGAAGTAACAAATTGCAAAGAGAATTCGCATTTGTTTACAGTAGTGTGCCTGACCGATTTTTGGTGTTCGCGATTATTAGTGAGCGTGCTGAAACTGTTATTTGGTGTCCAAGATCGCAGTTAGCGTGTTAACCAAAAGTTATGGGTATCCGCGATTTTTGATACTTTTTCCAAGACCAGTTTTCAAGGTTCGCATAATAAATTTTCAGGCGGCGGAAAAAAGGGCCGTTTAAAAATTCCCGAAATAATTTGTCTTTTCCGTTAATCTAGGAAATTGAATTTCTTGAAAAATCACAATAACTTCTTAATACGCGACAAGACACGTGTTATTATTTTCCTTTAAATAAGTCAAACTTATGTTGGCTAACTCAAAACCAGCTCATCAAACAACTAGTTAACTCAAATTTGAAAACATTTATTTGGAAAGTTGTGACTCATTTAAGCCCTGGTTTACAGTTCACTAGTAGTACGTCAAAACTGTGTTTCCGCCAAGTCTGAGTTGGTTATTAATCCGATTATACAGATCCAAAACAGGTATTTAAGTATTTGAGCTAATTAAGTATTCTGATAAAACAATCCAAAACGTTCTGATGTATAAAGCTTCGTTCATAAAAATTATGCGCGTGTTGAATTTTAAGAAGCGATACCAGGCTAAAACTTGAAACCAACCAGCAAATATAAAATAGTGTGCTACTAAAAAAAACACTCAACCTCCACTGTTGTTTCAACTTATAGTACTTTAAAGTAGATGAAGCTTAAGGTAAAGCAGCATGGTAAAGGAGCTAATCAGTATTCTGTTTCGCAGTCTACACTTCTCAGGCAGTGTGAACACTAATGTCTGCAACTGTCGCCGTGTGCTAGCTACTGAAACAATACACTCAACATTCACTGTATTACAACATATAGTAACTTTAAAGTAGATGAAGCTTAAGCCAGCAGCATGGTAAAGGAGCTAATCAGTATTCTGTTTCGCAGTCTACTACTTTTCAGGCAGTGAACACTAATGTGCTGCAACTGTCGCCGTGTGCTACTGAAACAATACACTCAACATTCACTGTATTACAACATATAGTACTTTAAAGTAGATGAAGCTTAAGGTAAAGCAGCATGGTAAAGGAGCTAATCAGTATTCTGTGTCGCAGTCTACACTTCTCAGGCTGTGTGAACACTAATGTGCTGCAACTGTCGCCGTGTGCTACTGAAACAATACACTCAACATTCACTGTTACAACATATAGTACTTTAAAGTAGATGAAGCTGCCAGCAGCATGGTAAAGGAGCTAATCAGTATTCTGTGTCGCAGTCTACACTTCTCAGTCAGTGTGAACACTAATGTACTGCAACTGTCGCCGTGTGCTACTGAAACAATACACTCAACCTTCACTGTGTTACAACATATAGTACTTTAAAGTAGATGAAGCTTAAGGTAAAGCAGCATGGTAAAGGAGCTAATCAGTATTCTGTGTCGCAGTCTACACTTCTCAGGCAGTGTGAACACTAATGTACTGCAACTGTCGCCGTGTGCTACTGAAACAATACACTCAACCTTTATTGTTACAACATATAGTACTTTAAAGTAGATGAAGCTTAAGGTAAAGCAGCATGGTAAAGGAGCTAATCAGTATTCTGTGTCGCAGTCTACACTTCTCAGGCAGTGTGAACACTAATGTACTGCAACTGTCGCTTTGTGCTACTGAAACAGTACACTCAACCTTTATTGTTGTTACAACATATAGTACTTTAAAGTAGATGAAGCTTAAGGTAAAGCGGCATGGTAAAAAGCTAATCAGTATTCTGTGTCGCAGTCTACACTTCTCAGTCAGTGTGAACACTAATGTACTGCAACTGTCGCTTTGTGCTACTGAAACAGTACACTCAACCTTTATTGTTGTTACAACATATAGTACTTTAAAGTAGATGAAGCTTAAGGTAAAGCGACAAAAGCACTAATCAGTATTCTGTGTCGCAGTCTACACTTCTCATACAGTGTGAACACTAATGTACTGCAACTGTCGTCGTGTGCTACTGAAACAATACACTCAACCTCCACTGTTGTTACAACATATAGCACTTTAAAGTAGATGAAGCTTAAGGTAAAGCAGCATGGTAAAGGAGCTAATCAGTATTCTGTGTCGCAGTCTACACTTCTCAGTCTGTGTGAACACTAATGTACTGCAACTGTCGCTGTGTGCTACTGAAACAATACACTCAACCTCTTTTTGTTACAACATATAGTACTCTTATATGGGCTGTTTCAATCATGTGAAAACCCTATATTTCAACCTTTTACAATGGATATATAATTTAATCACCCATCAATGTAATAAAAACTATAAAAGTCCTCTTATTCGTTTAAAAGTTATAAGGCCGAAGGCGTAGCGAAGTTGTGAGCGTAGCAAGCTTAGCGAATTGAAGCAACAAATTGCAAAGGAAATTCGCCTCACTTACGCCAGCACAGGCTTTAGCGCTTGGCTGCATTACGGCCAGGTTTGTACTTTTCGTTAGTAGTCGGCGTACAATTAACTCTAAATTGTTCGGTGATCCTATAAAATTTACCGTCACAAACGAGCATTTTAGTTAAATAAACTAATTGAGTATGAAATAATTGCGAGTGTCTTGAACGAATGAGGAAATACTAGACGGTACAGTTTTTTCAAGGAGGTGGTGAGTGGTCAGCTGATTGGTTGAAAACTAGAACAAATCGTCCGTTGTGCCGTGTCCGGGGCAGATGATTTATCCACTTATCAAGAGTTCTTCACACTGTCTCGCTCCTCTTTGTCAGCTTGGTCTTTCTATAATCAATCAATTCTGTGAAGTGTACGAGTAAAGTAAACTTATCTCGCGCAGTCCTTAGATCGAATCGAATGATCAGCGAGACACTAACTATTAGGGCCGGCTGCAATACGTAATTCAGTAGGCCTAGTCAAAACTACTTTACGTAATTATTTACCGTCCGTATTTTTATATTACCGACTTGTCAAACATAACCTAAGTTTGTGCTCTGTTTTGTTTTCTTAGCGCAATTGAAATTATCATTTTTCTGTTAGTAATTATTTTCTTTAACCTGACAAAACTTATTGCAGAATAAATTTATCCGACCTATATACGAACAACACAAAATGTTCTAAAACATGCTGAGCTCAACATTTCATTGTAAAGTGAATAACAATAAGTTAGCTCTCAACTCAACTTGAAACTTATTAGAACTAGCAGTAACGTGGTTCTCATTGTTCTGGTATTTTGTTATTTAACCCCACCTTTCCAACCTGCGAGTTTTTCCTCTAAATTACTCTCCATCAGACCAAACTCCGTTTCGACCTTATGCAGTAATATCATGATCAAATTATTTAATAAATTTACCAGTTATTTTATATTGTGCCTTGCAAATTATTTTGAATTATTTGTTTATTAGTAGTAAAAGGTAATTTAAATTCCCACCAGTTTGGCTTTGAATTATAATACTTGTTATTATACTATTTTACTTTATTTAATTATGTTTTGTGTTGTGTTAAAAAGATTGAATTTAAAATACAAATTATTCTCGTAGTTGTAGGACTTGATGAAGTTGTGATGTTGTGTTCTTGTGTGGTCAGTTTCCAGAGTGAAGTGTGTGGATATTGATCAGAAGCAGCTGGTTTACGAGGCCGAAACTGAGACTGCTGAGGCAGCAGAATATTGTTGTGTAAATCATGGGCAGGGCAACAATATATCATCAGATAGAGGCTACTCTTCTCATATACATATGACGATAAGAAAGAAATATTGGACTTCGGCAAATAACGATTTTGAGTTAGAACCCGGTACTGCGAATAACCAATGGTTCTGTTATTAGTGCACCCGGTGTGTAATAATATTAATAACTTTTATTTGCATTTTACATAAAAATGTGTTTAAAAACAATAAAACAAGCAAATAACAAAAAATATATAAAATATAAAAAATTAATGATACGAGTATATAAATATGTTACATTCAGTCATTCATACACACATTCATTGGTCCCTGGAAGAGGGTCGTACGTATTCTGAGGATTAAACGGCCTAAACATAGGAAGAAACCATCCTTTACAGGTTATTTTACAAATTTGACAGTAAGCGTACGGTTGTAGAAACCATTTTATAGAAATCAATGAAATGTGTCTGAAAGCCATCTTTTAACATTCAAAATAATCCAACCATAATTCTCAAGCCATCTTCACTCGTATTACGTTAGTCGGCAAGTACGTAGTAAGCAAGCCTCTAAAGTAACAACTAAACTATTTATACTACGCTACAGTGTTTAGGTCCACGAAAATAGAATAATAAAAACGAGGTTAACAATCAACCTTTACGCCGTAGAGAAGACGCCTAGAGGTTCCAGCTCTAATCTGATATCATCTATTATAATATGTTGTAGTAAATCTGTCTAGCTCTGACTTAAACTGAACCACACGAGCTACAAATGGTTGTGACTTGTGGTGAAAGGGAAGGGGTTGTTTCATCAAGTATTTGTGGATGGTGATGGAGGGATTATTATGCGCTGCCAACAGTCAGACAAAGATGTTCAGTAACTTATTGAACATTCTTGTTCTCTCACTTGAGAGAAATGAAGATCCTGGCGAGAATACTGACACACGCACGGTACGAAGCATTCCCGCACTCATCAATGGATTGTTCAAAATCAATTTTAGAAATTGGGCATTGGTATGTGAAATGAACAACTCTTTCCACCGAGTTGCCCTTCGCTAGTTTTAAAAGCTGGTGTTAAAAACAACTGTTGCTAAATTTTGCTGGTTTGATTTAGAGTGTTAATTGGCTTTATAAAAATTAGTTTTATCTTAAAAGTGGACAAATTAAGCAAGGAATCTTTCATACAACTTGTGCGTTTTATTTCAATGGCACACTGTATAAGCTTTGTAACTATAAAGGCACTTTGTAAGTGTAAAGAGAAAATGTGTTTTATTTATTAATTAAGCGTTTATTTATTGAACAAAGCCCTACACCTGTGTAAGCTAACAACATAACTGTGAATTTACTCATAAGCGTACGTGTAATCTATGTAGTTCAGAACAATGAGTAGTGTAGTACTAACTTGAATAACAGTTTTAACAGCTAGGTGACACACATACAGAACTACTCGTAAGTTAACGTTAAAGATGTCCTACTATGTTTTAAGTTAATGTTACATACATATTTAACATACTATATAAAAAGGTTAAAACTACTCAACATATGTAGCCAAAAACAAAAGTTCGTATTTTCTTTTTTTGTATTTTTCTTTAAGAAAAGGTGAAACAGTGGAGAAAAGTGGAGAATCAAACAGCCCGGTGGTTTAAAACAAAGTGTCGGACAGCTGGTCCCGTCCGTCACAGCGTGGGTCGAATCCCACCCGGGTGCGCTCTGGTACGGTGTAATGCTATTGTTGGATCACGCCGGTGCGGGGCCACAATGACCCGCTGAGATCACTGAAGAGAAAATGGCTCATCAAATCCAGTGAGGCGGAGAGTGGCACTTTTGAGCTTAGGGAGGCGCTAAATCCCGCGCTTAGAGGTGTGGTTCAATGACTGGTATGCACCGTACCAGAGGTGTTTTGCTGAAATTTTGCTTACAGGGACGGAGAAACCCATACCGAGGCTTTTACTGAAAATTTAAAAATAAAATGACACGGCAAAGGGTTAACACCACTGTCTAATTCTACAATAAGGTTTATATAAAATATGGCGTTTACACTCCAAAGTGTACTCTATCGACGTAAAATACGTTATTAGACTAATTTTGTGTACACATTAAAAATATAACACAGTTGCTAATAGTAAATAGTTATATATAGACTAAATGAATTAGAAATATGCTCGTTTACTAAATAGCTATGTAGTACAACAGTGTTGATTAAATTTCTATTTATATCAAACAATACAAATTAAATACTGAAAACACGGCTTTTCATAATATTACATTTTGTGGGAAATCTGTACTGCGCTGCAGTTTGTATTAAATTTCAAGCAGATAATTTTAAAACTGGTAGATGGAGGCTGAGGCATCTAAACATATTTTCCGTACTGAGCCTGTGTAATTTAAAAGCTGAAAGTCCACCATCATTGTGAATTGAAATTAATATGGTTGAAACCAAATCTAAACCTACACTATTGCACCAACAATATTATGGGTAGAAACAACTACTGAAGGTTATACTCGTACATTAGGCTTACATTTTGAAACGCCTAATCTGTTATATCTGATGAAACTCCAATAACTCCATTTTGTTAAAATTTCGTTGTTTTCAAAGCCTTTTTCAAACTATATTAAACTAAAATTAGTCTAAACCCGTTTCCAATAAGTACGAGTAGTATAGGCGTAAATTCCTTTGTAAAAAATCATAAATATTCGCTGTTAATATTTCGTAGTTTTTAACACCACTGTCTAAATCTAAAGTACCTGATTTCATTAGTCGTTTAGGTTATCGAACTGAAAGGATTGACCTTATCTGTCAATAGTTGAAGTTCAACAGTCAACTACAATAATTCAATGTAGGTTTTGCTCAACTCTTGTCGAGAAATATTTACTATTGTTTGTTACAATTGTTCAAAGAGAAATGAAACCAGAAATTTATTTTTTATATGCCTTACCAAATAAATTATCTATACTGCACACCCATAACCGATGGAATACTTTATCGATGTAACAGGTAGTTCGATCAACTTTAAATTGTGACTTAGACAGTACTATCGGACTAAAAAGCAATATACCTCGAGTTTAAGCGGGTGCTGTATGCAACTCAGTGAACGTAAAATTATGGCAATCACATCAAAATTTTCCGTTTAATTCTACGTACGGACATATAAGTCAATTATTTTTAAACCAAAAATTTATTTCCAGGTTTGAAGAGTTTAAAAACACGTTTTGCGGCGTATTCGGACTAAGGATGAACTTTGAAAATTTCTACAGCCTTAGTTTTCCTTGTAGCGCAATGAAACTTTTATCCAATGTAGTTATACAGTTATAAACCGAATTACTAAGTTTTACAGTGTTAACATTTTTTAAAAAAGTTGTTGTACATTTTATGAACCAGTGCAATCTTGCAAACGGGTGGTCGTAGAATCCTGCGCCGTGGCTTAAACGAACCGCAATTAAAAGTTTATTTGAATAGTTCATTAGAATTCAACCAATATTTGTATGTGATTTTATAACGTGATATAAACAAATGAACGTGCATGCGCGCCGGAGCGTAAACGATGCGGGCGGACAGACAGACCCGCCGGGGTTGGAACCGGTACATCTCCCGTGTTTCCGCTGTTGCCATATCGTGCAAATGTACAACACGTTCCTTACACCAGGTAAGATCGCAGTAAGTTAGGACAGCAAATGATCAAAACAACAACTGTGCACCCTTTATGAGAATTTGTAAGTGGACGAAATATTTACGTGGCCAGAAAGGTACCAAAAGACGAAGGTGGGTAAAAGACAATAACCTGAGAACATAGCCGTTCTGATTTTCTATAGCGCAGTGGCAGGATTGACAGGCGAAAATAATTCCCTTTAGACATTTTTAGGAAAAGGGTGCGAATACCGACACGGGAATGTCACCGCATGCTATGGGGACGGAGGGTTGTCCTCAGACCACAGTCCAACTGCATGACGTGCGCTACAAGGAAAACTAAAGGCTGTAGACATTAAAGTTCATCCTTAGTCCGAATACGCCGCAAACGTTTTTAGACTCTTCACACCTGGAAAAATATGTTTTTGGTTTAAAAATAATTGACTTATATGTCCGTACGTAGAATTAAACGGGAAAATCTTGATGTGATTGCCATAATTTTACGTTCACTGAGTTGCATACAGCACCCGCTCAAACTCGAGTATATTGCTTTTTAAACTGATAGTAAGTATCTTACTCGCCACTGACAGGTCTGGCCATACATCACAACAACCATTTGTATATTAAAGCAAAATGATCGCTTTAAGCTGGTATACTCAAACTGGGTTAATATAGTGAGTAGGCTACATCGCTTGTATTTGTTTTCCTCTTCCTTAGTTTAGAGGTTTCTAAACCAGCTAATAATGCCGAAGTAAAATTTGACTTAAGTTGTTTGAAAAAGGTTACATTAAGAAAGGTTCTTGTGTAATTGTGGGTTATAACTTATTTTTCTGTGGTTCATCATAAAATATATAGCTCAAAATTAATAACTCAAAGCCTTAAAAATTTAAGTTCGTGAGGAGCTAAATAAAATTTGTTTTGCTTAGGTGCAACACAACATTAGATTTTATGGCACATTTCATATATAAAATATTATGATGATTGCTTTGTTGGCATCCTCGCCAAGCAATTACTTTACAGATTGTTTACAACTTTAAAACACTCTTGGCACCCTCTTGAGTTATGAAAACTGTGCAATCTTGTAGGTCTATCGGCAATGCAAGTTTATTACTTTATCTTGAAACATTGTTTTAGACTGTCCAAACTTTCGCATTTATACAAACATAGCATATGATGGTTAACTAAATTTATTCATTTTAATAAAAGTAAGCTATTCATTATTGAAAAATCATATTCATTATTGGTTTATTTCTATCTGTCGCAGTTTATAAAATTTCACTTCCCCTTATTAGTGAACTGGCTGTGTACCCGCCCTTCACCACTGATAAACTATGTTAGAGTATCATGACTTTAGTGTAGTATCCCTTAAGAAGAACTATAAATGCGCACAGGTTTTGGAGTTACCCAGGAAACACCACGTGTTGGGTTAGTTTCCCATCCGTGTAAGTCTTAAAGCTACCAAATAAAGACAAAAGAATTCTACGAAAATGAACACAACGTACTCCTCTTTTAGGTTTAAAACTACTGCCGAATAGTCATAGGCATAATATTACAAGAAAAGAGAAAACTATGAAACTCAATCCAGTTCTTCTCTAAAGTATAATAAACCTAATGTATATTTTATGCAATCGTATAACATGAGTTTTAAACACAAGAAACCGATAAGGAACTACAAAATGAAGCAGAGTCAATTTGAAGTTTGAGTGGTGGTAGCAAGTATGACGGTAAGCGCCGCCATTACACTTCACAACTCATCCTTCTCACTGTGCACACACGGGACAATGCCACAACAGTGAGTGGAAACCAGTAGAGCTATCTATACGCAGATGGGTGGCGTTGATAGAGGAGGAGAACTCGTTGTATAATGTTCAACATAAAGAAGTTATCAAGGGAAATTACCTAAACTAAGACCAGCTGTGGCCGAGCGTATAGCAAATCACAAACTCTATCGCTCATGCGGTAAACTCTACACGAGTCTTAGTTAATATGACTTAGTTAATTCATCATTCCAAGCACTCAAGTACATATAATACGCAATTATTGATAGCTCGGGCACCGACAGAATGATTTCCTCCTCTTGCTACATAGGAAGAGGAGCTACAATGCACAACTATGTAATTTTGCTCATAGTAATAAATCCATAACCCATGGTAATGAACCCATACAAGATGTGGTATACAGTTCTAAAGTGTAAATATCGACCAATGTCTTACGCTAGCAATACGCTCGTATAACAAAATAACCACTATTTGCATATTGATAGCGTGTATAAGAGTTTCTCATTACTTACGCCTGCGATTTCTTTCAACATATTGATCCTTGGAAGTTCTTAGAATGGTTTATTTTGGTTTAATTTATCCCCACATTTCGTATGGTGTATTCTAGTACTTTGGGGAAGTTGTTCTCAATATAAATTCGAAAGGTTGTTTAGGTTACAAAAGCAAGCGCTTCGAATTATTTCAAAAGTTTCAAATGTCTTCAAGTTTCTGAGAGAATCATGTCGAGACTTATTCAAGAAGTCAACATTTCGGGATTTTTTGTTCAGTTACCTCATTGAAGAGAGTTCTAGTTAAAATCAACCTGTTTGAGCACAAAGCTTTTAGTCGATAATAGCCAATTTTACAAACTATATCTTTATTACAAGACAAAGGGTTTGAAAGCTTCACTAACCTTAGTCTACCAGAACCATCCGGTGAGATTTCTTGGCTTCCTCCAGGAGTTCCACAATCGTAGCGTTCTTGATGGGGTACAAAGTCAGCTCCTCCTCTGACTTTACCCTAATATGCTTATACTTGGTCTGCTACCCTGTCTCCATGTATTGGAAGTGGTTTTTTGTTGCCAGAAAAAACACAATCTAGGTCAGTACATACATAACCATTCTAATGAAAACAAGAAACAGGGAAAAGTTACATGATCAATACAGAACTGAAGTTTATGAAAAGCTGCCGATTCAAGTGGAAGATGCTCAAAGATTATTCAATAGGTTGCCAAACAACATCAAGATTTTATCATATATGAATTTAATGACTATTGTATGAAAATTGATTTGAGTTGTATAGGTTACTTTAGGTTAAAGGGTCTGTGTATGGTGTATGGCCAGATCTGACAGTATCAGTGTAAATGATGCTTGTGAGGATAAATAATGATTTGATGTATGTGTGCATGTATAAGTTCATTAGGTTTGGGTTTGAGTTTTTTTCAGTGCAATTTGGTATTGTTTTGCAATAAGGCATTTATGTATTTATTAAATAGTATTAATACAAAAGTGTTCGATTATATATGTATAAAAACTTTAAAATGTAGGATATATTTACAATGTTTCAATGTAAATAAAAACTGTATTAAAATATTAATACAATCATGTATAAAAAATCAACAAGAAAATAAAAGAATAATATAAAAAGGGAATATATACGAACTAAAGAAGAGAAAAGGGTTAGGGACAAAAGTTAACACAAATTTATATGTTTATAGTATTTGAATAGGTATTCATTTTTTCCTTAACCCTTTCTCCTCCTTTTGCAAAAAACGTGTTTATAACATAAATTTGCGAATTATATTTCTTTCATTTTCTCGTTCTTTTTACAAGAAAATACATGTATCTGCTTTGTTTTCTACGTCATTCTGTGACTTCAAGAGTCATCGTTAAATGGTATTAATAAATAATTCAAATTTATAAAGCTTATACATTTGGAAACTGGTAAAGAAAGCTCTCTAATTTAGTTATGCGTTGAATTTTATTTTAAATACAAAAACAAACTATTTTATTAACAAAAACATACAGCTCTGTCGCTTTCTTTTTGAAAATTTTAACGACTATTATAGGGGTTTTGATAATATTCAACTCTCTTTTATATATATATATTTATATAAATGTTCACCTTCTTATTATTTAAATAAGTTGCACAATTGCAAAGTATGCTTTTTATATTACTAAAGAAAAATGAAGACAAAAATGTTTGGACCTGAACCCGGGTCTCTCACTTGCCGGGCGATTATGCTGACCACTAGGTACAAACAAATGAAGTTAACAGAAAATATATATATGTTCATGAAATTTGGTACAAATGTTCCTTTTGTAAATTTCTCGGTCAAGTTCGTTAGCCAGCAAAGTCGGGCTACCGGAAGTACTCTTTTGGTGGAGGGGAGTTTTGGTGTGGTTTTAACTATCTAAAAACAGTACATTTTATTTGATTTTGGTGAAATGTGATGTCGATAGATATTTTGATAGTATTCATCAAAACAAAACCATGAAAATCCATTGAAATCTTTTCAAAATGGTGGCCAAAATATTATTTTTCCGCTATAACAACGTTATGGGTAGTCCGATTTCAATAAAATTTGAAATACGTTTTCCCTTTATGATATGTAATAGACCCTACACTAAGGAACACGTAAGTCTGAGGCTGGAGGCCGAAGCGAGGCTGTGATCGAATAAGAGTAACAAACTGCAAAGGAAATTCGATTCACTCATGTTTTAGCGCTTAGCTGCGTGTCGGCCTGGTTTCTAAATTCAGCTAGTATATGTGTATTTATGTGAAATAAATGTAAACATTGAATGGTCAACTATATGCAACATTGTGCGACAGTGTGGGAAGTCTATAAAAGCAGGAGAGTGGTGACGGCGTCTGTCAGTCTGTGCTGAGTGTGAGTGAGGTCAGTATGGATACGCGCTTGTGGATTGGGCTCGCACTTGCACGTAAGTACTAATTGAAATTTCGCTTCATTTCCTATCACGCTTCGGGTCTCACGGGTTGTATGGCATTGGCATATAACACCGAAGTTGGCGTAGTTTTCATTGTTATCTCTCGATTATTCTACACAGCTACGTTTCAAAGCCGAAATAAAATACAATTCTTGAAAAACAAAATAGTAGCTATGCAGTAAGCTAACACTTTCGGACCCATGACTATTATACAGACTTGACTTATGTCCATTGATTCCCTAGGTGGAACATAGGGCCTCGACAATTCCGCCACCATCGCGGTCCGCTGCAAGCCTTTGCAGCCTCCTCCCGCGTCAGTCCTCTCCTCTCCAGGTCCTTCTCCAGTGGTTTGCCTCCAAGTATTTTTTGGGTCGACCACGCTTCCTGCTTCTTGCGGATTCATTCGAGTGCCTGTCTTGCTATACAACTTTGAGGTCTTCTTAGTATGTGGCTATCCACCTCCATCTTCTTCTTGATATAAGCTTCTTGATGGGTTCCAGCTCGGTAACTCTCCATAGATCATCGTTTCTTATCGTGTTTGGCCACCAGATCCTTAATATGTATCGCAGGCATCTATTTACATTAAGGCCTGCAGTGTTTTGAACTGAGGCTACGTTGATCTTGGGTTTCGCAGCCATAGCAAGACAGACAGGACATTTGATTTAAAAATTCTTATTTTGTTTGACGCAGGATTTGTCTAGACGTCCAAACTGGGCGCAGCTGACAAAAGCTCCATGGCCTTCTTTATTCGGTTTTTTTAATGTCTGCTTCTGTTCCACCATCCAAACCACCAAACTACCAAGATAACAGAACTCAGTCACTCTCTCAATGTCTTCATTATGCAGCCATGAGACTTTTGTTTCTTGCATTGAGTCGGAACTCTTTTGTCTTTTAGCATGATTCTTAACTAATGCTTCCGGCCTCAACACGCAGATCATTAAGCTTCATGTCAATGTCTCGGTAGCTTTCTGCAAGGATGCGAGATCGTCTGCAGTGTAACCTCCTGGCGACCTTGGAGTCCCCATCTTATTCCTCTGTTTCTGTTTGTTGCTCTTTAGAGCATACAGTCAGGGTCATTATGATAAAATGGGGAGAGGAGACATCCCTGTTTTTTACTCCTGACTGTATTAATTGGCTGTGAGAGACTTCCAAGGTGCTCCACCTGACAGGTATATCCCTCGTACATCTTCTGAGTGAGATTTATTATTTTTCTTGGTATGGCAAACTCTTCCATAGCTGCCAGATGTTTTTTCTGTTAAGAGAGTCAAGGCCTTTTTCAAATCGACAAACATGACATACAGTGAGGCTTGATACTCCATGAACTGCTCGATGATTATTCGTAAGGTATTAATGTGGTCAGTCGTCGATCTTAGTTCCCTAAATCCGCTTGCTCTTCACGAAGATTGTCCCCCACTGGACCTCGAATTCTGTTTAGAATTATCCTGGAAAGAATTTTGCTGCAAGTTGGTAATAATGTTATTCCCCTCCAATTGTCGCAGTCTGTTAAATCTCCCTTTTTTGGTAGCTTAATAAGAACCCCTTGGTTCCATTCCTCTGGTAGGCTCTCGTTTTCCCAAATCTTCTGTAATAGTGGTTTTAAAATATCACTAACGACATCTGGGTCGGACTTGAGAATATTTGAGGAAATGTTGTCTTTTCCTGGCGCTTTCCAATTTTTCATTTGTTTCCAAGGCATTTATGATTTCTTCTTTGGTTGGAGGCTCTATAACTATGTCTGGATGTGGATGTAAGTCTCTTGGCAGATTTAGAGTTGGTTGATTTTCTTCTGATCCTTGTTTGGAAAAATTACAACCTTTGTACGTCTCAAAAATTTGTATTAGTATTATCGAAGATTTATAGTACAAACTCTGGAAACAATTTAAGAATACCACTTAAATATTAGTTTCTTTCGATTAGACAAGATGGACTTGCGTCTAAAAAGATACCTTAAATTTGATACCAAACTTACCTATTGTGTTGTTGGATCAAATACGCTACCTTTTTCTAAAAGTAACATAAGATGTTTCTACAATGGACTTTTGTGATAGTGAAACGTAATCATGTGATGCCACAAACCCGACTCCAGAAGGTTAAGTTTATCCAAAATGTCAGCATTTCAAAGTTCACAACTCTTGATCTCTAACCAACGTCACTTTGTTCAAGTCAAGCCTTTCAAAATTGGAGACAAAATTGGAGACAACCAGAGTTTTTGGGGGAAACTCTGACTAGAAACAGACAACTTTGCCGGTTAGCACCTTGTTTTTGCTTAGGTTTCCTTTATAGCTCATTTGTAAGTTCTCTACACTTATTTAAAACCTTTAAGTTGATAAGGAAGTAATTATACTGTCCATGAAACATTAACCTTTAGAGTTTGTTGTACATCTCCCTCTTTAACTGCTATTTTTAAAGTATATCGGAAAATCCAAAAAACAACCACCATTTTGAAATGGCAAGTTTAGTTATGCTGGTACGAGTAATTTGTTCGATAGAGGGTCTTACTTAGAGACCATTGTAAGTTTGAATCCGACCTTAAAGTGAAAGCGGAAATAAAATACAATTCTTGAAAAAAACAAAATGGTAGCTATGCGATAAGCTAACACTTTCGGACCCATGACTATTATACAGGGTGGTTCTAAAATAGGGCGCAAAATTTCAAGGTTGGGTTCCTTATGCAAAAACAATGAAAAAAGTTCCTATAAACATGGGTCCTAAAATTCTTCGTTACCCCAGTAGCCACCATTTTGTATTTTTTACTTAAAAATTTATATATCCAGAAAGGTTTGACCGATTGCATTCAAACTTTGTATAGTGTTTATTTGTCACTAGGTCAATTTAAGAAAATTATTATTTCATAAAACCTTACAGAAAAAAATGGCGGCTGTTTAAACTTTTCAAATTAAAATACTATAAAAATGGCGCATAATAAAAAAATTACAAGAATAAAAAGTTGTATTTTAATTTTACATAAAGATACAAACTCATTTTTCCGAATTTTACATTAATGTTTTCACTTTTGCGTCCATTCACAACTGGTACATTACCAGTTCTTCTTACCAGTGAACTTTGATGTTCACCTCTTAGGTGTACAAGTTGCACCTGTCAAACAGGTGAATAATATTTACAGTCAGCTGATCCAAAAGTGAGAACTATTACCGCATTAGGTTTAAAACAGCTGTTTTCAATTTTAATTGTTAACCAGCTGATAGCTAAAAGTATTTGCAAAGTTAATATTTATTAACCCATAAATTGTTTTACGCTTTCTTGATTGAGTTTACGTTATTGTGACTTTTTGTTAAAATGGTTCATTATACGATTTAGAATATTTTCCTCAGATGGATTGTTCTCATGTATCGTGGTCTTCCTTGGTTTTCTGTTTTAACTTGCAGATTCCCAGTCTCACCAAGCTTTCGATAAGGGAAGCAAAAGTATGATGGTTTGGTTGTTGTCTGTTAGGAAAAGTCGGCAAATACAATCGCGCTGCCTCTTGGCCAACTCCATTGGCGCGACCATGCATAAATATCATACCTGCTTGTTCTTGATACGTATACTGAACCAGTTTAACAAAAAGTCACAATAACGTAAAATCAATCAAGAAAGCGTAAAACAATTTATGTGTTAATAAATATTAACTTTGCAAATACTTTTAGCTGTAAGATAGTTAACAATTAAGATTAAGTTAATAGCTGTTTTTAAACCTAATGCTGTAATAGTTCTCAATTTTGGATCAGCTGACTGTAAATATTATTCACCTGTTTGCCTGGTGCAACTTGTACACCTAAAAGAGGTGAACATCAAAGATCAACTGGTAATGTACCAGTTGTAAAAGGACGCAAAAAGTGAAAGTATTAATGTAAAATTTAGGAAAAATGAGTTTTGAATCTGCATTTTTTTCTGTAAGGTTTTATGAAATAATTATTTTTTCCTAAATTGAACTTGTGACACATAAACACCATACCAAGTTTGAATGCAATCGGTCTAACCGTTCTGGAGATATAAATTTTAAGTAAAAATACAAAATGGCGGCTACAGGGGTAACGAAGAATTTTAGAACCCATGTTTACAGGAACTTTTTCATTGTTTTTGCATAAGGAACCTTTCCTGAAATTTGGCGCCCTATTTTAGAATCACCCTGTATATATATTTCATTTTTTACACAAAGTACCCACCTCTGAAGTTTGAAGCTCTATTTTGAATCACCATTTATACACAAAACATGTGACTTAAGCATTTTGTCTTTTAATTTAAAATAATACATTACAAACGTCTTATTTATCGGAATCATTTAAAACATATAGTAATATTTTTTATTACTACAAATAAAGCGGTTGGGGACAAAGTTAACTTAAGTAACTGTAAGGGTGAGTGCTGTGTTGGTTCGATTCCCGGCGTCGGTGCACAGGCGTTTGGCCCGCCTGTCCTAAAAGCGTTTTCTGGGTCTTATTAACAAACGTTTCCAAAAAAATCTTACATTAAGTCAAGGGGCTGAAAACCATGTGGAACACTTCCAGTTGTTAAAAAACAAAATGTAATTGGCTTATTCTTTTGAAAATTATAAATTTATAACTAAATGTTTTACTTTTTAACCCTTGGTTGATTAAAGTTGTTGTTTACTAGTGAGCAGCCACGGTTATTCCGTGGATCCGTCTTTCGGTGGCAAGTCTTTGCACGTGAAGCCTATCTATGAGGTGGAGCAGGAGCCAACAGTCTACCCTCCGCCTCCTGGGAGGACTTACCCGGCGTCCCCTACCAGCAACCTGGTGGAGAGATTCAACTGGAGGTTCATAGACTACGAGTGGCCCAGTGAACAGGTCAGGTTGGCTGCCCTGGCTGAAGGACTCTATGTGCCTGAGAATAACCTCCCTGTTGGCATCGACATCTGGCAGGACAAGCTCTTCATTTCCGTGCCTCGCTGGGCTCCTGGTAACGTAAACATCCACAAATCATAAGTAAAGACATTAGAAACTTAAATTTTGCATAATTAAAGGCAGGTGTTTGTAAACACAAAGGAATAAACTGTTTTTTCCACGTCCAACGTGCCCGATCCGCGGTCAAGTATCCCCTCTCAAGAGTGCTTAAGCAGTTCAGTCCCGGAACCTTGGAATATGTATTCCATAAGAACAATGTAAACAATTAATTTCCTTTGGTCAAGTCCCTCCTACAATTTTCATGGAATGAACTGTAATTCCTAAATTAATTCAATAGCAAGTGACCTCAGTGAGTCATACCTATTTCTTTACCCTGCTTTTGTGTACTTCTTAGCTATTTTCTTTGTTTGTTGTAGTGTGAATAGTCACAATAGACCGGTAACTGAGTTATTCGGGATTCCATAGCAACCAAGACGCTAAATGGGCTGTTCTCTTGTGTTGGTAAACTGGTTCCGTTCACGGAGCGGATGGCCACTGTCTGTAGCTGGGCTAAAGGCACATGACCCAGAACACGTAACTGTGGCAAAACATGTAATCATGTCCACAGCTAAACGGTGGTGACTCAATCGCTCTCCTCTTCAGCTTCTGACATGCTTTGTCTGATTTATGATGCAGTTAGATCCAAATCTAACATCACAATCTTGACCGACCACTTAAAGCCTATTATGATTTCGATCTACAACACCCCTTTACTTTAATAAAATTAGAAAATATGGTCCCAGTTGCGTTTTCAACTGAAACTATAGCCCAATTTGCTTGTTATTGCCAGATCAAGTTTCAGATTGTGCAAGGTCAGATTTTAAACCCCTTATCTAAGTCTTTTTTTATATCTTATCCAACTGTCAACAGAGTGATTAAAGGTGTACGAGTATAATTTTTTAAACAACACATTATAAAACTATGGAAATTCGCTAAAAAGCACATAAACACTTTTGACTTGTATAGTTTTAGTTCAAAAAGAAAAACAAGAGTAATATATAACAATTCTAGTGTTATATTTAGAAAGATTGCACCAGCATTGTCATTTTACAACACTTTTAGAGGAAGGCCTTTTAAGAATCCAAAAGGTATACTAAATTAAGCTAATACTTCCAAATACAGGGTTATTACAAATGATGTTCCTGATTTCGATTATAAATACTCGTATTACTGGGTACATTTGCTTTTAGACCATTTTAATTGGTACTATTAGTAAGAAAAACTCATACAGTTTTATTTACACTGGTTTTGTGCGTATCTGGTGTTTCTTAAGTCAATTGTTGTACGTGCAGTATTGTGTAATGGTTGATTTTGAAGACAGTAATGCTTGTTGTGTGGTGCATTAACCATTCATTAGTGTGCAACCACTTTTTAGAACCAGGTTTAGTGAAATCCTCTTAGTAACCACTTTAATCTCAAGTAGTAATTGAATTTTAAAACAAATGGCTGCATTTGTAAAAAGATGTTACTAATGCTCATCATTTCTGCTTGGGACATGGATCGGGCGCGGAGGTCTGAATGATGACGTACTCCTGAGCTAGTCTCCAATATCCCCCGATAACAATCCCTGTTATTTTTTTCGTATCGGATACATCTTATGTACACCATTGCCTATGATCCCAAATTATGCCTATTTCAATCATATACGAGTAGGCGATGTCTTCATATATCAATCACATTTTTTAAGGCTCATCCCTCGATCTTCCTTCATGTGCCTCGGAGTTGAGAGGATCTTGCCCCTCCCATATTTATTGTTCTGTTCTAGAGTGTCCCCAGTTCCTTTCTTGAACTTCTCAGTTCTATGGGTTTTTTGTATTATTAACTTTGTTAACTTGAAATCACACTAAGCAACAGCTTGTAGACCACTAATTTAGAGTACAACAGGACCACTTTCTACCGTGGCCGCCGACGACATAATCGAACTTGGAGCAAACATTGAGTTGGGGCCCTTTTTTACTCTTAAAAGGACTAAAGAAGCTTCAACCCCGGGAATTTTTGAAATTCAACCGCTTTTAGCGTTTTTTATACTGTAACATTTGTATTCCCAATTGATCATTTCAAACGAAATGGCGCTAGCTAGAATCTGTCCTTCAACATAGAAAGCCTCGGGCAGGTGACCCCACATCAGTTACTGCTGGATGACATAACCAGAAAACTGTTCACTGAACACAACTCACCCAGCCACTTACCGCGTGCGTATGGTGTGAGTTCCTTTCTACGCGAGACTCTTCACCTGTTCACTATACTTGTTTGTATCGGTCATCCACAGTCACGCGCAACCCCGCTTTCTGAAAGCTAAAAAGAGGTAGGCACTTGGTGGAATAGGGAACAGGAAGAAAGCCTTAGTTCCTAATTACGACCAATCTGTTTTGCAATTTTAGAATTCAGCTGTATACACACATTTGGATCTCCCTGTTTCAGTGTTATTATTTATTATGACTTGAGAATACAAAATTTGAATGATTTGAATCTTTGCGTTCAAACTAGCCACGAAAAAAATACATTGTTTAGACAAAATATTATTATTGATTGGTAGGAGTGCCTGCGACACTGAATGTGCTGAGCCTAGACTCAGCGCCTGTGCAGGAGCCCAGGCTCACTCCGTACCCGGACTGGGCAAGCAACAGAGAGGACGACTGTGATGCCCTCACCACCACCTACCGCATC
Source organism: Matsumurasca onukii (assembly GCA_018831715.1). Taxonomy (NCBI): domain Eukaryota; kingdom Metazoa; phylum Arthropoda; class Insecta; order Hemiptera; family Cicadellidae; genus Matsumurasca; species Matsumurasca onukii. The sequence goes on along the minus strand of CM032060.1, from coordinate 32,746,085 downwards.
CGTGTAGACGAGTGTGACCGCCTTTGGGTACTCGATTCTGGAACTGTCGGCATTGGTCAGTAGCCTACTCAAATCTCAATCCATTAGATAGACCATCCGTATCACATGCAATACGGTTTCTTAACTTATTTAAGTTAAATACAACACCCATGTTGAAATTGCGTAGAGAAAAATAGTTGATTATTTGCGAGTTTGAAGTAGTAGTACAGAAAGTATTAAGGATTTTCAAAACCGACGATCATGGGTTTGAATCATTTTACTTTTGGATATGAAGGAAGACTATGTTATAACATTGTACACCATTGTAAAGTGGCTTAATCTCTCGGAAAATAGGTGAAAAAAGTAGATGATTATTTAGCATTTTCAAAATGGCGACCACTGAAACATATAAAATAATAACTGATGTTTACTGAACACCCAATGACTTTTCTGCCATTGCGTGAAGGTCAAATCTAATCTGAGATTTGTGTTTGAAACAAAATAAGATCCACAAAAGTCTCGTCCTGCAAAAATAAGATAACACGGTCTTGTCCTCTTCAGATAGAAGAAAAATTTAAAATTAAGACATGAGCCAAAAATAAAATTGTCTTGGTTTTAAATTTTGTTTCTACTTGAAGAGGACAAGTATATCTTGTCGGAATACAGTGGGTGTATACATGTAAAGAGCGTTGTACTCTTTAACCGTATAGAAGAAGTGTTTGCCAAAAGATTTTAAATGTTAAAATGGATGTAAATTTTTCCTTAACTTTCAGAAATTTACTATTCTTGTTCTTAAGATATTGTTGAACACGATGAGCCAGCCCAAAAGTTCATGATCAACCCAAGTTATACAGAGTAGCTCTGGTTCACCTTCTCATATTGTTTTATAATTTTCAGGGAACACCACTCAACAAGTTTGTCCTTATGCAATCCATGTGTTTGATCTGCGGACTGATCAGAGAATCCGGAAATACACATTGCGAGAAGAAGATGTCAATGAGAAAACATTTATTGCCAACATTGCCATTGATGTGGGTCAGTCATGTGATGATACTTTCAGTGGGACCTAGAAGGCATTTTCGGGATGGCTTTATCTCCAGTTCAGAGAAATGGATTCAAAACCTTGTTCTTCCACGCTTTGGCAAGTAATAGAGAGTTCTCTGTATCAACCGAGGTGTTGAGGAATAAAGAAAGGAAGGATGAAAATTACCATGACTTTGTTGCACTGCCTTCTAGAGGCCCTGGAGGCCATGTCACATCTCAGACAATGGATCCAAACGGAATATTATTCTTTAATCTGATCGACCTGAACGCAGTTGGTTGCTGGGACTCCCGCAAGCCCTACCGGCGAGAGAACCTCCAGGTGATAGCCAAGGACGACCAAGGACTCATCTTTCCCAGTGATGTGAGAGTTGACCGAACTGGCACACTATGGGTTATATCAGACAAAATGCCGGTCCATCTTGAGGCTTCACTCGACTTTACTGAGGTCAATTTCAGAATATTTTTTGCTCCTGTTCAAAATCTGATATCAGGTACTTTATGCGACCCTACAGTAATTAGCAACAAACTGCAATATGATATTCCACAGGCGATATATAGTTGATTATAATTCTGAATTATGACATAAGAAACTACAATTTATCAATTATTATTGATGTAATGTAGCAAAGTTAGAGATTTGTTTTGCATAATTATGGTAATTTAAAAAATCCCATCAGGGTTTTTTTCTAGTAACATAGAGTACCTACTTTTTAATTAAATATGAATAGGTTTGGAGTTGGCATCACTTGTTGCAGCGATATAAGTTTTGTAAGCTACAAAACCCTGCAGACCATGATGGTAGATTCCAATATTGACAATATTTTTCTTACATAACTATAACCATGCCAAAGTTTTTTTCAATTTCAAAAACCATTACAATAGCTCAACGATTAAATAAAGAGACCACCCTTTTTGTCTATCTTTATTACAAATAGTATTAAAGTATAATAGGATGCCCACTACATGTTTATTCATATAGCTGATTCAAGGCCTTTTTATAAATAGTTCATAGAAAACTGATACTAGCATACATTGTAAATGTACTTGATATTGTTTTCATACAAAGTTGCAGACAAATCTCATCACAAGATCTCAAACAATAGTTTTAGTTTACTGCTGTACACAGATTAAGGATTTGTCTGTTTCTGGTGCTGGGGCAAGAATATTATTATAAGAAGGAAACACTGGTGTTGGGTGAAAACTGTATTTCCGTCATTCTATTGTAGTTTTAAATACATTCTACTTATCTCCCTCATGCAATTTTGTATATAGTGGACAAATAATCAAACTAAATAAAAAATCAACCACTACAGTTGCATTATAACATCATTACGTAGCTGTTCTACTTATTCACAAAGTACAATTGGTTCTCCAAAAGTTCTTTGTAAATACCATACAAATAAATAAATTTGTCCATCAATTGTTTTATTATTCCATGTTTTATTATATCACTATATCATTCATGTATAATTATGTACTCCTTTTAAAAATATCCTTCAAGACTGTTAATAACTCTTGTCAACATATGTATCTTTTCTTCAACATCATCAACTAAATACATTTCAAGCTATTAAAGCATTCAGACAGGCTAAAATTGAAATTAGGATTTAAGCTATAGTTTGCTAGGAAGAAGTAGCTGCTTTATTATGGCCGTAATATGATGGTGAACTTTTGTTTTCAACGCAATCATAAGGAATTGCGAACACTCCCCTATGATAGCAGTGAAAACAAAAGTCCACCAATACGATCATGATGTAGCTCCTCACAGGCTCACCACTAGTGGTTACCACTTCCTCGGAATCCATAGCATTAATCCTAATTTGATTTTGAGCCTGTCTGTATGTTTTAATAGCATGAAATGTATTTTAAGCCTTCTAGAAAACCCACAGCTCTAGAAAAAAATAACGTTTTTCAAAAACTGTTTTTGGTTAAATGTGAGACTTAAGTTGGCTAGTGTGTATATATATATAAAACATATTTGCATCATTAATATCTGGCTGCTAATTATGAAGATACGTTTGTACTAATATAAATCAGAGTGCAATGATTACCAGTAAGTCAGTAAGTGAACGCTGAAAATTAAACAATCCTTAATGGGTATGTAGTTTGGGATGGTTTTTGGTTTAAAGCATCGTTTTCAACCCGTCTAACGGCTACCAGTTTATCGGCTATGTTGATGATGTCATGTTTTTTTAAACAGCCATTGTTTTGAAAATTACTCTTAAGTAACTTTATAAGAACCTCTAAATAAAAAAATAAGTTTCATATTCAACATTAAAAAAAACCAAAGTGTGTTAAAATAAAGCAATATTAAATAACCCTACTAAAATCTAAGGAACTGAGATGATTATACTTTCGCTAGTGTCACAATGCTTATTCATTGCATACTGAATAGCACAACCCAACTGAGATGACAAGGTAACAAATGAGTAAAAGCACATGACTGTGTGAGTAACTGATGATTAAGAGCATAGGAGTGATCCGGGGTGTGAGGAGACCCAGTTTCTAGGAATGTCAACATTGCACATGGGCAGTACGGGTTGAGGAGCTCTTGTAATGGCTACCCTCAGCGCATAGTTTGGGTTTTACTTTGGCAATTTAGCATTTTTAATAATTACGCATCCGTTTCGGTTAGCTCGGGTTTCGGTTAACTGAAGTTCGGTTAAACAGGGTTTTGCTGTGATGGTTTTAACGCATCTACTGCGTCAGGCGTACTGGTAGTTCAATCAAATTAGATTTCACGTTTTAACATGATAGTCACAGTGAATGTGTTAACCTCCCCACCACTTGGTATGTAACACGATGCCAAATTCACCTTTCCACAAGCTTAATAGTTTTCCCTTTAAAAAACACCCCTAGAGGGAAATTCTGGAAAACCTCTCATTCCAAAATCCTGACTCCCTACTGCTGTACCCCCATCACTGATTAATTTCAATTCAAAGTTTCTTTTCAGGTTCACTAAAAGTTAATATTAAAGTACTTACTAACATTATTGTGTCGGTAAATAGTAATGCATTAAAAGGGTAGTTCTGGCTAATGTCTAATTTCCTCTCGTGGATAGTTAGTGGGATAATCCGTAAGCCAGGATCAGCTAATGACAAATTGACTAATTCAACACTGATTGAATTTACAATCTGGTCAAAAATAGCATACAACTTAATTGTTATACTTTTTATTAAATCCTATGATTTTACAAACCATTATTTCAACTATTGGGACAAATAAACAGTCATCATCACATAAGCATAACATTTGAATTAACTATAATTTTATTTGTGGGATTTTTACTTAAGAAACAATAATAAATTAAAAGTTTATTAACATTCTACAGTTCTGATAAAGATTTAAACATCGTCCTTATAATCTTCAGGGTTTTTCCTCATGAGACGGGCATGCTCCTTTTCACATTCAGTGTATACCAGGTAAGCCAAGACAAATGCTGTAACAGAAGAAACAAATGTTTCTACTTGTTTGTTGTTTTTTATTAAGTTTTAGGTTGAATATAATCAGTTAACAATAATACACTGTATCAATAATAGACATATGCAATCTCAACTAAAAATATCTTCTATGTTTTGCTAACCATTCTTTGCAATCCCTCAGCTTTAACCTATGGCTTCATAGGAACGCTACATTATGGCCAGAGTATGGTGTTGAAATTTATTTTCAATTCAGTCATATGAGAAGGTTTTCCTAGGGGTTGAAACAAGTTAAGGTTTTTCTCACTGTATATTTTGTTTTCTAAATAAAAGACTAGCTTGTCTATTTCTACTTACCTAAATAAACCTTGACTAAAAAGTAAACAACTTGTCCAAAAATGTATGCCAACATCTGTTAAAATATTGTGTCACGTCAACCATCACTGTTACGTTCACCACTATATTACAGCCGTAATATAGCAGTCACCGCTTTCCTAGGAAACCATAGCTTAACTCATTGCCACACCAGGAAAAATCCATAATTTCTTTCAGCAATTTACTCTTTTATTTAAATGTAGGCTAGCAAGTAAATGTTGTTGTACTTTGTTGTATATGGGGTGAGTCTTAAATGTCTCACATCTTAACTTTTGAAAAAGGAAATATTTTTAAAAACCCTTTAAAGAATGTTTTAAAAGGATTTTCAAGTTTTTTGACACATTTTGCATCCCCCCACTCCCACCCAAAATCTGGGGGGAGGGCCACTCCACATTTTTTATTACAAACTCCCCCTTGTAGAACCTAAAAAGAAAGAGAATTTTAACACAAATTCAACAGCACAAAGAAACATCATTGATCTCAACTCATTTTTTTGTAATACCCATTTAAAGATTACAAGAAACCAGGTTTAAAACACTACATTTCACAAACACTTTTATAATGACAAATTTGTCTTCAAAATTCTCTATGGGATTATGTTATAGGTTTGTAATGTTTCCCTCAGAGTCTCCAAGAAAAATTTGTCATAAAAACGTGTATGTGAAATGTGGCATTTTAAACCTGATTTCTTGTAATCTTGAAATGGGTATTACACAAAAACAAGTTGGAATAAACCAACTTTTCTTTGCGTTGTTGAATTTGTGCTAAAATTACCTTACTTTTGAGGTGCCACAAGGCGGTGGTTTGTATTTTAAAAATTTGGGAGGCCCTCCCCACCGGTTTTTGGGTGGAGGTTGGGTAATGCAAAATACATAAAAACAAACTTCAGGATATTATAAAAACATTCCCCAAAGATGTTTTAAAAATATTTCCCTTTTCAAAAGTTAAGGGGGGGATATTTGAAACTTGCCCTGTACACTAGCGGGCATTTGTTTAAATAATAAATATTATGTTTATCAATACAAAATTGCCTTGATTATTACACGAACATGTAGGGCCGTTATTTCAATTGCCTGCTAATCAGCTGGTTAACTAACCGCCGGTTACGTTGTTTACAGTCTGCAATGTTTACATTTTGACGTACCGTTCAAAACACTTTAATGAATTATTGAAGAGCATCCATGCATTAAAGGTATTATTTTACCATTGTTTGTTGAATTTAACATGTATAACTGTATACACTATGCTAATATAGTTAAATACAAACTGTAACACCAAAATGTGAAATCAAAACAGACAGAGTAAACTTAACCTCAAAAATATCCAGCCTTCCTATTGGTTGGCTGCCAGTCCTAATTTTAATCACCGGTTAAGGCTGAATTGAAAAAAACGGCCCCTAGTGAAGTTTTTTTTTGTAATTTGATAATTCCGAAAACTTCTGACGTTTCTCAGTCTGGAAGTTTGATAAATATGCAGTTTCAGGCATGGCAGTTTTATTGGCCCCTGAGTCTGCATGTCACTAACCCTTATTTAAATGTATACTTTTATTATTTTCAACATGGTCTAGAATAGTGATGGGTCGCTGAAGAAAGTTTAAATTCGCTTAATCTTCATTAATATGAGTATGATAAATATACAGGGTGTCTCAGACCACCCGTATCATTTGTATATCTCAAGAACGGGTTGACTGATTAGAGTGAAACAAAAAATTCCAAGTCTAAACCGGTTCAAAGAATTCAGGAAAATTATTGTCTACTTTTTAGTATACAGAGCGTATTAAAATTCAAGGATCATGGGTTCAAATCTTGAAATTTTCAAATATAAAAGGGGTCATGCTTCATTCTAAAGCTCTTTTTAAATAAAAACAATGGTGAAGAAAAAAATTGTTGTTTTGTTGGGTCGTTACAAAATGGCGGCTGAAAATCTAAATGTAAAACAGAATTAAAAAACGACCTGTATTTTCATTAATATTTTTCAAAGCTAAAATCTAATTATTGAACTTTACTTGTCATAACGTAAGCTTTCCAACGATACACAACAACATGCTATTTCAAACATATTTGTAACCACCAAAAAATCAAAATTTTGAAAATAGCCTATTATGAATATCTAATTTTTTAAATACTAAACCCTATCGTGTTGTATATTGTTATAAAGGTACGTAGACAACATTGGTGAAAGTTGTTGAAAAATACTAACAAAACCCGTTTCAAAGTGGCGATTTTCTTTTGAAAATTTTAATAAAAATACAGCGCATTTTGTACTGTAATTTTGTTTTACTTTTAGATTTTCTGCCGCTATTTTGTAACGTCTCAACAAAAAACAACTTTTTCTTCACCATTGTTTTTCATTTAAAAAGAGCTTTAAAATATTGTTTAGCATGACCCACCTTTATATAAGAAAATTTTGAGATTTGAACTCATGACCCTCGGTTTTTGAGACGCCCTGTATACTAAAAAGTAGATAATAATTTTCCTAAATTCTTTGAACCGGTTTTAGACTTGGAATTTTTTGTTTCACTCAAGTCGGTCAACTTCGTTTTGAGATATACATATGATACAAGTGGTCTGAGACACCCTGTATAAGTCTGATACTGTTACCTCTTCTAATCGGTTTCGTGTACCATGATTATCTTTGAAATTGTGTACCATATCAAAACGGTGGCCAGTCACTCTGACCGGAAATGTATTAGAAGGTAAACCTTAAAAATCAGTCCAAAAGATTACGTTGGACAAAAGTCTTGACAAATAACTACTTTCTTACCCAATTCATTGCGGGTCAGAATGACAGGCGACCGTTTTAATGTGGTACACAAAGATAATATACGAAACCGGTTTATCAACGTGCTGCTCAACATGATTAAAATGTTGAACATTTTTACAATCACGGCGGTTTATTGAATTGAACCACATTCAAACAAAGAGTATATAATGCTTTGACTCTACGTAATTCTGAACTGGCCCATCAACTAATTTTAAAATCTAAACAACCTTTTGGCTTAAACCTTAAAGCATTTTGGTTTTATATAAGGTTGACTCTCTGAAAAGGAAAATAATGTAAAATTAATGGCTCTATATCAGCTGGAAAATTTATTTATTTTCAAAGTTTTATTCATTATATTTTGTTACCGTTTCGACCCAATTAATATATTGTCCCTCCTTATTTTAGTTATTAACTTTTTGAAAACTTATAATAATACAAAATACATTAGCTCCTCTTCCTTTTCTTTTCTGTTGTCTATGGAAATAAAGTTAAAAAATATTGTTAATAGCGAACAGCCTTTTAACGCCCGTGGATATAGAACGGCTGAATGCTAAATCGAGGCTGTGAACGGAACGAATAAGAGTAACAAATTGCAAAGGAAATTTGATTCATAATGCAAGTGGCACCTAGCGCTTAGCTGCCTGTCCGCCTGGTTTATTCAACATACCATCAAAGTCTGGAGTTAATAATGACAAATAAAATCTTAGTAGGCTCAGGAGCAATGACAGCAAATAAGATACCAACAGCCTGAGAAGTTGCTAGCCCTAACATTGACTTTAACAGTGTTCATCAAAATCTGCAAGATAAATTGTAATGATCCTCTGTAATGAAATGTATTATGTTAATAATTTACTTACGAGGAGTAACAATGAAGAACTTGGCTCGTGTTCTTCGAACAATGTTCGGGATACCATGAGAGATGGCTCCAGCAAAGGCTCTTTGCTCGAATGGACTCAGCTTGTATGTAATGATGCCTCGAAGAGTTGCTAGCTCTCCAAAGTGCTTTGCCAATGCAACCACTGAAGTCCTCATGTTGCTTGGCCTGAAAATTTTAGTTTTTTTTAACACTATTGAATAATTAACCTTTTTAAAGAAAAATTGGTCTTCCCATCCAGGAATCTTGGACCGATTTTGGTTGCTAACATCCTGTGGTTGTATACACTTATTTTAGTAAAAAAAAGGGGTTTAGTGTAGTATTGTACTAAACTCTTTTTGTAAATTATTTCTTATTTCAAAATTTAAAAAAAAATTGTATGTTGTATTTTTTTGCAACACACTGTTTTTTATGTATAACGCAAATAAAGTTATAATTTAACTGATTTCTCTATGTTAGTTCTGTATTTTCCCAAAAACACTATTTTAGATAACCCTTCAGGTTAAAGATGTAAACAACTAAAAATAAGACAACTATTTTTGGACTAATATTGTCAGGTAAGTCAGAGAGGACGAGTCAAAGTCACTATTATAGTCCGTTTGTTTGGGATGGCGGTGTCGTGGTTAATCCGAATACGGTTAATCGGGAATTGACTGTATTTGATGTGCTGACGTGCACACTGCACATTGAGAAACCAATGACCACACACACACTCGGACGTCACCCTTTTTCCAGCCAACCTGCTGTTCCAACGAGTGGTTCATTCACCCCTTACTCAAAATTAACTTAAGGACTGATAAGGATAGTACTGTAGGGTTAGATTAATTTAATTTATTTTTAGGTTAGTTAGAAAGAGAAGACAACCTGACTGGGACGCCTTTTGGCCAGTAAGGGTTAAATTCACTCTGCTGTAACTCATGCGTAACCCTTCCTCGAGTAGTGTTCGTCTGTGCATTTTTGCAGACGCGCGAACCAAGAAACCAGCAACCTCACCCTCCATCACTCACTTTCCACCCACCCAGCCATTCCAACGAGTAGTCACCTATCTGGAGTTTTACCAATAAGGGTAAACAGAAGTAAAAATGAACTAAAAAATACTTTTGCAGGCCTCAATTTCTTCTTCAGTAGAATATTTTTCAAATCCATGCTACTGCCTTTCAATAGACAAAACTATTACTATAACCTAGATGAACAACTGACCGTAATACAGAGTGTCACTAAGCAGAATACCTTATGGGCTGCCGGCAAAATTAAATGACGTTTAAATGTAAATAGCCATATTGGCGATTCAGGAAACATTTGTTATTACATTGACTTTTGAAGTAAGGGAAGAGAACTTGACAGAACCATTTAAGAATAAGCCCTAAGAAGTAAATTAACAACAATTACTTTTACGTTGGCCTTAAACAAAAACTGTTGTATCCCCAAGCCTTGGTAGGTATTTTGTCAAATTATCTCATAACAACATAACCCTACTCATACCACGCCAAAACTAAAGCTATCCTACCAAGGGCAATTGAAAAATGATTCCCACCAATACAAATTATAAGAATATGCTAAAGAAACCAATTACACCAAAATTGTAACTTCAGACAGATATTCCTCGACCTTCACTGAGGGTGCCCAATGAAGGACTGGACCTAGAACTAAAATCAATGTTCAAACTCCAGGGTCGTGCAAAACTTGGGGCACCAAGTAAACCCATATAGTTTTCATTATGCTTAATATTTACTGATACCTATGAAAGTGACAAAACTAACTTCGTATTAATCTTAATATTAAAATAATTGTATATATTACAAGAAAACTTACGTCGATAACCTTTCGTCCTTTCAACAAGAACAAGCACAGAGAAAAGAAAAAATCAGACACAACCATAGAGTACCTAAAGAGATGGACAGAACCACAGAGAGCTTAATATACAAAAATGAAAGCAGCAAGAAAGAAAATAATATATAATGGTATTGAGACGAAACCATTCCTACATTGCGTATAAAAGTTAAGAGTTATAGAGCGGACACACATATTACGCCTAACTAGCACGTAATTATTATGTTAGGGTTTCTGCTTGACAACAATGAATCAGCAGATTATTTTCCACGGTAAACAATGTTGACATGCCTCAAACTTCTCACATGTATTAGTAACAGCTATCTGCTTCTAAGGAAAGTGAATGCATTGATATTAAAAAATTAAAGTCAATGGTGGATGTGACTACTCGACGATAAAATGAATATTTGAACTGAAGCACCATGAGATGGGCACCGATCCTAACCCCAGAACACGTTTTGAGCATTGTTTCAAACTGTATATACATACGTATAGTGTGTACTCTCTACATGTTGCATTTTTTTGTCAGATTTTCATCAAATGAGGCGCCTATAATCAAAGGCGGCTAAGTCCCCCTAGGCCACTTTTGAGATATTAAGCAAAAACCTCTAGAGATTACTATTCACAGTTCACATAATGTTGCGATACTTTGAAAAATAGTTTAAAAATGTCAATTTCAAACTGAACCAACCAAAAAAATGCCAAAAATGTCTAAATATGATTAATTTGCAATTACAAAGTGGACTTTGCCGGGTTTGATTCCGAAATTGGGACTTTGCCAGGTTTGATTCTTAGTTTTGTGATTATAGCCGTTTTTGATTCTAACTCAACCAACCTCACAATCAAAAGAGTAAGCCTACTTCCCCTAATTTAAAAGTACTGGATGTTTAAAAATAACTGTTGATAATTTTATAATACAGTATTTTAATATTGAATGACATGTTCAGTAACACTTTTGATAACTTATTTTGTCTAATCATTTTCGGGCATTTCACAACACACGTCTTCTTCGTCTTCTCCATCACTTTCCGAGTGGTTTATTGTAAGGTGAGGGTGGATGACATTCCTGTAGTAAGAGAGTTCTGGAAGAGTTTCCCATCCTTCACCATAGTGAGCGATCAAAAGCTTCTTAACATCCCGTAGTTTTGCTGGTTTCACTGTAAAACTTGATAAATGATGTTAGGGTTGATTTGAGATGCGTTTACTCCTGGCTGTAAGATTGACCTAAACCTTCCAATAGCAACTCTGTAGTTATCGTCAGCCTTTGTTACAATTTTTAGATTTTGCAGATTTTTTCAATTTTATAACTTTGCTTTGACTGATTTTAAAGTGCCAGTCCTTGGTGGCCTTCACACACTTTGCTCCTTCTGCTTTCCAGTCAAATACTGTACACTCACCCTCGCCAACGTTGACCACTGAGCTTATTGTAGAAAAGGTTTTTCTGTAATCGTTGGGATCAGCTATTACCTCTAGCTTTCTGCACTCTTTTTCTATCTGACCGAAAACCCTGTCTGGAGGTAGGAATGAGTGGCCTACAACCGGGTACACGAGCTCCATCTCTGTAATGTGATTTGGTGCATGGCAATCCAACCATTTAAGGCACATAGTCAACATTGATGTATTTTTGTTTTGGCCAGCGCATCCATCTGCTACCAACTTAACCTTTTTGACTTCCTTATCGAACTCTGTGGAAATTTACATTTTTCACACACACCACAGTACAAGCAAGGTTTAAAATTAACTCTTTTTCAATTAAAACCTCGATTAAAACACAAGAACTCCCTAGCCATCATGCATTACTTAGAAAACATAACCTCAACACAACAGATGTATAACAAAACTCTGCTGAACAATGCTAGCACGCCATTGGCTGTTTTGGACATTGCCAGGTTTGATCCTCAAACATCACAAATATAGCCGGGTTTGATTCTGACCCTTACTTTTACAACCTTCTTTTAGTGGCTTTCCAATTTTTTTTTCAAATACAATTTAATGTTTATAATATCCGCCAGGACCTCCTACATCACATGGCATAGATAACCCAAAATGCACCACCTGATTCCGCGCTACTCAAATGTAGTACAAATGTTCCTTTTATAAATATATCATTCAAGTTTGATAGCCAGCAAAATCGGACTACCGGAAGAATTGTTTTAGGGAAAGAGGGAGTTTTTAAAAATAAAAAATAAACAGTTTCAATTATTAAAACAATAAATGTTATAACCTTCCAGTCCACAAGACGGCAAGATTCTCCAAGAAGCCATCGTATGCCGGAGCTGCTTTGTTCAATATGCTTCCAGCAGGAATCAAATGCAGTGACACAAAGACATAAGAAGACTACAACAGTGGATGGCTGAGGAACCTATCTACAACATGGAGGAGTTCATTATCCGATGCAGAAGAAGGCACCTTGGCAACACAGCATAAACATGTTATACACTTCATCATAAGACATTTATTTATTTAAATTCTTGTTATTAGTTATTTAAATGTTTTCATTGTTGACACTATTTCTAAGCTCTACGCTGATGTAATAAAGCATATCTCTCTCTCTCTCTTATTAGATTTTGATACAATTTGAAATAAACATATACTTTAATGCTACCCATAAATAAACTACCTATACTTATTAAAATACATTCAGTCATTTTAAATAAATGCCGAAAACTTTTTTTGCAAAATGAGTTTTTAATGAAATTGAAATGAGTTTTCCTCTTATGGTTTGTAGTAAAGGATCATTTATATAAGCCCGAGTTTAAGGAAGTCTGTGAGCTTCGTATAACGCCCGTGGTAATAGTGCACGAAAGCTGGTGAAGTACACTAAAAAAATTGCAGGGGAAATTTGCTCCACTTAATCAGCATGTCAAACTTAATAATTCAGAATAGCTTGTTATATTATTAAGTCACTCTATACATTATTGCTACATTGCAATTTGAATATGTTTAGTTATGTAGCATTTGATAATAAAAATATCAAATAAATAAAGTGCACAACTTTAGAACATGATTTTATGGGTCAACATAAAATAAATAATTATAATTTCTAATTCTAATCATGTTTGGAGTGAATCTTTGCCCATTTTTTTGAGAAATAGTATTTACTGGAAGGAAGGTTATCAAATTGTAACAATCAAGTGACCCAATGAATATATTGATCCCATGAGGCTATGGTGTAATGTAAGTGTTCAAGCAGTTGGAACCTCTAGCCCACCTACTGTTTCGCCCTCACACAAGAGAAGTGTCTGATTAGTAGCTGAGGGTACAGTGGAAATACATAGTAAAGGCAATAATAGTAATAATAATTTTTATTGCATGACTACTATTTATTGTAGCATAATAATTATTGTTTTTGTTAACTTGTATCCTATTGTTTTTTAGTTAACTTAAATACTGACCTAGCCAATTAGTTGTGACAATTTGAACAACTCATAAAATTATTGAATCATTGAAGGGCACGGAGGATAAAAGTACAGTATATAACAAAATCTGTTTTAAAATACTTTTATTTTTACATGTGACAAAATTTTAAATATTTTATTTATTTTCTTAAATACTAATTAATAGTGTTTATTATCTAAATGAAGGCATCTGAACACGATTTATATTCCATATACAAATTCAAATATTGTTGTAATATTGGCCTATTAAAATTGGAGTACGAACATCATAGGACTTTCATTGTACCACACATATTTTGAAATGTTTGAAACTGTAACAAAACATGCATGAGACTCTATCATTGATTAGGAACTGTGGAAAAAAGGACAAAGAAACTAACATTCACGGTTCTACTCTCCTTCAGCTTAAGCTCACTGAACAACTGTACCCGCAGACAGTGTTGGTAAGTAGGCTTAGCCACAAAATACCAAGGAGTGTAAAACTGTGAATCCTGCTTCACAGTTGCATATGCTTTTGACACTAGAAAAACTGCAAATTGCATGGCAAACAAGGGCGGATTTATAGCACTGTAGAACCTTGCATATCCGGTGCACTAACTCGGACAGGTACCATCGGGACATAGAGTAAGAATTGATTAGAATCATACAAAATGTACAATATTAAATGCACTTTTTTTGATTGAACACCTAAGTTTTATTACATAAAGAAAGAAAAGAATGTACAAAGATTGAAGAACCTTATTTTTTAAATGTTATATGCCCTTTAATAACTCAAATTATCCCTCAAAGCATACACAAAACTCTCCATGGACACCTAAATTGTATTTTCAATTTAAAACCAATGAGTATGAACTAGCTGAGAGTTCCCACACTTTGCCTTGTTAACAAATCTGTCTATATATTTTAAGAAAATGGCAAATTTAAAGTGAACAAACAAAATAATTTCCTATATATCCTTAGAAGAACCATTTAGTTTGCCTGTTAGTTCACCATCTAAGTATACAAACACCAAAAACCAATGGATTAATTGCAATGTAAAGACAAAAGTCTTATTTTATTTATTTGAATAAAAAAGTGTTGGCTAAAATATTTTTTGCGGCTGAAATTTTTAAATTTTTGCAGGACGGTTATTTGTTTTTTTTGACTTTTCTGCTAGGTGACTCCCGCAGTCTGCTCACGCCCTAACTCCCCCACAATTGTGAGAGTCATAGTTACTCCGGCCGTTACACCCGTTTTTAAAACCCCTTTGGTTTTTTGCAATTTGTTTTGAGGATGTTATATGGACATAAAATGTAGCTAAAGATACACTGCTTTATTAGCTTAACCCTCAAACAAAGTTTCATTGCCATAGTTTCAGCTAAGTTTGACTTATAAGCGGTCCAAAATGCCTAAAAACATGTTTAATGCTCATTATATAGTTAAAGACACACTGCGTGCAGCTCATCATGCATTTCGAGTTATAAGCGGTGTAAGATGCCTTAAAAACGTGCTCAGTGCCCACTTTGGTCCCTCGCCATTTATTTTGTGGATGTTGTCTGGGTATAAAATATTGCTAAAGACACACTGGTAGTGGGCTTAACCCTCAAAAAAAGTTTCACCACCATAGCTTCAGCCGATTTTGAGTTATAAGCGGTCCTATATGTCTTAAAATTGTTACAGACAGGAATTTTATGGTGTTGGTTTTGGTGTTTGCAAAGTATATAAACACCAAAACCAATGGATTCATTGCAATGTACAGACAAAAGTCTTAATTTTAATTTATTTATATAGATTGGGCTCTACAGTATAGTCAAAGTTGGTCTTAAACAAACACATTACCGGGTGATTACAAATAAAATAGACAGTTTAGATAGCTTGTGGAAAATTTATTATTTAAAATTTTAGATCAGTACTTACATGATTATATAACAGAATTTCTTCAAGTGTTTTTTGAAAATATTTATTCTGGTTACTGATGGTTCTTGGAAGAAGAACGACCCGTAAACATTTTCACTAGATAAAGAGTAAAACACATTCACTTTAAGAGAATCGTGTATATGCTGTACAGTCTCTGTTGGGTTTTTTAGTCCCCATAATCGTACATTATGTCTATTAACCTTTCCACTAATGTGAATTTGTAGAGACTATTGAAGTTGTCTACTTCATTTGTAATCACCCAGTACTAAGCAATATTTTTTAATTGGGCACCTCTTTAGTATAATTTTGGTTGTGTTTTCCTTGTTTTGGTTGGATGATTTGCTTAATAATAGTGTAAAAAGTACACTTTTGCTAGTTTTCAAAGCAGTGTTAATGCATATACTCTGTCTACAGGTTATTACTTATTAGTCAATTTATGTGAATTGGAACAGATCAAGATTTCTCTGGTGTACCCGTTGCTACAAATCAAGTGTACAGCTCTGTTTACACCTTTGCGCTTTCTTCAGGTATTTCTCTTAAAGCATACACGATAGCAGTATACAATACTTTTTAGTTTTTACGCTCTTTGACCAGCATGAAGATTGATGTTATCGGCGTTATGAGAAAACTACAGGTAGAAAGGGCAAGCGTTAAAACATAGCGGTTTGAATAATCACAATGACAGTGCCACTTGCAACATCTTGATTAGTCTGATTAGATATTTATCACAGCTCATATCAGTTACTATCACAATCTTCAATAAATAATGTAATAAATAAGATTTTAAAATGTACAGTTTAGAATATTGTTGAATAATTTGGTGTAAAAATTCATTACCTAAAAGGACTACAAACTTAACACTTGTCAATAAACTTTATGAATGTAAAACTAAATTTTACAATGATAACACCTTTAAATTAAAACATGTAAAAAAAATAAGAATGTGTATTTGTTTGGAAATCATCCCTTAAGAGAATTAGTCAAAGTTAAAATAAGTTACTACAAAATAGAAAATGATATAACATACGTAGGAATGTGCAAGTTGTGATTTCTAGTGAAATGTTTACTTTACTGATGAGTTCAGGTTCTATGCTTGTTGGAGTCGTTAGTGCGAGAGATTATTGACTCAAAATTGCAGGTTTGCGCCCCGCCTAGCCAACGGTTGGTAGCTCATTTGTCACTAAGGGCCCTGCGTAGGATGCAGAGGCCCATGATAATAATGATTGCATTAACTTAAAAAAACTTAATTATAAGTATAACTTATAAGGCTTATATAGCTTAGAACGTTATTTTTCATCTTCATCTATTGGTTAGTTGCTTTATTAATGTTCATATTTTAATTTAGATTGGTTCCTTTATTATTTTTTAACAAAAATTTAACTGCTGGTGGGAGTAACTATGATTTTCTTAATGTAACCATACCTGGAAGTTACACCCTCAAGTTGCACTTAAATAGTTTAAGATGCAATAGTTTTTTCAACAATTCAAGTTAGATTACAAATTTGAATACTCGTTCTTGCACATTCCTAAATGTTGTATGAGTATTATCATGTGTACGTTGGATTTTCTTGAGATCACAATGAGTAATCTTGACAGATACCTGAATTGCTTGATATTGCCAATACCAAGAGAGTTCAAGTATTGAGTATCAGTGGCAATTCATTCTTGGCTTAAATCTTATGACTCATTCATAGCTATGGCACAATACTACACAGTGTATGTTCGGTATTCAGACTTTGTACTATTATTTTGTTTTCTGTTTAACAGAATAAATATCATTGTTTTAACAGAACAGCCACTAACATTTCACTAGATTTATTAAATTAAAGTATTTTTATACTAGTTTCAGGATAAAATATATTCAAAATCTACAATCTCTACATTACATTTAACACTAAAACTACACAAATGTAACTAAACTATTAAAAACTCTTAAGACTTTACAAATGTTTAAAGATACAAAAAAAGCATATATATAATTATAGTGATTTTTTAATTTGCTAGTGCTTTCAACATCAACGCTGTCATCGTCAGGTAAACTTGTTACATTAAAATTACTAAAACTTGATGATTACAGCATTGATGTTGAAACAGGTTGTGAATTAAAAAATCACAATTTGACTACATTGGGCTGTTGGCCTCTTTTGTATCTATAAATATTTGTAAACCATTGCCAACAATCTCCAAGGATCTTCAAGGATTTACTATTAAGGCTAACAAGTTATTACAAAGAGCAATTTCTCAGGAGTGACTTTGACCAGCAACAGCGCTCGAGAACTAAGCTCCTGTATCAAAGCCCAATGAAACAGGACAAGATAATCTGACTTTAAACAGAGATTTCTATTAGCATAGTGCAAAACTTAACATTTGAAACAACATAGAAATTCAATCATACTAAATAATGAGTTTATCTTTCAACAAAAGTGTGACAGCTTAGTTTGTTCACATTACAGATACCAATGAACTCTGAGCAAAGAATGACATTTTGGTGAATTACCTGTCAACCCAATTTATTTCCAAAATCTATAGGCTTTAATGGTCATTTAATGATCATCAAGTAATGGTCATTTGAGTAACCTAACTTTTATAAATCAAATGTCAAACTTAGAGGAACCATTTTCAAATGTGTACCTTAAATGAATCACTCTAACTTACAATGAACGGACATTTGTTCATGATTGTCAAGACCTGACCACAAATAACATGTATTTATTAATAAACGTATCTCCTCAAGTCATAATTCAGTTGTACCATGGACCGTTGTTTGACAAGCTGTTACTTGAACTTGAAGCACCGTGCATTTCTTTTCCAAGCAAAATGCTTGTTGGTTCAGGTGCAGGTTCCTTATCACTCCTGGGAAATTGCACTTTACAATGGCAATCATCTAACTCATCTGACTGTCAAAGCCTTTCCATATCATTCCTAAATAATAGAGTTACAGAACTAGTTGAACAAACATGGTTTATGTTTTATTGTACACACAAAATACTAATTACGATTTCTTCAATCGTTATTACTAACTATTTTTTAAATTTAGGGGTCAGTTGAAGTAGGGCTTCCAATCCCGAACCATTTGTTCAATTCTCAAGGTTTAGGGATTATGTCGGCCTGATCCCGAATTGCTACAGTTATGTTTTCAAATGACTAAATTAGTTTATTTTTATGAGTTTAAAAGCTTTCTATGGTTAAAATGTTCACAAGAACATCACAAAGTATTTTAAACTATTTGTTTAACCCACATAATTAAATATGAAGGTATTTGGTTGGTTTAAATATTTAACACAGCGTCACTGTGCTACTTTAGTGTACCACAGGCAACACAGAAAAGGCATTGTACAGTAATTAAAAAATGTTACCTATATTTAGGAAGGTTTTGTTGATTGCTAATGGCTAGACTTATTTCCATACCTTGCAAACAACTAGAGATTCAAAGCTACTTTGACAACGTGTTACCTGAATCTTATAAGAGTTTTTACAATAGTGTCAATTTTTTTAATTCATGGTGGTAAAAAGATTTACATTAATTTTATACATGTATCATACACATAGAATAAGTTTGTTTTAGTAACCTTTTGGGATTTTTAACAAGGCAGTAAATTATCTATAAAAAGTAAAAACATTTACTAAAATCTCATTTTACAGCTAAAATCACAATTTGTGTACTAACACTGCCTATTGGTCCTGAAAATACTGGGAATTTACCCTCTTAATACCAGGATTGTTGGCTGATAACCGAAATAAGTCATAGATCCCAAGGTCCAAGATTGAAAATTGAAGAAAATTGGAAGCCCTAGTCCAACAATAGCTTTCTAAAAATGTTCAAAATGTTTAAACTTAATAATATAATATCAATTACTCTGCAACACATATTAAATGTATGGAACATTTTTAACTATAATTCACATTTTAATGAATTAGGGTTTTCCTTTATTTAAAAATTGTTATTGAATGAGAACAAATACTTTCTAAGTTTTGAGTATGATCAATTATGTTAGTTTTTATCTTATCATCAAACTTCTAAAAGAGAAAAGAATATTCATTTAAAGACTTCCAGACTGGCAGAACTTGATTATTGGATTGATTGATATGCATTTGTTAAATTAATAACATAAGTAACTCAGAGTTCTGATGGGTGGAGGGAAAACAGTCCTCTGAAATTGTAGGAATGTTAAAGAAGCATAACTAAGAAGTAAAACTAAATAATAAAGACAATTCTTACAAGGAAAATGTTTGTATGAAAGACAAAAGTCAAAAGATTTAAAATAGGGAAAAGGAATTTACCACATCAAAAAAGAAAGCTCATAGATAGCTCTTGGACAGATGGCAACACCAGTGGGACAGAAAGCTGGACTCTTCACCAGAAACCTTCAAGTGAAACATTGGATCCCTTGCAAAGTTTTATGCAGAGAAAAAACTTTTTAACAAACTAACACAATAATAAATCAAGTTATGTTTAGTATAAAATTACCTATGCAACTTGAGTTGCAGCCAAGTTTGTTGGATAATTTGTACTGAAGTTGTAAATAATTTGTTATCAAAGGACATATTTAATTCCTTTGAAATGTAAAAAGTTTACAAAGTCACATCAAAGTTCAAATTTTGACTTTTGAAGTGGAGTATACTTCTATTTGTAAATAAGTACAACAATTTAATTATAAATCAGTAAAATTTAGTTGGCTGAATTTTTGTACACCTGATTAATTGAAATATCTATTACCTGGTTATTTAGGGTAAAAATACCAATGTCAGGTAAAATAAAACTTGTATTGTATCCTGTAAGCAAATGGCTTTGATACTACCACACGGTATTTTTCTGGCAGTACTGACCCAAATTGCAAAGTGTTCTTGTCAGCGTTCTTGGTGACAAACCCTGTTAAAAGAAGAGTAAATCCTCGACTTTGAATTAAGTTAGCCAGTCTTTGTCAGATTTCGCATGAGCTCTAATAAGGCCTTCATCATGAACATACATGTCATAATCTAAGTATAACTCTTTAAATGCC
Source organism: Matsumurasca onukii (assembly GCA_018831715.1). Lineage (NCBI taxonomy): Eukaryota > Metazoa > Arthropoda > Insecta > Hemiptera > Cicadellidae > Matsumurasca > Matsumurasca onukii. Next base: position 32,725,507 of record CM032060.1, on the reverse strand, counting down.
TCAGCTGAAAGTTGAGAGGAATGTGTAAGGAAATAAGATTGGAAAACAACTGTCAGTCAATTAATTAGAGTTTCTATAAATGCTTAAACCTAATTACGAAGTTATAAAAACAAGTCAATCATTGAATTGTTAGTCAAAAGTTTTGTACTCTTACTTAACTGTTCATTATTTTCCAAGTAATGAAAGCTGGATCGACAAACTCTAAATTACAACTTACATTAGTTTGAACTTTGACCAGTACTACTAAAATACTTGTGCTAATGGAACTGATAAATAAAAAATAATAATTATTACAAATTACTTATTAAAAAATAAATTATTTCTACTTCAAAATCACATTTGAAATGTTTTTTAGGAATTTTTATCAGGCTAGATGATGTATAAAAAGAATTACATAATTAGTAAGGCATTGAAAGTTACATTTGTGTATGAAAATGTGAGTTTTCAGAGTAACATTAATAAGCTTAATAAATTATCGAACAAAGATAGTATTTAATACAAATGTCATCACATTGGACAGCATTTATGTGGTGAAAAGCAGTGTTACACTGCTTACAGTGTATACATTACAGATTTACCTTAAATTTTAGGGTCAAATGGGATGATATATAAAACAAGACATTACGATTACACAAATAGTTGTTTAAATATTAAAATCAATGTGGCTATGTACTACAGCCAGTAAATTGGTTAGAAATTAAAAGTTACAAACAAGTTACTTGTTAGCAACAGTTAAAATAGGTAGTGTGTGGATAGCAACAACTTGTATTGGAAGAGTATGGTAATACTTTTAAAACTGTATTAATCATATTAAGTAATAAATTGAAGTAATACTCTGACTCACTACCTCAAAACTATGACCTAAACTAATTTTTTCAAAACTTATTATTATTTGAGTAGAAAACTTGTTTTATTTCTCAATATTTTGGCAAAAAGGAGTACTTTCCCTAATTTTTAAGACTGATGGATGTGAGATGGACCGAACAACTAGTGTGATCAATAAAATTCATCTTACACATAAACTATGAAATTAAAAAGGCCAATTACTACTTTTTAGAGCAATAAGAATTTTTCAGTAAATTTGTGATTACCATTCTCCTCACATCTTAACCAATAAAAGTAAGTGTAACCCTTCCAGATCTCATTTTTTCAGGCTAATTTCTTTTACACTTTACCTTCATATTCTATAAAAAGACGTACTTATAGACAAAAACATACAGTAAAAAAATTACAATGAAGTTTTTTTAATTTGTGTATACAAGTCTATAAAACGTCTATGTTGAGCCCTGACTTGTTTCCTGAAAGGGTTAAACTTGGATAAAATACTATTACACTCATCACTTTTCTTTTGGTATGATACATTTTCATAGAAATATCGTAATGTAAATGAATTAAAGTGATTTTAATAATACACTTTTATTTCATTGTGGAAAAATCACAAATGTTTATGATAATAAAGATATTGTGCTGACTAGAAATTTAAGGAATGTTCAAAACCCAAGCAGCGTCTTTGAAACTCATCCATAAGAGCTTATTGTAAATCAGTACTTGTATCCTGCTATAACTGTTTGACAAGAACATGTCAAGCTCATGTTTTCAAAATTGTATTTTTATAACCCACTTATTTAAATCTCTAAAGAATCTTTGACTGACATACCTTTTAGTGAATTTACATAAGAAATTAGAGCTACTTATTTGAAAAAAAAATGTCATTGAACAAAACGATTTGCAATTTTGAGCATCCCAACCTCCTGAGTCAAATGGCAAAACTTTATACACACACACACACACACACATGTAGGTATGTTGTATAAAATTCATTCAACCAGAGCAAGCTGTTGGCGGAAAACTGTTTTTTGCTGCCATCTTGGTCTGGCTGGTTTGATGTTGTTGATTTTTGGTACACGTGTTTACTATGGTAAAATAAGTGTTTATAGCAAGTTTTATCATACTGGATCATAAATACAGCTTTTGTAGTATTGAATTCATATTTTGAATTGTTGGTTTTAGCCAGGGTTGTGAATCCTCTTGTTAATTAACTGATTTTATAACAATTTCACTGATCTCATAAACAATAAACACACATTAAAAAGGCCAAACACTTCTAAGTTGTTGTTAAAAAACAGTAGACTCTTGCCTATAAGGCACGGGAATATCAAGCCTACAGCTTATCTGGATTACGCAGCAATACAAAGTTATATATAAAAATAAGACCTTGACTCTAAGAGTCTTGAGCAGGTCTACCCTTGCATTGTGTGTAAACTCTACTTGTGTAATTTATTTGTCAACATGATTGTAAATGGTTCAGGTAATTTGCTGTAGTGTATTTCAACTTATATGGGCAGGTCAGCAAGTTACTATTTCCTGAGTCTTCTACAAATCCAGATTTTTGCTAACAAGCTGACCCTTCCCTAACCTTAGGATAGATAGGCAAGGGTCTATCACAATCAAATTTTGGACAATGACTTCTTCTAGAATTGTTGGTTATATACACAACAACTGGTACCTATTACTAACTTGGTCTGCAGAGTGACTATTGCTTGCCGACTACTAGGTGTACTTGCATGTTGTCCTTCCCCTTGACGACCGAGCCTCGGGATTCGAAGGTGAAGCAGTCCTGTAACGCAGGGACACAGTGTGACGGCAGCTGTATACGCCCTGCCACTCCTGTAGAGTCCATGCGACTTGCTATGTTCACTGCGTCACCCCAGATGTCGTAGTACAGCTTAGTCGTTCCTACCACTCCAGCAGTTATGTCTCCATAACTGTAGCCAATCCTGCAAAACATGTCTTCTACTATAATCTAGCATATTAACTCTTCGTGGAATACCAGGATTTTAATGTGACACATTAAAAGGCTATGTATCTAAAATTACTGTAATGTAAAAATCAAAAAGTTAAGGCTAATTTTTTCCTTGTTTTCTAATGTGACACCAGGTTAAAAAGAAATTATTTTCTACACTTTAAACAAGTTTACGCAATGACAGCGTGTGCCTAAACTGCTGCCTGTTGACACATCTGTAGCGCTCAGCTTGCTACCACTGCGAGCAAGAACTCTTGCCAATACATTTGGCGGGATCCAGCTGATATGCTACTGTGGGCAAAGGGGGAACAGAGTCCATCAGTTCACATGCAGCCCTCTAGGGATGAACCCAAACACTACCCAGTTCCCAGTGTTGCAACAGACGAGTAATGGTGTTGTGTGATGAGGCGTCAATAGCCCTTCCTGTGCAAACCAACGTTACATCATTACCGACAAAGGACTTTCTCTTTGGAGAAACAATAGACAATATTTTTTATTTACATTATCATGGAGAACAGTAAATGCGTCAAAATTTGTTTAAGGAAAAGGAAGTTTTACAATGCAATATGTATTCATCATTTGGATTGCTGTTCAGGTTGCACTATGTAGTTATCTTGGTCAGGAATTCTTTCTCGGAGTAGAAGGGTCTCTCTTGAAGCCACAAGGTCAGTTTTCTCTTGATGGTCTTAGGCTTTCAGATGTTCAGGAAGGTGGTTGAAGAAAAGAGCTGCTAAGATGGTGAGGTGGCAGGGAAAAGTCTGTAGTGTGCCTAGTGTCGTGCTGGTGTAAATTGTGGTGTCTTGGTTGCTGGGTGCTGACTGCATGCATGATAGTTTCACGGATGTAAAATGTCAAATTTTTTTTCGACAGTTGTCTAGATGTGGTATGCTTGCTAGGCATTGAATTGCTCTCTTCTGTTGAATAAGGATTCTTCCTAGGTTGGTTTCTGCTGCTCCTCCCCAGGTGGCTACGCCATATCTGAGGTGGGACTCAAGAGCGAAAAGTAGGCAACTTTGGCTGTGTCCAAACCACTTATTTAGGTGGATTCTCGGATGACATGGATGCTTCTTTGCATAGGTGTTTTATAAGTGGGTTCCAGGACAGTTTTAAATCTATTGTGATGCCAAGGTATTTTGTAGTGGTGTTTGCTTCTAAGCCTGGTAGTTGGTGTGTGACTTTTGGTGAAGGCTATTTTGCACAGTTTTACTCTCAGGACTGCTGTCATTTTGTGATGTGTTTATTTACAGTCTGTCTATGTTTTTGTCTCATAGGGTAATAACTGTGTCATCCGCATACATGACTGTGTGATATGTATCTTGAATCCAGTTTGGCAGATTGTTTGTGAGGAGGAGGAGGAAAAGCACTGGTCCGAGCACAAACCCTTGTGGCACTCCTCTTTTTACACAGACATTTTCAGAGCAGATTTTTATTTTGTGAAACTTCAGTAAGATCAGCAAACTATTAATACTACTAAAATTAATGTCAGAATAGTTGCATCTGCCAACTTCCTGGACCATTGGAGACTTACAGAATTGATAAATGACCTGTTTAATTACTGCTTCATATAATTCAACCCAGTAAAGTGGGAACCAACATCTCACTGTACTCTACAATGATTACTGACTAAACTACCTCAAGATAAGGTTGAAGCTGAGTAGATCGTTGTTAAAGGAGTCGATTGCAGCGAGGAGTCGGAGAGCAAAGTGCATGAGTGTGTGCAGGTGGTTGGAGTCACTGAGGATGGGGTTGAGGCCGGAGGCGCCATGTACGTGCTGCCGATAGTCTTGATCTTCTCCACAGCAGCAAACTCGGGCTTGCTCAGCAACTCGTCAAAGTCACTAACCTACAATACAGTACACGGTAACTAGCAAATTTAGTAAAATACACTGTATCTTTTCTCTGTCTTAAATTAGAAATTGAAATAGCTGCTATGTCAAATCAACACAGCCTGACAAGTTTAAGCACTCTAGGCTGTGATGGGGAAAAGGTGTACTTTACTCACATTGAAATGAAATGTAAATAATCTTTATTCACATATTGTATCAAATACAATGAATGGCGTCAAACAATTTTAATTACTAGCACAAAAATAAGTAGAGAGACATAGAAAGATAGGCACAGTTTAACAGAAAACTCACTGATTCAATATAAAGGTCTAGTCAAAAGTACTTTTAAGATTCTTTTAAATTGTATTAAATTTGAAGTGTTTTTAATAATTTTGGTAAAGCAATAAAACATTTGATTCCTATATATGTTGTCTTTTTCAAAAATCTTAATCTATGTGATGGTATTGAAAATTATTTCTGTTTCTAGTAAAATATTGATGAAAATCACCAATCAGTGAGATAGAGTCTTTAGTTTGACGGTGTATAAATACATTGATAGATATTTTGGCCAAACAGTCAAAATATTTATTTCAGGAAATTTTTCTTTTACTGAAGCTTGCCAATCCAGTTTTAACATTATGTATTGCTCGTTTTTGTAAAATCAAGAGCCTATTCATATTACTTTGACTTGTTCCACCATATACACATAATCCAAATGCTATCCATTTCATTTATGTCTGGCACTTCGCATAAGCAAGGTTGTTTAGTGGGCAAAGACTTATTATATATAAAAACATAAACAACATAGTACCCTTTTTCAAAAAGATTGCTTTCTTAACCGTTTTTGACCTTAGTCATCTTTGGGCAAACAAGTACTTACATTTAAAACAAAATATTTTCTTCCAATAATGATAATTGATTCTCTTTCGCATATAAACACGATCCATATGATGTTAAACTAACTTTGAAAATTGCTTGGTATACATTAAATAGCAAACTATAAAAACTTATATACAACAAAACTATCATGACCTTTTTTTATTTGCATTTGTGTATCTCATCAAAAATCGGATTTCTCACATCGACATGGGTTGAGTTAAGGATGTTCCCTTGATCTTCTAAGCTATTTAAATAAATATGTAGAACGTCCTTACAGTTCATGGTTTGCTGATAATAAACCAGCAACCATCTTTCTTTTCCAAATATAATATGATTATTGATTAAGTATCTTATAAACTTTTATAATTATGGTTTTTGTCTAAGACATGTTCAGCCAAATTAGACTTCATCGTAGTTTTGTTGTTTGACTTTATGGCTTGAACTTGCTCTCAAAATCTCAATCTAAAACGTCTGCCTGTTTGGCCAATATAATAGATTAGGCAGTCGGAACATGTAATTTTAAATAAGCCAGATTGGTTGTATTTATTCATCGGTTGTATGTCCCGTTACTTTTATTTTGTACAATCTGGAATGCTTGTGTAGTTTGTTTGTAGTTTTGTAACCTAGTTTAAGTTTAGAATTTTGAAACGTTTTTCTTACAGATTTATCTTTATTACAAGTCCCGCTAATAACTAATTGGGACCAAACCCTGTTCGATTAGCAAAAATCTGATTGAGCGGATTTTAGGCATATATTGATGGATTTATCATATTGACCTTATAAAGTCATATATTGAGTTTGAGCGACTCATATATTTTATATTTAAATGTAAGAAACTGTGTGTTTGAATGCTGTACAATAACTGGAATACAAAACAGTGTGGAAGTAACGCACGAGATATGACGGGCAATACAAAGATGATGTAGCGGCAGGGTGTGTACTGTACTTGGTGAAGATAAGATAAGGAACTAGTATAGCAGTTCCAAGTAAACAATCCCTCTCCCCTACATCCGCAAGGAGTGCATTTTCACATAAATGGGCAGCCATTATCAGGTTGGCCGATCTCAGACAGAACCAAACATCCATTTTGTACACGTGATAGATCACCTAGTTTTTTTGTACTAAAACCTTTGCAATTTACTGTAATTCCAAACTAGTACCGGTATAAAACATTATTTGTCAAATGAAATTAATCATTGAGTAAATGGAGATGAGGTTAGGAAATAACAAAACACACTAACACTCTCCTCAAAGATCGATGACACAAGCATACAGAGAAATGCTGTGATTGGCTATGTAATCCCGCTTCTGTGGTTGCCTAGTAACAGCTAATGACGCAGTAGACAGCTGATAAGGGAGCCGCTGTCCTCACTGGACAACCTGGCACCTGCCTTCCCCTCCCAGCATACTGCAGCTGCTCTCTTACCCTCTCTGCTTTTTTCTCTTCCCTTGTCCTTTCAACCTGTCATCTCATTCTTTGCCTTCACCCCTCATAATTGTTTGAGTTTGAGGTAGTCCATTTCGCAATCCCTGTATTATTCGAAGCCTTCTTCAGATTCGAGTGGTCTTGGTCCCAATTATCTCGGATAGTCGAGATTCTACTGTATTTTGAGTTTGTTATTAAACACATAAAGTATGATACAGTAATTGAAAACCAGTATTTTACCAACTCAAAATCGATAGTTTTTCCCCCCAACAGTGTTCGGATTAAGCGGATTTTCGGATTAGCGGGGTTCGATAAGCTGGACTCTAGTGTACTTTGTTTTATGGGACACATTCATTTCAACATCGTCAGTCACGGTGCCATTCCAGTTCGAACACCTCTTGCTGTGGTGCTGTGGGGCTTTCTTAAAGAGTAAAGTGTTAGTTTCAAAGCTTCAGACCATTGCTGAATTGAAGCACTGCATAAGACTCAAACGCCATGATCCTCGCCAGATTGCATCAGGTAGGCAGAAAAAGATGAGGCCTCATGGAGTGAGGAAGGACGCCACTTGGGAGACATTATCTTCGACAAGTAAAGATGGCAATACAATGTGTCTTTTTAGTGTGATTTGTAACATCAAACTATGTTTGTTATTGACTTGTTCGTTTAAAAATGTCCCTGTTTTTTGCTCAATTCGCTACTAATGTATACATTTCAGTATATTGCATTCTAAAGCTAACATCGCATGCAGCCTACTCAGCCTGATGGTGGTAAATTGGGCCCTGCAAATTGGTAGTGACATGCCTATATCCGACCCCTAGGACCTCCTAGTTACCACTGGAGGTGGTAGAACTAGACAGAGTCCACTGTATTTGTAGTGCTTAATTTACTATTAGAAAATTAATTTTCAATAATACTTACTAGCTCATTGAGAACTCTCAAACATTCCAGACCACCCTGGTAGGATTCATATCATACATTTCAGAAAAGTTAATAATGCTTGCAAAAATAATTCCAGCACCCTTCACATTTTCTGAGTATCTGGAAAATAATTACTTCAATACAAACATTGCAATGATTAAAGCAATTACCTCACATTAAATTGAGCATTCAACAAGTTATGTTTGCTGATAATTCTATTACAATTGAATGAGGAGACTAAAACAGTTTTCACCGCCAGGCTGATTGATTTTGTTGATTGTTGGTACACTTGTTGGGTACAGTGACATTTTGTATTATAAATGGTAGGGCAATTTTGCTAGTTAACAAGTTTAACCTAGAAATGTGCAAAAGAAACAATTAAGTTTTGTATTCTATTTAAGTCAAAACAACAATATTTTAAAATTTAATAATATACTGTATGTAAGTACAGTAGGACCGCCTATTTGTGGACCAAGAGGGCAATGAACTATCCAGTATGTATATACATGATTTTATCACAAAGAGGTGTTAAATGCCACTAAATAGTAAATACTGTTTATTTATTGAGTAAAGTGTTAAAGTGTGAGACCCAATTTTACTATACAGTGGAGTCCCGCTAATCCTAACCAATTGGGACCGAACCCCCTGTTCGATTAGCTTAAAATCAGATTAAGCGGACTTAGGCATATATTGATGCATTTGATCATATATTGACCTTATAAGGTCATATATTGATTATTGAGTTTGAGCCACTAATATTTTATATTTAAATGTAAGTACCTCAACTGTGTATTTAATACAACTGTGTACACTAAGAATATTGCAAATTTAAAATGCACAAAAAGGTTTACTATATATCCCTAGAAAAAACAATAGTTTGCGTAGTTCACCTGTGGATGTTTATGGATATGAAATAAGCTATAGATACACTGCGCGGATGGGCTTAACCCTGGAAACAAAGTTTGCCGCCATAGTTTTCAATTTTTGACTTATAATGGTCCAACGCCTAAAAAACGGTTCCAAAAACCCTCGCCATTTATTTTTGAATGATGTATGTATGAAATACAGCTTAAATACACACTGCTAATGAGCTAAACCCTAAAAGGTTGGTTTCAATCACCTTTAGATTCGGGTCTAATTTGAGTTATAAGCAGCCCATTATGCCTTAAAAACTTACATACATTTTATGCTTTTTGACAGTTTGTCAATCAAAGTATATTAGCACAAAATAACCAAACCGATGGATCTTTTGCAATTTACAGACAAAAAGTTTTATTTTATTTTATGATAAGTTGCTACCTTGTGAGAGTCATAGTTACTCTCAATGTTCGTTTTTGAGGATTTATTGAACATAAAGTTTGCTAAAGACAATTGAGTGATTAGCTAACCCTCAAACAAAGTATCACCATGGCTTCAGCGGATTTCGAAGTTATTTTGCCCAGCTTAAAATCGCAAAAGTGCCCACTTTGGTGTATTTATTTTGTGGATGTTGTATGGGTATAAATATAACTAAAGAACACTTAATGGGCTTAACCCTAAACGGTTACCGCATAGCTTCAGTTGATCTCTTGAGTTATTTTGTCCAAGATGCCTTAAAAGCTAAGACAGACAGACAGATGACAGACAGACAGGGAATTTTTTTGACACCAGTTTGGTCTATGCAAAGTATTGAACACCAAATAACCAATAAATCATGGATTTCGCACGTGTATTCAATAAATGTAAACTGCAATTAACAACAGCCACCAGCAGCTTAACGACGCAAATATCGGCAGTACAAAGATGATGTGGCGGCAGGGCCTACTGCGTGCTCTTCTCCCCAACACCCGCTTACGCCACAGAGTACGAATAATGTTCTAAAACAATCAATGACTCATCATCGCCATACTGAGTGTGTCGCCGCCACTACCCTACCGCCGAAAGTGGATGTTTTGTTTTGCGCGACACCTGTGTGTATAGCGCGTTGTTTTGAGTGGTGGTTAGCTGACTTTTACATCTTTTGTTTCTACTGTCAATGCGCGCAACGTAAACATAGCTTTTAAATACATAAAGTATGATATATGTAATTGGAAAACCAGTTTTATTTATTTTACCAACTCAAAATCTGATAATTTTTCCCCCAACAGCAATGGATTAAGCCGGATTTGATTAGCGGGTTCGGATAAGCCGGACTCTAGTGTATAACATAGGTTGTATTCAGCAGAAAAAATATTTTCAAATCTTTCTTTGTCTAGAATTTTTTTATATCAGAATTCAAAACTGATTATTGTTTGACCTATGATGTTTTGTTCTATAGGCAGGGTAGCTGAGTTCAGGAAAAATATAATTCCTGTATTTTCCAGAGTAAATTTTGCTGATTTTGATTTAGCTGCCTTAAGTTATTCCATTTGACTATTTTGTCGAACCACAACATTTTTAGCACTGGCAACAAAATCATGGCTAACCCATCTTCATGGCGATCTCTTGACTCCCACTAGTGCCTACAGCTGAATAACAACTTCTATACCGCTTGTGACTATCTCCTGACTCCGCCATCTTCCTCACAACGAAATCACGACTTTCATTACCGGCAACACAACTTTGACTCAGCCAGCAACGTAAATCCACGACTTTCATCAAGTAACAACAATCTCTTGTCTACCACTAGCGCCCACTACTTAAACCACAACGTTCGTTACCGTTCGCAACAGTATCTAGACTCGTCCGTGACATAATCATCACTTTCACGATCCCTTGTGCAAAATTTCCCAATTTAGGGACAAAATTCAGATAATTCCCAGTTTTTCCCATAGGTATATAAAAAATTCCTGAATAATTCCCGGTTTTCTCGGAATTCCTGTATGCTGGACACCCTGATAGGCGAATAGCTCTATTTCTTATGGAAATTTGCTAATAAATGTTTTGAGTACAAATAATACGCTTTGCTGCTTCATTGAAATTTTTAACTACAGTAATTGAAAACGTTCAAGAATTTCAAGAACGTTCAAGAAATTCAAACGTTTCAAGAACTAGGTTTATTTTCCATGAACCGACAAATTGTATATTGGTACATTTACTAAATTATAAACGGTTTAAAGTATTCTTCCTATTTTATTTAATCGCAAATCATTATTGTATATTTTCTGTAATCTCATTGTAAATGGTGTAAACCGTAAATAAAGTGATCTGAATTGAATTGAAAAGCATAGAACAAAGTAGGAGGCACAGAAAACCTGTACACTACAGATTTGAGTTTGCCTTATGTTTGCCTTTAATTTAATAATATTCATAGCCTTACGTGTAGTTTTCTAGACAGTGACTATTCAAATTTATTTTAAGTTGCACATAACTTACTTTGCTGTAGTTTTGAGATGTTCAGCGACATGCTTGGGTATGATGTTGTGCAGCAAAAGCTCAGCCTGATCCTTCATAGCCTGCATCTTAGCCTTGTCTCGTGCTGCCACGATGTTTCCATGAAAGCTTAGCCGATAACTGATCTCAAACTCTCGGTTAAGGAACCACACAAGTAGCAAGATCAACAGTACGTCGAGATAGATTTCATACTTAAACGAAGAGTTATTGTCACTTTCCATTTGAGTTTTGCTCAAAAAGCTGTCAAAACTGCTGATGTTTTCAATAGTTACATTTGAATTTATAAACTGATTTTTACCCAAAACTGGAGGGCCGGATTGGTTTTTGTCATTTTCGAGATTTATTGAAACTGGAAAGGACAAACTATTAACTATTGGCAAAGGCACAGAATTTCTAGATAGAAATGGATTTGTGTTGTTATTTATTACTACTCCAATACCATTAACAGAAAGAAAATAGTTGGACATTAATATAAGATATATCAATCCAGCCACGGTTGCAACTGAACTTTTCATCCAGCAATTCAACTGAGTAAAATTGCAAAAATGCAAAATACCTACAAAAAATATGGATGCAAAATAGTATATTCCATCCACATATTTCAAAGCATCTTGTAAAGAAAGAAGAATAACAATAACTGGAAGACTGACTAACACTCCACCTATTAAATGCCAAGAAAACCAATTGGAGCATCTGTCAAAATTGGAATTGTTTGTAGGCCAGAACAACGAGCGTAGGCACAGGAGTAAGGCTAGGCTTTGTACTGTACATAACAACAAAAAGTAAGGCAGAAGAGAAGATGGCATGCCAAACACCAGTAAGCAGGATAGTGATGATAACAGAAACACCTGCAACAGACATATTTCCTTGATTAATGAATAACACTACAGCATAGGCTCAAAAACAGTACTTTTGTAGGAATCACCATGCCGACTGATGGATGTGTAACATACGGTATTTCATACTGAGGCAATACAGAAAGTTGAATTTGTTATTAATAGCTAAAAATAGTGAACCATTTGATGGAGGCTTTCAGGTAGAAATATAGAACATATTAAACTGAACTCCTCTCAGACGCTCGCTTTTGGTTAGCCAGATGGTCACCGCCTGAGTGTGAGTCACACTCAGCTGATTTACCGCAAGCAGCCAGATAGCGACATGTCACCAATTGTTTATCTACACTAACCTTGTTGTTTGTCCATCCACTTATGAATTGAATAAGTGTATATTCATTTAACCTGTTACTTTTGAACTTTGTCGCGTCTTGTTCTGCTGAATAGTATTTGCATTTTTGACCATAATAATTCACTTATTATAATGCTGTATTAGCTAAACTACGCCTTTTTTATAATATTTTTTGCTTTCCTGAAGGTTTGCAACTCTTCGTTGGCCAAGAATCCGTCCCGAGGTGCCGGGATAGGGATTATATATATAGTACAGTATTAATTCACTAATCCAGCACTTTGATATTGGGATTGGCAGCCAGATTAGCAAAATGCTGGATCAGTGGAGGTTCACTAAAAAACCATTTTTGGAAATAATCTTTCTACGCTTGGAGGATGATTCATTACTTTAAAAATTATTCAATGTTGTTTATGTTTTTATATATAATATCCCAAGTAACCCTGTTAGTGCATTCTATGTCAGAATATTAACATACATTTATTTTGATTCAACTATTCTAACTTTGTTTATTTTCACCGATGGTTCAAATAATTAATTCAATTACAATACTGAAAAGCTTTACTGCATTAACTTATTAGAACCTCAGAAAAATATATAACAAATATAATCATATTGAAACAATAATTAATTTAAAACTACATTTAGAGCGCAGATAGGTGCTGCATGGTTACTGGCACGATCCGGCCCATATTTACAAAAAGGCTGACTGGGCATTTGCCCACGGCGGTAAATTTTCAAGGGTGACGGCAAAGTGGGAAAAAGGCAACATTTTATTTTTTGTATGTGAGATGCAATGGGAAATTAAAAATTTTGCGAGGGTAACTTTCGACGAGGGGGTTCATTTATGATGCCTAGTCAACTAGTCAAATAGTTAAGAAGGGCCCATACCTAAATAAGTTGTCAAGTAGGGTTTGAATTGACCCAAATAATAATTGTAAAACCAAGATACAATAATCGGATCACAATAAAGTCAACAAGGTGTGGAGGGAGGTGCAGGGGTTAAGTAAGGAGGGTGGATGAATGGTCTGCCCAGAGCATCTGCAATGGCAACCGGAAATCGGAGCCTGGGCAAGACACAACTGATGTCTGCTGTCTACACGTCTCACGCTTGTACCTGCAGTCTGCAGACAGACAGAAACAATCTGTTGGCATATTTCCAAATAGCTATAGCTCAATCTCAATTGTATATGAGACTCATAGTGTAAAACCAACAGTAATTTTGTCTGTCTTTACAAAATAAAAAGATAAGTTATTACCATGTCCCAAAATGAAGTAGTTATTTATTTACCAGATCTAAACAAAATGCCACAGACAAAAGGGACAATTTTAACTGCTATTTATCAGCTATTATGGCCGCTTAGTGATTCCATTGATGTGGCAAATGAATTTCATTTGTTAAATACTAGAGGTTAGTTACCATGACTCCTCATCACTGGTTAGGCATCGCATTTGCATAGAAACAGTTTTAAAGTGTAATGAAAACGGCGTTCTGCTCAATCGCTTCGCCATTTCAACATCGCCGTCACGCCATTCCAGTTCGAACACCCTGTGGTAGTGCTGTGGGCTGTGGGGCTTTCTAAAGAGTAGTGTTGTTTCAAAGCTTCAGACCATTGCTGAATTGAAGCACTGCATAAGACTCGAAATCGTGATTCCTCAATCCTTGTTGCGGAGATTGCATCAGGTAGGCAGAAAAGATGAGGCCCGGAGTGAGGAAGGATCGCCACTTGGGAGACATTATCTTCGATAAGTAAAATGGCAATACAATGTGTCTTTTAGTGTGATTGTAACATCAACTATGTTTGTTATTGACTTGTTCCGCTTAAAAAAATGTCCCTGTTTTGGCTCAAATCCGCTACTAATGTATACATTTCAGTATATTGCATTCCTAAAAGCTAACATCGTATGCTGCAGCCTACTCAGCCTGATGGTAAATTGGGCCCTGCAAATTGGTAGTGACATGTAGTTTATCCGACCCCCTAGGACCTCCTAGTTACGCCACTGGAGGTGGTAGAACTAGACAGAGTCCACTGTATTTGTAGTGCTTAATTTACTATTAGAAAATTAATTTTCAATAATACTTACTAGCTCATTGAGAACTCTCAAACATCCCAGACCACCCTGGTAGGATTCATCATACATTTCAAGTTAATAATGCTTGCAAAATAATTCCAGCACCCTTCACATTTCTGAGTATCTGAAAAATAATTACTCAATACAAACATTGCAATGATTAAAGCAATTACCTCACATTAAATTGAGGATAACATTCAACAAGTTAAGTTGTTTGCTGATAATTCTCATTACAATTGAATGAGGAGACTAAAACAGTTTTCACCGCTTTCTAGGCTGATTGGATTTTGTTGATTGTTGGTACACTTGTTGGGTACAGTGACATTTTGTATTATAAATGGTAGGGCAATTTTGCTAGTTAACAAGTTTAACCTAGAAATGTGCAAAAGAAACAATTAAGTTTTGTATTCTATTTAAGTCAAAACAACAATATTTTTAAAATTTAATTATACTGTATGTAAGCACAGTAGAACCTCTATTTGTGGACCAAGAGGGCAATGAACTATCCAGTATGTATATACATGATTTTATCACAAAGAGGTGTTAAATGCCACTAAATAGTAAATACTGTTTATTTATTGAGTAAAGTGTTAAAGTGTGAGACCCAATTTTTTTATACTAGTGGAGTCCCGCTAACTATTGGGACCTAACCCTGTTCGATTAGCTTAAAAATTCAGATTAAGCGGACTTTAGGCATTGATGCATTTATCATATATTGACCTTATAAGGTCATATATTGATTATTGTTTTGTTTTACTAATATTTTATATTTAAATGTAAGAAACTGTGTATTTGAATACAACTGTGTACACTGGAATACAAAACAGTGGAAGTAACGTATTAAATATCGGCAGCAATAAAAGATGATGTGGCGGCAGGGCCTACGCATGCTGCCTTCCTCCCCAACACCGCCACCACGCCACAGAGTACCTAACATCCTCTAAAACAATCAATGACTCATCATCGTGCCATACTGTGAGTGTCGTCGCTCACTACCCCGCCGAAAGGATGTTTTGTTTTGTGCGCACACCTGTGTGTATAGTGCTGTTTTGAGTGGTGGTTAGCTGACTTTACATTCTTTTGTTTCTACTGTCAATAAATATGGCAAGCAAACGTAAACATAGCTTTAAATACATAAAGTATGATATGTATTGGAAAACCAGTTTTATTTATTTTACCAACTCAAAACCGATAATTTTTTCCCTCAACAGTGTAACGATTGCCGATTTTCGGATTAGCGGGTTCGATAAGCGGGACTCTAGTGTATAACATAGGTTGTATTCATTACTACAGAAAAAATATTTTCAAATCTTTCTTTGTCTAGAATTTTTTTTATAATGAAGAAGCTCAAAACTGATTATTGTTTTGACCTATGATGTTTTGTTCTATAGGGCAGGGTAGCCAGAGTTCAGGAAAAATATAATTCCTGTATTTTCCAGAGTAAATTTTGCTGATTTTGTATTTAGCTGCCTTAAGAGAGACAAGTTATTCCGACCATTTGACTATTTTGTCGCGAACCACAACATTTTTAGCACTGGCAACAAAATCATGGCTAACCTTATCTTTCATGGCATCTCTTGACTCCCACTAGTGCCTACAGCGAATAACAACTTCTATACCGCTGTGACTATCTTCCTGACTCTTCACCTTCCGGGCGACGAAATCACGACTTTCATTACCGCGGCACGTCAATCTTTGACTTAGCCAGCAACTTAAATCAATTTACTTTCGCTACCGCATCAACAATCTCTTTGTCTACCACTAGTGCCCACTACTTAAACCACAACGCTCAGCACGTCGTTAACAGTAGTATCTAGACTGTCCGGTGACATAATCATCACTTTCACGATCCCTTGTGCAAAATTTCCCAATTTAGGACAAAATTCTCGATAATTCCCAGTTTTTCCCATAGGTATATAAAAATTCCTGAATAATTCCCGTTTTCGAATTCCTGTATGCTGGACACCCTGATAGGCTAATAGCTCTATTTCTTATGGAAATTTGCTAATAAATGTTTTGAGTACAAATAATACGCTTTGCTGCTTCATTGAAATTTTTAACTACAGTAATTGAAAACGCTCAGAATTTCAAGAACGCTCAAGAAATTCAAACGCTTCAAGAACTAGGTTTATTTTCCATGAACCGACAAATTGTATATTGGTACATTTACTAAATTATAAACGGTTTAAAGTATTCTTCCTATTTTATTTAATCGCAAATCATTATTGTATATTTTCTGTAATCTCATTGTAAATGGTGTAAACCGTAAATAAAGTGATCTGAATTGAATTGAAAAGCATAGAACAAAGTAGGAGGGGCACAGAAAACCTGTATGACTACAGATTTGAGTTTGCCTTATGTTTGCCTTTAATTTAATAATATTCATAGCCTTACGGTAGTTTTCTAGACAGTGACTATTCAAATTTATTTTAAGTTGCACATAACTTACTTTGCTGTAGTTTTGAGATGTTCAGCGACATGCTTGGGTATGATGTTGTGCAGCAAAGCTCAGCCTGATCCTTCATAGCCTGCATCTTAGCCTTGTCTCGCGGCTGCCAATGATGTTTCCAT
The DNA here is from genome assembly GCA_018831715.1 of Matsumurasca onukii. Lineage (NCBI taxonomy): Eukaryota > Metazoa > Arthropoda > Insecta > Hemiptera > Cicadellidae > Matsumurasca > Matsumurasca onukii. The sequence goes on along the minus strand of CM032060.1, from coordinate 32,708,478 downwards.
GAAAGCTTAGCCGATAACTGATCTCAAACTCGGTTAAGGAACCACACAAGTAGCAAGATCAACAGTACGCCGAGATAGATTTCATACTTAAACGAAGAGTTATTGTCACTTTCCATTTGATTTTTGCTCAAAAAGCTGTCAAAACTGCTTATGTTTTCAATAGTTAAGTTTGAATTTATAAACTGATTTTACCCAAAATTGAGAGCGGATTGGTTTTGTCATTTTCGAGATTTATTGAAACTGGAAAGGACAAACTATTGACTATTGGCAAAGGCACAGAATTTCTAGATAGAAATGGATTTGTATTGTTATTTATTACTACTCCAATACCATTAACAGAAAGAAAATAGTTGGACATTAATATAAGATATATCAATCCAGCCGGTTGCAACTGAACTTTTCATCCAGCAATTCAACTGAGTAAAATTGCAAAATGCAAAATACCTACAAAAAATATGGATGAAAATAGTATATTCCATCCACATATTTCAGAATAACACACCGCAACAAAAAAGGGGCAGAAGAGGAAGATGGCATGTACCATAACAACAAGTAAGGCAAGAGTAAGCAGGATAGTGATGATAACAGAAACACCTGCAACAGACATATTTCCTTGATTAATGAATAACACTACAGCATAGGCTCAAAATTAGTACTTTTGTAGGAATCACCATACCGACTAATGGATATGTAACATATTTCATACTGAGGCAATAATGAAAGTTGAATTGGTTATTAATAGCTAAAAATAGTGAACCATTTGATGGAGGCTTTCAGGTAGAAATATAGAACATATTAAACTGAACTCCCTCTTGCACGTCGCTTAGTTAGGCCGCCAGATGACTCCGCCAGAGTGTGAGTCACACTCAGCTGATTTACCGTAGCAGCCAGATAGCCACATGTCACCAATTGTTTATCTACACTAACCTTGTTGTTTGTCCATCCACTTATGAATTGAATAAGTGTATACATTTAACCTGTTACTTTGAACTTTGTCACGCCTTGATTGGCTGAATAGTATTTGCATTTTTGACCATAATAATTCACTTATTATAATGCTTAGCTAAACTACGTCTTTTATAATATTTTTTGCCTTTCCTGAAGGTCCGCAACTCTCGCTTGGCCAAGAATCCGGTCCTGAGGGTGCCGTTGGATAGGGATTTATATATATAGTACAATCTCACTAATCCAGCACTTTGATACATTGGGATCGCAGCCGATTAGCAAAAATGCTGGATCAGTGGAGGTTCACTAAAAACACTCAATTTTTGGAAATAATCTCTCTACGTTGGAGGATGATTCATTACTTTTAAAAATTATTCAATTTCATTTTTTCTTTTTCTAATGGCAATGAATTTTGATCTGCCGATGTTGAATTCCTTGGATGGAGTAGCTAGTATCATCATTTTTTAATCTGTTTAAAATCTATCTATTGTCAAAGTAATATTTTAAAATTTTGTTCGCGATATCTCACACCTTGTACTGAACGGAAGCACAGATTAGCAATAAACAACGCACTTTTCTACAGGTGACTAAGTCAGCTTTAGAGAGACTTGAAAACAGGTGGCTGCTAAGTTAACCGATTACTGGATGTCGAGTGGCGGCTGAGACTGTAACTACTGTATATGCAGGGGTACCCAAAATAACGGAATTTCACTATAAAACCAAGTTTTATTATTTTTTATTAATTTACATGTACACCTTCAGTACTCCATTTAGTGTAACGATTTGTTCATTTGATGCCCCCATGAACTTATCGTCCATTGCTCCATCCTCGCTTTGTCGCTTTCACTCCTTCATTTTGTCATAGCGGTGATCTTTATGAAATTTTTCATCATGGGTATCATAAAAAGTCCATGGGACAAGATTTGACAGTATAGGTCGTGGGGAAGGGTGGTCATGCTGTATTGGCAAAAGTTAGCGACTGAGATGGCTACATGGGCAGGCAGGTTGTCATGATGAAAGAACCAGTTTCCATATCGCCAAAATTTAGGTCTGGAGTTGGAATTTGCTAAACACATCCATTTTAACACTCCAGACACAAGCATTCTCAATGGGTCCACGATCTTCTTGCAATATTGACGTATTTCACAATTTCACCAGTTCGAGATATTGAAGATCGCCCGACGAGGCTTGTCTTCAATCGATTATTACCATCTTGAATTTGGGAAAAGTGCTAGTTTCTTTCTTTTGCTCAAAACATCGTCTTTGTAAGCTTTAATAATTGCAACTGTTTCTGACGATTCTGAGAAAAAAAGCAAAAACCTCACTGCTTATTTTGTCCATTTAATTAAACCATCAAAACAAACGAGGCAGAACAAAACTACTTTTAGAAAACGCACACAGCTCCTCTTCACAGCCTCTCAGACTGGTCACACCAATTGCACTGAACTCAGAAAGAGTTGGGCTTTCATCCCCAGGCCAAAATGTGAACTATGCTCCCACCTCATCGATCGATTCTCGATACTGTTGGTACCCTCAGTAATATATTCATGAAGTAAGAACACATCAAGAACTATAAATATATATATAATTAACGTATTTATGCACTAAAAAATACTAATTTTAATTTTGCAACAGTAAAAGTTTACAATAACTATTGATAGGTCAAATTCGAATCTCAAACTCAAATCACCGAATTTTGGGAAAACTTCAAGATTCAATTGCCTTAAGTTGAATTTCTAAATTCAAATTAATTTTTAAATTCCTTTAGCCATGTGACGCGAATATTCTACATTTGATTAGCATATTCCTTTAATTTAAGTAGGCCTTGTTTTTGGTTTATCAGATCAGTTCATTTTATTAGATAGGAGCTGTCTTATCGCAACAAGATTGGCAGCCATTATAGGTTGTAGCCATTCGCCACTACAACGCTAAAGATTAGTCTCCTTTTGAAACGTAAAATAAATAATAATTCCTTAGTTATACTGTGTCATAACTAACTACGTGAAGATGGTTTCTGTGCATGTGCGGTTTCTGTTTCTTAGCGCTATTGTGTTTGACATTTGCGCTTTTGTATTGTCTTTTGTACCTGAAAAAGTAGTTCCGCTTTTAGTATGCAAAATGTAATTGTTTAAACCAGTTAATATTTTAACCAAACAACTTATTTAATCACCCAAGCTTTCTTAAACTAAACATAATGTGTTGAAACCTGCATTTTTCAATTTGCAAAAGTACATAAGACCAAAACATTAATTAGTTACTATTTTGTCACTCACCGTATTAGTAGTTTAAGCAATTCAACGAATTTGATTACAATTGCTATCGCCTGCGTGTTTTTCTCTGACGAATATAGAAATATACTTAGAAGCAAATTCGAATCAACTGCCTTTGACTCACCACTGCCTGGTTAGCACTTATTGAATCGACCGCTGCGGTTCTTCCTTGACGATTAAAAGTATGCTCAGTAACTTTTAACTCTGTCTGGTGTGTTTTTATGTTAGTTTGTGAGATGTGTTTGGACATAGTTACGCTTCACCAGTATTATTTGTGATTGCTGATTTTTCATTTTAAGACTTTATCTTAGTAGGTACCCTACTTTCACATTACTGTGATTACGTTAGAATTTTGGAAATATTTTATTATAGACGTAAACAACCAAAACTATGCTAAATAAAACTTGTGCTAACAACTACTTTTATAAAATACTGTTCAACCCATTTATATAAATTAAAAAAAATATTCTGCAAACTAGTTCTTTCTACCTTTGGTGCTGTATGAATAACGTTGACTAATACAGTACTTTTAAATCAATACAACATAGTATTGCTTTGTATCCGAGGTCAACCATTTTTTCCAATTTAATATCAGATAACTAAATTATGTTTTAATTTTAATAATACATGTTATATTGTTCACAATAGAAGTTGTGGCCTTGAAATGAACCATTTAAGGACAGAAAACCCCTTGTATTCATATTTTGCTGTGTACACAGTAGAGTAAATTTAAATTTGGCTTTGAAGAGTCAAAATTCAATTCGATTCTGATAATGTTTGCCCATCACTGACAATAATTATACTAAAGTGTTAAATTAGCAAGTGTTTACTTAGCATTGCTGTGGCTGTCATTTTAAGAAGCATTAAGTATTAGCCAAATTCAACCCTTGCTAGGACAGAAAATTCCAATGAAGGAGTTAGAAAACTAGATCAAATTGTCTTTGCTTTATTAACAATTTGTAAATAATGAATAAAGCCACTAACTTACGCCATTGCTTCATGACAGAGGTGATATGGGGGTTAAACAGACCAGTATGGCAACTGCCATGTCCAGATGAGTGTTGAAGCTTTGTCGGCGTGGGTTGAAGCTCGTCGCCAACACCGCGGTGTCAGTCTGTACTCTCGCCCATGTCCTTCTGACGGAAGAACAAACTAACATTGTGCAGTGGCGGCAGTAGCTCTTCCAGGACAGTTGTTTCCACACCCCAACAAACAAATTGCACTATAAACTCACAGTGGACGGTTATTAACCATTTAATGGCTTGTACGCGGCAAGTCGTGGAGTGCACTGCCCCTCCCTACGTGTGAGTTTCTGCTACAACGCTGCTGGAAGTAGAGTTTGCTTTGCTTAAACTGTGGTTCTTGTGTACAAATATTATCGACTTTTGTCTTGCTTGATTAGTGCTGGATTTTTATTCCAAAAACAGTGTTAACTAAATTTGTTATATGATACAAAATCAATATAATGCAATATAACAATGTTTATAACACTGACTATACAATCTATGGAACAGGAGGGAGCCAAAAACCTCCAAGCTTGAGGGTGCAACAGAATATATCCTGTGCTAGTGGCGAAGCTTCCTGTTTGTATTTGAAAATAATAAATATTATTGTGACCTTAATTAAAAAATGTATTTTGTTAGCCCATTTTGTGAGAAATATTTTCATTTAATTTAACATAACTAAGCAAGTACAAGTATTGTTCTTAAATTACATACTTAAACCAAGTTTTGAAACCCCAGGTAATTAAAGCACTAAAATAAAATGTCCTCTCAATTCATAAAAGAGAAATATACTGCTTTTTTGACAATATTACATTGTTTTTAATATGCCTTATAAAATTGCTTAAATGATGCCTTTGGGTATTTGTTCAAACTCAACTTAGAATTTTAAAAATGCATCCTATAAATATCAAAATTAATTCAACTGAAAATCCTTTATCTTTTGAGTTGTATAACATCTTGACTTAACCAGGAAAATAATACAAATGTGTCTGTATTTCGTTTAATTTTAAAGATAGTAACTGTTAAAAGTGTAAAATTCTTAAAAGTAAAACATAAACAGTTCAAGCATAAGTAATCCTTATAAATATCAGCTAAATTTGTTGTTCATGTTCATATTAAACAAATAAAAAATTACAATATTTATTTCACATGGTTTTATTATATTTTTCCAAACCATCTCGAATCTTATGTATTGAACCAAATTTGAAATTACCTGACATTTTATGAGTTGTATGTCTGATTGTTTTCTGAGTGTTTGAAAACAAGCTCCATACTGATGGCTAGTTGAGGTCAATGATTTACCACTCTTTAAAGCTTCTAAAACATAGAAAGATGTTAACTGTGGCAGTTAACGATTTGTATGCATCATGGATATATAATATCCAGTTACATTGCAGCATTTAGAAAAGTTATTATTTTACAAAACCAGCTAGCAAATAGTCTTACTTTATGCACAATAAGGTTCCTCAGATTAGGTCTATCGGCTAAACATAACTTGATAATTGATGGGAAGTATCCATCAAAAATGTTGTTACTTCAGAGTGTTGAATTGAATAAATCAGGTCTTTCAATTGAGCCGTTTTGGGGTGAAGGACATTATTGAACTATGGCACTGGGCAATACTGTGTGTAAAATTGTTTGATTTGTGAATATAAGAGTTTAAAACAATCTAAAAATGGGAGAACCATCACCACCAATGGTGATACAGCCCCCCTTCAGTCAATCCTGAATCTCCTCGTGTGTCTAAAAGTTTGTTTATATAAAATCATTTTAACAGGGTAGGTCCCTACACTACAATCACCTTAATGTTGAACTCTGAAGTCTCTGTATGGTAGCAAACCAAATTAAATAATTTATTAGAATTAAATAGGTTTGGTGTTGGGCTGTCACAATTGTCTACAAGATTTTGTGTGTGCAGGAATCATTGTAGAGTTGTAAAGTGGAACTTCCATAGTTAACATTTATACCAGTTTGTCGACTCTAAGTAGCTTGAGAAAATGTAAAGTGAAAAGAGGAATACATTTTCATAAGTTGAGTCAACACTATTATTACACGGTAAGATTTTTTTAATCAACCAATTTCAAATTTGCCAAGAGGATTTGTGACTAAATCAAAAACTTGTAATTGACAAGTAAAGTAAGGCTTAAAGTAGTGAATTAAGTATGTTTTTAGCTTGTGACATGTTCATACCTTCATTGTTCATTGATGATTGACTAGAAGTATAATAACCGCTAACTCTGTATGCATGATCACTAGGATGAACTCCAGAAGGGCTAAAACAAAAAATATTTTGGAAGGTTTACAATAATGATATTTAAAGTCAATTATAGATTGAAGTTACAAACTTCATTATTACATTAGACAATTAATCTCTGCTCCTGCTCTCAACATCACCTGAACTTAAGAGATTCCCTTCCTGATAAAAGAGATAAGTTAGGTAAGTTTTGACCTGCTTTCCTAGTCATGTGTTATAGAAATAGATCAGAACACCATTGATTACACTATCAGATGGTTTCAATATAAATTGTGAGTGTCTTTTACAAAATAATGATTAATTTAGTTAATTAATTAATAAATAATGTTACGTGGAATAGTGCAGAAAATACATGTATGATGTCTTGCATGTATAGTCAACATGATGGATTTGAGATATGTAATTAACAATTTGAAAACTATATATATTATACATTCGTGAGGCTATATCTCTACAGAAATAATGAAAAATTAGAAATTTTAAATTACAATATAGTTTGATACCTTTAAAATTCTGGTATATTTATAATTGGAATTAGGACTCGAGTTCCAAGCAAATCATTGACTACTACTAGCTTGTCATAAGACAATGCATGTTTTATTTGCAGGGTCCTTTTTTATCGAATATGGGCACAAAATTAAAGGACTATACAACCTAAAGAATTCCTTGAGTGTTTATAAATGAAACCAGTTGGTTTCACATATTTAAAAAAATGCATTTGTCCTGTAGTTTCGTTATACATAATAAAATACAACGCTCATAGACTCTGGAAGAAATGGAATGGGGAAATGGTATGCATGAATTACAGTTATTTTAATTTTCAAAAATAAATGATAAAGACAAACTACTTTCTGTGGTTGAATCTGGTTGTGGAATACCACTCATCATAAATGGAATATTAAATATTTTGTTTCATGGGTTAGTACTTGGCGGTAATACCTAGCTAGAAAAGGGAATTGTTCTTTTTTCCAATGATGGCTTCATTAACACCTGGTCATGTCTCCAATTTTAGCAATCTTTCACTTGACTTTTTTTCTGGGACTGTTAATTTTACTTACCAAACCTAAGCAACGTTTTATTAAAATTATTTTTTGTAATCTATCTTGAATGTGGTTATTCAATATTTATAAAAATTAAGGTTGAATATACAGTTTAGATGGTGAGTTAAGAGGCCGCCAGATAAAGTGTTAGCTGGCACCGCTTAAAACATGGAGTAAAAACTGCAAACAATGTTTAAAACTGCTTAACGTACTTAAGTCAAAAGTCTGATTCAATAGAAGCATAAAGCTATTTATGCTGCTTCATATAGACTCTAAAACTTGTACTTTTGTCAAACGGTAAATTATAAATTACATTGATTAAAACTTGATTTTCCTATTAGATCATGAATCATCAAAATAAATATTTTGTTGAGCAAGGAATTTTAAGTTTTTGCTTTTGTATGCTGCAGCATTAATGGCTCTATGCTTCTACTGATACACTTTCCCCATTTTGATACGTAAATCTACTTAAAACATCATTTCCAAAGCTTCTATCCTCATAAGATTCGGGTTCTAGCTCTTAATTGTTATTACTGTCTGCCCCAACACATGTTTGAGTCTGCCATTATAGACCTTTTTGATTGCCAGGTTTAGGGATAACGCATTGAAAGGGTTTCAATAAGATACTTTAACTTACGATCCCTTATACCTAGAATAGGTCATTTTACCAGGTAAATACTGCTTTTTCTGCTGTTGCTGCGAATGCCAGAGTCCTTTCGACTGTTCATCGATGGACAGATACTTCTCTGGTCTTCCCTCAATAAGCCAGTAGGGGTCTATCCAAACAAAACAAAATTAGGCTGGTTATGTGTTGCACAGAGCAGTATATCATCAACCTCAAGTGCCTAGGATTTAACAAAACCATCTTCTTAACCCTTTAAACAATAAAAGGGGAATTAACGCCTACAATGATTGAATTTTGATACAAAATGTCTAAATCTGGGCTGTATATTGTTAATTAGTAATAGTATTGTAAATTGTTTTGCTCTTTTAGTACAATCTTCAAATTTCTTTCAATTATTCAACTCTACAGTGACAAAATCATAAACTCACAATTGTTTCAAATGGTTTTCATCCTCTATTGGGCGTTTGACGTAGGTTTCCTCCTTGTCTTTTTGTTGTCATTAGGTAATAAATCAATACTTCAAATATAATAGCTAGCTACCCATCAGAGTACATGTCTATCATTTGTCTAAGAATAGTTGTCAATTGCTGATTTGGTGTTTTGAAACCTATCATTACACAGAGCCTATCATTACAGGTTTGTTCTGGCTATGATTTTTAACCAGAAGAAACCTCCGTTAGTGCTACATCGCAAACAGAAATGTTTATACAATTGCTAAATAAATTTTCATAACATAAATTGTTTTGAAACGATTCAGTGATTTTCGGATAATAAATTCAACAAATGACTTCTAGAACTAATTTTGAGTTAGAGTCAAAAGTATACACTTTAATATTACCTTATTTAAACAAACTGATACAAATAGGTTTTAATTTCAAATTACCCTGTAGTATACTTGTGAGATATATACTCCATAGTAATTACAATAGTTTGAAAATAATTTATAAATGTTAATGTTTATGCATATTTTATACATAAAAACTGTCTTTCAACTTTTCAAGAAACTACAAAACTTTAAAATGCGTTAAAACTATTCCAGTATATTTTGGGCTTTGCCTTTATCAACTGTATACAAACGCATATAGAGAAACCTACATGAGGGTCTGATGGTGTTCAAAGTTTAAGTGCCCAATGTTAAGGTTTAAAGTTTAACAATTAAATTAAATAATTTTTTCCTTTCTTATTCAAACATGTTGAATTATTCACAGTTTTAAGTATGTTTTTTATTACACTAGAATCTTTCTTAACTGACATGAATGGGTAAGATACATAACTATGCAATATTACAAATACTACCTATACTGTACTTACAATCTCTATCACATTTTGAGTAATCATTGGAATATTCTGCATTTTATTTTCAGCCTCTGAAACCATTTTACTTCATGAATATTAGTGGAACATAGTACAACAAACCACAAAAAATATGATAAGTTGAAATTTCAATATTAGTTATTGCTAGTATTAGTTTTTAAACACACAATATGGTTTCCTGTGTATGTTTTGTCTTCATAGTATTTCACTAAATTTATACATAAAAATAGAGGTTGCATTACACCCAAATTTGTATAATGATGCTTTCCTGTTATATTACAAAAGTAAACTTTTAAACATTTTAAACTCCTAAAATTTTAAAATTCTAAATTATTATGAATTTGTATAACTATATAGTTTCTGAGTACTTCTATAAACTTGGCCTGAATATAAATTAACTTTGAAACCAGTTTTTAAAGTTACCCTTCATCAGACTTGAAAATCAAAAAAATGCATCTCTAATATATGTATTTTTATATCTGTGGGTTTAACATTTTGTTGATTTTGCTTTAAATTCAATAGAGCGCTTGAGCTTTGTTCACAGCTTTGTTAAACCACAGCTAAAGGTGTTCATACTTCATGCCACAGCTGCAGTGGGACAGAAGTACAATATAAGCAGACCAGACCATTGGAATACCCATTTCATTAAGGTAGATGGACATTAACATTAACATTGTAAGCAAAGTAAGATAATATGCCAGCCTATCAGAGGTTAGGTATACTTTTAATTTTATCTTGCCAAACTTTAAACAAATCAGAAAGCAAATGCATGGATCAACAGAATATATTATGTAAAAACTGTTCATATCAAACTAGAAACCTATATTTAGTGTAATTACCTGAAAGGTTGCTGGTAGGAATTTGTTTATATGCCCACTTGGAATTCAATTTGTTTTTGGTATGAGAAAGTGAATTTCTTTCCTCCACAGAGTATTGTTCAACTTGAATGACATCTGAGTGGTCACCAGCGGCAGCCTCAGAGTCTAGGATGCTAGGTAGGGAGGTGGTCTTCCACGGACTAGAGAGAGCCAAGACTCGATGGAGGGGAGAACGAGAACGAAGGGTGGGGGCAGTGGGTGGTGGGGGGTACAGTTTTGCTGTTGTGTCTTGGTCTGGGGACGGGGTTCGCAGTGACAGAGTCTGTGAACTAGCCAGAGCTTCTTCTAGAGCTGCAGTCTGGTTTATATGATTGGAGATTGCAGTTGCTAGTGATATTGAGGACCTTCTTAGTTGGTTCATTGATGTCAGCTCCATTGATTGAATAGTTGTATCATTATTGGATTTTTCTGGGTATCCTTTTACAAAATAAGTTTTCAAACCTATAAAAAAAGTATTATCATAAAAATAATGTTCAAATCTTCCCATATTTTAGTACAGTTTACTGTAATTTTCTAAAGCTTAACAATATTTACTGTAATTTGAATACAAAACTCCCATGTCTAAATACTAAAATATGTGTCAAAACTCTAAAATTAAAGAAGTTTAATGAACTATGAGATGGATAACAAAAGAACAATTGTATTCTGCATAAAATAGACAAGAACACTAATAATAGTTCCTTGAACTACCAAAATAATGTAATTAGATCTAGACCAACGTTCAGTTAATTTAATCGTGCAATTGTCAGTTTCATACTGATCTCAAGCATAGTAGCATTAAATTAATGAAACAATTACAAAACGTTTCTAGAATTAAAAATATTGTTCTAGTTTTGTTTCAAATTTCAATTACTATTTGTTTTAATTTCATTACTTTGTTTATAAGAATAGATCCTCTTTTCCAGTTAAGCTACGTAATTAAAACTACAGTTCATTTCCAATTCATGAGGTTTGTTATTTAGCAGTCGACACGCAATGGTTAATATTCAAACTCCTTATGTGAGAGAAATAACTAATTTCTAAACTCTTTTTATTCAAGATAATGCATAAAAAAAGAATATCCAGAAAACTTAGGACAATTACCTTGATAAAGTTCTCCTTCTTCTAAATCAAATCTATCATCTAAATATTCTTTGGTTTTAGCTGAGAGGTGAACCATTCCAGGCTTGCCGGTTGATTCCATTTTATTTGCCAGTGAAACATCGTTGGACCAGACATCAAACTTGACTCGCTTGGTGCCGACGATTCCACAGAGCACAGTCCCAGTGTGTATCCCTACTCGCATATTCACTCCTTCCTTCCTATCCTTCTCAAACTGCCCAATCGCTTCAATCATTCCTGTTGAAACATAATCATTTCAGTTAAGTGTTCTTACCATTCTAAAACAAGTGGTTTGGATCCATTTCTGAGCTAGGGTGATAAAACAACAGTAACGGTAAACCTGTAACTTGGTATCCTGTAATGGTAACTATCCTGACTTAATTCAGATGAATCTCTCTTACTAGATTCTAAGAACTATTTGTTGTGATAGTAAAATTGGGTTTTATACTCTGCATTATAGGTTACAGTTGAAACAGTCTTTGACGTGTAAGGACTACACTACACTAACGGCACCTAGCAAAAAACACCAAAACTACCCCCGACGCCAACTCACGTGTGAGTTTGACAGCCCAGTGGTCTAATGGTTATAGTGATGGACAGTTGGCCCCTGTCTGTCACAGCGTGGTTCGAATCCCACCCGGGTGTGCTCTGGTACAATGCAATGCTAGTCATTGAATCACCGGCGTCGCTGGCACAATGACCCGCTGAGGATCCCTGAAGAGAAAATGGCTCATCAAATCCAGTGAGGCGGCGAGTGGCACTTTTTGAGCTTAGGGAGGCCCTAAATCCCCGCGCTTAGAGGAGTGGTTCTATGACTGGTAATGCACCGAGAGAGCAGTGGTGGTTCTATGAGAGAACAGTTTTGCTGACATTTTGCTTACAGGGACAAGGGCAACCCATACGGAAGGCTTTTAATGAAAATTTAAAAGTAAAATGAGACCGTAAAGGGTTAAAGATATTGCATTTTGAATGTATAAATAATGGTGGAAAATAACCGTCACCCAAGTCTCCTTGCCCCCTTACAGCATGTACCAAGGTAAGTTCTGCCTATGGATCCTTTGGACCTTCAGATAGTTCCTTACAACACTCATAATATCAGTTCTTGCTGTAGAAATTACCTTTTCTAAAAACTGTTTTCTTAAAATGTGTTCAGTAGGTTGATTTAATATATCTAGTTTTCTGATAAGGGCTCCATTGGTGACTCACCTAGTCCCATCTGTACAGCAGCACTGTGCATGGTCAGGTTGCGGCTCTGGACAGCCGGATACACAGTAGTAACAATCTCCCAGCGTAGATATCTTCTCACAGCCACTGGCCGAGCACAGATCGTCAAACCTCTCAAACAACTCATTCAAGATGCCCACCAATTGTTCTGCAGACTTGGTAGAGCTCATTTTAGTAAAACCCACAATGTCTGCAAACAGGATACTTACATTCTGAAACAACAAATAAACCTCATAGTTCATAGCAGTACTTAAAAACTGGCCCTTTGACAAATTAAAAAATGACAACATTATGTATTAGTTTATAGGTCAACATTAACTAGTGTCTAGTTTAAGACGTTCAAAAATATGGTATTACTTAAAAACATTGAGTCTTGCTAATTATAGGCCCAAATAATCTTAAAATTAAATATTGATTGAACCAAAGTTCAAAATGATTGATCAATGAAAACCAAACTCTTAGCTTGAGTTTGAAGTTCAAGGTGCGGTTTGAAACCCCATCAGATGATCCCAACAGTTTGAGTTCAATTTAACTGAAAGAGTTTGTGTCATATTCAGTTTGGATATTGAAAATCATCTCTATATAGTCTGAAAGCTGCCAATAATTTGGTTTGAGTTGTGTTTAACCATGGACCAAAAATATACTACTAATTGATGTGTTCAGGCACATAAATGATAACCACTGATACTTTTACTTGAGACATTGGCCACTCTTAAATGGTATTTTTAGGTGAATATGGGGTGAAGGGTGATTGTGATAGGTTTTACGGATGATAAAGTGTAGTTTAGTCTGGGGTCGACTGTTTCCTAGATTGGATCATTAATAGCCTAACAATCAATGGAAACGGACCTACGGCTTAACATGACTTCCGAAGCACGGGGAGAGACCCTGTCACTACAGTGCCAGGAATGGAGCCGGGCTGTTTTGGTGCAAAGCATGCACGAGATGAGTAGATATACCTCAGCAGTAGCACACTCTGGCATTTACTGAGGAACTACAAAAATTTCAAATTACATCCCTTTCATTGCTTGTTGAGCAGCAATTGTGGGCTTTAGCACTATCTTCCAGTCATTAACAGATTATGTTTTTAATAACATTTGATGGATTATGAAATGGGTTTCGGTGGTCTGGTGGCGGTGCCACTTGACTCCAGGGCTAGGCGATGCGGGTTCTAATCCTGTTCTTCACGTTTGGTATTTGCACTCAAGTTTACTCCCGCAGTAAACTTGCACGAAGCAAGTGAGTAACTATGCCTAGTAGCACATCCTAGTAACAAATGCTGAAATAAAGTGGTGTCAGGTTCACAGCAATCTAAATACTTGTCCCGATTCAAACACTGTCCAGTTGTGTGATCCTAGCGGGCCCACCTCTGTGGACCTAGCTGCTATAAGTTTGTTGTCAGAATTTTAAACTAAATGTAGTTATTACAGTGTTTCATGCTGGATAATTGCTCCGTTTGTATCATATTGACGCTACTAAACTAATAGTTTTAACAGCACTACTATTTCCTAAACTACACAAAATTAGTGAGTTTATTTTATTTTGAGTAAATTTTTAAATAAACTTCCAAAAGAAATAAAATACCTTTTGCCGGATTCAGCTTTATTCAAAAAGAAATTAAGAAAACATTTATTGCAACTGGCTCCTTACTCAGTAGGAGAATTTATGGAACGTACATAAAGGTATAATTGTATTTTGTTATTTTATCATCAATATATAAATTAAATACTTTTATTGAAGTTTGGTTCGATTGTATTTATTATTATTTTTTTTAGTTTCAATAATGTATAGGGATAGTTGTTTATTTATACAGCTTTTTTTTATATGATACATATTATTCTTACCAGTGGCTTCATTAATTTGTTACTGTTTGTTATTCACCCATCCATTCCATACTAATAAATCATATTCATTTCTTCATACTACTAGTCAACACAATTATCTTAATTTTTTTTTTACTTTAAAATAAAAAATAAAATATCTTGCTATTACCCGAAACTGCTGCTACTATTGCTGCCAGTACTATCTTTCTTCAGACTTGTATTCAATTATATCTCAGTTTTAAAACAGTTTGTTAAGTGGTCACTCAAAACTATTGTTGTCTGCACTCATATGTAGCCTAAAGTTTGACTTATGTTCAATTTAAACTAATCTTTAGAGCCTCAGTACGACTCGGTTAGCCTTGAAATAGTATTGATAGAACCACGTAGGCTCACATTGCAGACTTAAACTTTACAGTTTGATGCATTGAAGTGCTGATTTTGCTAGCTGTTATTTGCTGCTATTGCCGCTATTTGTAAACGGTTTCGTCTTAAAAGAGTTTAAATCTGACATATTTTAAAATCCATGCTTTTCATAAATAGAAAGTAATTAACGAAAGTTATTTCATTAATTAATTGTGCTTTAACCTTTACTGTATTAACAAAAACTTCAGTTAATTAGTGGAGCTTGAATTAATACCTCAAAAATCAAATGATGAGATATTTGTTTCTAAACATTTGAAAACAAACAAACCTCCATTCGGTGCATATTGAAAGGTCGGAAAATAGATCTAATGTTGTTATTAGAACTGTGAGCTTCGTCTTCCTTTCCACTGGTAGCTCCTTCCAACATCAACCACTCTGCCACTTTCGGAGGCATCACCTAAACCAACCAAAATTATCTCATTGGACGAGATTATTAATAACCAATAGTTTACCTCTTCTATATTCTTCAATTTCAACAAAGTTTGTCTGCCTTAATCAAGTTGACAAAATATATAAAATCTTATGTTTTGTTTCAATAAAATTTAGTCCGGTTATCTCAAAGTTAATATGTATGTAAGTTGAACAAAAAATGTAAAATGATATATAATTTGTACTTACTGACAGAATCATTTTCTCCTTTAACTGTTTTTCCATTTCCAGCTGTCTCCTTACAAGTAATGACTGTCCAACTTTCATGAATGTTCCACGCATTCGAACATTTGTCATAACCAAAATGTGAATACCGATAAGATGAACGCAAACATGACAAAGAATTCTGACTGGCATAAAAAATATCGAACTAATGAATAATTCAAATAAAAATGAGTAAGTTATGCCTAGTAAAACGCAAACGTACAAGGGTAGAGGAATTACAGTATATATTAACATCAATATTTCAATGCATAGAGAAAATCACCAACAGGAGTAAGAACAGAGAGTGTCCGACAGAAATGAGGGACAAAGAGAACATTACTATTGCTGTCATTACAGAAATCGCAAATGGTACTTAGTGCAGATTTGAGTGTAAAGAGAAGGGTAAAGAGAGTAAATAGGAGAACGACCCAAATACAAGTGCCACTGAAAGGAGTCAGTTTTTCCTTCATCGATAGCTTTGATTGTTAGATATATACACCAAAATAGTGAAACTACAAACACGCACACCAAGGAATACCTGAAAACAATACAAATCAGCAATAATTTAAGCTATACTTAATTATCTTACACACATATTTAAGGTGGATAGCTAAAAAATAAAAGCAAATTTTCTTTGGAAGTATACAGGAGGATTTCAGACTCATTTTCATTTCACAAAAATTCAACAAATTTCTTTGGTACACGGTGCATTACCACATTGAACCACACCTCAAGGCTGAATATTTTAGCTGCTTTTGTTAATTCAAAATGACTCTCACTTCACTGGATTTGATGGGCATTTTCTTCAGTGATCCTGAAGCGGTCATTTGCCCCCTAATGACCCGCATATTTAAAAATAGCATTGCACCGCATCTAAAAACTGGTGGTTTGAACGCCTTCAGTGTGACAGAAGTTTGCCAGCTGCAGTGACATATGCCTAAAAAATGGCTGTTTTGTCGTGAAAGGTGAAACTCACACTTTATTAAAGATTTTTCAAAAGTAATTTTTCGCCTTTCTTTTGTTATGTTTTATATTGTTAAGCTATTGCTCACGATATCACAACAGTTTCAACATTCTTGTACTGTACATCCAAGATGATCAACAGTTAGCATTATAAAACTTGTAACAAACACCTCAAAGCATTATATGTGGATACTAAAAATAAAAATAAATTTATTTTCCTTCGAATACAGGGAGGAGTTACAGACTATTTTCAGTTCTGATAAAATTTAAACAAATTTCTTTTTAAGTTTTTAAACCTCAATTTTGATTAATTGAGACTTTACCAGCCAGGGCTGAAAATGGGTCTAAAGTTTTTGCTAAATTTCTTTCCATTTTGTCAATTAAACATATGATCTTCTTCTGGAGGTAATGGCAATAATTTTGATGGTAATAAATTTAAAAACACTAAGCCAATATACCTTAATTTGTATTCTGTACTAAAAGAACTTTTGATAGCAAGCTATCATATTTATAGCCATAACAACTATGAAAACTGTCCAGACTTTAAGTAGTAAGAGTGCTAAAAACTCTTCTATACTATAAATGATTTTGGACACAAGGTGTTTTTTAATTTTGTTTTAAATAATTTAGAATGCTGGAAAAAAATTTTTATATGTGAGGGTAGTTTTCAAAACAATAATATCCCTGCTTGTGATGGTAACTTTAAATAATTCCAGTCCATGGTATTCAACTCTTGTGTTGCTCAACGACCGCAGTACCATGATTATGAATTTCACGTTCTGTACGCGGCGCATTTATCGAGGCAGAACATGATAGTTTTCAGAAATGTAAATTGATGGAAAAAGTAAGAATGTTAGTCTTTTGAAGGAATTCTCGGCACGCAATCTCTTAGATTAAGATTGTCTAAGATTCGACAGCATATTTTGTAAAACAAATATCCCATTTACTTTTGGTTTTTAGCACAACAGTTTCCATAAACATGTTCCATATTTTATGTGGATAGATAATACCATGATATGCTAATTTCAAAATTTCTCTGGAACAAAAACCTGTTGTTTTCTGAGCATAAAGATTCTGTTGAAACTTTATTGCATGTAATGAGAGTTTTCTCACCGATATGAGAGTGTCAATTTACTTTTCTATCTAGATTAATATCTTCCACTTCTTTGATTTGGTTATCATTCAAAAGTACCAGTGGGCTTTCATTGTTTATGTATGCACCAATATTAAAAGTTCAATAATCTAGTTTATTAAGGTTAGTTTTAAGGTTTAGTTGTTCTAAAAACTGCACACAAGTGTTAGTGGATTGAAAGGAAACTATTTATAGTTCATTCAATGTTGGAGCTGTGAACATTATTAAAGTTGTGTCATCGGCGATTGAACTGAGTTCCCTAGTGTCATACTTGAGTGCAAATTTTCACATATAAAATGAACAGCATGGGACCCAGAATAGAACCCTCATCTTAATGTTTTGCAACAATTACAAAAGTAATATATTATCTTTTGACAGGTAACATCGAAGTTATAATAAACATATGATAGAAAATTTAGTACAGAATAAAAAATGATTATATTGGCCTAGTGTTTTGACCATTAAAATATGTGTTGAAATGCTGTTGCAAAATTATTTAAAGTAAAGGCTCACCGATGACTTCGTTAATGATTTATAAGTTCAAAATTGTGGTGACTTCTATGATACTTAAACTTAAATTTTAAATTAACAAGGTCAAATTTGTCAGTTTGATTGAAAATCAACCCTCTCCCATTTAAATTTCTGCGGCCATGCCCAATGCTACTTGACATTTGTAGCACAGTGTTTGTGACCCGATGCACCTTGTCAGTATCCCCTTTGTTTAAACGATTTTACTTTATTATCCATATTTAAACTAAATGATCAGTAAAAAATCTATGAGTTCATTATTTAATAAAACAATCAACTGGCCTCAAACTCTCAGTTTCAAAACTGTCAAATTGACAATCATTCTGTCTCTTAAAAATACCCTGTTCACCAAAATAAATCTGAAACTGATTGTTAACATCTTCAGTAGTGGCTCGCCAGAGGAAGGGAGTGAAGGGCCACTTCACCCATGTTTTGGAGGGAAAAAATTAAACTTCCAACATCTAATTAGCTACAAGCAGTCCATGGACATTAATAACAAATACACAGTGAAAGTACCGATACAACAAGCTGGTAAGTAACAATCGATAGTAGGTTGACTCAATAATCACTAGAGAGTTAGCATTCCTCTATGGTTGCCATTGGCCACATTTATGTGGTAGGGACACGCTGAGAGGCAAGGAACGGGCTGCTATGTCAGCAACGAAAGTGACGCTAGAAGAGTATATTGAAAG